>JBBBDQ010029185.1:1575000-2225000 GCA_037127315.1 Ascarosepion bandense | reverse complement strand
TCGATACAAATACCAAGAGGAAAATACTTAAAGAACAGAGGCAAATGGCAGTGCATTGATTTTCTACGACATGAAAGGACACTGCAAAGTGTGTGTATATATATATATATATATATATATATATATAGCTCTGTTTAGTATATTAATCACTGTTTTATTAAAACAAGAATATATTTGTAGGTATATATATATATATATATATATATATATATACACACATGCGTGTAGTAGCGGGTGTATCCATATATATATATATATATATATATATATAATAATAAAATAATAATAAAATTGACTCTGTACGTATTCAAAACTTAAAATGTTACACAAGTAATTTTTAAGAACCACGAATAACCGGCAGAATCTAACTCCGTTATCGCCCTCGGCTATAAAGCTTTGGATAACGAGGGGGAAAAAAAAGAAAACTGCGGAGCACCGACAATACATACAGCACTTCACAGCAAAGAAAAAAAACCCTCAAACGGAACAAACCACAAAGAAAGAAAAGTGCTCGATACTAAACTAACCAAAAAGGATTAACTAAGAGGCAGTTACGTAGAGCAAAAACACACGAGCCGTTGTGCGAATCCCTGGTAGGTCTTGGCGATCTTGCGATTTTTTCTCGTGTGTGTATATATATATATATATATATTTATTTGATATCAATACCTGTATATATTAGCCATATGAGTAAATATATGAGGAAGAGTATCCGTAATTGTAAATAGTCATGCACCATAATCTTTTCAATTAATTTCTTTCATAACTCGCCGTGTCTATCGCTCGTTAGTTTACCAGTTCGTTACACCCTACCAGTACCTCAGAAATAATGTACTATTACGTTTTTCGTGTTAGAAACACAGCACAGACATATAAGATCCAGTTTTATTGAGAAAATTAACGTAAAAAAATAATTTTTTATGGTCTCTTTCAGAGAAAGGAAAACATTGCCATTTTGAAATAGTTTCATTTGTACACCATTATATATAATTAAACGTAATAATAATATGTTTAGAAAGAGGTTTAATTATGGCTATTAAATGTTAATTTAGAGTAACTAAAATAAATCGAAATTTATATTATTGATATCTCTCCAGAAATACTTTATTAATTTCAGATATAAATTTATATATTTTTTTCAAATTTAAAGTAGATCCCCATTCTGATTAGTTAATTTGAAAGCACGAATAATTTCTATTGTTCTTCCACATCCATAAATAAAACACTTATTTTTCTTCTTTTCAAATGAATGTCAGTTTCACACGAATGAGCTGACATTGACTGATTTTGGTTTTGCAATGTAAACTTTTAATTTTAAATTAAAAGACAAATTTAATTATATACATATATAACAAACATTTTATTTATATTCACATGTTAGATATCCAGTAAAAGAAGCAATAGGTTATTTTTTTTCATAAACATTTAGTTCATGACAAAAAAGACCTTTACATTCTGGTACATCAGCTGATAACAAGATGTTATTTTATATACAATTACAATCTATGCTAGGAAATTAATAAGATTAAATGAAAGTTAATTTCTACCTCTAGATATTAACATACACAAAAGTAATCACTGAGTTCATCTAACTCATATGAGTACGACATATTATCAAGTGTTCAAAAATAAATACATATATCAATTTAAAAACCAATAAGTCTTTCCATTGGTCAACACACGTAAATCGCTAAGACAATTAAGTTCATAAAATATTACGGCATGCGCACACGCAAATACACACACACAAAAACGCATACAAACAGATAAAAGGGGGTGATTATGAGAGAGGGAAATTTTGGCAAGTATATCTCGTACATATATCAATGATATAATCAGTGCTTATGCTTGGAGCAAGCATTTCTTGGCATGAATAAGCGATAATGTGAAAGGAATAAGTAAGTTTTTGAGGTGAGATTGATCATGTATAACATTTTCTTTAGTTTTGCATTTATTTCTTCTATATGCTTAATAATTAAGTGTTTTCAGAAACTGACATTTTCTCACATACAATAAAACATAAGTATTCTGATAGAAACAAGACATTGATATGTAGAAACTTTAGAGTTTTATTTGCCACCCTTATATATATATATATATATATATATATATAGTGTGTGTGTGTGTGTATTTAGTCAGCAACCTTTCTTTTAGAGAACTAATATTACTGCTAGCATTTAGTATGGCTAACTTATATAATATTATTTAGAGTAAATCTTGCTACTTTAAGATATACTATGTAAATACACACACACACACACACATATATATATATATATATATATATATATATATATATAAGGCAAACACTATATAGACATTTATTTACTGAGGATGTTTTAGAGGAAAATGTATGCTGAACTTGAGAAGGCGTTTCAGGCTATAAAAAGTCATCAGACTAAATGCATATCTTAACTTGAAACCAGTTCCACAATCATAGGATGGAGAACAGAATAAGATCGATCCTCCGTCAATGTAGTAAAAGATTATGTTGGAATGTTTGGTAACTTTTCAAACATATATGTACCTATATATATATATATATATATATATATATATATATATATATAATTTAAGATAAAACTAAGGTGGGGAAATTTCAACATGTCATTTTAAGGCACGCATTCTTCAACCTCTTATGAACAGAGATTAAGGGAAACATTTCCGGCTAATTCGGAGATTAAACAAAATATTTAACAAAAATAATGTAAAGCTAAGTTATACCTATTCCAAACATCTGTAAATGATAATAAAATCCAATAATACAAGATTATTGAAAGCGGAAAAAACAATAAAATAGAGTAGGCAAATGCAGAAAGAAGACAGTGTCCACCTGAAAGAAACTGCTGCATTGAAGGAGTGGTATGCATGACTGAAGTCAGTGATGAAATCAGTACTTTTGGAAAGGTGTACATCGGTTGCACTAAAGGACGTTTCAAATGGTGCTATTATAATCATACCTCCTCATTCACGCTAAAACAACTTAAAAATTATACTAGGCTGGCGGACTGTGTATAGCAGTTTAAATGAAAATACAGAAGATGCCTCTGTGGAAAGTTGTAAACATGCAGGGAAAAATTGTGTAGATAACTGTTGATGGTTGCGCCATGAAGAAAAGTTGGCCATTATTTCTTTTAAAAATAGATTTACTAAACGCTTAAAGCAAAATAATATAAAAATGTAGTCCTTTAAAGAACAATCTCCTGGACACATACGAACCCGAAGAAATTCTTCTTTCCTTTCGCTTTTAACTACATTTTTATTAGTGAATAATTCCTGTTTTCTCTTTTTGAAAATATCTTTCATCCTCTTCATTTGCTACTACTCTTCGTTCAGGTGTTTATGTTTAGGGACAACATCTATTGTTTTTCCGTATATATTTCTGAAGATACCAAATGGTCGAAACCCAGGTAATGTGAAACGGATTGAAAAATTGGGCATTTTTGCTCTACTTCCTAAGGATAGTATTGAGTACTTTTTGTTGATTAGTAGATTTGAGGCCAGTCTTTTACAGCATTCTATTTTTATTTTGTTGTTATATAATATATAAAATATCAGATTTGACTTGTTTGTTCTGTTAGAACTTCATTAGACTTGTTTATGATAGGCATCACATACACTAACTAACACACACACTAACTAACACACACACACACACACACACATAACTGAGATCCGTGTCAAAATAAATTTCCAATAAAAAAATTTCCAAAATAAAATTACACATTGAAGGATTAAACAGAGAAAATACTTTCCACAGAAAAGAGTCTAAGAAACTAACCCATACCTTGAAAGATGGTGTCCCACTTTTTATTCATTCCGCGTCTAGATGAAAAAGAACACAGAAGATCCAAAAATTCCTAAGTATTCGTTCTAAAATTTAATCAAAATGCTGATCCTATGTGATATAATAAAGAACATTATCTCTCTCTCCCACTCTCTTTCTCGATATATATATATATATATATATATATATATATATATATATATATATATACTCCCGTGGTCGTATGGCCATTTTGTGAGTGACACTTACCCCGTATGACCAACAATTGTAATAATTGCGATAAATTACATATACTTGTTTCCGTGTTTTGTGTGTAAAGACAAGGTAAGCAAGGTTGGTAAAATGAAAAGAAAGAATCTGAGGTAAGGAAGAAAGAAGGAATAGTTGGAGGAAGAAACTTTTTTTCGGGTTAGCAGACATGATGGAAAGTCGAAAAATGTGAAGAAAACAAGATAGATATAATAACAAAAAGATAATCACTATTTTGGATTAGAAGGTGTTGAGTCTTTTTTAAAAATATTTCTAGTTTTTTCGTTCAAACTCCTAGCCTAAAATAGTTATGATAAAGATAATTTAAGTTAAACATTTTCTTATGAATAATGAAGGGAAAGAAAAGAGAGAAAAAACTACCAGCAAGTTTATTTATCATATAAATAATTTAAATTGCTAAATAAGAGAAAAAAAAACAATTATTGTAGGGATATTAAAATTCAGATTACATATAAGGAATTAAAGCTGAGACGACACGAATTTTTACAAAATATTTCTAATTAGTATGGCAATTCCACTTAAGTCAAAAGTGTCTAGGATAATTTTATGTCTATATTATGTCATATGATTTAACCAAAGTTGCTGATCTAATAGGTATTTATATATTAGCTACCTTAATAGAATTTAGACACTAAGCAGATAGTATTATACGATCATTGTAGTCTTATGTTCATAGCTAATAACAATGGGCCTTTACCTACCATGATTTAATGAAAAAATAATTAGGCTCATTAAACTTCTAGGCTTTAAAATTGAAGTTTTAGGCAATTATTTAGACATCATCCTTAATCATAATGACGGTTCCTATAACGTTACCTCAAATTAAATAATACTCCTATCTATATTAATGTTTTCTCTAAGCACTCTAATAATATTATAAAACAAATGCCCAACATTGTTAACACTTGATTAATCGATTTTCTTTCAATCTCAAAAATTAAAAAATATAAAACATAGCAGTCTATGAAAGTGGTTTCAATATCGATTATTATTTGTAAAACCAATTGATAATTCTGTGCCATCTAGTGCAAGAAATATAAGTAGAAAAAAATAAAATATGGAAATATTATCTCAAAGTAGTAAAAAAGCGTTTCCACATCAATATTCTACTACACAAATTTTTAATATTGGCATTAAAATTAAATATTCCGGCATCCACAGCATGGACAATAATATAAATTTCCACAGTAGTCAACTTTTGAATAATTTAGATAAAGCTAGTGCTAAAACTGTAAATTTACAATCTTGCAACTGTAAAGTCATTCACAACAGTCCGGTGAAATATAAATGTTGGTCAACTCACGTAATCTCTTAAATCAATAATCCCCTTTTAAATAACAAAGTTAAGTATCAAGTTAATTTCGGCTGGAATATTTAAACAATGTTACTACACTATGACAATTTTATTTCTAACTCCATTTTTAAATTCCAGACCTTTCTTTCCTGAATATACTGGAAATGAAAGCAAAGAGACTCAATCAAATGGTGAGTTGGAGACGAATATATTCGGCCCCCCTCCCTAATAACCTTAACTCTAGATGTAATCAATGATTAGTTTTAAAAAATTAAAATAACACATCCTGAAAAAATTAGCATTTACATTTTAAGGAAGAATTAATAAGCCAATGTCATCATAAATCCAATTTTCCCTTTTTGTATAGATGTAAACCCCTAAAATATTAATCACAATTTAGATTCTATCTAAAAAGTTGTTTCCTTTTTGACAATATATATTTTATCATCAAAACCACTGAAAAATAACAACCTTGGCGCTAAAATACATCACGATTAAGCACTAAATATATATATATATATATCTATATCCAAGTAAATACACAAAAATCTTTATTATAAACGGGCTATACTTATATTTTTCACTGCTCAACGTCATAATTATTGAAAAAAGTTTCATTGTTCAAGAGCAAACAAGCCGCAAGAGCTTTCTTAACTGATAGTAATGTTAAATATATTGTGCTAAAGAGAATGTACTGAGACGATGCTGATTTGCTATTCTCTCTTTCCTCCTCTCTCTCTAAGCGTGACAGAAGGAATATATATATATTTAATCATAGTAGCTATTATTCTACAGCAGAGTACTCACAAAAAATGAAATTTTTGAGGTCGCTGATTTTTCCCATTGAACAAGACCAAAATGAAAACATCTACCTATGCAGTGCTTAACGCCTACATCACTTACATCGATCCAAAAATTTCCCACAATGTCAACATTCAATGAAGGAGATCTGAGACCATTACCCAAGTTTCACGCTTTTGTGAACTTCCGACGAATAGAATACAAAAGCAAAGTGAGAAAATTCATATATATCTAATAACCTAATACCCACTTATATATACATCTATATGCAATAAGTAATCACGTAAGTTGTCTAAAATCTAGCAAAATATCTCCATTAATTTTTATTGGTTTTTTGCAAAGTTCTTGATATATTACACAGATTTATAAGCCTTCAGTGTGTGAGTTTTCAATCTAAGACTTTTCTGTACTTTTCTATTGGCCTAATTTTTCTGATTTCTGTTTCATTGCATTTATAAGATTCTTGGATTTTCCCCTTTTAATGAAAACAGTCATTTTTGCTTAGATATTTTTACATGATGTTCATATCATTCATTAATAAAATCTTATCTCTACTACTTCCAATTTTCTTTCTCTTCTGTGTTGTGATTATTCCGCGATTTGTGAAATTTAATAGATTAGCAATATTTTTTTTACTTTTGTATTTATTTTTCTGTAGAATAATGAAGATATTTCTGCTGTTTATACTCAATTTCGGATTTCTGACCTCTCTGGGGTCTTATCTAAGATTATCGTCTACTCAAATTGCTGCATGTGCATAATTTTTGCATCTCCTATGCAAATTCAAAATAGTCTTTCTCTGACAATCATGCAAGATGTTTTGTTACAGCTAAACATTGAAAGTATATGAAAAGTGTCTGAACCAGTTGTTTTATTATTAACTGGTTAGCTACATCTACTAATCAATAAAAATTTGGAAGTTATATAAATAAACTTCTTGCGACTTTATGAATTGACGATCTCTGCATTACGAGAAGAAATTATATCATACAACAATTGCAACACACATCGTCGACGAAAACAACACAGTAGATAATTAGATTTCTGTGATAGTTACATATGAAAATTTAATACAAATTCTCAGAAGTTATGTTTAAATATTTTTGCAAGCTCTGAACGGAACTTGTCCTTCAAGATCTGATAATTGATGCTCGATAAGCTTTAACCTATATCGAAGTTCCTAACGTGTACTGCGTTTTATCCTATGGCTGGAGGAAGAAAGATTCCAGCTCTTTACCAAGGGATTTATTGATATACGAAGGAAAGAGTAAATTTCTGTGCTCGAACTCCGTATCCTGTTTTTACTTTTTGTCACAGACCTAATTTAATGCCTGTCACATGTCTATCTCAATGGAAGGTGTTCCAAAATATTTCACTAATGGACTGATATTTTTTTTATCTATAGCATGATTGGCTTTTTATAGCAGTTGCGACAGTGGTAAAGAAATCAGAGCGGAAAACCTAACCTCTAATATCTCTTTTTCTATATCTTTCTTAACGTTTTCTATATTTCTTTTTTTTATTTTTTCACGCTCTCGTTTTTTTTTCAAGTTCTCTTTATGTCGCCGTTTCTTTTTCTTTCTTTCTTTATTTTTATATTTTCTCTCTAAACTCTATATCCATTTGTTCCTGAAAATAAAGTTGGATGCAACAGCTTAAACGAATCTTTCGAAGATCCTAAAATCAGGCGAACTGTACGCAGACAGAGAAAGAGACAGACAAAGACAAATGGAGAATGAATGGCTTTAAAAACATACAAATAGTAATAAAAATTATATAAAAGTGAATATGCCTGGACACATATGGTGGCTAATTGTTCATACATAAAATCTATTCTCTCTTTTTTCCGACATTTTTTTCATACCTCTACACTTTTTCATATTGATCTTCGTGCTGGACATGACGATCTGACCAGAAATCGCGTCGGCGCCTGCACAAACGATCGGTTTAAAATGTCAGTTGTTAAATCGACATCTGTTAGTCATTCATAGTAATAATGTGGAGGCTGGAAAGATTTTGTGAGACATGTATAACAATACAGTATTTAGAAAAATGGAAGCAAATGAAAATCGAAAAGATTAATTAACTCGCATAGAAATTACATTTGTTTTCATATTTAAGCAGTAATATTATTTAAGTATATAACGATATGTTTTTATCTACACTCTTTTCTTATTTAAGTTCCGTTATCCGTCAGATCATGAATGTACATAATGTAATACCCGTTGTATTCATAAGCATTGTTTCCACTCTATCTCTCCATGAACCTGTATTCCAATCTATAATATAGTTGGAAATGTCGTTGATCTCTGTTCCTCTTGACATATGCATGCCCTGTGAATTTCAAATTTTCCAAGCCAGCTTTCTTTATCGTGTCTTCAGTTGTTTTTTTCTGATTTTAAGTATTTGTTTTCTGCACAATTTAAAAAGAAAACTGTTGCCCACCATATATTGTTTTGTGGTATTCTTATATTTTTTTACAGAAGCATTTCGTTGATGCCAAAAGTGTGGGAATTATTGTGCATTCAATCCATACAGAGCGAGAAATAAGATACAACAGTTAAACTCCTTTATCTTTACATATAACGAATATTAAAATCATTATATATTTAGTTAATGAAGACGTAATGATTTGCAAGTGGAGAACCGAGTATAATGGTGGCTAAAATTTCAGAACTGATGTTTTGAGAGAGAATTGTAGGCACCTCCACTCATTTTTAGTACCTATGTTTTAATTTAATTTGTAAAACTAAACGAAAGGTTTAGTATTTTATTTGAGCTTTAATGTAAAACTAAATTACTTAGTTTATTATTTCTAGTATCTGAAATACACTGGTGCATTTGAAATAAAAATTATATTGATTGAATTCTTAAGATTTTTCTAGATTTTAAGATTTCTCATTTTCTGTGTTCATTTTGACAGCGTGACGTGTTCGCAAACAAATTAAATTATTTGGCCTTTGTCTATATGCTTGAGATGAGGTAGTATTTACAGTATTTACATGATTCGAACTAATGAACTCAACTTTGTTGCAATTTGCACGAATTTGCAGCCTTTTTACCCTTTGGATTTCTTCAGGTGCTTGAAATTTCGAACCAAATTCCTTATAAAATGACTCGGGTATATCACTCTAATTCCTTGCGTTGAATCTCTTATAGTCGTCATGAGTTATCTCCTCTAATTCTGTAAGTTACTTGTTCACCACTGCTGTAGCCGTATATTAAACTCACAATTTTTTGGGTCACTCACCAACATCTATATCCACTGAAATTAATCTGATTTATACACGTATTACTTGTTTATACCATAAACCATTTCTTGGAAGAAAATTATTTCTTAATCACGTAGGTATGAAATGATTAATGACTGCTAAACATGGTTGACACAACTTGACACAATTCCTGTAAGAGGAAGAAACCTTCAACTACGTGTACTTTAAATATATCACAGAAAATTGCATACTTAAAAAGATGTCTACACAAAAAATATCAAAATCATTTAAGCTTGAAGATGTATATTAAACCATTCAATTTTGGTTTGAAAATATAGTAATCACTCAATAACTTAACATAATCATGACAACGTTTTGAAATTTTTAAAATATTTTTGAAATTTATAAATTAGTCTAATTAAAAAAACTGAAAACAATTCTTGTAAAATTTCATAAGTCATCATATGTTTTTTCTTAATTTGAAAATCAATTAAAAGATAATTTTCTTAAATAATGTTTGAATCTTATTTATTTTTATTTTATTTTACTAGTCAGAGCAGATTTTGGTAAAACGGGGAATTGTTCAACAAAAATAGAATATTTAAATTCCCCAAGCAGTCCTTCATTTAAGTAATACATTTTCTATACACAATTTAATTTCTTGAAATTTCATGTATTTAGGCGAAACAGGTTTTAAAAAGATTTTGACAAGAAATTGCAATAATAATAATTTCCAAAATAACGAAATTAATTTTTTTTATATTCGAGAATTTTATTAAATACTGACAATTATAAGATTTTTGCAAATTAATGTATTATTCACTGGAAAAAATAGATGTGTTATAGTACAATATCCATAGAAAACTCTGTTAATAAATAGAAAAATTGACGGGAAAAAAATTATAAAAATTTCCAACGTCTTAGAAAGCATTTAAAAAATAATTTAAATATTTAAAAATTATTTCATCTTTCCTCTTGATACCTGTATAATTATTTTGACGAAAAATATAGTTTTATTTAATTTGGTGCTTTTTTGTTAATGTTAAAACGAATTATTGAAGTACCTAATGTATACCAATGGCTAGGGATAAATTGCCACCTAAAATGGAATGGGAATTTTGAGACTACCGCTTTCGTGTGGACAGCTATTAAGACAAAGAATACGTCAATTAAATAATGCTATCACCGATCTTTCCTCGTCGGAAAATGAATAACCGTATTTTAAATATTAAATTCCCAGTGTGAGTTAACCATTATCCGAACTTTAGCCATAACCAATCTTTATGTTTGACATACTAACTTCTGTTAACGTTTAGGTACAATTAGTAGATTTGTGGTCACGTGATCAAACTTTGAGATTTTTCTCTCCCGTTTCTCTTCTGGTACTTATGGGTAAACATGGATGTTCAGCTAGTATAGTGCAACAAGGAGGACAAAGACCTGTGATCTGATATTTCTGGTCAAAAATTGAACCATGGACTGACAATCATCGAAGGATTTTAAAAAATTCTGCAACTGTGCAATGTCTTGTAGAAGTATGCATCATTAAACTGAGAAGAAAGAAAATGGTCTGAAACTTGTGACGCACGATGTAGGTGGAGCAGGAGGCCGGTCAAAATTCCATAAGATGCAGCAAACTCGAAGAATGGCTGTAGAAAACTGGCTAGTTATCACGGGTATATTAATATGTTACAAAAGGTAATGGTGGAATATGCAGTAAATAATACAGGAAAAGTTTTTTCTACGAGTGCCTACACAAATTCTTGAACATTTTACGTTAACAAAACAACGTTTACCGTTGAAGATCATCCAAATAACTTCTTTGTTTTTGTTATGAATTACATCATAACCACTGACCGCAAAATGTTACTAATAAATAATTACATCATGACAGTATACCCTTTGATAGGTTTTTACGTTTACGCCTAAAGCAGCCTAGCGATCTGTAACAACAGGAAAGCTATCAGTCTGAATAAACTATACAATCACCTTTTTCAGACTCTATTCTCGCAGGTCTATCATCTCAAAGATCAATTTCCAGAACATCGCTCGGGAAAGCCGAATACTCAATGACCAGAACGCCATTGGCCACGTTGATATTTAATTTGAATAATTATTTAAACATATCGATAAAGTTTATGCCATTTAACACTCGCTGAACTTTGAACGAATCATTTACGCCGCTTATATGAAGGATTACCCATAATTTGACGTCGAATTTCCTTCAGTTATCATGCCTGCATCTTTTATCTAATCGCTTGAATGTGTAATAAAAGCAAAATATGCTGTTCCGTATCTGTTTAATTATATGCATGAGAAAATCATTGTCTGAAAATACGACTATGATTTACTATTTGTCTATAGTTCTGAGATGAAATAGCATTTACATTATTTACACTATTCAGAATTTTACTTTCGTCTTTATTGACATGTTTCAAACATTTCGGTCGTTATACGCTGTGGCTTTCTTAGGGTACCAGTAACTTTGAATCTAAGCCCTTTTTTATCACTGTGATATATCATTCCACGTGAAATATAACTATTTGATGGCATCTAGTTACCTCCCTTTAACTCGATTTTCAAATTTATTTCTTCACCGATGCTCTAACTCTGGTTATATCACCGGACTAACAAACGCCTATATTCATTTTATCTGTCCTTCAGGACATTACAGCAGTTGTGAAGAAATAACTTAAATTTGAGTTTAAAGGGAGAAACTATATTGCTACAGAATGTGACATCTCCCATTGAATGAGAAACATATAATCCAGTGATCAAAATAAAGGTTTCGATTTAAAACTGCTAGCAAATGAAGAAGGCCGGAGCCTGTAACGGCCGAAATCCCGAAAAACAATAAAGACGAGGCAGCAGTCTGATCAGTGTAGATAATTACAATGATTTTGTTTGATCCTCTTTTGTGTCGCATCAATCTTTTCTCAAATCCTTAATGATGGATTCTCTCATTTTGACAGTCAATAAATAAGTATATACAGATACGTTTTGCTTAATAAAAAAATGTATGCATCGGCAGAGAAATCATGTGAACTTTTATATAGTTGTTTCGTTAGTACACTGATGCATTTGACATTTATCTGTCTCACTCTCAAGAGAATGCAGCCCACGATATATAATATATTGGAAAATAATCTTAAATGTTCAGGAACACAGAATGAAGATATCCGTGGTGATATGGGCAGATAGAAAAATACGAATATAGCAATCTAACTCAGTCAGTTAAGCACCATACGTGACACACGCTTTTGCGATCATGTCCAGAAAGAGACATGACTGACTAGGCAGAAGATTATCCCATAGTACGTTGGCATTGATTTCTGCGGTAGACTGGTTGCCGGCAAAGGCTATAGAACTCAATCTGTTTGACTCATAGCTACAGGGGGAAGAGATGTATTATATTGTTTAATAGTTATTAGTTTATTACTTAATGACAATAGAAAACCGATCCCCCACTTTACGACCAGTAGAAGCCTTAATCATGATTCCCACTATTATATTCAGTCAGTCAGTTCAGTGCCATACGTGATAGACGCTTTGGGTGATAAAGTCCCGAAAGAGACATGAGTGACTGGGCAGAATATTATCCCGCAGTACGTTGGCATTGATTTCTGCTATAGACTGATTGCTAACCAAGGCTATAGAACACAATCTGTCCTGCTATTTAACCCATAACTGGAAGGAATAAACGGATTAATACCTTTCCCAAGAGTATATGTGCTTTAGTAAAAGCAACGAATTCGAAATCGGCTCCCCGATTTCTCGTTCCGAGCCGATATCCACAGCACCACAACGCTCATTCAATGTAACAAGTTAACATTTTTAAATGGATGCCATATTGAGTAGACAAACTGTAGTCAGACCTATAAAGCATATAAATTCGTGGAGAGCCGTAACTGAGCCATTGCTGAAAACTCACAACCTATAAAATAAGAATAAATTGTGCTACTCTTATTTTATATAATAAAATATATTGATATGAATGTGTGATCCGTTTTGGTAATCGATTTTTATCACCTGTTCCTTTAATCGTGTCTGATTTGAAACACCATTTCCTTATTGTAATTCTTCTTCCATCATTTTACATAAGAGGGAAATTTCTAGCCAGCTAATACAAATGGGAAATTCGCTTATGTAAGCAAAGAAATCCTTAGCACGTTTGTGTGTGTTTCTCTTGGGAATTTACACACTTATCCGAGCGTCTCTTCTAATTTACAAACCTCTGAAGACAATACTGTCATCTCCACCAGCCCTCCTCTATTAAAACTCGACGACAGGAAGCAATATCCTCAGAGTCAACAAGGATTTCAGCATTCTGAAATCCAGAAATTTCAATGTTTGTATGAGACTTGAACAGTAATGTGATTGGTTTTTTTTTGTTTTGTTTTGTTTTTCTTTGTAAAACAAACATACCAAAAAAGATGTGATAATTCATACATCAGATACAAGAAAATATTGCTTACCTTCAGGAGATATATTTCAGCCTTAAGAATTTCTCTGTAACCCAATATTAATTGATGATGTCGTTTGAACAGGAATCGAAATCCTGGTTTTGTCTAATTTATGTTAATGATTGTGATACCTATTTCAATATCATAAACACTTTTACAATGACAGGGACAGCAGTTGTAAGGAAACAGTTTCATTTGGAAAAGAAAGTTTCATTTGTCCGGTTATATATATATATATATATATATATGTAGTCATACGCAGAGAGATGTCTTTCGCTGTATCACAGCTCATCAGTACAGTTAGGCATCCGATTGTTTTACCCAGGCTCGGCGATTCTACTTCGGATCTATAGGCGCTCGGTAGAAGGAGGCAGCCTTTTATCCTGTGATATACCATGTAAAAATTCGCCAGTAGTTAGGATTCTAATTCATTACTGAATGAACGATGCGTAGATGTTACAGTATATGTATGTTTGAATATTATTGTTAATCGATACTCATATTTGAGTAGATATTCTGTTTTTAATCAAACAATATATTTACATATTTATTTCTAATTATTTAGGATAAATTTTGGAGGAAAATGCGCGTCATTCTTCGGTAGGACAGTGCGGTTTTGTCAAGTACAGTGGAAAAGGGACGCAATATTTAGGCTTAGGATGCTATCAAAAAGGGCAATACAAATGAAACAAAAACGTGTAACTATGTTTTATAGATTATGCAAAGGCTTTCGACAAAATACATTAGAAAATATTGAGAGTAATGCTCAGCAACCTCGACATATTTGGGAAATGTAGTACCTATACTTGCCACAAAGCGTCTGGATACGGACAGGAAAATAATTCATCAGATATACAAAAATAGAAAGGGGCTTAAAAGAGTGATGTGCTTTTACACCGAAACTCTTCAACTTGTACAGCGAGATTATTATGAGGACCCTAGAAGTTATGCCAGGTTTCATCATCGGCGGCCACAATCTGAACAACATAAGATACGCAGATGATACACAGGTAATAGCAGACACAGAAATGAATCCACAAATCCTCCTTAAGAAAGACAAAAGGAATGGCTAAAAATAAACTACAAAAAAACCGAATGTATGGTCTTCCTAATTACACTTTTCTTCCCCCGGTCATTATTAAAGGAACGTTTATGTTCCTAATTCTTTTACACGCTGGAACCCTTTGTGCCATAGTGGCTTAAGCACTTTTCAGGATGTGATAATGATTATATATATAGTAGATGAGCTTAAGATATTTAAAGCCACAGTAAATATTGAAAACAATATATCAGAGGGAATCACGACGACAAAATAACAAATGAAGCTGTGCAACTTGATTGACAAGGATGTAGACTGTGTAATAAAAGGGACAAATATTGTTTAGACCTACACAGTAGATCTAGAAAAATCTAAACCTATTCTAGAAAAGTTTATAGATAGCTATCTATTGATATATGTTGCAGGATATTTACGTATCTAATTCACTGAGCTCACAGAACACAAAAATGTATTTATATTTCTGCCAAAATATTAGATACTTGTTTTCATTTTTACTTTAAGCCTAGTAATCTAATGAAGGATGTACATTGTGGCACAATGTATATCGGCTCGGAACGAGAAATCGGGGATCCGAGTTCGAATTACATTTGAATTTCTTGCATTCACTTACGCGCAAATACCCTTGGGAAAGGTATTAATCCGTCTCTTCCTTCCAGTTATGGGTTAAATAACAGGACAGATTGGGTTCTATAGCCTTCGCCGGCAACCAGTCTACCGCAGAAAGCAATGGCAACCTACTGCGAGATAATCTTCTGCCCAGTCAGTTATGTCTCATGATCACCCAAAGCGTGCATCGCGCATGGCACTTAACTGACTGACTGAATCTAATGAGAATCAATATATTTTATTATCCTCACCAAATATCAACCATTATGATTCAGTTAGTGTGCGGTAGGAGATAAGATTACAGCATCAATAGAAGGCGTTTATTTTCTTGGTAGTATATAATCATTTCTTTTATTAACGCCTTGGTTTTGCTGAAGGAATCATTGTCCTACTTCCATTTTTTATATAAATTGACCGTAGCGATTAGGTTTGAAAATACCATCTATATGAAATCAGGTACTAAAAATTGCCTATGCAGAAAATAATAACGATCTATGATATGCATGAAAAAAAAACTCATATCTATTAGTTGTCAATCTCGTATATATATATATATATATATATATATATATATATATATGTGCGCATATCATGTATAGAAGGGGAAACCAAGAAATCGTAAAAAAATGAGGATGCCCTCAAAGAAGATATACTACAAAATTAATGAAAACTTCGTTTCTGTCTTCAACCTCAAAATCATTGTTATAAATCGAAAAATAAAAGTATTTTTAATACGTAATCAGTTATTTTTTTCTTTCTGAAGAGTCAAAATTTTAATAAGATATATTAAAGACAATACTGTCTGAATAATGAAAAATGAATTATTTACAAGATCTGTTATCATTTTTAAATTGAATTATTTAGGAGGTTTAAATCATCTCAGTTTCATGGTATCTCTTAAATATATATTTTATTATTAAAATTATATTTACTAAAGATATATTTTAAAACTTATATTTGGGTCATCAAATTTTAATATTTAAGAATAATTTCGATTTGTTTTTGTATGTGTATATTCATGCAGAATTTGTAAGTACATGTGTTCATACCGGACATTATCATAAGAAGGTCTTATTTCAATAGTGTTTTCTCTACTTACGGAAAGAAAACCCTCATATCAAGTTATCAACTGCAAATAATTTGGCCTCACTATACTTGTCAACACGTTAGATGCTAGCTAAATTGTTGAATACGTCAGAAAAAACAAAACCATGTAGGTAAGTACTTATTATATCCTATATAACTGTCTAAAATCAGAAAAATTAAACGTTAAATTTGCTAATTTTTTCTCAAATGACGTGTCCAAAATGTATATTTTTGCAAGATTTTTAAATTAAAAAACGAAATGTTCTTTACAATTGTATCAAAACCGCCTGTTTCATATAACTGTTTGAAATACAGTATATTTTTATTTATTTTGCTTACTGAAAATCGTAAATATTAAATTCATTAGTTTCCAATTAAAGCTAAAAAGAATTAATAAAGCTTTTCCATTTTTAAATACTATTTTTAAAGTTTACGTATGCTGAATTAGTGGAAGTACCTGTTATAGACGTATATATATTAGTATAGCAGAGAAAATAATCTGAAAGGAAGCAGTTTGATGTTTATTCAGCAATTGATTCATTTTCTGGTCTACAACAGCGATATTATTTCTCGGTCCAGGCTATATGCTGCCAAACTGAGTGAGTGCAATGTATTTTTATAATGTTTATTATCAAATTGTGTAAACACGCGTGCTGTATCCTAGGAGCTTATCTTATTCCATTCATACGAAAAGAGTAGGCAACTGTATGCATTATCCAACTGCAGAGAAACAAAACGTGATGGACGGAGAATGAACCTCAATTTTTTTAATATAGATTTTCTTATGATAATAACCAATGACCTTTTTAGTTTAAAGCAATAATTTTGTATTTATTTATTCCAACATTTGATATATTTTTCGTTTAAAATGTATAACAATGTATACAGAATATCATTTGAAAAACCTGTTTGGTGTGTAAGGAAATACGTATTTGCCTAATAAAAATCAGTGACGGAGTTAAATTT
This sequence comes from Ascarosepion bandense, assembly GCA_037127315.1. NCBI lineage: Eukaryota > Metazoa > Mollusca > Cephalopoda > Sepiida > Sepiidae > Ascarosepion > Ascarosepion bandense. The sequence goes on along the minus strand of JBBBDQ010029185.1, from coordinate 2,207,455 downwards.
AAATGCCAATTTATAACATATATATATGTAACTCACATTTGAGCAGAATTATATCTGATAAACATATTTTCATAAAATGGCAGATAGAAAATATTATTAATATTTTTGGTTCAATTTTCTTATCGCTATTATCGATTTCCTTTTCACGGGAATAAGGGAGTAGAAAAGTTTTAATAATTCCTTTGTACCACGTATTTTAAGCTCTGTTTAAGTCTCATTCCCGGACACGCAGATATGTGAACTATATATATTGCGTGATAGCTAAATTGTCGGCAATTTTATTCGGAAATTCACGCAAGAGCGTTGTTTATTTATTTATTTTTGTTTTGTCTAATACACATTATAGAAAAAATTGTCGGGCACTTAGTGAGAAAAAGACCACCATTGCCATACACACAGGAAGATACAATACCAAACTTTTAGAATGTTTCGGTGTCATCCCAAAAAATTTGGAGAGCCCAATCATTGCTGTCAGACAATTTCTGCGACTACCTAACTTTTAAATCTGATCTTCTCACTCCTTTGACAGCAAATCCCTTTATTATTATGTATAGGGCTGCAGTTTATATGTGTGTGGTGTTCATTTGACGTTTAAATTACGGAAAAAGAGAAATCGATGACACGTCATTTTAATAGATATATTTATATTTATCACAAGTTAACAGAATATATATTAAAATATCAAAGTAAAAAATTATTCATTAAAATTGAACCACAGCCTTCATACAACTTTGAAATCTCTTGCATTCATTCTGGTGTCCCTGTGAATTTGTTTAATGCTGCCATATTCTCTGCCTTTAGTTCAACTCTGATGTTACAACTCAACTACGCCATACACAATAGGGATTAAATCTAAAATCCTCAGATCAAGTAACATTTCACAGAACATCGTCCCCATGTTTGACTTTAGCTAATTTAGGTTTGGTTCGTTGATGTATCAAATATTTGCTGGCTTTAAATTCAGAGTTTTTCTTCTAGAACGGTTGTCACCGATGTATTACCCGCTATTTAAACCTGGCTGCCACCTAATATGTTCTGCTAATCATCATAGCTTAGGAGAGAAGAGACTGTTTTATACATTTTCTCAATTGCAGGACAATAAATATGAGTATATCGACTGTAATTTGATCTCGACTCTGCGAAGCTTTTATCTGAGCTAGTATTTATAAATTCATCTAGCATCCATAAATTGTTGTTGTAAACATTTGAAATCTTTTCTTTATATTCAATTCCACTTTCAGAAAAACACCTAAAAGTGTTTAGCTTTTGCTTAAATGATAAAAGTTCACACAGCTAGTTTCCATCTCATTTTTATATGTAGAATTGAAAAAAACATAAAAATCAAACAATTAATATTGACCTTATTTATATTCGTCTTATTGCTTTCATCTTTTTGTTTTTACTAAATATTTTTGGATGCTTTACGCTTTCTCAGATATATATCGATTTGTATATTCTAGAGAATTTAACTCTTTTTTCAATATTTGGATTAGATAATTCACTTCCCACGGCTCATCTCTAGAAATATAGTCTGGTTAACTTATTTGGCTGTGTCCATTTATTGCTTGCTCGTTCGCACTGCTTGACCTTAGGCTTTGAACAAGATGAATGCAATAATTCCAACATAGTGAAAATAATTCCTCACCGTCCCATGAATATAGACAAAAAATATATCAATGGTTATTATTTAAGTATTCTGAAAAGTTTACGCCAGTCAAAAGAATTGGTGACATCCGTGACTCTACCGATCAGGTTCTAATATTTTTTGTCGTAATACTGAATTTAGCTTGTTCCAAAAAATCTCAACAGGTGTCATTCCGTATACGTGGAGCTGATTTACTCGTATGCGGCAGCAGACAGAAGAAATGTTCGGACTTGGTACTTATGCGCTTATGGGCCAAAGGAAAAAAAATCAAATTCTTGATATCACTGATTGTATATATAAATAACAGAGGCTTACTGGAAACATTTACAGTGACCAAGATAATTGAGATAAGATTATGAAAATAAAAGCAATAAACACAATATCAAGATACTTTGAAAATACTGATTCACTTATTAATGTGAAAATAACAACGAAACATATTTGATAAAACACATATCAATCACTAGTACAAGTTTGATACGGCAACATAAATAGCTGCTTCTCGTGTCGGTTACATCTCGTTTATATTGTTCAGTCTTTACATCGAATTCCTTATGGAGGCGTTCAAATTTACCTTTATATTCTGATACGGCTGGTTGGGCTACCTCCATAAGACGTCCCAGGCAAAGTAGTATTAGAGTTATAAATTCAAGCCGTAGGAGTTACAGTACAATAAAATTGATTGCTAGTCATTCATAGTTCTCTCATGTTCTAAGAAATAAAGGCTGCTAAGACACATGCAATGATCCCCACCAGTAAGGGTTTCAATATGCCTTCCGCATCAATAGAGGCGAGGGCATTGATCCTGTGGAAACGGCAGTAAGATATGTGTAAGCAATGCAAATCTCTTGTACTACAAAGAACCCGCATAAACGATATAAATTTTGTGGGCAATGCTTCTGGTGAATTCTTTAGAGAAGCATTGTCTATTTCAGTTTCACTGATTAAAGGTTTGTTCTTAAGAATTTATTTCATGTCTTTTCCTTTCTCATGTCAGATGAGAATGGATCTATTGTATTGCTATCTAGAGTTTTGAAGGATTGAGGAGAATTTGCAAAGTGATATTAAAATATATTTCATATTAATGTTCACCATAATATGTCACACCCTACATAAATACCTTTCTATTTCTAAATTATTTGTCACACTTAGGTGATTGTAATTATATTGAGTATCACGAGTTTCTTAGGTGGAACTGACCGCCCATTCTTCAGGTAGTATCCACAGTGTAATTATTATTTATTGTATTCACTTATAATTAAAGTATATTTAAAGTGTATATATATATATATATATATACAAAGAATTACCACACCAAGCTATAAGACACTTTAAATAAGAGATAATATTTGATTAAAAAACAGGATACAAAATTATCACAACTTGTAATTTTAAGGCCCCTTTTGACCAACCCTTTTTAGAACGAATATCGTCGGTAAATTAAGACTAAGCAGTTAATAAGGTAAATTTATCAAGAAAATTAATGGTTATGGGGTGAGAAAATATTCCCCGTTAAGTAGTGACTTCACTGAAAATGGCCAATTTTTAATTTAATTGTTGTTGCATGCACAACTCATGTCTTTGCTGTTAATAATAACAGATTCCAATATTTTCATGTGGAGTCAGTTCAGTGCTCTCTGCAATACAGAAAAGATTTGAGGAGAATAAATTGTTCTCCAAGCAGGAAATTTTAATATATGCTTGCCAATTGCAAAGTCATTAGTCACTCGAATATCACCGGCTTATGTATACGCACCTGTACCGGGATATGATGTACGATTCTTACTTTCAAATTAGGGATAGATTTTCTCATGTAGTCGACCTCTCGTCGACATTTATATTGATATAAAATTGCTTTGATGGGTAGGCAAAACATCTTTACTTCAGAGAGAGTAATCCCTTCTAGATGTAATATTGCTCCGGACTATAACAACAGTAAAAACATTCTTAATGGAAACAGAAATTTTATCGGCGTATATCTGACCAACGGGATTAATCCATAGTAGTCTGACATATTCAAGACATTTAGATCAACTTGGAAATTTTTCGGCCAATGTAGATGTAATAAAAAATTCGGGATTGCCATTAATCCGAAAAAGTTGTTTAATTTTTTGTAGCTGAGATTTGAATTTGTACTCAGGATATAACAACAGAGCCAAATGCTAAGACAGCTAATAAGAATATTTTTCTGGTTCTGGGAGTAACTGTGTCCCGAGTTATGTAAAGTCTAGAAAAAGTAGCTTTATTTTAAAAAAATAGTAAGATATTACAGAACTATTTATTCTACTAGTGTATTTAGGAAGGTAACCCTTTGTTCTTTTCTATATCTATAGCATAATTTAAAGCAATATGGAGATTATTCAAATATGAAAAGTAATCTTCCCCCTTACTAATAATAAACGTGCTATAATCGTTACGGAAATAACAATAGAGCTTATTAATCTTATCAAAAACTGTTTCTCACGAAAGCTAACAATTACGTTAGCCATCAGAGGAACCAACACATTAACCATAGGTATCCCATCTATTTGACGATATATTTAATTATCAAAGCTGAACGAGACAGAATTAACCGCCATCAACTCGACAAAAACATTTTCAGCTTAAACCGAATATTTGTGGGGCCACGATACAAATTTCAGCACAAATATAATTTCTTTCCTAAAGTGGGACATTTTTTAACATATTTGAAATATCAAACTACACGAAATACACTCTCAAATTGAGGATTCAATTTACGCATATACTCAGCGAGATGAAACAGTCACACAACACTCCGAATAGAATAGCCACTTAGATAGGCTGTGTTGGGCTGAACCCAGCATAGACATAATAAGTTTAATTAGAATCAAATCCTTGTGATTTTTTATACCGCATACATACGAGGACTCTAGGAATATACAGTACGAACATTATTATACATTTCTTTAGTCAGAGATTTTCATGTATGAACTTCTAATAATTTCAGTTGTAAAGATATTTTCAAATTGACGTCTTATTTCCAGGATTTTCTCTTATTTAAATACATAACATTTTACTGATATAATCGGTGCAATTTAATATTAATACTCCAGCAGCTTTGTAAGATCTGGTAATATAAATATGTCTTAGTTTTTAACAGCTTAGCTGTTGGAACGTAGTTCCTCCCCTAGGTAAATCCGAAATAATCAATAATAGAATTAAGAAAACAATATGCTAAGTCTTTGAGACGAGGTTTTAGAAAAAAAACAATTGTTCCTCAGAGTTTGATGTATTGATAACTGAGAAAGCAGCATTTTAAATTTACTGAATACTTCAACTTTCTCAATTATCTTCGGGGAGAATAGTGAAATCCAAACCCCGGGACAAAACCACCTTATCGGAATAAGACAAGTCTTAATTAGACAAATAAATGATCTGCATGCCTGTGGTTACATAACAAATTTTTTTCCAATTTTCCAGGTTTTATTTTGTTACTGAAAAATACGTCAATATCCGGCAAATATATAGAAAATCGAATCATTTCCATAAAAGATAAAGGGCACCAAACATAAATATAAAATACCCGACATTGGGCTCTAAAAGAATTGAATGTCTCGGAAAAATAAATAATTTCATCTGTAAGGAATGCTCCGTTAACACTAACATTGGTTTGGTTTTGTTTATTATGTTTTACGGCAGATCAACCTCAATGGGTTATTTAATGACGACGAGATTTTTACAATAAATTTGTATGAATAGAATATATTTTCCTTGTAAAGTGGGTTTCGAAGAGAGATGCATTACTGGTATTATTTTGTCCTTCACGTATTTTTGTTGGTAATATTTTTCATTGAAAATTTACTGTTGGTAAATAATTTCATAGCATTTTGAATTCGGTTTGGGATTAACTATTTACCACTAACTGGGACCACCACTCCCGGATAGAATGAACCTGGAAACAACAGTAATTAAGAAGTTGGTCCATGCTCCTCACAAACTCCCAGTCAGAGACTTTACTGCCGGATGCAGTTTACGATCTTACCCAGGACCCAACACTAACATTAAGTGTCGTAAAACTTATAGAATCGCACACAACAATGTTCCCATGAATTACATATTTTATACTTTAACAAGTTAATATTATAAGAAAGAGACCGGATTTTACCCCAGAAAGAAATAGAATTGTTGGAGGTCTTGGTAAAACTTTGGTCATATCGATAAGAGATATATTTAAACAAGTTGCCATTACCGCACCAAGCTAAAATACACATTAAAAAGGATCATGTTTTATTAAAACGAGATGTAAAAGTATCACATCATTTAAAATAGAGGCCTGCACAATAGCCAGATATGCAACTGTATAAAAATACCGACAATAGTAGTATTCTACCCAAATAACTGGATTTTAAAAGAAACCAGGAGTACATAGAAACGAGATTATTGACAACCACATGATATTAAAAAAATCAAACAATCCCAAAAATCATTAACACACACATGCAAAAATAGAAATTGTAAGCAAAAGCGCTATAATTCACATTAACATTTCAAAGACCAAATGTAGCAGTGTTCTGAGTCAATGCTTCGGATTATTAGAAGTAAAATGATAGCGGAACAAAATTTGAAGAAAACAATGATAAAAAGCTAGTATAAAAAAAGAGATCTTATCAAACCACAACAGCCGAAAAGACTGTCCCTGACGAATTCTGTAAATATATCTCGAACTTCCAATTTGACCAAGGAAAAATTCCCCAAACAAGGCATCAATGTAAAGGAGGTGCAGGAATTATGGATCCAAAACAATAGACAAGCACCATGAACAATGTTACAGGATGCTACATACTATGAAGAAGACAGACAATACAAATCTGGTGAAGTAATAAAAAAGCCAATTTTATACATACATAGCGAGGTTGTCTAACTTCTGTGAAACTTAATTATCTTCCCAACATTAGATGTACAACAAAACAACTTTGTGGACTACCTAAATTACACAATAATAAACTACTTATCAAAACAAATACTAGAAAATCTATTGTGCGAATATACCTGCACTAACCGGCCTAGAATTAAAACCTACAATAGCAGGCACATTTTTCTAGACATACCACGAATTAAATTTCCTAGAGAGGCTATTTTTACCTCTTATCAAACACGTTCAGTGCATAATAGGAGATGGCATGTTTTCCCAACCATCAACCTAACGAGATAAACCGTAATTCTTACATAGCCTCAATAAATGTTGTGAGCATATATGGCGTCATTACACATTACTATAGAATAGAGGCCATCAAATATTGACTAAAATCGTTCCTTCGTGAGCTATCATATCGCATCAACGTACATTTCTGAATAAAAATTTGGCTTAAAAAGTGTTCAGGTTCATTGGAATAATGTGTTTTCAAAAATCTGGAACAGTCTTTAGAACACAGTTTGCATTATCTAATGTCAAATTAAGCATGGGATAATATGAACTAAACATGAGTAAGAATGTACCATGAACTAAAAAAATCTGTAAAAGAACCTAAGAATTTTATAGAAGACTACTAAATTGCATTGAGATAAATATTTCCAAGCATCCATTACTAATACGAATCCTAGCATCCAATTTACTATAGAATATAGCAACAAAAACTTTCCGTTTCAGAAATATTAATCACAACTGAATTCCAAAACGAGAAACGACATATCCACTTTTTAAATATTTTGTCATTCGAAGGACACTCATACCAACATTCCGTTCAATCAAGTCAAAAGAATCTGTAAAATATTCTTACATCGAGCAACATGAGACCACAATGTAGAAGAGAAAAGAAATTCTTAAATGTCCGCAGTCTTTAATCAGCAAAAACATAGAGAATGTTAAACGCCTTAATAAAAGAAAAAAGACAAAATTATCATCCATTTTATGTCAACTTTCAACCCAAAGAACTCAGAACTATAAGCAGACATACTACTAGATGTACCTACTCTCCTCCAAGACAAAAATAATTAAAAACCTGTTATAAAAATGCTCACCCAAAACATTAAACGATATTCAAATCTCAAAAATTTACTGACCAGTCCCAAAGTTGCAGACAATTGATGAGCTCCAAGTGTAAAGCTACAACCGATTTCTCTGGACTATGCAGCCACCGCTTAGGAGGCCAAGAAAGGTAGATCCAAATTAAACTTAAAAATAATGACACATACAACTCAGAATTGAGAATACATAAAAACATGCAAATATTACCGCGATACTTACATTGCCAAAACAGGCCAGATACCGAACAAATGATACTTCATCGGCAACAAATTAGTAATCCACATAGTAGAAATACTTATCTGCCAACATAGAGTGGAATATGGAGGAAGTAATCTGTAAAGCTTTGATATTTTTCCAATATAAAAATGCTACTAGAAAAACACCGAACAAATTCACATTAATAAAGAATCATTATTTCGCAGCATATTTAAATACGAAAATTCAATTCAAGGTGTGAATCATATACATGTTCTTCAGAAGAGATTATAACGTATTTTCCTTATCATAAGCAACACTAAGAATCAGTTAAGCTCCTTGATTTTTGTCTTATTCAAAGCATAACAGATAAGATATGGAAATATAAATATTCGCAAACGTTTTGCAACGATGAAAACGAAACTGGTTAAAGTAAAATAATCCTTTTTATGAAGTTCCACATGGTAGTAAATAATTCTTTATTGAAATACATGAATTATTTATAAACATTAGGTGTTATAGAAATCTTTTATTTCTCTCAAATAGTTTTTCATACAGATTTGTCTAACATTTGAATTTAACATACATACATTTTACTAAACTCGTTACTTATTTTGTGACCTAAAACGTAACTGCTGTATAGTGGTACCACATAGTGGTTTTGTCTTTTGTTATGGTCTATTACATCAGTTAATCGTACATTTGTAGTAATAGTACTTACTACGAGGTGATATTCTATTATCTCCGCTATGTTACCCGCGTAATTTGCAAATAGTTCTGTATTAAAATGTTTTTTCTGATAATACTTAGTAAATTCTTTCGGGAGTTATCCTGAGTAATCTACTCAAGGATTAAACTCCAACATTAGACAGTGAAAACTAAGATCTACTACTCGGCTGTAACTAGTACGACTGTTGTTGCTTCAGGTAATTCGATCTATCAATTTACCAGCACTACTCATGCGTGGATGCCCCAGACAAAAGTGGGTCAATTTAATGTGCCAATTAATTGGAACACAAACCACTTAAGCTCGGACAAATATTCTTGTCGGCATTTTTCCCAGACAAGATTCTACCCTTCGCGGGAACCTCGTTACTGTTCCACTCCGTCCAAAGCAAGAGAGTGTGACAAAGTAAAAACAATCGACTTATGTGGTAGGATGCTCCACCCGGGCAACTGTCTGGTACTACATTTCGGTTATTATGGTCACGTGATCCCCGGTGGAATAATCCATTCTGAAATTGTTATTTGTTATTTGGTGATCAGCGTTCAACTACATGTGTCTCTGTCGACACATGTTTCTACATGACATACACATAATTTGTTTGGAATGCAATCCCATATTTATGCAAGATTAATTAAAATGACAGACCAGGGGCAAAGTGGTTGATATTATTAATCACGTGATCAACTTTTATTTTCAGAACATAAATTATATAAAAAATTTCCAAATGTAGTATAATCAATCTCAACGATGAATTATATTTTACTTTTAAGTGAATATTTAAATAAGTGCATATATATATATATATATATATATATATATATATATATATATATATATACTCAGAAAATGTTCTATTTTCTAAAATGATGAGTACATATATACAGTTTATCACATCTACAAATTACGGATGTAATTTGTACGAACGATTTTCCAAAGATAAAAGGGGAGTGAGATTTTATAATTTTCTTAAAAAAACGTTTATTACCATCATTATTAACTACCTGATAAGATATTGCATTTTTGATGACGAAACAAAATGTACACATTTGTAGTAATTTGTATATGTTCAAAACTATAATTTATAATACAATTTCTATTTCTATATTGAGCACTGATTTAAATTAATGTTTTGGACGTTTTTGAAAATTTTTTATACTTTATTTACATGGATGGATATAGTATATATATATATTTTTTTTAATCATATCACCCCGAGCAAGGTGGTAACACCACTGATGTGCAGGGGGCTACGTAAGAGTGAAAAAATTAGAAGAGAGAAAGCCGGAAAGCACATCCTAAACAGGAAACAAGGGATGAGCCTCTTCACCTGTTCAATAGACATAGGTGGATGGTAAATCTGGCGATAGTTTAGTCTATCTACTCCCTCCAATTGTTTATATATATATATATATATATATATATATAATAATTCCAGGTGAAGAGAACTTAAATTCTTTTTATTTATTTTGAGTGCGTTGGCATTTATTTTATTATAAACAGTGCTCAATATAATGAGTATTATAAAGCTTAGTATAATTATATAGTTATGTATCTATTGTACATTGCGACACGGAAATTTCAATGTTTCGAGATAGATTCTCATCATCAGGCAATGTTGATGTTAGATGTGCAGATGATTTATATTTAAATGAGAAAAATATTTGGTTTGCTGTAAATGTATGTGGGTGTTTCATTTGGCTAATCAAAATGGAGATTCATTTTGGGATTTGACCCCAAAGAATACATATTAACCAACTTTTTCTTATTTTCTTGCTTTTTTCCCCTTCATCCTACCCTTCCCTTGTTTCTTTTCTATCCTTAATGATTGGGATGTTGACCTGCCTTTAACCTGATCTTATCATTTTCCCTCCTTTCCCTTCAGTTTTATTACTTTTGATGTGGTATTTTCATTGAGTACCAGTTCTATATTTTTTTATTTCCTTATCATTTTTAGTCTATTTATTTATTTGTTGTATAGTCTTTTTTATAAAAAAGAAATATTTATTTTAAAACAATGATTCTCTGTTCTAATTTATTTTTATATAAATTTGCTCATTTGTCGAAAATTACATGAACCTTAGATATACGGACAAACTTTTGAATCGATTTTGAGGGCATGGCAGAAATCATTGAAACGCTTAGAATATGCGAATTCAACCAAAATCGGGTAACTTGCAGATCAACATCCGAACTTTTGAGGCACACAAAAAAATGTTCAAATCAATGTACAGAGTTTGTCAAAAATCAATGACTAACAATTCCGTATGGTCTTTTGAGCACTTCATGCATTTCTCGAAGGCGCTTCAACGAAAACCGACTCACTAGTATATCAAGATCAAATGCCTTTATATGAGGACAAAACTTTTAGTTAGGCACAAAATTTGTGACAAACATTAATGGAAAATTTTGGTTTTGAAATTGTTTTTTCCTCGGAAACATTTAGATGCATTCCAAAAACATCGGGTCTTTTTGTTTCTTCGTACTTATCATATGCCAAAACAATTTCCCGTTTTATACAAGCTGTCAAACTTTACAAATTTGCAGGAACAATTTATCTACATCTTCTGCATCACGTGCTCATCGTATTACATTGGAGATCAGGTTTCGCCGGCCCGTTTTCTTCCAACTTACATATATCATTCCAGTTTACTGGCAAAATTGACTGAACATGAATCCTGTTTTACAACTACAACAAAAACCAAGACTTCGCATTTTTTTAATTTACGCTTCACGGCCACATCATACAATCAGCGACTTACACAATGATTGTTTCAAACTTTTCGTATACTCATGCTTTATATATTAACTCATGTCCTAACTATTCATTTCAAACGTATGAGACGAAATTAAAAAATGAAACGAGGAGTGAGCCAAACAAGAAAATATTATTGCATATTTTCCAAAGGTTTGTAATAACCCAAAATTCACTTTCTGAATTTAATACACGTAGACATTATTTCGTCCTTTTACAGATCTCTTTCTGGAATAAATCTCGCATAAAAAATATTTTTCTAACAATATACATATATCACTATAGCTGCAAGGTTTTACTTTTACAAAATATATTCTAATTTCCATAAAAAATTTTGATTTTATTTATTCTATACACATAGGCATTGTTCCAATGTTGCGAAATTGTCTTTCCAGCTTGAATGAAGATTTGTGGTTGTATTAGCTTTTCATTAGGTCTATTTCAGTACACACGACGTATATTTTGCTCTGTTCATATCTTTCTTGACATTTTGTTAGGTAATAACTCCTATTTTGCAAAATTCATTAGATGTACTTTGACTTTTGTCACGAGTGTTATATTTTTGATTTTCAACTATATATTACTACATTTTATATTGGAAATTTCTGGCATTTTGTCATTTCATGTAAGTTTCTAGATTACAACAACGGCTGTAATTTAATTTTACAGTATTTCTTTTAAATATTCTAAGTAACTAAGAATTTTACTAATGCATTTATTTAGCAATATTTTCAGGATTTTTGATATGACCTCAAAATTAAGACATGAATTCAACCAAATAATATTTTTGCTTCTTCGTATTCTTCATTTTATGATATAGTTAAGGTTCATATTTCATTTTGTTTTTTTGCCAAATTTTCATTGAAACATTCGTAATCTTTGTTTTATCAAAAGCTGTTTCATAATATATATATATATATATATATATATATATATATATATATATATATATATATGGTAACTTTAGGTAGTGATAATTATTTTTTATACAGGATTTATTAACATTACAGTACAATGTCTGCCAATTCCATATTTTGTAATTTGTTTCATATACTGCGCAAGGACCAAATTTCATTTCATCAGAGTAATAGAAGTGTAGACCTTGAGAAATAAAATTAGTTTTCAGAAGACGTCAGCTACACCAATAAGAGTAAAAACATATTCCATTACGACAGCATTCATTTTCCTTATACATAGATTTCACTCATCATTTATATATATATTTAACCCCCCTACCTTCCTATCCCAAGCTCTTTTAATTGCCTATCTTTTGAAAATATGGATTCTTTTACTAAACCCTTTTTCCTTGCTTAACAGATATATGTATATAAATTTTTTTTCTAATATTTTTCTCTAATAATTTTTCCCTGATAATTTTTAAACTAATAACTTCCTGTAATTGGTATTTATCTCGCTTGTACCTAAAAGGTTTAATCAAATAAACTTAAATAAAGATTTTTAAAATCTTATATTGAAACCCATTCCTTCTCGCCTAAATACACCTCTTCATACACCCCAAAATCTTAACTTTAAAAAAGTAGTTCAACTCATTTAGTTGTCTATCTTTATAAAATGTGAACTCCTATTCCTCCCCTTCCTAAATATAACGTTTCAACACAATGTAACCCCGCGACTACCAGGACTGTCCTATTCTACTTTATGACCGTTGTTGACCAAAAAACTCTCCACACGCTAACCCATGTCGCTGACATGACGTAGAATCTCTATTAGAGATCCTATGTCAAAATGTACATCCGACACCTTTGACTTTTGTAAACTTTCTCTAATATATATATATATATATATATATATATATATATATATATATATATATATGACTGTCTGACTTGGAATAGACAGTCGCTACTCAAGCGTATACGCATCGTGTAATCAGCAATTAATTTGAACACTTTCAGCTACTGACGTATATTTACAATGTATATAACACGCTAAAACTCTGCCTTACTCTACAGATTGCGCAAAGCTCAGAGTTAGAAATATCGGCTGATGACAATTCGGTCGGGTCTCAATTATGGCTGGAAGCAATCGGATGTACAACCGTATGGATGAGCTATAATTCAACGAAACATTTTTCTGCAGATGATGAGGATTATATATATATATATATTGCGAAATATATTTTTTTAAATATTTCTTTAATGATTCACTATTTTTAATGAATAATTAAAACTCATATTTAATAAGATATTCTATTTTTTGTTTTGTATTAAACAGTGTTTTTATTTATATGTACCTGCCTGAATTTCTCGAATATTCAGGCCGCCAGACATACATATCCTGATTAATTATAAAAATAGAATTTCTCACAAAAGATTATCCATTAAAAGCTATATATATATATATATATATATATATGTATGTATGTATAATGTAATGAAACATTTGAGATGTTATTTCATACCGAATCTACTGTTCGAAACTTTATATTATTTGCTGATACATTTTATATTCTTCTAAACCTGCCAATACACACATTCTTAGATAATACTATTGATGTTTTCGATAATAATTCTGATGATGATGGTGAGTGTTTTCTTTTTATACCCAGAGTAAACAAACTTATTTATGACTTGTAGGATATACTGACTTTTTGTGCGAAAGAATTTTCCTATAGGAAAGAATGTTACCCTTTTTTTACGGTACATTAATGCGTAAAAAAGAAATAAAATATAGATAAACAAATGAACACTGCTAGAGTTAGAATTTTAGTTTTTCAGATGTCAGGCTCTTGGTGTTATAACCCAACCTCATAATGGAACTTGCTTTATTTTTTTCTTCTGAAAACTATAATATAGCCGTGCAAGATTTGCTATTGATTTGCGCTGATTTTTGTCAATAATATTACTACTATTACTACTACGAACTCTAATAATAACTGGGATGAAGAGAAACAAAGCTAACGGCTAATAATGATAATCGTTATGAGGAGGAGTGAGTGAGTGAAGTAGAAAAAGACGAAGAAAAATAAAAATTTGGGGAAGTAGATAAAATAGAAGGTAATTAAAGTGGAGGAGCAAGAACTGGAGAAAGATAATGGGCAGAACAAAAATAAGGGGGAAGAAAAATGCAAGATGAGGAAAAGAATGAGTAGGATGAGGATAAAAAGAGGACTCAAATAAGAGGATGAAGGACGAGAGACCATTGATTTCAACAAGACAGAAAGAAAGAAAACTAAAGGAGAATTTGAATGAACAACAATGAAAGACAAAAGAAGCAATACTTGTAATGTTTCTGTTTGCAATCATAATATGAAAAGACTTTCGGTTATGAGAAAGCTTACTCTACAGTAATAACAAATGGACATTTGATTTAAACTTGTAAATACATGAACCGTATAAGGATAAAACTGATTTATATAGACTACTTCATCGCAGAAGTCTGAGATAATATGGACAAAAATGCTGGTATTCATACACACGTTCTGTTACTCACCCTGAAAAACAAAACAGGAATGAACACGGACATGCCTCGAAATTTGAAGTTCTGAATATTAAAACTGATAGATGACAACGAAAACTTACGAACAGACAGACATTGATGCTCTGTAAAAAAATATTCATTTATAAAATTTTTAACATTGATAGAAGAGGATGTTATTGGAAAAAAGGATGAATTATATTTCAACTATGCGCAGATTACAGTGTATAATTTCTAAATCCTTAGAAAGAAATCATGTAAAAAATTTGAAAATAAGAATTCAAGACATAGACCTTTACAAAAAAACAGCTGAGTTACGAAGTAGACTGATGTCCTGAGAAGTTTGGTATTATGTATTATTCAATAATACACCGACATGTGTCAAACATCGATTTGAATAGAGCTCTTTAACTTTATTTGTAAAATATTTAAGATAACGAGATCTTTACATTCTACATTGTGAAAACAACAATGGTAATCTTGCTCTGTTCAATAAAATATCTGATAAAACAATTACATAAAAATTAAAACTTTCCTAAAATGTATTGAACAATAACATGCAATACAAGGCTTAAATTATAAGACAGCAATTAATCTATACTTTCAAACTATAGAATATAATCAAAATGTTTCTTATTAATACTCATAATATAGGTATATACCGTCAAAATATCACGCGGACGTAGTAGTAGACATACTAATTGATATTTTATAGTCATTTAGACATAAACAATATAATATAATTCTGGTGACTGTTACTTGGAACAATAAAAAATGATATAATTATCATGAAATTCCGCCCCATGAAAGAGTCACAAATGCCACCAAGTTTACCGTCACATTAGCTGCTGATATTCATGATCTTTTTAACGCCCACTCCCAAATGCAACACTCGACTAACAGTGACCGAACTGCAAAGCGACATCTTCAGATTACTGTATTTACTAGCCTTCCCACATAGGCTGGATGTGACACATGGTCATTTTATAGTGGGAATTCCCGGCCATATAGCCGGGCCAAAAATTGTCTGTCTATTTTTCCCCAGTCGTGATTCTACCCTTCGGCGGAACCACGACTGGGTTATTGCTCTCTGTTCGGAAGCAGAGAGCGCCATCTACCCGAAAGCAGAGGGCTTGACAGTGTCATAGAGTCGTCAATATAATGACGAAAGAATTAAATTCTACGTATATCGTTTATCCACGCTACTACTTCGTACGCTTACACATACTGACTCATTCTCATAAACAAACATGTAACTACATTTCATTGTTCTCAAATACGTACTCAATACATATTATATTCTCTCCAACAACTTTACATGCAATAAAATGACATTTCTCATTCAACATATTCAATCAAAATTTTGTATTCTCATATAAAATTAATGTTATTTGTTTGAAGTACCTTTTTTTTCTACTGAATTTTATACTTTCAATGAATGTTGTGCGATTATTATAAACAGCCGAAATAGGAGCAGTCCCACAACAATTATCTTATGTTGTTACGAATTTTAACACTACAAATTTTGACGTTTAAAAATACCCGAGTAAAACGATTCCTACAAATTGATCCACTTTCTTTTCAAATGTAAGTATTGCATTCTAAAATAAAAGGAAGAGAAGTAATCTGAAGGCGGTTATTATTTCATACTCCAAAATGGATATTGTATTTAAAAATATATAGGAGAAATTAAAAGTTTCTAATGGCGTAAAAGCCTAATCATTTCGAATAAATTATATTCTGGCCAAAAAGGAAATGTGAGAAGAACATGACATTATGTACAATCTAAATCAACTGATGTAATTTCAATTTTAATTATTTCAACAAGGCAAATTAATAAAGCCACTACAATGCAAACTTTCATTGCATGGGAAATAATACGAGAAAATATACCTTATTAATGAGAAAATCATTAAAGAGCAGGAGTTAATGGGATTGGATTTTGAAAAGTGATATATTGTTTTACATTTTTGAATATCAAATTTGCTGAAAAGTAAAAAGTCAGAAGAAAGGTTCATAAGCGAAAAGTAATAGAAAAAAAACTTAGCATAGAACTAAAGGATGCATCTCGTGACTTGAAATGTAAAATCAGGACATATTCCCGCAAATCTCGTTTTACTTAATAAGGTTTGTATATCGTAGAGTAGAATTCATCAAAGCAATTACGATAAAAATATTCATAGAAAATGCAGATTAATTAAAATTGATACAGAAATAAGAAGTACTAAATTGGAAAAGTTTTCAAAATTTTGAAAATTAATAAGATGTGAAGTATTTATACTTAATATGAATGAATAAATTCTAGAAAATACCTGTATCACATGTCATTAGTAATTGTCGCAATTTTATAATTTTTATTTCATTTATTGTTTTTTATTTTGTCGAAAGAAATGTTCAATAGACACAGTTAGACATAGCAGCATGATGCAAATTATTTCGCAGGGAATTTGGAAACGGCATGCTCTATTCCTTGTTATTCGTACCAGAATCTGCAATAAAAATGTTTCGGTATTATAGTTCGTTAATCTCAAAATATGACAATGGTTTCGGAAAAAGTGTGATTAGTACAATTGTGATTATATTTTTTACGTATGTTCGGAAAATTCACTTTGATAACTAAAAGAAACGACTTTGGGAATTTGGGGGGTTAGTCTGCTTCAATTGCCTTGAAGAGTTATTGCTGAAAGTGCCTATGCCTGGCAACAGGACTCTGAAATATATCAAACAAGCATGAGAAACCAGACATGTCTCTTAAACATTTTCTGCCACAACAACAACACTTCATGATGACTACATAACTCTGTCGACTGCAATAACCATTGAGCAATTTCTAAAACCAAAGATGAGGAGAATCTATTCACTACCTTAAACAAAAAAAACCCCAGATATTCTGAAATCTTCTATGCGACCCTGGTTAAAGCCAGTGACTACTTGACTGAATAAATTATTTTTTTAATATGACTACTTAACTCTCTCGACTGCAATAATCATTGACGATTTCTAAAAACCAAAGATGTAGAGAAATCATTGATTATGAATTTATTTACTAACTTCAACAAGAAAACTACCAGAAAAGTTTCACAATATACTGAAATCTTCTAGGCGTCCCTGGTTAAAGCCAGTGACCACTTGATTGAATAAATTAATTATTTAGTATTTTAATACATTTTTAATAATTTTGATAATTATATCTGTTAAAATGAGATATAAACCTTTTCATTTTTGCGTAATTACAAAGACATTATCAACTGCAACATATATAAACCTGGAATTTAAAAATAAAATGGTCAATACCCAATAACATCCGATAGACGAAATCTCTATTTAAATGAAAAAGCTTTCAGTTAATGAATATGTTTACTGTAAAATGATTCACACATTTGGCGCTTTCTTATTTCACATCATCGGCTCTTTCCTTATATCGAAATATTTAACACTATATTATTTTCAGCATAAATATACTACGAATTTGCATATCTAACAAGGATAATTCTTTGTAATTACACATAAGTCTTGGCGTTATTCTTTGGAAGACAGTATCAGTTTGTATCTAAATATTCTAGTCGATGTCGATTTCTGTAGGAAAATAGAATAGTCTCTGTATCTACCATTGATTCTATATAAAAAAAATTCTAAATAACTATAAAGTTTCGGATGGATCTCTTTCCATGGTTGGCATCTTTGAAGAGTGGCGCATTTGTAATAGTGTCTTAAATAAAAGCAACTTTATATTTTCCTTTCTTCACTGAATTAGAAGTGTTAGAATCTATTGATGAACCATAATGATTTGTTTGTTCTCTTTAACTTTTAATCTTACCAGAATAAGAAATATTTGCTCTTTTTCATGCTTCTTGACATGATTCAGAACAAATTTTTTAATTAAATGCCAGGTCTGCTGCCAATAAGAGTGATTCACTGTGAACTGCTCGGCAATTTCCTTTTGCAGAATTAAGCTTACATATCTATGTGTCTACCATGAATATTGCTACCATATACGGCTTGGTGTTCCTGCTATATATTTAGAAATATTTGATGGAATTCGAAAAATTATTTGAAATATCACTTGTTTTTCCATGATATCTTGCATTTGATCATTTCCCATCCTACGTATTAAAATCTTTATTTTTTATAAATAATTTCATGGTATCTTCCGAGATTAAATGTACTTTATAGTACTTAAACAGTATGAAGACCAGTACTGGACTCGTAGCAAGATCACATCCTTTTACAGTTGAAATCACTGGCGATATCCCTTATGTTCAGTTTATTTTCTCTCATTTCCCGCTTGTAAAGTTCTGTTTCAGCTTTTTACTTCCCAGTCACTTTTGAAGTTCAAACATTTGAAATTTTATTTTTTCATTCCTTAATATTTATTTTTACACATACTTTCATATTCAGTAGACCTAAGTTTCTTAGTATATTTATTGCCCAGCTTGAAAGGAATTTATATAAAAACAATTATATCTGTTTTGATTTCTGAATGTATTTATGATATACTCGAATAGTTTGGTAAATCTATTCGTACGTCATATATTTGCAATGAACTTGCCTTATGTATTAAGCTATCGTTTTCATTGTTTTGGTTTGACACTTAGTTTTTAGATTGATAGTTTTGTTTGAATTGCAATACAACATTTTATGAGCTTATCACTTGGAAGATGATTTTTTCTGTACATATAGCAAGTTTATTTAAAATACGGTCGCTTGAAAACAGTAAATAAGTCTAGTCATTGAGCTGCTTCAGTTTGTCGTGGGTAAAGATAAAACACAATCATTATTCATTTCACAAACTTATTCTTTTACATACAGTTTATATTGTTTGCTTTTTTTTGTTAATTTTTTGTTTTTACTCATCTATTACCAATTGTTGTGAGATCAGAAGCTATGTCTTTGACTGTTATATCTATAGAACTTAAATTGTTTTTGCTTCTGACAATATTCTTCGTTTCATAGAGAATTTTTCCTTTGTCATTATATCTGTTCCGGAGAAACTACTTCAGTAACATGCTTTTTATATGCATTTTTACATAACAGTTAATTATGTTAACAGGTGGAAAGTGAATGTAATGTCATGTTCTTTTTAGCTTTCGTGACCGAATTCTTTATCCCGGTCTTTGTATACCGCGGGATATTGTTTCATGTATAAATCTATGTAGTTCTGCTTAGTCTAGCATGAATATATCTCGAGCAAACCTTTACACAATTATTTTTTAGTTAAATGCCAAAACGGTGATTTTGGAATGTTAGTATTTGAGGCAAAATATTCCAATCAAGCCAACCAGGATGATAAGGAGATATCATTCACAAGCATCAATAAAAATGCGCGTGATACAATGTGAGGTTCCGTTAAAAATATCGCAAAATATTTCATTTTGACCGAATTAATGAATTTACATTGCGCAAGTAATTACGTTCAGATGGTCACCAATTGAGGGTGTCTTAAATTTTCTCTCCTAAATCAACTTTACTACCTGACAGGAAACATTTCGGCATGAAGCTGTGGTGCTCTCAAATTAATAGCGCGCATGAACAGAGAAGTTTATTTTTTACTCCCTACGGAAAACACACAAAACCTTTGACGAGACTTATGTCTCAACGCGATATTTCGACCTGGATATATGAATGTCTCAAATAAGAAAAAGCCAGAATCACTGTCAGTCATGACTGCTGAAGCATAAATATATTATTAGTAGTAGTAGTAATATTCCTTGATTTTCTCTTGTAGCCATTGTTCTTCCCGTGTCAAAAAAGTGACTTAAGTCAGATACGTCTTGTCATTTTTCTGAAAGATAATAGAATGTCAAATATTTACGTAGATAAATATTTCTATAATTTGTAAGCTGTAATTTTGAGTATATTTGCTTGTATTTATTTAAGGCAAATGCTACTAAATTATTATTATTATTATTATTGTTGTTGTTGTTGTTAATGTTGATTTTTAATGTTATCAAATAATTGGCACAGCATGAAACCCTAACATGTACAATGTGTTGATGACGTCTGTCATTCGGTCATTCAAAATTTTTTGTATTTAAACCAATTTTCGCCATAAAAATACATCAATAAAATATTTGTGAAAACGTACAAATGCAGTAATAATACTTGCAGCAAAATTAATTATTGTAAATCTTACCAAAAATATTTACTTCCGGAAAGCATGTATGAAAGTAATGTTTTAAAAAGAACAAAATAACAAATGCTACTGCTTGAAACAATATGAAAATCGGAAGCCTATCAATGGAAAATGTAGTAGTATGAATTAAAGCGAACATGAACGATTCATAAAACTTGAGAATAGTTATACAATGACAACGATGCAAATGAGATTACACTTTGTTATATTTCGTCAACATAGAATTTAAGTGAAAAATAATAATTGTCTTTTTTAAGTGGAATACAAAATGAAAAACGTAGATCATAAAAAAAAGACAGACTACCTCCTGAAAATAACTGTAAACCTCATGAACTTAATGTGGCAGTTCACTGTTGGAACTCGAATCTTTTAAATCAAACAGATGTCCTCAATTTGACAGCTACATCTTATTGAGCAAAAACCGTTCTTAACTCCGGCTAGATTCGCGCACCATCTTCGGGAATACTGTCCGATAATAAATGGTTATAATGTTTCTTTTCTGAAAACAAAATATCAACACAGGCATTTTTTATAGCAGCCATTTGTGAACAACTAAATGAATTTAAAGACAACACCGATTTGGCCCAAGAAGGCATATATGGCCCGGCTGACATTATTGTCGAATCCTTACAGCGGGTAAACTTAACCGAATTCAGAGAGTTTCACAACTGCTTATCAAGTATTTCATCAGTAGCGGTTACTTCATTCAGCGTAGAAACAGGTAGTAAGAAAGACTAACTTGAACACGTGGATTATTCTCTCACGAATCTCTCACTACACTCTATATATATGTTAATTTTCTCCACGTCTCTATTTAGATTGGTATCTTGTGTATGTATGTATGTGAATTGTGGTGCAATGAATATCAACACTAAATGAGAAATTGGAAAGCCGATTTTGAATTCTAGTTGAACTCATTTCATTTCACTAAAGCTGAAATACTTTGAGAAAGATATTAATCTACTTTTTCTTTCAAGCTATGGATTTTTTAATAGCAGTAAAGACTGGCATCTATTTTCTCGTTTGGCAAACAATCTACCGCAAAAAATGTCCATCTACTCCAGAAAAACCTTCTGCTTATTCACGCATCGAAACAAGAACATAATCGCCCAAGTGTGTATCACGTATGACACTTATCTTGCAGTTCTTCTTATATACCGAACGAAATGTCAGGTTACCTCGACTTTCATGCGATAACTCATGAATAAGTAAGCGACCGAAACATATAGATCACTAGAAAAAAATGTATTTTACTTGATCCAAATACGGCTTATCATAATATCGTTTTGTCATCTCCAGTATTTTTCATGCTAATGGAAAAAATCATCATTAAATTGCTATGTAAGAATGTTGTGGAATGTGAAATTTTGAGCTGTTTTTAAAATATTTGGTGTACATGTGTCATTCAATATGACAGGGAATGCTGGAAAATATCAATGATGAAAAGAATACTGAAGCACCTTAAATGTGGTTCTACAGAAGGCTGATGCGAATTTCATGGATCGAGCATGTGAGCAATGATGAGATTTTTAAAAGGATGGAAACGAAAGGTAAATTAATGCTGAACATCAGGAACAGACAGCTGAAGTTCTTGGTGAGGAAGGAACACATGGAGAATTTGATACTCACAGGTAAGAGAGAGGGAAAAAGAGACAGAGGAAAACAGCGGATAAAACATTTGAAGGACCTGAGCAGGTTGATGGCAGAACGTGGTTTGGTTGGAATGACAAAAGAAATCGTGCTAAGAGCTACCAGGGATAGTGAGACGTGAAAAGCCATGATTACCTACGTCCTGAAGGGACATGGCACATAGAAAAAAAGGTGTACGTGCAGCTATACAAAGATTTAGGACGCAAAACTAACCAATGCCAAAGTCCTTATACGATCAAACAAATATTCCTAAACTGCCATAATCTCTGACGAATCCGTAGCAAATACTACAAATCGTTTAATCTAAAGGACCTATTCGAAAATACTAACACAAGTAATATCATAAATTTCTTTGAAGAAATTAGAATCTACAAAAATCTGAAAAAAAAAAACAAAAGCAAATATAATGCCCTTTTGTAAGCTTAATATTGCCTGCTATACATTAAAAAAAAAACATTACTAGCAATACACAATTGAGAGGAAAACTATTACCAGAAATAGAACATTCAAAAGAAACATTTTTCCCGAAATACATATTATGAAAATATTACCAACAAACAATTTTGGCAGCATAAAATGACCCATTGAGGCCAATATGCCATAATTCTTAAATCAAATCAGTGTCGAAACAGTTTCTAGAGGATGAGTCAATACCTTTCTCCTTCCAGATGTATCTATTCTGTGCAGTCTTCCTTTAAATTATTCTTTGTTTTACCCGCTGCGCTGCTACCTAGCAATTCATGCTTGATTTGTAGTTGATCTGTATGCCTTTACCTAGCCTATTAATATATTAGAACGTTAGCTAAATATTTCTTGGTCAAATATTTCTGTTAGTAGCCGATTCAGCTCTCTAAATAATGTATTCCGAACAAATCTTCAAAGAAATTAATTTAACTGGTGGGTTAATCGATTGAATTTTTCGGAAATTACTCTCAGACGTATGGCTCTGCAATTTTTATCCTTGTTTGAATTGGTCTTTCAATTTAATTTTTCTATGTTATTTTTTGTTGTCTTCCCCCAGAAGTGTCTTTTCCGTGTAATTTTCCTATTAATTCTTCTTTCTGCATTTGATGTTTGTATTTTATAATCGATTTTGGCCATAGTATTTGAATGGTTAAAAGTTTCTTCTTTGGAATCGCTTAGATTTCATTGTTTATTCTCTTTAATTTCCTTTCTTTTTCTTATTGTGCTACTCTACCATCTGGCTTTTAATGCTTGCTTCTTTGGGTTAATCTGTATCCTATTACTGCCCAGCTCAATATATTAGAAATATATCACATCGTCAAAAATCTCAGTTGGCATCGGATACAAACTGTCTAAATATGGTGTTTTTAGATTTTTATGATATGTCGATGTAGAAAATATTCTTTATACTGAGAGTACCGTGTTGGCAGTTTTCTTGTTAATATTTCCTGATTGGTTGGAACGTAATATCTTGCGGATTGTCTGGAGAGTGTGTTCTGATAAAAAGTTGCATAATATCGGGTTCTTGCACTTCCATGCTACGCTTGGTTACGTGTCTTTGCAAAAACAACACTTGGTGGGAACGCCAAGGCAACATTATATTGCAGTCTGCGCCAAATCTTTTCCCGGATTTGTTATATTGGACGACCGACTACTACTCCTATCCCAGGTTTCTTCTTACGAAAATCATACCATGATTAAAAACAAAGATATAAACAAAGATATAAACGCCAAGCAGACCAATAAAATAAACCTAAAACAACATTTGCTGGATACGTACCAAAATTTACAGCGTGGAATAGTTCCTCTTAGAAAAATCCTAGAAGAGCCTTGCTCTCTGTAAAACTAAACATATCTCTCCAATCCATTCTTCTGAATTCTCGATTCTTGGCTACCCTGCTCGTTTCAGGAAGGACTCGAATGTCCATACGCATTTCCTGGAAATTTATATAAAGAATATCTCTCGTTTTCTAGAGATCATTCTCTTGAATTTCAAGACCATTCTTTTATGTCAACATCAAGTAAACACTGTAAGCTGTATCTTATTTCTCTACGGAAATCCTTCCTCTCATGACTTTGCGTGCTATATAATATTTCTGATAATACAGACAAGGAAATTTTGCTACATCCGTTTGCAAATATATTTGTGTTTGTTGACTTTAATCTCCACAAGCCAGTTTTGTTAGACGCTCTGTCACTGATATTCCTGGCATCCAAATCTTGAAGTATTTAATTACTGTTTCACACAAAAGCGGTTTTCTTCTACACAAGTTTGTTCTTGATCTTTTGTTTACCACAATGAGTGTTTCATTTTCTGCTATGAAGATCTGCTCCCTTGATAGGGTTGTGTCTGTAAACATTTCGCCAGGCAAGAACCTGCTACCAAAAAACAATTCTTTGTTAAATACAGTGGATTGGAAATCATTTTGGAATTGCCTTCGTGACGTCATTTGGAATTTAATAATTATGCTCTCTATTCAAACCCGTCATCAATGCTTTCATTTCAGCAAAGAAATTTCAAGTTAAATCTTGTCTACCTCATTGATTCACACGTGCATGCTCGGTCGTATTTATCCATAGGATAAAATAAAACAGGAATTACACAAATGATTACAAATGACGCCTCTTTTCCTCTGCTTGTAATGATTAATGTGTTCTAAGCAAAGCAAAGTTATGGCAAAACATCGTACAGACTAAGTTCGGTTTGCAAGATTATTGTCGGTGCTACAAGATTGAGCACAACAATAGAAAATCATCTAGCCTTCTTCTATTCAATATATTCGAAGACTTGTCATCTACAGCAGGTAAGATTGAATAGTTTGCTCGGAATTTCTCTTCAAATTCAACGTTTGACTCATCTCTATTACCAACACTTAATTTTCCTTCTAGAACAGAGACTAGTCAGATATGCATAAACCGGTCCCTTGTTTCGAATATTTTTAAATTAGATTCACATAAGACAAGCAAGTGTTACGTAATCCCCAATGTCGTGTTGCATAATTGTGCCCGTAATCTAGCTCCACTCCACTCCAAACATAACCTCTATTGACTTTTTTCTTCTTGTACCCAATTTGTTTGATGTCCCCATCTGTAGTTACTGTAAGAAATTTTGGGAACCCTCTATCAGAGTATTAGTGTCTTACCCTTATTGGGAAAAGGTTTCGAGGCTCTAATGAGTGCTGAAGTGGTTATTCATCTCAACTCTCAGAGAATAGCAGTATGGCTTCTACTTTGTCAGATTTACCCCTGATTTTCCAAATATTATATGCCACTTTTTGTTTTGTATATGCTGCTGTGGGACAACAGTTGACTTGAGGGAAAAACGATACCAACGAAAATGCATACATAAAATATAATACATTTTTATCCACGTCGGTGTCTGTTGCGTGTAGAAAGATGTCAGAGGGTGTCACACATACGTTGGAGTTGACTGACTTGTATTGGCCTCCATCAGCAGTTTTTCAAAATCCTACTGTCATTCTTTTTTTTTTCTCTGATTTAAACCCGGAGAAAATCTTGCCTGTATATAATCTAATATTCACAGAATATTTCGGATTGTCATAGTCTTTGGTCAGCTGCCTTTGACGTCTTCATATTTCTATGCTATTTTTTGATATTTTCTCTTAAACTGAATTATATGCATCATCTTTGTTCCCAGCAAATTTATCACTTTCATATTATTGTTTTCTTTCAGACAGCAGCGCTTATGTCATCAATATTTTTGTGATTCCATGGTTTACATTTAGCGAACTCGAACATGGCCGACTAAAAGAAAACACAATTTTAATTCGTAATTGCTTCTGACACATATTTTCCTGTTCACAGAAATTGATACGGCATTATTTTTTGCAAACACAATTTTTGTTAGCCAGCCTACGTTACATTTGAGTGGAATTACATTCGTTGAGTCACCGAAAATAGAAGACGACGACAATCACTGATTAAGCTGGAAATCTCTTGATAACAAATTGTGTAGCTTGATCTTTGGCTCTAGATATCTCAAAAGTGTTTGACATGTTTAGCATGCTGGTTTTCTACGCAAGCTCTAGGGCTCCGGTATTACGGGACGATTGTTTCATTTAATACACTCGATCCTATCAAACACGGAATTAAAGATTATTTTAATCTGGCACGCTTCCAGATACTTTCACACACATATATGTGTTGCTCGATGCTCTATCCATAGTTCTACGACGTCTGTGATGTTTCTGATATCACTACTTCCGACGTAAGCATTTAGGCATATGACACCTTCATTTACAACAGTCGAAATAGAAAAGCAGTCTAAATTGACAAAATAAACTTGGATGCTGCTCGTGAAAAGCACCACCATCAATCAGTGATTCACTGGGATAGGAAATATCTTGCAAATTTGAATGTCTCTAAAATAAAATTGTTGTCATTTAACCACCACAGAACCATTTTTTTTGCTTGCTGTCACTGTTGTTGATGTTATTATCCCAGAAGGCCACAAACACAGTCTTCTTGGCTTCATTCTCTTTCAACTGAATTGAAGTTGAACGACTATATCGAATCCGCAGCTGCAGTTGCTGGTAGTAAAATTTGGTCATCGTATTATATCATATAGTTTTTTCTCTTGTGCATTTATGAATCTACCATTCGACTGTGCACTCAATGCTTTTGTCATAGCTTACCGGTTTCTCTTCCTATTTATCGGGAGGTTTATAAAAATACAAACAATGATTTGTAATATAATCAATCCTGACTTGGTATCTCGACTTTAGTCACTTTCGCGCCGACCTGACGCGCATTCCCTCTATCTTCTCTACAAATATTTTCATGTCAACTGCTCTGGCAGCAATTTCTCTCTTTCGACTGCATGAATATTACGTGCTACTAGACCGACATCTAAGTCTTACCTACTTCTCTTTTAAGCAGTTAAATATAACCCCCAAATATTCTAAATAATATGATAATAAAAATAAATAAAATAACTAGCAGGATTATGATAAAATTCTATATTATTTTTTAAACATTCAAATCTTAATTATCAGTAAATTGAAGGCTCAGTTGAAGTTAATATTTTCTATGTTATTATAAGCTTTTAAAAATTTACCTGTTTGCATCAAGTCAATAATATTATGTATGAAATCATCAGTTTCCCTTAAACATATATAATAATTTTCAGGGCTATTTTTGCTGAAAGTAAAATATTGGACTGATATCATTTTTACTTACATGGAATTTAGATTCTTTCATTCATTTTTCCTTTTGAAGGAAGCCAAAATATTCAAAAGGGGGATTTCAGGTAGATGTAAAATGTGCAAGTAAACCATAATACACATGCTGCAGCGGCGAAGATTTTAAAGGAGAAAGTAAATAAATTGTACCAAATACAAAAACGTGGCAAGAAATGTCACTTCATGGTCAGTATTCTGACATTACCAAATAAGCTTCAGTCAGTCAGATAAGTGTCATACGTGAAACACGCTTGGGCGATAATGACTTTAAAGAGACAGGACTGACTGGGCAGTTGATTGCCATTGCCAAAACAGGCGGATGAATACCTTTTCTAAGGGTATTTGAGCGTAAGTGAGGCAAGAAATTCAACTGGAATTCGAAATTGGCTCCACGATTTCTCGTTCCGAGACGATATCCACTGCACCATCATGGATAGACACAGCGCACAAACAAGTTTAGTTATCTAAAAGCCAGTAACCATAAGTTTTGACTTACTTATTTGTAACTGAAAGTTTTACTATTGCTGAACAATACCATTGCTTGCTAACTATAAATGACTAATTACACGTACTGAAAAATTGTGCTAAACCAAAAAACGGGTTCTGTAATAAATATCCAGAAACAGTTGATCATCTTGTATCAAGTTGCACAGTATTAGCTTCAACTGAATACAAATTTCTTCATGATAGTTAGGGCCAATATCAGCATTACAAAAACAATCAATTTTTACAGAAGAAAATCAAGTAAAAGATATATATATCACTCCGACGTGGTTACGGAAATGAGCCCTTATTCAATTTTGAGAATTTTACAATACATATGGAACACTCGAACCTAATCCTCTAGTCATCAAATTACAAGAACAGAATGTGCTTTCATATAGACATGACAATCCATGCTGCGTATGGTCTATTCGAAGCTCTTCTGAATTTACAAATAAGAGTAGGAGCTCTTAGGTTAATTTAAAATTTTCCGATAGACTCACAATTAAGATTTCTGGTAATGCCGTTCTTAATATAATATAAATATTCTACTCGCAATTACATCTCACACATTAAAATGATGTTTTTTACATTAAATATGTGTGATCTGATGTTCTTTGGTTTCTTTTTAAAAGATCGGCGGAAAATTTCACGAAATAATTTCTGAACTTACGTTTCTGTTTGTGCCTGGATTCAAAGACATATACAACAGAAATCAAAGGATATAATTAGGTACAAAATATTTGAATTATTCCTATTACAAAACTAGTAAAAATTAAAATACTCACATTTGATCGCCATGAGATTTACGCCATAGCCTTGACTTATATACTTCAAGAGTACAAGTTATGATAAAACGATATATACCATTTCGCATTTCTAATAGCATAAACAATAATAATGGTTATATCAATAACAATAAAATCATTTCCACAGTATAGACTGAAGAAATAAAAGAGAAAATGAGAATGAGGGGGGTAAATGGAGAAAAGAAGATGGAAAAATCTAATATGGAATAAGTAAGATTTATCGCATCAACTATCAGTTCTAGACAAGTTACACAATATCGAAGTGAAGTGCAACCATGTTCTAAAAAGCTAATGTCTGAAACATTCAACGAATTTATGTCAAAGATCAATATTTGTTTGTCAGTGTTTCTTTTCAGCACTGCAAACAAATCGATCGAGAATTTTCTGAGAGCTTAATTCATTTCAATAGAAAAACATTTATCCAGAAAGGCATTTACGGAAGACCATGTGCAGAGTTCGCAAAAAAGCCTTGCAGAGTTGTTGTAATTTTTCTATTTTTTTAAATATTTAATGTATAAATAGTTCATAAAAATCTCTATGGTGCTTGTATATTTCTAAATTCAATTAAAATTATGTAATAACGATACCATGATATTTTCTTTTCTTTTCGGAAAGATAATTTAGTTATATTTTGAAAGATAACTTCAGTCTTCATGTAGAACTGAATAAACATATATACGTGTATGCGTAAGAAATATATATATATATATATATATATATATATATATATATATTTCTTACGCATACACGCGCGTATTTAGTTTCTTATAAAATATGTGTGATGCAATTATGCATTTCAATATTAGCACCATATAAATGGTATTAACTAATCGATACCGGCAAATTTAACAGTTTTTGTATTCATTGAAATTATAAGTTGTAAATTTCTGGTGATAATATATTTTTTCAAAAATCATTTATTTTAGTTTGTGATATTTTATATTCCACATATGACATTGTTCATAATATCTAAACTTATTTATAAATGAATCTTTGACTCTGTGTGTGTGTTTGTGTGTCAGGCTGTGACTGTGTCCGTTACCTATAGAATCCGAAACAGCTGAAACCATTTTCTTGACAATTTACACAGTTGTACTATACGCGTCTGCGAGTGTTCTTAACTGGGTTTTGTGTCGAGGTACCCCCCAATAAATATCGAAAATCGAAAAAGTCGGGTTATAGAAGGAGTGGCCCGATTTTAATCAAATTTGATACACTCGTAGATAAAAACATAAGAAACGATATTCAAAATTTTCAAGGTTGCAGTTCTTACAATAGTGCAGAAAATCGATAATATATAGAGATTTGTGTGTGTGTCTGTTTATCGGCCTGTATGTCTGTATTTGTTCAGCCTTTTTTAGTTTTTGCTTCGGGTTCGGCTCTAAGTAGGTATAATTGTAGTTCTTTGTCTCAGCCATTATACCATTTACTCAGAGGACTTTTTTAGCCTTCAAATTCAGTTTACAACGAAAAAAACTTATTTGATATGGATACCAGGAATTAAAAATTTGACTTATATCCATTCATTTTTCTTTCAGTCTACGGTTTCTCTCTAACTGGAAACAACTATTGCTTTTTAGTCTTTCGTGCTAACCTCCAAAATGTCTGAGCTCTAGGGCCATGGATTAGTTTATAAGTTTTCATTACACCCGAACAACGCCGGGCTACACTGCTAGTTAGAAATAAATATATTATACCGTATTCTTATTAATTTATTTTTCTGTCACTTATATAATATCGCCATGGGTCGTAAAAAAGGTTAGATTCAAAAGAGTAATAATATACTGGAAAGCAATCCATTGAATATGAATCATGTCCGATGTGACATTATACCGGAATAGGGTTGGCCACGGTGTCATTTCCAACACATTAAATAACGCTAAATATAGAATATGTATGCACGCAACTGATATAAACCGTTGAAACAAATGAATGTATCAACTATCCCTCCATCTGATTAGTCTTTAATACATCGCAACTAGTGAATATAAAACTCACATATAGGTTACAGGTTATAAAAATCTATATTTATTTGATCAGATACAATTTTCTCAAAGGGCTGAAGTGAAATGGGTATGGACGTATTCGCCTAGCTTTTCTATAACACTGTCAGATCTCAGCCTTCGGATAGAGGGCGCTCTCTGCTTCCGAGTCGTGGTTCCGCCGAAGGGTAGAACCACGACTGGAGAAAAATAGACAGACATTTTTTGACCCGGCTATATGGCCGGGAATACCCACTATAAAATGACCATGTGTCACATCTGGCCTTGCGTGGGAAGTCTAGTAAATACTGGACGTAATCGACTATCTTAATCATAGCTCATCAGATTCGGGACACATTCCCACATTAAAATTTGCTTAGTAATCGCAAGAACCCATTCATCAAACTTCAGTCCACTACATAAATTATTCACAGTAATTCTACTGAAAAAACTTCATGGAAAAATATTTATACAGTATACAGAAATGCGGTTGATTTTTGCTAAAAATATATTGCCTAAAATGACTAGGTAGAACAATTATAAATATACAACCAACTATTCAAATTGAAAATAAATGATAGTCGGGCCTGTCTACCCAAGAAAAAAAATAAGTGGCCACTCTATTCTACCGCTAAGTAGAATGAAGTAGCTAGGGACAAGAGATCGACAAAACAAATTACGGAATGAAGAAATATCAATGGTTGATCGAATCAACATAAAAACCAGCTGGGATGTTTGAAATATAGACATGAATTGTAACAAAAAATACCATGAGCAGGCCGGGAACATCAACTACACGTAATAGCCAAAAGCGTTCACATTAACCAGTGTAAGAGTCTGGGAGGAAATCTCTCTATTGTGTAAAAACTGACGACAAATTAAAATCTAAACTGACGCCATTCATACGAACCAAGTTCAATACTTTTACCCATCTTTTGTTGAAACCTACTGATAACAAACTGTGTCTAACAGGTATGCTTGTACTCCTGAGATTATTGTTTTAAAAATCCATCCAGAACTTGACGGTGAGAATACCATTCGTATTCCCATCCATTCGTGCAGTCCACATCATCATTTTTACGGTTGTCAACGTTAGAAACAACATTCGTTTCTGCTCAGAACTCACGAAAACACATTATTGCAAGCGTATGCGAAATCGATGGACACACAATGTTCGTGACTGGCAGGTCCGTAGGTTTGACTGGTGTACATTAGGTCAGTGTAAAAGGCTGACCAGTCAGGTCGGAAAACGAGGGCATTGAGAAATATCCCGTCTAGATTAATTTCCAAGCATGAGAAAACTCAGAGCTGTTGATGTAATTCGCCACTGGTGCTCACGACCAAAAAGTACACGATAACTGACAAACCGCTAGTTACCATACTTTACTAACAAAATATAAATGAAACTAATAAGCTAGAGGAAAAAGGTAAATGAAAACATTTTCCAACAATTATTTTAGTGATGAAGGAACAAATACATTGAATACATTTAGCTACATTTTGCATCCTCCATCAAAACTTTACCAACGATTTCGAAGACAATATTAGTCTAGTGATATTTACGACTTGTATTGACTGGAGAAAAATACACATCAATTAACTCTTCGTCAATGATTTTTAATTGTACACTTCTCAACCAAAAAAAAAAAACTGAAAAAAAAGATAAGCATATTTCTTATGTTTGTATATCAGGAATTTAAAGGTGATCTCCACAATTACTCTTCCAGAACGCCTAAATTATATAAACAGAAACATTTTCTCACACGATGACGTGTTGAAAACCTCACATTATTTAGTTATCGCTAATATTTTTCTCGAGAAATACAAACTCTACTTTTCGTTCAATTTCCAAATAAATCAAGGAAATTTCACATAAAATTATTACTTTTGATAAAAATATTCAGATTAAAACTTTCGTGTTTTAATAATTTTTTAATTTATATGTTATAGGCCTTACTGGTTACATATTTTTAATAAAATATATTTCTTTTTAAACAGCGGAGAAAGAATCGTAATATTTCTTATTCTTGAGCATCCAATATTTGTCCATGCTTAAGCATTTAGGAAGTCAAATGCCAAATATTTAAGGATTTTACTTTTTGACTTTTTTTTATAGAACTAAAAATTGTATTATTGTATATAAAACTAGAAGAAAGGATATGAAGAAATATTGCATTTTTATTAAACAATCTTTTGTTAAATTACTAGTATTTAAAATAGTGCATCATAAAAAAATAAAACTTTAATTTCCTAAAATAATGAAATTTCCTTGCACTATGATAAGAAACTATGGAAAAAATACAGTATTTGTAACCCCTTACCTTTTGCCTTTCTCATCAAATTTCAATTTAGATCAATAACGGAGGGACAGACTAACGAAAATCGCACAATCATTTTAATAATTTTCAGTTAGAAAAATAATTCCGATCCATTATGCAACTCGCATATCCAAGTTTTACGGCACATGGTATATCAAAGTGGTTACCCATGTAACTGACCAGGCTCGACTATGCTTATCTTTGAAGATAAGCCGTAGAAAAATTATCAGTTAGCCAAAGTTTTAAGGAAAAATGGTGCGTTTCAGAAAAAGACCGGTAAGAATAGTTGAAGTATCGACTTGGCAGGTGTTGATCAAACTCAAATGTGTCTGAGCAGGTGCAAAAAAGAAAATGCCTGGCGGCTCTTCCGTGATTGCATTTTCTTTTTGCGTGATAGATATGAACATTTCTCAGATAATTAAGTAAATATTTTAATCTTTTAAACAGAAATTCATCATGAATATATCAAGAAAATGTATAAGTACAAGTTTTTTTAATAAACAAGCTGAATGTTAGAAACATTGCCTTACATACAATAAAATTTTTGGACAAGTATATACGAGCAGACAATACCAAATATATATGTATGCCTCAAATGGTCTGACACCATTATATCTATTATAATCATTCTGAAAGTATATAGTAATAAAATTTGAATATAATATTTCTTTGTGTTTATCAGTTTTCTGAGAGCAAATGTGAAATATATAAATGCCTTAGGTTTGTATTATTATTATTATGCTAATATGATTTTTGAAAAATGGAAGAAATTTATCACTTTCTTCCACTCATCCTTGTCCGCTAGAAGCATTCATATATCCGTCATACCGAACGAATAAACTTGTAATAAAAACAAGAAATGACTGCATATGAAAAATTCATATATTCTCGAAACTGAAAGATAAAATGTCATACAAACATGTATTTATCTCTTTTCTCTATTCTATTGTATCTATTTCTCTCACTCTTTACTTTTCTTTCTGTCAGTCTCTCTCTCTCTCTCTCTATATATATATATATATATATGTAGATAGATACACACTTTTTTCCTATATAATTAGATAGACACGCTTGTTTTTCCTAAATAATCAGAGAGACACGCTTGTTTTTCCTAAATAATCTGATAGACACGCTTGTTTTTCCTAAATAATCAGATAGACACGCTTGTTTTTCCTAAATAATCTGATAGACACGCTTGTTTTTCCTAAATAATCTGATAGACACGCTTGTTTTTCCTAAATAATCAGATAGACACGCTTGTTTTTCCTAAATAATCTGATAGACACGCTTGTTTTTCCTAAATAATCAGATAGACACGCTTGTTTTTCCTAAATAATCAGATAGACACGCTTGTTTTTCCTAAATAATCTGATAGACACGCTTGTTTTTCCTAAATAATCTGATAGACACGCTTGTTTTTCCTAAATAATCTGATAGACACGCTTGCTTTTCCTAAATAATCTGATAGACACGCTTGTTTTTCCTAAATAATCATATTACATTGCCTTGTTTTCTCCAAATAATCTGATAGACAATGCTTGTTTTTCCTAAATAATCAACAGATAGACACGCTTGTTTTTCCTAAATAATCTGACAGACACGTTTGTTTTCCTAAATAATCTGATGAATACGCTTGTTTTTCCTAAATAACTTGACAGACACGCTTATTTTTCCCAAATAATCAGATAGACACGCTTGTTTTTCCTAAATAATCAGATAGACACGCTAGTTTTTCCTAAATAATCAGATAGACACGCTTGTTTTTCCTAAATAATCAGATAGACACGCTTGTTTTTCCTAAATAACTTCAGATACGCTTGTTTTTCCTAAATAATCAGATAGACACGCTTGTTTTTCCTAAATAATCAAGATAGACACGCTTGTTTTTCCTAAAGAATTCAGATAATACGCTTGTTTTTCCTAAATAATCAGATAGACACGCTTGTTTTTCCTAAATAATCAGATAGACACGCTTGTTTTTCCTAAATAATCAGATAGACACGCTTGTTTTTCCTAAATAATCAGATAGACACGCTGTTTTTCCTAAATAATCAGATAGACACGCTTGTTTTTCCTAAATAATCAGATAGACACGCTTGTTTTTCCTAAATAATCAGATAGACACGCTTGTTTTTCCTAAATAATCAGATAGACACGCTTGTTTTTCCTAAATAACTGAGACACGCTTGTTTTTCCTAAATAATCAGATAGACACGCTTGCTTTTCCTAAATAATCTGATAGACACGCTTGTTTTTCCAACAATTTATAGACACGCTTGTTTTTCCTAAATAATCTGATAGACACGCTTGTTTTTCCTAAATAACTTTGGATAGACACGTTTGTTTTTCCAAATAATCTGACAGGTCACGCTTGTTTTTCCTAAATAATCAGATAGACACGCTTGCTTCCTAAATAATCAGATAGACAGCTTGTTTTTCCTGGGTCATCAGATAGACACGTTTGTTTTTCCTAAATAATCAGATAGACACGTTTGCTTCCAACAATCAGATAGACACGTTTGTTTTCCTAAATAATCCGATAGACAAGGCTTCTGTTTTTCCTAAATAACTGATACGTTTGTTTCTTCTTAAATAATCAGATAGACACGCTTGTTTTTCCTAAATAACTGATATCAGCTTGTTTTTCCTAAATAATCAGATAGACACGTTTGTTTTTCCTAAATAACTGGATAGACACGCTTGTTTTTCCTAAATAATCAGAGACACGTTTGTTTTTCCTAAATAATCAGATAGACACGCTTGCTTTTCCTAAATAATCTGATAGACACGTTTGTTTTTCAACAATCTGATACGCTTGTTTTCCTAAATAATCAGATAGACACGCTTTGTTTTTCCCAATAACTGATAGACACGTTTCTGTTTTTCCTAAATAATCTGATAGACACGCTTGTTTTTCCTAAATAATCTGATAGACACGCTTGTTTTTCCTAAATAATCAGATAGACACGCTTGTTTTTCCCAAGAATTCGATAGACACGCTTGTTTTTCCTAAATAATCAGATAGACACGCTTGTTTTTCAAATAATCAGATAGACACGCTTGTTTTTCCTAAATAATCCGATAGACACGCTTGCTTTTCCTAAATAATCCGATAGACACGCTTGTTTTTCCTAAATAATCAGATAGACACGCTTGTTTTTCCTAAATAATCAGATAGACACGCTTGTTTTTCCTAAATAATCAGATAGACACGCTTGTTTTTCCTAAATAATCAGATAGACACGCTTGATTTAATGTTTAGTGTACTTTATTAGATAGTTTTCATTATTTAATATTTAATACATTGTATTTACTGCTCCAATAAAAAAATGATGATACGTTTTGAAAAGAAATCTGTGTTTAAAAATATAGCATGGTATCATATATTTCTGGCTAAAATTAAATTAACCAGATTTAACCATACCAGAAGTCGGTCTGCATCAAGAAAAGTTCATGCTGTATATCAGCTAGAATTGTATGATAGCTTCTTAGAATTGCAAATTACGTTTGTTTTATCAATAAAATATCTTAACATACTAAATAACGTTTCTTTGCCTTTTTCCAAGAAAATTATAATTTTTAATTTTTTTGTTTTTTTGGATAAGATTATCATTATGTTTTAATCACTGAACTTTCAAAATCTATAAAAGTGATTACAATATTTTTTTAAAATAAAACCTAATATAGACTTTGGTATATTGGGTTGATATTTTTCTTTTGTTACGTATATCTTTATAAGTTTGAATCTATTATCTTTAGCATTTTTGTAATATACGAATATTCAGAATATATCTGAAATATTGTTATCGGGTTTAGATAAATTAGTCGATATTCATAAGGTATAGATTTGAGAATTAATTTCCATGTATTTAATATGAATTAAAAACTCAAGTTTTCGAGAATATTATTAAAACATACGATACACACTAAAGATATACAGTATAGTAAATTAACGTTTTTGTTTAAAAGCACGTAGTGCACTAGTCGATACTCGACTAAGGATTTCCAAAAACTGATTTGGAAAAATATCTTTGGTTAGGTGAGACTGTTTATAGAACCGTATATATAGTCATCCGCAGACAAATCTGTTTCGCTGTACCATAGCTCATCAGTTCGTTTAGACTCCGATTGCTTTTAACCCAGGATTGAAACCCGACCGAATTGGCGTCAGTCGACGATTCTACCCCTGGGCTATGGGCGCTCGGTCGAAGGATGCAGACTTTTTAGCGTGTATATTATCATTATACACGCCCAATAGCCAGAGTGCTCTGATTCAATACTGAATGAGCGATGGGTACATGCCAGATTAACTACTTTTTTTCAAAGTCTACCATTCTTCCACAGTTCTCAATCAGGGTGTGAGAGCGTAAGTAGACATCCTCAGACATATATATATATATATATATATATATATATATATGATTTTTCCACATTATTTTCTGAAGTTACATATATTTTTAAGTTGAAGGCAATTTTGACGCTGTATCTTGTAGTTTTTCTATTATCCCTGAATTTTTATGTCTTCATAAGTAATAAAATGAGTTTTTTTCAATTTTGCCTTGTTCACTGTTTTAGATTTAATGTTTTCTTTCCGCGTTAACAATTCCTTACCTGTTCTGCTATTTTACCGGATTGTGGCAAGAAAAAAGACGGATTCCAATTTTTCTCCACAGTGTTTGTACGACAACAAACATAATATACAAGTCGTAAATTTCAACTAATATTTATGATGTCAATTCCTGCACCATTGACCGCTATATTTTCTGCGAACCTCTACTTCTACTCATGTTTGTATTACTTATGCTACATATAATAATAATAAATAAATTAATCTTTCATTAAAAATAAGTTGAGACCGTAAACTTGTTTCTCTCAATTAGTTCGGCTAAAGAGTATAGTGGTAAAAAAAAAAATTAAACTATGATTAAACTGAAGAATTTGTTACTTCGTCTTACAGTATTATTTATACACTAATCGTATTTTGGCATCTAAAATTTTTACCGATTATTCGTAAACCCATTAATTTTATGTGCATGAATCGATGGATTACTTTATTATAATATTAATCGAATTACAATTGAAAGCATAGGCTCTTGAATATGTATGTTAATTTGATACATTTTTAAAGATTGTAAAATAATAGACTTAAATAATCTAAAGAAATAATTCCTCGAATAATAAAAAATTGAAGATATAAATTTCATGATGGTAAGGATAATAAGGTATATTAAAAATGCAGAATAATCATGGATGAATAATAATTTGTTCATGAACGGAAAAAATTATCATTCGTCGATCATCCCTCGGTCGATTGCTCTCTTACACCCCTGACTATTACAGGACTTCATCAAATCACGGCATGTTGTGATACTGGAATTTCAGTTAGAAATAATTTTTGGATGGTACTAGCTAGCCACAGGTTCAAAAGATTTTAAATTTTATCCTTTATGCTTTGAAACTTATATCTGATGCAGGGTAAACAGCTTCATATATTCTCTCAAGGGCATTTTAGGAATTTTCATTTGATTCTAAATTCGTTTAAACGCTGAAAACAGCTATCATATATTGCACACGAGTCGTGTTAAGACCCTCAAAAGAAGATTTATGTGAACAACAGTGCATAAAGAATCTCAATACCGTGATAGATGTTATACAAAGAAAGAGAAAACGGTGATTTTTATGGAGAGAAAAGATAGGTTCATCAATTATATGAAATAGATATGTAGGAAATCTGTTACAAAAATATGAAGACCATAGACTACAAAATATTAAGGACACAGATAATATTTGGATAAGATCCCTTATCCAGAAAGAAGGATAAAACACTGGAATTTAGTCATATATTCAATACATAATGTTGTTTTTGGTGTAAAATTTCAAATCAAATATGTCATGATTCCCAATGTGTTAGACTTCACTATCG
Source organism: Ascarosepion bandense (assembly GCA_037127315.1). Lineage (NCBI taxonomy): Eukaryota > Metazoa > Mollusca > Cephalopoda > Sepiida > Sepiidae > Ascarosepion > Ascarosepion bandense. The sequence continues at coordinate 2,168,249 of JBBBDQ010029185.1, read as the reverse complement.
TTTAAAAGAATTCCATTCTTTTAGAAATAATGTTTTATCTTGTCAGAAAAGAAAAATAAATTAAAGAATAAATATATTTCAGCAAAAAAGAAAATAATTTGATATATTTTTGAAGCTGATTGTGAATTTTGGGAGTTATCAATATAAGCGAACTTGGAAAATATTAACAAGCCTTGGCAACTGATTTACTGAACAGGTGTAGATTGAATTCGTGTCTAAATGACGGTATCATTGGTAGCTTGAACACTTTAAAAATACATTTAAATATATTCATTTTTTATTGTCTGATGTAAGTATCCCCGACGAAAACGTTTTGGAGTATTCTTTGTGTAAGAATATTTTAAGAGCCCACATATTTTCTTTTAGGATTTTGGCTATCCTTATTTAATGAATATTTTTATTTTGTTATTTTTAACATTACCCATTGAAATAATTTAGTAATAGTACAAAATATTATTTGATCCATACAATCAATATACATTAGTATCATTATACATTAAGTTTTGATCGCTATTAGCATTACACAGAAATAAGGATATATCCGGGGTGTAAACTGGGGCCCACTGCGGATTTTGCTATCCAATTAGATGTTATCCCTTAACTTGAGATACGAACGCACTCATATTATTTTTCTATCTATATCTTGAGAAGATCAGCTGTAGGGATTTTTTTGATCAGTGCTTGCAAACAGTATATTTTTGCCCGGGGTGTTTCGGGAGTTTTGAAAGAAATTGATGGGACACAAATCAAGGACCACAAATGATAGAGTAATCTACATTAAATTTATTAAAAGGTAAAACAATTTCATTTTATGATCTGCAAGTTTTTAATCTTAAGCAGGAAGCAAAAACATCAAGAGCCGTAGAGTACATGTTTCAGATGACTGCCGTTCATTTAAAGACAATATCGAATGAGGTGTAAAATGTTGATAATGCACACACAATTATTCTGTAGATCACTTGAATATTCTTATTGATTGCTGTCTTTAATGTAGGAATGTTGCAAGAAACGGGCTTCTACGTGTTAAGTAAGGCGAGTCAGGTGTGCATTCCACTTCAGTTTTGTTGCTAATGAATCCCGTTTCAATCTCTTATGGATCCTTGCTATGGTAACATAAACAGTAAGAGTAGCAACACCATCTGCCACATCATGGTTCTCACACTTCTCCTTCTCTCTCCTGAACTGTTCGAACACTGGAATATAACACTCTTTGTTACTGCATTACATTGATCTTATTAAAAGAAAATGGTCTAATGTTTAACGTTTTGCAAAAACAGCTTTTAAAAATTAGGTGCCGAAAGACTCTTTGAGAGATCTCGCTTCCCAAAGCATCCATTTCTTACGGATAACGGTATCAATCAAAAGGAAGTGGACTTCAACTAAAATGTAGAGGTACATCATCGATCTTTTGCAAAAATACTGGCACATGGCTACACAATTTCCAATATCAACCTGGGTCAGGTAGTGCTTGATTTGAATTCAGTAGGGATAAACTTTGAAATACTTACTCATAATTCGCTGAAAGAGTAGATACAAAGATTCAATATTGTTTACTCATTCGCTGCAGTGATCTGGACGATTGAGGGACTTTTGGATCTGGGGACATATTTTAGGTTTTTGTATTGTTATTGGGTTATTGACCATCTAATCGATGGTGAATTACCCGTTTCCTTAGTAGGTTCAAAAGTTCCATGAATTTTGAAAGTAAATTTTTTTTTTTAATCATATCACCCCAAGCAAGGCGGTAACGCCACTGATGTGCAGGGGGCTACATAAGAGTGAGAAGATTAGAAAAGAGAAAAACCGGAAACCGCATCCTAAACAGGAAACAAGGGATGAGCCTCTTCACCTGTTCAATAGACGTCGGTGGAGCGTGAACCGGGCGATAGTTTAGTCTATCTACTCCAATTGAAAAAACAGTGAGAAGATTAGAAAAGAAAAACCGGAAACCGCATCCTAAACAGGAAACAAGGGATAAGCCTCTTCACCTGTTCAATAGACGTGGGTGGAGTGTGAAATGACGAATTTGAAAAAAATAATACTCTATTTTGGAAATGTGCTTAAAATTAAGCTTTTGTATCTTGCAAGAAGAATAATGAAAAATTAGTTTCGTAATATGTGTTCAGCTAACTAATCTTTGGCACCATCCTCCAAGGTATAGTTTCGCTATATTTGTATGAATAAATCGAAATGTCGACTAATTTTCAGCAAAAACTTGAAAATAAAGAAACTGAATCAAAATATGAACAGCATTATATATTTATTTCTAACAGCCAGATTTGTACGATATTTTTTTTTATTACGAAATGTGTGTCATTCGGCAGGATTCGAACCTGCAAAATCTATCCATATAGGGGAAGCTATAATGTGATCTGCTGCTGCGTCTTAGATCTCGTGACCATCTATATTAAGTTTATTACACAAATTTCGAATTCATCGTAATAAGAATCTCTGCTCTGAATAGTATCGTCTTGTCAACAAATATAAACATGTAACGGAAATTAACGAAGACTTACGAAACTGGTTATTACCTTCATATATATATATATATATATATATATATATATATATATATATATATATATATATATATATATAACCTGCGTCTGCTTTTCGGTGTTTGTTATCGCTGCATAATAATGTATGTCATCAAAAGATATCATCTTTTTATGGTAGATATTTTTTATTAGCGTCTCTGTAATCATTTGATAATAGCTCGTGTTAACCTGAAGCTTAAAACAATAATAATGAAAAGATATCCATAAATTGGACAATTGTTTTCTTTATTTCTACCTGAAAATAAAACCAAAATATTATGTTTAGAACGACACAAGGTTAAAAATTAATTTTCTTACATTTAACAATATATATATATATATATATATATATATATATATATATATATAGTTATCATTTCGTAAACGGTGAGAATAATACAACAAAATTTCCTTAATATAAATTATTAATAGGTAAATCCATATAGAAGGAGGAAAGAAAGACGAGAGATAGATTCCAGTTCCAAATATGGGTAGTATTGAAGTTATTTTGACTGTCTTAGATGGTATGACGTCTGAAAAAAAAAAAAAACAATTCCCCTGACATTAGGCGTCCATTTGACCCCATCAGGTCAACTTACTTATACTACCTTTTATCCACATATACCTATGTGTGCATTCCCACTTAGACTTACCCTGTGATTTTGTTTAAGTTTACATATCCACTGATTTCTTTTTTTATCGTTTTGAGCCTTAGCGTTTTCATACTCACACATATATACGCTTCATAGGCGTAAGGCTTCCGTGCGCCCACGTAGTGCAGTGTATATATGCACTCACATATCACGTTAAATAAATTGTCGTATTCTCAATCTCGCATATATTAATATACACGAGATATATATGAGATAATTAGGTACATATTTAAGCCAATATGCCCAAACACAATTATATATATATATATATATATATATATATATATATATATATATATTCATATATATGTACGCAAACAAGACCGCATATGCACGCACATACATAACTTCTAACTTATACAAGTGCACTGGTAGTCTACTATGTCCCCATGTCTAAGGACCCTGTATAAACCATCCAGTGCGTTTGTGTACTTATAACTTCCAAATGAATTGGTAATTTTTTTATTTTTTAATTCGTAATATATTATTACTTGTTAATATATATTTATACCATTTTACTTCATTTCAGTGTTGATTTATCCATATAGTGGTGGAAATACGTCACACAAGGGAAGTTACAGTTCGAGATTTATAATTGATTTTATCTAAATTTGACATATTTCGCCTCTAATTAGGTGTTCCTACACGATGGAAAAAGTATTTATTTTACCTAATTAAGTTTGTTCCTACATATAGAGTACACCTCTTTTTAGGTGCCCATTTTTCGTACATTAATACATCCAATAATACACAATACATAAAACATGATATATAAGTTTTCTAGGAGCATGCATAAGTTTTAAGTTGATCCCGCTTATATATATAATTATTTTATTTTATTATTATATTATTATAATTATTATTCTATTTTATTAATTTTTCCTCATTCTTATGAATGTCCTTACGATGTGTATTTTTATTGCTCTAATGAAGTATTCATTGTTTTTCCGATTTAACTTTGTACATTTTATCAGAGCCTGTACGTAAATTTATAATTAAGATATTTCCGCCAAGCTTAAATTAAATGCTTTGATCTATTTCAGAAACGGAACATGCATTCTGATTTTCATCAGAATGATTTTTTCCAAGTTGTAGAATATGTTTTTATTTCAGCAAGGTAAACAGACGTATTAAAGCAAATTAAGAGAAATAATCAATTCATAAAAAATTCATGTTGCATTTACCGTGCATTTGCAATATCTAAATATAACGATTGAAAAAGCTTTATCTGTCATCTCTAATCACATCAAAAGCTGAGAACAACAAACTATGTTCACCACAGCGGATGCTACCCAAAAAATTATCCACTGATTGATTTTTAATACATGTGGATACCATTAATATTAAATGTGTTCAAATATTTTTCGCTATACAAGTAACTTTCTCTCTGCTTTAAAATATACCTGAAAAATATTGTTAACGCAAGGTTGATATACTAAGTATAATGTATTTGAGTTGAATAAGCCTTCAAACAATAATTGTAGATAATATTGGATGTTATGCACTCAATGCCATTTTTGTCATATCTTTATGTTAGATAGCGCTTTAAGCCTTCTTTGTGCGCATTATGAAATTCTTCAACAAATGCCAATAAATTCTTTCAACTTCCGTCTGAATCATTCTACTTTTGATAAAGCCGGAAGCCATTACCTCTTACAGCGAAACATAGCATCACAGTTTAGAAATGGAAGAACGTCAAAACCTCCCGCACTTCAAAATTACCAAGAGCCTCTTTCGGAATAATATATATATATATATATATATATATATATATATATATATATATAAGCCAATTGAGTAAATAATTTCAAAATTGATAACAATACGTTTTATAAATGTATCCATGTGCCCAGCGCTTTCATGAGGATTGAATATTTTCTCTTTAGGTTGACATGAGGAAGATATCTTGTCGTGAATATAGAAAAAAAAACTTTTGAAGAATTCGATAAATGGCAGGTATATAGGGAAGAAATGACGAAATGAAGAGGTATGACTGAGCAAGCAAATGAATAATACAAGTAAAGAATAATGGAGAAAACGCGATAGATATCAACGAGAAAAAGAGAAAATCTAGATAGGAGTCAGAGAAGGGTAGACATTAGAAATAAAAAAAAAACAAGTACAAAATGGATGAAGAGAAGCGTGAATAATCTGCAGGAAGTAATTTAATTATGTTTGCCATACTATTCAGATTTCTAGAATATTGAAAATAGAAAAGGAAACTCCTGATTAGCAAGCAGAAATAGAATAAAATAAATTGGATCAAAGAAAATAGATTGCAGCCATGGAAACCTGTGTTAAATTTTCTTATTACTATCTGTGTATTGTTATGGCGTTTTTGTTTTTATCTTTAAGAACCGAACAGCGAAAAGGTTGATCTGGACGCATGAGCATAAAATTGTGAATAAAATAGGCTCTACTCTGTTTATATGTATGCCGGATATGGACAGCTACTGGCATTAAAGTCATTATTGCTTATATTTATGACAATGTTATTTCATTGATTCTTTTTTTCCAAATAGGAAAACCGATATATATATATATATATAATTGTGAACATGTAATTTGATTAACTACTTTCAATTTTGATTTAAAAAATCAGCCCCCTACCAAATTTGTAAAAAGTGTTCGAAACTATTATCTATACTGAAATTGTTCTGCCCATAAATAATTCCCAGACAGACAGTATGAATTCCGCTTTGCCATGTTTACTACCGATATGCTAACAATCATCGCTGAGGACATATACCAGGCCCTCGATAAGTCCGACGAAGCTCGGGCCGTTGCCCTGGATATTTTCTAACCTTTTCTTAGGTTCAGAAACGCCGGCCTTCTTCGCAAGCTATGGCGTTATGGTATCACTGGACAACTGCTTGGTTATATACAATCTTTTCTACGCTTAGTTAACGTTTTCTTCAACGGGCATGCTTCCTTATCTTACTACACGAACACTGGCACCCCCTTGGGTTATATCCGAGGAGAACCCTTTTTCTGATATTCATAAATTATCTTTCTGACGTGATCAAATCCTAAGTAGGCATCTGCGCAGATAAAACCACCTTTTACTCCTGCATCAGTAAAAAAAATCTGGCGAGGCGAGCAAACATATCCTCGCAGATGATCTGGTGAAGTACCTCGACTCTGTGGTAGACAGTGGTAAGAAATGGCTTGTAAACATCAATGCATCCTAAACGATGCTGATATATAGCAATTATCTCAGGCAGTCTCTCTTGCTTCCCCCATTACAATGGACCAAGAGAGTCTCCCTGAAAGCAATATACTGCGCCTCCACGGCCTCAAGCTCTCTTCAAATAGTATCTTTACATTAAATCTCATAGCTAAATCCACTGCGAGCAATTTTGTATCGCTCTGTATGGCCGGGAAATTTTTTCCCACCAGAAAACATCTTCCACATATACGAATCAACCATTTGACCGTGCATAGAATTATGTTTTTCATATCTTGTCAGGCGCACCTGCTGTTTATCTAAGGGTTCTCGACAGGCTCCAAAGGTGAACCTGTAATTTGATCGGTGCAGACCTGGAAGCTCGACTCCAGCCACTTTCTCATCGGCTGGATGTGGTTTCGCTCTGTCTCTTCTAGAAATGTTTTCATAGCTTCGGCTACGGCGAACGTAGGTCACTGGTGCCACTACGAGAAGAATTTCCACGGACAATTAGACTGGCAACAACGTCCTAGACTTTCACAACTAAATCTACAAAATGCAGCCGACAATTCTATTCTATCATTTTCTTTTTTCGCACTTTCCACCTGTGGAACTCATTTCCGTATACTTACTTTCGTGACATCTACAAGCTCCAGGAAATTAAATGCAATGTCAATTCCCATCTCTTATTTACTTGACTCTAGTCCTTTCCTCGTGATTTTTACATTACCCTTTCCACGTGATTTTTACATCAACCTTTCCTCGTGATTTTTACATCACCCTGTTTATCTTGTTCTGTACCTTTCTCACTCTACTTTCGCAAAAGTCATCACACCTCTATTCCAATCATTCTCGTGCCCTTTCTTTGACATCCACTGAAAGAGATTCGTCTTTTTCTTTGCTCTCATCCTGCTTAAAATTTTACTCTCATATGTAGCCCCTGTGCATCAATGGTGGTACCGTCTTGCTTGGTGAGTAACGATTATAAAAAAATAAATAAATAATTTATATAAATTCCATATTTATATAAGTTATACACATGTAATTCATTTTCGTTTTATTTAGGTTTATTAAACACACATATGTTGTCTAAATTGTTTGAACTGCTGTACTCATCTTACTATATTCACTACTTTTTGTCTGTTTTAACCTTCGGCCTTTATCAGTAGAATGGAATTCCAACTGAACATTTCATTAAATCCAACGAGGCAGATTGTTCTATTTCCACTGCCCAATGCCCCAGTGTCTTTTTACGTATTTTAGCTTAAATCTACATGTTTTTGTTTACTTTTGTGTAGTCAGATAGTGAACTCAACACTTTTCAAATCAAGATCAGAAAGGGAAATCACTGGCACGTGTGGAAATATGTTGAAAGAATTGACAAAGAACATCACTAGAACATATCAAAACTTAAGTGATCAGCATACAAGTTAGGCTACAAAAATCTAATAAGGCGCCCAAGTATTAAAACAGATATAATATTAGACCTAGTAACATGTAGACGTAGAAAAATATGAGAAATCTTGCTATAGGAGCACTGGCAAAAAATGTTTATTGAGACTTTAGCTTTGTAAGTCCCAAAAATACATATATACCCTGACTTTCGCAAGACTTTCATCAGAGTGAATTGGAAGCGATAGTTGAATCCAGTGACTTGACACATGGAGGTGTGAGTTCATTACCTGGAAATAGTACTAGAATAGTAATATCGTATGGTTGGGGGGGGGGGGGAATTTTTATTTCATGTTCCGAGGATTATTAATCTTACATTGAATGAGCGGTGTCTACTTTGTTTATATGAAAGACAAATGTTTCAAACGTGTATTTCTTTTAAAGAATAAAAAGGAAAAACAAAGAATAGAAAAAATTAAAAAAAGATTATGAAAAGAAGAATTGGAAAAAATATTAAACATAAAAAACAGAAAATAGATTGAGTTTATATATATATATATATATATATATATATATATATATATATATATATAGTGCAATGAACAAGTTAGCGCAATTTTATATTTTACATTTCGCATATGTAACTTTTTCTAATTTGTTAACTGCACAACGTAGTATGGTAATCAAAAAGAACAGCCACTCAAAAAAAAAAAAAACGAATCTGATCGTTCTGATAAGAACATAAATTGGCATTTTCTGGTGAGGGCCTCAAACTCAACCCGGGGCCTAAACCATATATTTGGAGAAAGTAGTGCTGCCCTAGGTCGAAATGATGACTGTTGGATGACCTTATATCTGGCAAAATTACCGTGTACTATGCTAAACATGCAGGAAGATCCAACATGGTTGTCATATTTTCTCAGACTAAATCACCCGTTAAATATGACAGTCTAATTTCACATAATGCTAAGCCGTTTTTACTGTAATAGGGGCGCATTTGAGAGAGAGGCCAATGAAGATGAGCAGCAGGCAAAAAATATGGCAGGCAGCATTACTCAGTCTAAATAAAAATATTATTCAAATGCGTTGCAGAAAGTTCCAATACGTTTGGAGCCTGTGTTTAAAGCCAATGACGCTTTCATTGGATAAATATATTCTTATTTTTTCTACTTATTTTTGTATAATTTTGGTAAATACCACTGTTACAGTGAGATGTCAATGTTATTGTTGTTACTGTGAAATTTAGAGGAGAAATTATCTAATTCACTCGGAGCTCAGTAATGTTTAAAATCCTTGAACAAGAATGATTATAAACATAATGTCAGAACTTGTAATTTAGCTCTCTTGTTATACAGTATAATGTACATTTGAACACTCAGTTGTGAATAAAGTTAAAATGTATAAGCCAACGTTTTTAACAGGGATCGATTATGTGAATGTCTGAATGTTATGTCTGAAACGTATAGACGCTAATTAATTTTCTTTTACAACCAATAAGGGTCGATGTTATTGTGATATCCTGTACAGACACAAACATTGCGTGACCACCAGTCAGCATATTGCCACACAACACGCTGTATTAGATGCTATTTTTTTGTTAAAAGTAGGGCGTAGATTTGATCCTTGGCGGAGAGACTTTTTCTTCGTTCATTCCCTAGGATGCTCAGAAAGGTAGAGGTAATTCATATTCTTAAAACCAACGCGTCTACTCAAACATGCATGCGCTCAAATAACGGCTGGAGGCGCAAGAAATAATACCAAAAATATTCACTGATTCCTTAGAAGATATATATATATATATATATATATATATATATATATATTCTTAGCTCTACTTTTGTATTGAGCGCTTCAGTGTTAGGGTTTTAGTCTTGTTTTTTTTTCTTTCTTACGAGTGCTTGACTTTTTGTTCAAGTCGTTCGTTCGTTTTTGTTTTTTTTTTGTTTCCCCTTATTTTCCCTCCGAGTTTGTTCTCGGTGAGTTTTACAAGACGATTTAAATTATAGCTTGATTAGTACTAGTTTTACCATTGGTATTGTTGTTGCTATACTTAATATATATATATATTAGATGGATATTTTAATATGTGCAAAGCATAAATATTGTTGACGAGGAATCAGATTTTCAAAGGATTATTGTTTCATTTAATTTTTTCAATGCGCTTTGTTAAAGATATTAACTTCCTTACACTAACAAATAGTGCAATAAGAGAATAAGTTGTTAAAAAAATAATTGTATAGTCATAAAATATATAATGTATAGTCATGATATCTTAAATTGCATAATGATATACACGTTCGTGCATCGATGCATGATTATAAAAAATATAAAATAAACTTGTATCATGTTTTAGTCTAATAACTCTGTTTGTTTATAAATTTAGTAACTTCTGTGCAGAAATATATAGATGCCTTGTTTACAGAAATGAATTTTTATAATAAAACCCAGAGAAATGAATGTTAAATTGAACATTTCAACTCATGTAAATATATTGTCTGTGTCTGTCTCGGTTTGTTTGGTCTCGTTTCTCTTTTCGTGTGTTGGTATGTCTGTGCTAGAGAAAAGTTTGTGAGGTTGTTACCCTATGTTGTTTTTAAATTTTTTTCAAGTAATTCAGCAGATGTATATTTCTATTTTTACATATATTCTGATATTTGCCGCAGGCAAATTTTCTCATATTTTAAATTGTTATAGTTTCCATTTGAAAAAAACATTTTGAGAGCATCCGTTCTGTTTCATGAGTGAGTGCTTTTTAAAACTTTTGAGAAAATTTTTAGTAGCTAATAGTAAACAGTCATATATATTCAAAAGTATATTAACTTTTTTCATATATTTTTCTATAATTTTCCATTTAGCCATACGTACGATTTTGAGCACTAGATTTCAAGTTAACCGATGTGTTTGTCTCAATAAGTTTAAATGCTTAGCACGGGTTCTGATATCTTATATACTTTACTATATCAATATGAATAATTTATTTTTACGTTGTAGTTTTTCATTAAAGTATTTAGAACACTGAAATGTACAGAAATGAATCTTCTCTCATATATTAGAAATGAAGTAGAATTGATGAAAAGATACCTACAACAAAAAAAGTAAACATTTTTTATCTATTTATTAATATTTATGTATAGTTTGGGGGTTTTGCGGATGTGCGTTGGGGTACAGTAGATATCTGCTCGTAATCACAATCGGGAAGCCAATTTGGAATTCCCTTTGTATTCGTTGCATTCACTTACTTGTAAATACCCTTAATAAAGCTATTAAACTGTCACTTACTTCCACTTATAAGTTAAACAATTGGACAGACTGGGATCTATAGATTGGCAGGAGTTAATGGCAAACTATTGAGTCATAATATTCTGTACAGTCTGTCATATCTCTTTTAAGACATGGTCGAACAAGAGTGTATGATGTATAAAACTAGACTGACACACTGTGGGTTTTTAGTATTTACTTTAAAACAGTATGAAATAAATAATACTGAGGAGACACAGATATGAGCTTTGCTATGCTTCTGTGTATGCTGAATAGAGACCATTGCTAATATTATTAGCATTACTTCTAATATATAATTTACATTCATTTTATGATTTATTATGTTATAACTTTAATAAGGTGTTCCACTATGTTAGTAAATTTAGCAGTAAATTAAACATTACAATTGGCGAGATTTTTTTTTATTTCAATATTGCATCATATTATTTTTTATGAAGGCATTTATGTGTGAAAAATTATACTGGCCAAAGTTTTGCCAAGGCTTTGGCGACTCACTTCCCCTCGATGGTCTAAACTTTTTGATGATCTTTGCATATTTGCTCCTCGATCTCAGCAATACTCAACTTCCAGCTGTTGAACTTTTGTAGGACTTTTAGCAGAGACCTTACTTTTGAGATGACCCCAAAGAAAGAACTCTAAAGACGTCAAGTCGCACAATAGTGGTGGCCAATTGACATCACAGTTTTGAGAGATGATGCGACTAGGGGACTTCCTTCAAAAATGCCGTTGGTGCATTAGCAGTGTGGCATGTGGCACCGTCGTTTTGAAACCACACGTCTTCGACATCATTAGCATTCAATTCAGATCATAATTGACATGGTTGAAATATTTTTTAATAAAACACTATAGACTAATATATCATGATGTGTAATAATCGCCATAAATGTAACATTAAATTGATCAAGTAAATAATATATACCAAAACCTGATTAACTGTACTAAAATATTAAACACACACACACATACATATAAATAAATGTAACAAAACAGAATAACAGATAACAAATTCAAAGTATGATAAACTTGGAAGTTGTTGTGTATCAGTGCATATTCCGTCATTTAATACAGTTAGAAGAGTTAAATTATATACATATAGTTTGAATGTGATTTTTTTTTAGTGTGGTTGATTTAGCTAGATAATCTAATAGAAAGTACAGGTATTGATTGTTAATATATGGGGTTCATGAGTTGAGACTAGAATGTGGAGAACATTTTGTAAACACCAATAATAAAAATATTAATCCAAAAATTTTGAATTGAAGTCAAGACCCAGAGGCTAATATGTCTTAGTTGCCTACCTTAATGACTCCGACTATAGTTTGGAATCAGAAAGTTCTCTTTTAACTAAGTGGAAATCATTTACTAGAATGAAAATCTTTAGAAATTGATTTAATCGCTAGATTATCGATAAGAATTTTGCGTTCTGTTTCTTACAGTATTTTTTTTTCACATTTCATATGTATGTGTGTGTACTGCCGAAGAATTTATTTACATCGATTCATATAGACATATAATGTCGATTTAATTTTTTTTCCAGTTATATAATAAATACTAAATTTTCAGATAAAATTCATCAGGGAATGTGATTTATATTTTTTCTACGCAAATATTTTTCATTTTCCTACAATCATACATAGGTGTGAATTACTAAAACAACCTTTTTTTAAGTTTAAATCATTTAGTTCCTTTTGAAATATAAATGTAACTACCATTACTACCATCGGCCTTTTTGAAACTCTTCACCAACCAAGGATTTGACGATTCCTGCTTTATGTTGATCCGTCAGTGTCAAAATATTTTGTTTTATTTTTACTTCCAATAAGACTATTTGAAGTTAACTATCATTGAAATAAGTATCATTTAGTGGAAAAATATATTTTCAAAGATGTGTGAAGGAGTTAGTAAATTCATCAGGAAAGTATGCTGCTGAGATACCTTCATACAATTAAAACGACAAAAGTTAAAGAATTGCTAGTCGTCAAATTAGACATCAATCCATATCCCCGTACCCACATTTCAAGGCATACATCTTTTCAAAATTTAGTGAAAGTGTTGCTTAAATTTGTTTTGATTCCTCAGGGGAACCTTGAATTATTCCAGACATTTCAATTTAATGTGTAATTTTCTAATTATGGACTATAGCTATCGGTTAATATATGAGAAAATTGTATCAGCAGGAAGGGAAGGTAATCTGAAATGTATATTTTCTAATATGCAAGTTCAGATTATTTATTTATAAACAAACAATTAAAAGATAGGAATAGGTTTAATGTCTCGGAATAAAATAATTCTTTAGCTAATCTTTAATTCATCAAATGTTTGCATCATATAATCTGTGTTTTTAAGAATTAAACAAAATGAAAACAAGAAAGATAACTCAACGCATCTGTCATCTGAGCAAACAAGGTGAAGCTAAATCTGCATCAGAATTTAACATATACGAATAAGATATATTTGGTACAAAATATATAATGAATCTCCTATATCACTTTTTTCCACTGGAAAATCAATCGCTTCCTCTCTATCCTCTTTAGCGGTTATCCAATAACAAACTAAATTGAGTAGAGATACCAATCTAAACGGGTGTAAGTAGCGTGGATTTTGACTTTGGCCGTGGTTCACACCATTAGTGATTCTGTTGCAACTAACACATCAATTGCTAATTACATTATTTCCTTGCAATATAGGTTTAGTTTTATCCGATGAAGTCTTTGCTTGTCTTTGCTAAATAGTTAGTTCGAAATTTGTATCAGGTTATTTAAACTTCTGATGGATCTTTCAAGTCTGATGTTCTCATTAGGAAGTCCATTTGTTAGATTCGACATAGGTTTTTATGCATAAAAGATAAAAGACTTCACACTGATCTAATATGAAATTAGCTGCATATAGCCTTTGGATAAATTATATATATATAAGCGAGTTCGATAAATAAATATGATGCTAAAGAGGAAATATTAATCGGAAGCTTTTTTTGTGATAAGAGGATTCATTTGAAGGTTTTATGCATATTTGCAGAAAAGAACAGCGAATCTATTGGAGCATATAACACTAAATCAAAATCATATCGTTATTTTCACATATATTTATTCTATAAATTGTTTCGTAGGATAAGTATATTTAGAACATCAATCATGTATATTGTTTCATGTTTTCCAGTTCTGCTTATGGATACAATCATTTACCAATCATTTATCGGGGAATTGATGTAAAGGGTGTTTATAGTGAATTATTGTACAAATTACATTAATATATTTTTCGATTCCAATTAATAAAATGTATTGCATCTAAGGCAGAGTGTCATTGGATTACCGTACTGCATGTATCTCTATCGCTTTGATCGTTCCGAGTATCCTTATAGTTATAGAAAAATTGCTTGTCTTTAATGGCCATATTCTTGTAAGTTATAGGTGTTAGCTTTATTAAATTAGTGGAACTTTTGTCTCTGATGTTAGACTTAATTCAGGTATTTGAAGTATTTGGTTATCTTATTGTTTTTATAACTTTGTGTATTGTGGTTGATATATTCGGGGTGTCTCAGATCAGAACAATGTATATTTTCACGATTTACCAACAGTAGAGCTTTGTGTTTATACCATAGTTTCACATGGGGAAAATAACGATTTGTAATACTTTTGTAATATAATCCCAAGCAAGGCACTACCACCACTGGTGTACAAGGGAGTAGATTGGGAGAAGTGAAAAGAGAACAAAAGAGGGAACAAATTACCAGATATGTTAGAAAATAAGAGAAATATCTTCCATCAAGTAGATAGAAGATGTCAAGTGCCGTTTCGCTTAAGCATTAAAAATTGCAGGGAAGTAAGTATGTGGAAATGATTTCCGAATGCTGTAAGTAAGAGAAAAACTGGTAAATAGAATTTGATTATTATGGGGGTAAGCGATGGAAACTAGATGCCAATCAAGTACCACGAGAAAATTTATTTGGTCGGGGTATTAGGGATAAAGCCGTGAAATATTTGTAGATTCGACAGAGGGAAATCACATATTGAAGGTGTGAAATTTAATAAAAACGGGTTGCTATATCGGGATCGATTATATTGCAGATCTTCCTTTAGATTTTGCCGAGAACCTCGAGATAAACCCGACCAGATATGGAATCAGTATTCAGTGATCCGTCTAATAGTTAATCAATAAATGTGCAAGATGGATTCTGATGGAAAAATGTCGTGACCTGATTGTAACCCAACATTCGTAGCTTTGTATGTAGCCATTGATTCGTTGGAGTCTTTCTATTTGAAGTGGGTTGAAACAGTGATGCTAACGAGGCGCATTATGTATATATTAATGGAAGACTAACGTCGGACATACGGATGGAAGATAGAAAATTTCAGCTTTGTTTAAAAATTATTAAATTTCACGTGGTGTTTCCTACTCCAGTCCGTCACAGATTAGTTTTTTTTTTCAAAGAGCAGCTGAAAGGTTTACTTTGTCAGCTTCAGCACATTTCTTATTGACAGGAGAATAAATGCTGGTGATATCTGCATAGATTCTTACTTTGAAAATTGATTAATGAAGATCAGTAAAAGAGAAGGGATACAATATAGACTTCAGTTATGACCGTATTAGTATGAAGGATATGAAAACATTCCCATTCAAAAGATGGCATTTATGGCATCAACAGTAACATTGGAAAAGCGAAGCCATACTGCTTGTCAAAGAGTAGGTATTGGAAGCAAACTGACAAACTATATTAGCGTTCATAATAGTCTTGAACACTTTGCTAAAAAGAGGTAAAAAGATGACAGGGCAAGAATTAAAATGTTTCATAAAATGACAGTAACTAGGAATGAGGACGTCCAAAAAGCAGTAAAACAGGAAGCAACGGCGAAATAGCTAAAAAGTTTGGCGAAAACAAAATAGAGTTCAGGGGGGCACATTTCTTGAGAAAAATGACTAGTATTCCCTCCCAAACGCGTGTTTTATGTGTGTCAAAGTCAAAACTTAAGTTAGAGAACAGAGACGGGACTATGTATCCATCACTAAACTGAGCTTAATTTTAGGTGTAAGAAGTATATGGATACTACAGAAGACTCAAATATACAGTTGAAAGTGGATATACGAGCAGAGAACTCCTCCTTGTCCGGCGAGGCTACGAGAACCGTTAATTCTTTGCTTACATGAGGTATAGAGGGTCTGCTGTTGTTGAACACATTTTTGCAGAGCAGCCAGTAGTCTTTGGAACCAAACTTTCTATGCGATGCTTCATTCTATCGACAAAGAAACAGGTTATAATTAATTAGAAAACATTTGCATTCATTAAGATCTGAGAAATCAGCAACTAATGTAGTCATATGCGCCGTTCCAGTGAAGTATGAAGAAGTGATCCCTGTGGGCAATGGCAACCGAGCAAGCAGGAGTGAACCAAGTAGACAAATTATGTTTAACTAGGAATTTCTTGATATTGATGAAAGCACCCATACCGACTTTCATCGAAAACGATGAAATGCAGAGTCTTTAACCGGGAATATTAAAAACTTTGTTCCAAAAGAACAACACAAAAGAAATAGAGGAATATTTCTTAATCCGCTCTTTGGTAGTAGTAAAATAATCTGATGGTAGGAGGTTTTTGAAAGGAGTAGTAGTGGAAAGATATATTAATGATACCACAGAATTATCAGAGTTCCCAAGAGAGTAAAGCTGCATGACAGGGCAAGAGTGTGGTTTAGAGACAAAGCATATATCTTGAAGGAAAGAGCGTACTTCAGGTTTACTGGAAAAAAACACTTCTGGTGATCCACCACTTGCCTGAGAGAGTGGATGAGTGAGATGTTTTTGATATGAACACCAGAAAGATTAATGTCAGTTTTCTAGCCACTTGGTATGGTGAGCATTGAAGTCACAGAACACACACACACACACACACACATATATATATATATATATATATATATTAGCGGACGCGTGAGAAGAAATGGCCTTGCCTATATAATCTGAAATACTATCTTGCACCGGACAGTCAGGATAGGAAGTAGAGTGGTAAAAAAGAAAACATAGCGGTTTTTATGAAAGGGATTGAGAGAGTTTATTTTTATTTTTTTTTTTTAGTAGACAAAGCTTTTAATATATAGGCTGGTTCAAAAACAGAAAGATTGTAATAAATCACTTGAGATCAAGTCAGTTGAACATCCAGGCCAATTAATTGAGCCACTTCTACTAAATACGTTTGTCAGGAAATATTTTTAGACTACTCTAGCATCATGTGGAGGGTCCACATATTGTTGGAACCGATATACGAGCCTATTTAATCTACTATCAATTTACCTTTCAACCATATTGTATATTTTTCACATCGAGGTTATTATGGTATTCGACGGTAGAAGTAATCTATCTTCAATTACTCTCTTGCCAACTTCATTTGATTTTCTTGTCATGGAAATTTTGAAACTCATTTTTATATTCGGTCGCATTTGTTTAATCTATGCTTTATATCCAGATGATGAAAATCATATATTCTATAATAAATGGCTTAATTTTATGGATTGAACATTGAAAATATATAAATTTCAGATGAAGTTGAAAATAGAAACTATGATGCGGCAACTAATTTTAAGCAACGCATGTTTTTAATCATGCTAACATCTGTGTATGTATAAGTCTGTGCGTGTAGACACATTGTATATTTCTACATATAACGTTGTCACTGTAGTATACACGTGTTATTTAGGCATATTATTAAATCATAATATATTTAACATTCGGTGTTTATCTATATTGGTAATAGAAAACAATTAACCTTAACCTATATAATTATTATTCAGAAGTTACTTTCCAAAGAGAGATGAAGGTTTTTTTTAAATTTTTCAAACTGGCAGTTTATTAAATATTTCCAGAAATTCATCTCGGCATAGATTTCAAATTCTAGCGTCAATATTGAGTCTAACAATTCATGCAGGACTTGAGCGATTGTGTATATCAACTTTTCCCTTAATCCTCTTAAGTTTTTTCGCTTTGTCTTTTTTCACAAAAGCCGCTCCACCATCAATTTGCTCAAACCAATCGCTCTGCTTTTTCCTGTTTTTCTTTTTCTCTCTCCATCCTGATAACATTAGATTCTCCAGGCCCTACTTCCTCATTAAGTGTCCCACTAACCTTAGGTATCGCTTCATTATGAGTATAAGTTTTCTTTTCGTCTGTATGATCTGCAACCTCTAAACGTTGCTTAAGATCTCGGTCCATGTTATTCTGCGGATCCCTTTGTATGACTACATTTTTGCTGCCTTAAGCCTCTCCTTTATTTTGGAAAAGATTGGACAACATTCGCAGGCTTACAGAAAGACAGATATTACATAGCAGTCACGCAATCTTTTCTTGGTTTACATTAAGATTTTCCTTTCTCTTAGTATTCTGATTAGTTTGGAAATGCGTCCTTGGCCATACCAATACTTTTTCATGTCGCAGTGTCGCCCTTTACATCCTATCTGTTTTTTGCTTTGTTACTTCGATCTGTAATTTGAATTATTTATCTTCTTTTCGCTGATGACCATAGATTCAATTTTCTTGAAGATTATGCTCAGTGCTTTCTTTCCGATTTCTTTTGTATTTCTCCGTGTCTATCACAGCACTGTTTCATCCGAGTATCTTATATTGTTAAAACTGTGGCCGCAAATGAGATCATTGCAAGGATTTTAACTCTCTCTGAAATGTTTCGATGTACAGGTTGAATAGATATGGTGAAAAAAAAACACATCTTTGTTTTCCGCTTTTTATGTTTTAGCATACCTGCCGAAAGCAGTTTCCATTTACACACAAGCGCTTTTTTGTCCTTTCTTGAAAATCTCGATGAAGTCTTTGTGGCGTACATTGTCAAATGCCTTTGCGTAGTCTCTAAAAGACATATAAACTTCTGTTTGCATTTGTATTGCTTTTTAGATAGTTCCGTTACAAGGATTACTTAGAACGATCGTCGTTAAAAAAGCGCTTATTGAGGTGCTAGCATACACTATACATTTATTTTTTTATATACTCATGGCTTATTAGGCCAGACATTCCATCGCCCTTGCGTTAATATTGAAAGTATAAGTGTTGCAGAGATGTTTAGTGTACGAGATTCTTTCGCTACTCTAGTTGGTTTTGAAGTTATTTCAACCACTATTTTTCCGTTTAATTCCTGCTACAGAAATTACTACTCTCCAATCCTGGATAGTTTACTTAGTATATAGTTTCATCCATGAATTATCCGCTACTGCAATCATCATCAGACTGGTTCATTAGCGTGTTGTCGGTTCTGAGAGATTAGCTTTTCCTCTGGATTTGTGGAATTTGATCTTCACTTTTCTGGGGAGCAATGCAAACATTTTTTACATCATATAGGTATCTGTGGTAAGCATCCTGTCAGGAAACTCCAGTTATCTTTGCTAAGTAGTGTCCAATTATATTTACACAGAATAACCTTTTCTACACTAAGCTGTATGTGTATAAAATAACTGGATATCAGCCAATCTATGATACTTATACGTTTCATACTACAATGCCAAAAAATGTGAAATGTATAGGAATGTTTTGTCAGTAATCAGTTTAAAAAATTATGTTGATAAAGATGTAAATTAATGTAATTCAACAGTGATAACCATCAGAGGATTTGAATGAATATCTGTATATACGTGTGTATTTCTGTATGCCTGTATGTATTAAATATATATAACATTACTACATTCAGGAGAAGATGGATAAATAATTGCAGTGAATCCTAGTAATACATATCAGAAATGATACAACAGAGACCTCGGTTCAAATTTAATTTACAGCACAGATATTCGCTTAATTCTTATGTTAATTCAGATTTTAACTTTGGGAAATAGCTATTTCTACATGCCTAGCATAGACATGCATTGTTCAGCCCCAGTTAAACGTGTACTTTTGTTCGACTGCATGGCTCTTGTAGGCATGTTGAAATAGTAATATCTCAATTGTGAAATTATGAATTTTCATATGAAATATACACTTGTGTGTGAGATGGCTTTTAAACGGTGAACAAGGTAATAATACCACTAAAATGCAAGCAAGTAAAGAGAATTAGAATTTGAAACAACCGGAAAGTAAATCCTGAACAGAAAAATGCAGGAATGTAAACCGGACAATATAGGAATCTTTTAGTTCCTATTAAAGGAAAAAAATAAAAAAAAAATAAATAAATAAAAATTTTAGAGCTTAGGATGAAGTGTCAGAATTATACAGTTGAAGTAAATTCAAAAAACAAAAGAAAACACAAACCGGAGAACCAATACTGAATACAAAATTATGAAAAAAATCTATTACTTTTCAATAGAGAGATGAGGAAATTAACCACAAGCACACACGCGATTTGCGTCCATGATACTCGTCATGAGAAAACTTTTTCAATTTTTCATTGATATCTTCCCTAAATTTGTTCCTATCTAATACTGTTGAAACTGATATCATACACACACACACACACATATATATATATATGAAAAGAAATAGGGTTGTTTCAACGAGAGAAATTGATATAGAATAAAAAGTGTGAGAGGCCATGAAAGTTTTGTTTAAAGTTTATATTTATTTTTGTTGTTATTATTATTATTTTTTTAATCATATCACCCCAAGCAAGGCGATAACGCCACTGATGCGCAGGGGGCTATGTAAGGGTAAAAAGAATGGAAAGAGAAAGCCGGAAACCACATCCTAAGCCGGGAACAAGGGATGACCCTCTTCACCTGTTCAATAGACGTGGGTGGAGTGTGAACCGTGTGATAGTTTAGTCTATCTACTCCAATTGAAAAAAATAAAGAGCGAAAAGATTGGAAAAAAGAAAACCGGAAACCGCATCCTAAACAGGAAACAAGGGATGAGCCTCTTCACCTATGCTATGATACTTTAAGTGTCTATAATGACATTTGTGACGCAACACGTGTTTTGAGTCTAAGGTTGACTCTCTTCTGGCGAATAGATTTGTGGCTTTACGTATCGCGTTCAATTTTTTTAATCACCTGTCTGTGATAAATTAAAATTTAACAGAACAATAATATTAGGATTTATATATAGGCAGATAAATACACGAAAGAACATTGACGTTTAACGTTCTATTCACTGACGTAAAATTTTACTATTTTCTATAAACCACCAATTTTTTACTTTCTTTCTCTCAAAATCCCAAATTTTTCCTTTCTGAAAGGAAGTGCTTTCTTTTTACTCTCTTTAATTAATTCTATTTTCATCGTTTAACGCAATCATTTTTAAGCATTGTCATTTTTTATTTCTTTGAATAACATAATCTCGCCTCGAAATGCTAATTGTTCAGTACCGGTTACTTAACTGAGAAGCACTCATTACATATCTGACATCGTCGGATAGATTTAGCTTACACTGACATTAAATTGAACAAGTTGTATTCATCCATCACTTGTTAGATAGTATTCATAGGCTGAACTTTTGATGCCATGGTAAATTTCTTTACCATCTTTGAAGCAGCGTTCAAGGTACATGATATTTTTGCCCCCCAGTAAATATTCGGTGATTTTACTTTGAAAACATTTCGCAATTATCGTTTCCGTTATTCACTTACTTCTATTCTGGGACATATCCATTATTTCCGTAATTGCTCTTTTGGAAATTTATGAGTTTTGGAATCTTTTATGAGTCTCAGCTTCTCATTCTGAAAACGTTACAAAACAGGAACTTTCGGAATGGAAATTATTTCAAGGCACTCAATGCTTGATCTGTAAAAAATGCAAATCGAAATACACACTGCCGAATCCAATGTCTTTCATAAACCTTAAAATAGTTTATGCTGGCAGAATAATTTTGCAAGATAATGTAACAATCGCGCCTTGAAGCAACCGTTAACCTGAATATTGCATAGGGATTTATAGATGCAATAAATTTCTATTCTCCTTATTAAATTCTTCATCTGCATAATGTAATCGTTAACTCTTACGGATTAGTCATATAAGTATTTGAAATATGTAATTACTTTAAGAGGGTTTAACTTTTATATATATATATATATATAGGGAGAGAGAGTGAATGAGAGAGAGAGAGAAAAAATAGATGTATGTAAATGCGTACATAAGAAAGTCAAACATATAACAACATTTATACTCCAGATGTTATAGCAAATTTTGAATTAGAACTGTATATGTTAGAAACACATATGTTTTATAATATATCTAAGATTTACGTATGTAATAAATATTTTTAAATATTTTCATTATCAGCTTTAGAACATATTCATTTTTTTTTAATCATATCACCTCAAGCAAGGCGGTAGCGCCACTGGTGTGCAGGGGGCAACGTAAGAGTGAAGAGATTGGAAAAGAGAATGCCGGACACCACATACTAAAGAGGGAACAAGGGATGAGCCTCTACACCTGTTCAATAGACGTTGGTGGAGTGTGAACCGGGCGATAGTTTGGTCTATTTAAATACAGATTCTTTGTGAAGCGTTACCAGGAAAATGCTATTCGACCGTGCATTCCCAGATAAAAAAGTATATATTCGACAAAAGTAATGCATTAACCGATATAAAGAGACTAACTAAAACCGAAAAAATGAAGAAGGTGTTAAACAGACAATACGTAACTGTCCGCATAAACACAAATAAATATAATAATAAATAAGATACTAATTAGTGAATAAATAAAAAACTGAAGGATGTAATCAATAATAAACTGTGAACATTTACGGTAACCTCGTTTGAATTTCTAAATTATTCCTACGCAAGGACTTCCAGATTAATTTAAATTATATGCATTAGTTCTCACACACTAGCCGCTGTGATGACTAAAACATAAATAACACAGTGCTCAATATAATTGAAAAAATAGCAAAAATTCACACACATTATATATATATATATATATATATATATATATAATTTCCTAAAAATGACAGACAATGTATTAACCATAATAGTTTAATCAAAATTTTTAATAACAATGCATACAAGAGCGATGTCCTTTTCCCCATATATATATATATATATAACAGTCAGACAGACACAGACACACACACACAGACACGCACACAAAAATTGGTGGAACCAACGAACAAATAGCTAGCCAAAGCTAAAAATCTTATACTCACTGGAAGAAAATTGATAAAACAATGTTCGCAGATTAGATTGCTGATACAGAGGGGCAAAATATCTAATTAAATACTTTCGAAGATATATATATATATATATATATATATATATATATATAAACTTTAATCCAAAAGGAAAAGCAGGAAGATAAATCCCAGTCCTAATATTAATATTTTAATATTAAAAAAAAAATGATCCAGGTGGAGGGCTCAATGTAATTAGTATTTAAATTACAGAGCCGATTGTAAATAAAAGAAATTTCGAAATTCAAAAGCGTTGTAAGATCATTTTTACATGAAATCTCTAAGAGAGATTCCACATAGCATCGGCAACTTTCAAAACTCAAAATAAAATAAGATATTACCGGGGGAAGTTCAAACATTTATGTCACAGACAAAACTAGATGGGTGGGATTAATAACAATCAATGTCTATTTTTAGATTTTGGACAACATTACTTTAAGATTGAGTTGTAAGTGAAAAAATTTAAAAAATTGGCTTTGTCTAGCTCTAAAAAAAAGGAGGGGTAAAAAGGAAGGAATAAGAAGTGGTGTTTGCCAGGGAAGTGGGCTAAACAAAATGGAAAGAAAAGAAAAGAAAAAAAAAAGACAAAATAAAGAAAAGAAACATTTCATTTTCTTAGAGACGCTAGGGACGTGTTAACAAAACTAGCGTTTCTAAATGTGATGAAGTATTCGAAAAAAAAATTAGAAAAAAAATTATTTGTGAGGAAAAAAGCTGACATATAATTTATTTAAATTTAATTAAATTAATGTAATTAATTAGAAAACTTGATTTAAATTAAAAATAAAATAAAATTTATTAAAAAAGATTTTTAAAAATTGTTGTTTAAATTTACGTGAGCAAAATATATATATATATATATATACATATACTTGCAGGAAAAATTGGTGGTTAGTTACTTTAAGTATCCTTACTTCATAAAAGGTAGATAATAGGGGTAAGGAAGAGGATGGTAAAGGGGTTCAAATTTACTATTTAAAAATTTAATTAATTAATCAATCAATCAAAAGCAACTTAATTTAAATTTTCTCTTCTAAAAACTCAATTAAGAACTTTAATTTTAAATGTTCACAAATTTCGCCTCATAGCAGCACTTCCTAATGAATTCTTTTCTTAAATTCAAGAGTAGGTGCTGGTTTGGGTACTTTAATATGAGTATTTTTTCTTGCAGACACAAATCGCACCTATCAAAATAAACCCTCGGAATTCGGGCTGTACCTATCAGTTTCCAACTAACTACAGTTCCCAGGCCTTCATCCTCCATTTTCCAGTATCTCCGTGAAAGGGCTGTCGGGTATTTCTGACCCGGGTTCGAAAAAATGCCTGTGATTGTAATACCTTTGCTTAAAAGGCCCCGCGGACATACCAATATAAGTCCGGTAGTTGTTCTTGTTGTTGGATGGTAATATGTGAGCTTTATAAATTATCTGGGTGGATTTACACTTACCTTCCATCGGGAAGATATCC
This sequence comes from Ascarosepion bandense, assembly GCA_037127315.1. Classification (NCBI taxonomy): domain Eukaryota; kingdom Metazoa; phylum Mollusca; class Cephalopoda; order Sepiida; family Sepiidae; genus Ascarosepion; species Ascarosepion bandense. The sequence goes on along the minus strand of JBBBDQ010029185.1, from coordinate 2,143,668 downwards.
ACTGAGCTACAAGAGCATTCATTTAAAATTCCGGACCCAGAGTATTACATAATTTTTTTTAGAATTTTCCTATTATGAGAAATTATAATGTTGTCCATATGTGGGGTACAAGAGTAGCTAATTTTTAGAGTGTTCCTATGAAAATATTTTCGTAGAGGATTGTTATTAAAATGTTTGTCTACTAATCTGAGAAAATATTTACCTATATTGATATTTGTTAGTTTGCAGTATAGAGGGTTAAACCAAATTATCTTTCTTCTTCTACAATTATTTTTATTTTTAGTATTAAATGTTCGGCGTCTATAGTAGGTTTTATATAAGCTAATTTGTTCTTAAATCCGCTTTTTTGAAGGGCCTTGTTGTAAATTTCTTTATTTTAATTGAAAATTTTGATGTTTGATGATAAACGGTTAATCCTATTATTTACGATATTGGTATGTGTTTTAAAATAATTTGGGGTGATTGTATGAAATATTAATATAAGTGGGTAAACTATTTCTTTGAGAAAAGGCTGGTAGGACCCATCGTTTAAATTAAGGGTAATATCTAGATAATTTACAATTTTAAGATTGGAAGAAACTTCAACTTTAAAACCAAGATAATTTAAAGCTTTAATGAAATTAATGAAATACTTAAGTTGAAGGGAGATAACTCTATTACATCCAGTAGAGGCAAGGCATATGATTCAAGAGAGATATACACCAGCGGGCGAAATATCGGGTTTATGGTAAAAACAATGAGGATAACAGCCTGAACAATGTGTATATATACGCGCGCGCACACACACACACACACACACACACACACACACTTATATATATATATATATATATATATATATATATATATTACTATGGTAATATTTTATAAGTTTATACTAAAACATTTTTACTGCAACACAAAAGAAGTACCATCCTATAACCTTGTCAGTCAGCAAAATATTTTTGTTAGGAATCATTATATCTAGAAACTTAAGAACAACACAATTTTTACCCAATCCAGAAAATTACAGCGCGAGGATTTTGATATCTTTGTGAAGCAGTAGAATGTCAGTTTATGATAGCTGATTTTCTAAGCGCCATTTAAATGTGGCACTAGGCCAAAACTCAGTGAGGACCGTTAAACCATTTAACCACGCGGAGGTGCCTATGTCAAGTTATGACAGAAAAAATAAATCTATTTTTAAATGTATAATTGTGATATTGACATGAAATATCTTGAGACCCAGACATTTTTATACCAGTGATGTAATGTAATAAATGATACATATGTAGCGTTTAGCAACTCAGAAACCTTCCCGTGTGTCATCTTGAAACGGTAACAGTCTTTTTAGGTTAATTTTAAAATTAAATTGGTGAAGACGAGACAAAGACGAGACAGGTTTTTTTAAAATTCACTGCACATCATACATATGGAGTTGTCATAGTAAGGGTTATAGATACATTTGCTGTTAGAGAAAGCATTGATATTATATATATATATATATATATATATATATATATATAACGTTGAAATGATCATTCAACAGTTTTGAACATCGAAATTTATTTTATTATATATATATATATATATATATGACTTCCCAAACCACATTGTAGATAAACAATTAAGACGATCAAAACCAATGAAAGAGAATATGGCACTTTTACAAATGTACCTGAATATACCAGACTATTTTATTTCAATCAGATGCATGATAACAACAAATAAGATAAAAAAATCATAAACTCATTCGTATTAATATATCTCCCCTTGATCATAATAAAAAGTACAATTAATAATATATTAAATTAAAATAAAATGCTCCTAATTTAATTCTCTATAATAACTCCGCCCCACTAACTGATATGTTACGTAAAATCAACTTTATAACAATTCAAATTCTCTTGGGAGAATGTATCTAAAAAAATAACACAAATATTATATATTTATATTTTTAATTGCAAGAACTATATTAAGGAGACGTCTTTCATCTACAACGCCATAGAACAATTATCCTACACAAAGAAAACCAAAAATCATACTACATAATCACAAGGATTCATTACATATCTCATACCATCAATTAATAGAATCAGCTATGAATAGTGTAGTAATGTTCTAAAATGTTTATAAAAGAACAGTTTTTCCATGCTTTAATACGTGTATGACTATGACATTACAACATAAAAAAATCCTATTTTTGATGTTTTCACGTTCTCATGAAAGCTAAACAATTCGTCAATCGTTATATTTTAAGCAAGACGTAAATATACAGTAATGTTAGCAAAATAAATTTGCGGTTACATTTCCGTAACAGAACTCGTACTCCTGATGATCTTGGAAGGGGATAGAAAGTACATGGGAACATTGATAAATATATGATAAAAATATCTGCCAAAATTTCAGCTCATTATTCTAACTATCAATTATAACAGTTATAACATGCGAAAATGTTATCCTTGAGTATGAAAGAATTTTATTATAAATAAGACAACACACTGCTTGCAGTTTATTTAATATGATATGGCTAAATGTAAATTTGCTGTCAAAATAGACTATATATATATATATATATATATATATTTGTTGCATGGTTCTGAATGCATATTATTCCCATAAAATGTTACTTTATTTTATCCGTGATTTTAATCAGCTCAATAGAACATTATTTACAAATACATTTTAACTGTTGGTATATCAGTTTTCCTTTGAAAAATATGCGCGAGTAATACTTGTTCTTTGTATTTACATGATTGCTATTTAGATGACTGTTGTCCGCTGCTATTTTCTCTCTCAATCTCATTCATCACATCTTTGTCGGACATTTTACTGTTTTTTCTATTAATTTTACTGGATGATTTAGTAAGCATTTTTGTCTTTTTGCAATATGTGTTTGCTTTTGTGTGTGTTCTTGGAATCTCTGATATTGTTTCGATCCATTACTCTTTGCTCAAAGAAATTCTGATACAGATTCTTTTATTCCTTGCCATTTATCTGATATTTTGGAGCCAGCAATTATTTCTTCTTTTTTTTTTTAATTATATTATTTATTTTTCCCAGCGGTTCGATCTTCTTGTTAAATAAAGGCAAACAGCAAAGTAAGTATGTTTCATTTCATATGGGACGAAATAAAAATCAATGATAACAGTATCGATTACAGACTGAAAATCATTGTGGTACCGAATGTAGTATCATATTTACCACCTTTTTGTTCATCGAAATTTTTTTAAATATCATGATGGAAATTTTCTTTGTACTAGTTTTATTTTTTGCAACCTTCTGTTTTAATATTTTATATTCTTCATTATTTTTGTATTTTCTATTTTTTGTGGCGTGTTTTTTTTTTACAATACTGTCATCAGAAATATTAGATGTTGGTATTGTAATACTATAGCAATCATTGTATCACATATTTTCACTTTTTATCTAAGTAATTATTTCAATATGGTTGCATTGCAAATCACATTTTTCAATCTTCTGATTAGGGTGTTTAATAAAATCTCTGCGGGAGACTTTAGAGTAACTCATACTATACAACGAATAAACAAAAAATATTAAGAATAATATATTAAATGTGCCCGAGAATAATTTCAGTTAGAGCTAAGACCCAGGGATTAATTGAAAAATTCGGGATAACCACCACTGAAGGGTTATCTGGTAGTGCAATACCTTAAAAACACCAATAGAATTGTTTTCAAAAGCGGAAATCACATCTTACTACGTAAATGTGTGTGGTCTTGAGTATTTTTTTTATTTTCATACATTCATTGTTAATTTTTACGTTAAGACTCTTTCTGAGATTCAAAGAGAAAAGCATATGCAACAGAAATTAAAAATATAATAATAATAATAATAATAATAATAATAATAATAATTAAGCAATAAAAATAAAGGTAATATCGACAAAAATGTTAAGTAATTTTCTTTAGAAAATATTCAGATTCTACCGAACTGTTGACCCCTAAAACGTATGATGATGGCTATTTAAGCAGATTATTTTTAGTTGAGCGAATAAACAAAATTTGTACTAAGCTTTTTAAGGATAAAAATAGAGCTATTTCCCTAAATACACCGGAACAAGGAATGCAATATTCATGCTCAGAATGCTACCTGAAACGAAAAATACAAATGCATTTAATCCTAAGCCGCAAAGAAGTGTTCCAGATCCTCGACAACATCAACATTTTGAAAACGACATTCAGATAATCAAGCCGTTTGCATACGGAGAAGAAATTAATTTAGAAGTGATACAAAATTAGAAAGTGGCGTAAGACAGGGATGTTTTCTCTCACAGATTTTCTTAAACCTCTACAGCGAAACAATTCTGAAAGAGATACAATCCTTGCCAAGAATCGTCATTGACGGCTACAATCTCAACAAACTAAGATACCCAGATATCTGTTCTACTGTATGGCAGAGAATGTTGGTCGATTTCTTCAACGATGGAGAGATCAAGCAAAGATGAAGTTTGTGGAGATACCAAGAGGAAAATACTTTAAAAGAGTGAAGTGAAATTCTGAATGAACACGACACATGAAGAAAAAAGACTAATCAATTACAAGAAAAATTCAATAGTCATAAGATCGCCATATTAATTACGTTTCATTTTCATCATTTCCAAAAGCAGTACAGACATCTTTCATTTCACGTCAAGCGAAGTTAATAAAAATTCATATTTTTTTCAGATTTATATATTACAAAAAAGACAATGTGTTGAGATAATGCTTAACATTGTCAAACATTGTTTTTATAATGTAGTTTGCTTTTTCTTTTATCTGGCTCTCCTATTAAATGTGGAAAAATATTGTACGATTTACGTCAACCATTTTCTTTAATAATAATAAGAAATACATTGCTGGAAACTTCAGACCTTTTATATTCTGTCAAACATTGAAACTATGAGACTAAAGAGCTCGATATAAGAATATGCATGACAAATTATGTTACTAATGCGCTACATGCTGAAGAATTGTATAAAAAGAGCCTAATGTATTCATAGAAAATCGTAATGTCACTAACCTTTGAGACTTTACTGTACATGACGTCATACATGTAAAATCTACAAATAAAAATAATGCTTTCTCATAGATATGACAATGTGATTTCTTAAATGTATATTTGGCAATCAATATGGAAAACTATAAAAAAAATTGTAATCGAAAATTAATCAAAATTCTTATATGTGCCTTGACCTTTCAGAATTTAGACAATCATAGCCTTCCACTTCTTTCTATCTCTGGTGGCAATTAGCACATTTTCTTCTGTTACGTCACGCAACACCCAATCTGCCATCCACCCGCTCAGGCCCGTCAAGTATGCTACATGGTATTTTCCCCTGTCTCTACTTTCCTCTGTCACGCCTGTTAGTATCAGATTCTCCAAGTTCCCTCCCTAATCTTTTGTTCCAGAAACTTTAGCTGTCTCATCCTGAGGCTTACTATTATTTTCATTTTCGTTTCCCTCCTTTCCAAAACTGCATCATTGTTCTCATGCCCGATTCATGATATCCACAGTATCCTTCTCTAGAACCACAAATTTATCCTACATCTTCGATGAGATTGTCCAGCATTTTCTCTGATATTAAAGAACTGATATCACGGAGCAATCCTGTAACCTCTTCTTTGTTTCAAGTGAAATGTTAATTGTTACTAACACACTACTCAGTTTCTGGAATGCGTTTTCGCCATGCCAGTTCACCTTCCGATCTCCGTGTCGCACTTTACATCATCTGTTAGAACACTTCCCATGAATTGAAACTCTTGTACTTGCTTGATTTTAGTAAACCCCACATGTATTTGCCATTTTCGGTTGCTCTTTGGTTGATGACCATGTATTCGGTTATCTTGCAGTTTATCTGAATCCTTTTTGTCAACCTTTTCAGCTAGCTTCTGTAGGAGGTCTTGCAGTTTTCTATCCGTATCTGCTATCAGCCCTCTATCATCTCCGGACTTTATGTTGTTCAAATTGTTGAGTCCGATGTAGAATCTTGTAGGGTCCTCAAAATAGTCTGCTGAACAAGTTGAATAAAACCGGTAAAACGAAACATCCTTTTCTTACGCGCCTTTCTATATTTGCATATTTACTAAATTCATTACATTTCCTGATACAGTTGGTTTGCTGCCATTAGAGATTTTTTTTATTAATCTCATATCTTACCCAAACATGTCGATTTTGCTGAGAATTTTCATCAATTCTTTTTGGCTTACTTTGTCGAACGTATTCGCATAATCGATAAAATATCATCCTTCTCATTTGTATTGCCCTTTCGGATAAGCATCCTAATAATAAATACGGCGTTACTTGTTCTAGTGTCTTTGACGAACCTGCAGTGTTCTTGTCCTATCTCAGGCCTGATTCTGCTTCTCGCTCTATTCATCATGATTCGGCCGATTAGTTTGGTAATGTGTCTCATTAAACTTAGTTTTCGGTGAAGTTCACACTAGTTTGCACCTGGTTTTTCAGGCAGTGCTTTGAAAATGGACTTGCTTTGGTCGTTCTGTCTATTGCGGCCCGTTCTCATCTTTATGTATTATCGGTTGCTCTCTCTCTCTTTTGTTTGGAAAAGATCTTTTATTTATTCTTCCCATAGCTGTAGTTTTTTTTTAATCATATCACCCCAAGCAAGGCAGTCCACTGCCACTATACCGCAGGGAATTACATAGAGCGATTGGGTATAGAAAATGTCAGAGGGAAGGTGATAGACGAGTTAAGAGTTACGTAGGGAGAGTGTTGGAGGGAATGGGTGCGAGCTAGTATGTTAGGAGATGTCTATTGACCTTACATTTAAATTCCTGGAGGTTGTAGCCGTCGGGGAAGCAATCATACGGAAGGGAATTCCACAGGCGGGAAGTGCGAGAAAAGAAGCTGTTGATGTAGAAATTTCGGTTACATTTCGTAGGTTTCACTGTAAAGGGTTCGGACCTAGTAGCCAATCTAGTATCTCGTGCGAATTCACACCTAGGGGGCGCCAGTATTTCATCTTTCTTTAATATTACCGTTCCATCCTTAGATTTTATACATCCTGTAGAGACGCGGCATTTTTGTCCCTTCTTTTCTCTTTACCAGTTCATAAAATGTAGAGGCACTGATATTAACAGTATATCTGGTGGCCCTTATTTCAAATTGATTAAAAAATCCACATGAAAGATACTTTTAAACTATTTCGTAGATAACAATGTATAATATAAACATCGACGAGGAAAAACAGCAACGGCAATTAATATTACTACTATTATTTGTATTGCTGTTATTACTATTACTAATAACAACTTATACTAATACTATAAGTTTTAATATTACTGGAACTACGTCTACTAAAATACTATTATTTCTACTACTGTTATTGTTACTAATGATAATTACTGCTACTAATTAATAAAATTAATTTATTGTTACTAATGAAGATTACTACTGCTAATTAATAATAAAATTAATTTCTATTATTACTGAAACTAATACTACGAATTATTTTTAATATAATACTTACTAATAATAATTTATACCTATATTATTATTACTGTAATAATAATAATAATAATTAATATTACTTCTACTACTACTACTACTACTTCTACAACTAATTATAATAATAATAATAAGACAGGATGAAGAACCCCGAATGCTCTTGATTATGTTTGATCAGTGGTGTTTGTCAAATCAATGTTTTGGAATCGTTCCTTTTACTCCCGATTAATTTTACTGGCATTTTTCAGCCTACACTTATTTATGATGGTCCTATCCTCATCATGAAAAGTTTACGCATTATGACGTAAATATAATATCAAGAAATATTAACCAATTCCAACTAAAACGTTATACAGATCGAATTCTATTCAAACAGAAAAAAATCCTTCTAGTCGGAAAAAATCAAACTTAATAATTTCATAGATATTGGATCATTTCCTGTTTTGTACATCTTTTTCTCGTCTATTTCAAAAATAAAATAAGAATCAGCGTTGATCGGATTCCTTCGCATTAAAATTGTCTTCACTTCTGTGTAGATGTTTGTATTGCTGTTTCATAAAAATAGAAAACTTTAAAAGAAAAAAAAGATTTCTCATAGGAGACGATTTTTGTGTAACTAAACTACTAGCAAACAATGTAGGCAAGAAATGTTTGTCAGTTGTTTTTTTTTTAAAATCATTATTAAATAAAACTTTTTAATTGATTACATTTCTGGGATGACACTCAAGTTAAAAATATTTTTTATCTCAACAGGTATGGACTGTTTTTTTTTTTTTTTTGCTCCTCTGCCATGTCTCGTATAGTTCATAATTTTTTTACTGCTTGGATAAAATAATGGTTCCCGTTCTGAATTCATTGTGAGTGAGCCAGATTAATAGACACTTGAAGATATTCGGTGGCTACAACGGATGGAAAGTTAGGTTAACAACAACATAGAGGACAACAATAATTCGAACATAGAGTACAAAACCGAATGCATGATCATCAGTAAAAAGTGCAGCCCGATAGGCCAAATCGGGGATACTAGAATCAAGCAGGTACAAATATTTAAATACCTGGGGATTGTTATAACTGATAAGGGAAAGTGCGACACAGAGATCTGAAGGCGAATGGGCATGGCAAAGAAGCATTCCAGAATTTGAGTACAGTATTAAGAAACAGGCAATTTCGCTAGAAACAAAAGGAAGAGTACTGGGTTGCTATGTTTTTTCAGTTATTCAACTTGGCAATGAATGCAGGAAAAACTTGAAGCAACTAAAATGTGGTTCTACCGAAGAATGTGGCGAATATCATGGATCGAGCATGTGAGCAATGATGAGGTGTGAGAAAGAATGGAAGCGAAAAAGGAATTAATACTGAGCATCAAGAAAAGACAGATGTATTTCCTGAAACATGCAATGAGGAACGAGAACTTGGAGAACCCGATACTAACAGGACAGAGAGGGGCAAAAAGAGAAAGGGGAAAGCAACGGATAATATATTTGAAGGACCTAATCAGGTGGATGATGGAACGAGTGTTGCATGGTGTAACAAGAAAATACGTGCTAAGAGCCACCAGAGATAGTGAGACGTGGAAAACCTTGATCGCCTACATCCTGAAAGGAACATGGCACATAGAAGAATTGTTCATTTTAGGAAAGCTGCCTTTCATATGTGATAAATAAGTTTTGTGCAATAAAATGTGTCACGTGGTGCAGTCGATATCGTCTTGGAAGAAGAAACAAGAGAGAGATTTCGCATTCCATTTGAATTCCTTACATTCACTTACGATCTTTTACCTTGAAAGGATATTGCTCTGTTCTTTTCTCCTCCAGATGTGGGTAAAATAGCAGGACAGTTTAGGTTCTTTTGTCTTGATGGGGAACCAGTCTACTAGCAAAGTAATTGTAACCTACTGAGCGAAAAAATAAATTCTGCCCAGTCAGTCATTTTTCTTCGAATACTGAACGCTCAAACGTGTGACACTTAACTGACTAATAATAAAATTACTGAATGTAGAAGTTTCTTGAAATATATTACAATATTTGCATTCATGGCCTAACAGTTTTAACTGATTTCTCGCCAATTTAGTCTAGTTTCTCAATATCTTTTCTACATGTATATTTTATGCATTTGTTCACATTAAGTTTTTGTTACTTTACTTCATGAATTTAACAGTCTACTAGATTGGAAACTAGTTTTAATCATTTGAAAATTTGAAAATGCAAATATCTGTTCTAATATTTTCTTCAATGGCTCGTAATATATATATATATATATATATATATTAGAGCATGTAAAATTTTTTGTATATCCACTACAAATAGTACATTGTTTCGACATTGAAACTACAATGTCTCATCAGGTGGTGTTGAAAGGAATGGAAAGCCTCTTTTCTTATATTTAGTGAGTTGTATGTGATGTTGGTGGCGGTTAGTGATAAGGGAATATGTCTTGTGAATTGTCCATTTGAATTTTGAAGAAAATGGTGTGGGTAGTGAATATAGTTGATTAATGAGTGTTTTGGAATTTTGTAGACAGATTTAACATTAGCAGATAGGATGGAAGTTTTATGATCATGCGACTAGACTTTATCCTTTGAATTTCATAGAGGAGCAGAGTAGGGAGATGTAAGGTGTGGGGAAGGATGGGATTGAACTTACCGCTTAAAATATTTGTACATGTCCTAAAATATAATTTATAAAAATATTCACATCTCTATATATTTTATATCGAGCACAGGTTTAAATTCGTATTTTGGACGTTGTAAAAATATATTTATTTCTTCGTTCCTTATTCACTTGGATATATATATATATATATATATATATATATATATATATATATATATATATATATATATATATATATATATATATATATAATCTTATTGCATGATTTATTGATTATTTCAAGTGCTAGATATCTGGATAGAGATCATGTGTAAACAGAATTTGATATTGTATTTGAAACTCATCGACGACATCTGTTTTCTGATTAAACACACTCATCTGACAATAATATTTATGTTTAAACATGAAACTGTCGTTTCTGGTTTGTTGAAATCAATATATTCTTTTGTATATAGATAGGGATATTGAACATATATTAGGATATGGTGAGAGTAGTGAGGCCCAACTTCAAAACTGTTAGAAATCCAAATTAAAAATACATTAAAATTATATAACATTATATAACTAATAAAATAATATTATATAAAGAAAATTATATTAACAGCTTCTGCAATGGACAATTATGTGTGCCACCTGTGACGCCAAACTCAGTCTAAAATATTTAAACTGAAAGCCGTATAGAATCGATACAAATTTATTTGAGATAAGAAAACCTGTACTTCTTAAGAAATTCAATATTTCTTCCAATCTTCCGAATTCTGGATACAGCAATACAAAAAGATCTGTACCAAACAAAAGAAGTCACATCATTTGAAGCTTTTCAAATATATATATATATATATATATATATATATATATATATATATATATATCACATTTAACACGAAGAGAGAACAATGACATCATCAATGCATTGACGTTCCATACGACTTCAATGTAAAGTTTATAAATGATAACACCCATCATTATCTGAGAGAATGAAAAGACCGTCTAGGCAAGAGAAACCAATTTTCCTCGAAAATATTTTCAAGGGAATGAACACTGTAATCGAGTGACGCACCCACTGCTCAGTCAAGAAATGTCGAATGTTTATATGAAAGTAAGAAAATGATTCTTTTTTTATTATGCTATGATGAAGTAAACATGAAATTATATATTTCTCTATTACTATATATGTGCGTTGTAGTGCTCTTGATATTTGCTCGGGTCGAGAAATTGGAGAGCCGAGGTTAAATTCCAGCTTATTTTGTTATATAATTTTACGCTTAAATATATCAGGTAAAAAAATAATACATTTCTTCTCCCTCCAGATATTGATTAAATAGCATGACATGTTGGATTTACCTACGTTGGCAAACAGTCTGCTGCAGCAAATAATGGCAAACTACTCCGGGAAAATCTTCTGAACAATCATTATATCTGTATATGTGATTGCACAAGCGTGTATCACGTGTTGCACTTGACTGACTGAGTGATCAATAAACATATATAAAATCTTCACTTTACCTCTTAAATAAAAAATTCTCTGAGTGGATATGAGTTTTGAACAATTTTCCTACGACGAAATTTTTTAAAAAAATGTTTCTTTTAGAATGTGTTAATATCTAAATGTTTAACGCAGTCTAGTGAAGTATATAAATTTACGCCTATATTTTAAATAAAATTGATCGTTTCATAGCCATTGTTATTCTCATATATCTTATATTTTATGGCATATATGAGTGGATATTCTATCTGCAAAATCACCATTGGTATAGTAGTTCAATCATTGGTACTAGAATCGAATCAATTATTTTTTAAATAAATATATATATAAGGAGATGATTAAAAAAATTTACGCCCCGGAAAATCAACTAAAATTTTGCGTATTTTAATTTTATTTTAACAAAAAATGCATATTTCTTTTTTGATGAATATTTTTCTGGTACCTTTAAACATATTTTTTATGTGTAATCATGTTTCTCCAAGGTTATATTTTCTATATTATTGCTAAGTAAAAACAATTCCATGCTTTCTCGCTGAAGCATTTGAATTCTAGTTCGGCTGACTTTCAAAGCTGGAGAAGCAATTTAACCCTGCACTTTAACTTAAGAATAGGCATTAATTCCAAGAAAAATAACGAAAAAATGATTTCAATTCACCTTAACAATCATATTTTTCAGTCAGTAACTATTGCACTGTAGTCGCATTCACTGAAATAAATTATAAAATAAAAATAGCATTATTTTCTTTATATTAAAAACAACAGTAGGAATGAAGATGTTAAAATTTCTCGAAGCTGAAAATAAACTCAGACATTTTTTCACTTTATCAATAACAGTAACTGAAGATTTAATTAAAAAACAACATCAATATAACGATAAAAACAAAGTATGAGTAGAAAACATGATGGAAGAATAATATATAGAATTTGTGCAAAACAAACAAGAAAAAATAAATGTACTTTAAAAATATATAGGATTTCCAAGTGATATAAAAGAAGAAAAGTAAACGAAAAAAAAAAAAGCTGAACAATTCCAATTTCGTCACTGTTAAAATTTACAATATATGATTGCAACAATCTTTATTAAAGTGACATATATCAACGCCCGCTTGGTAAAGCAGTATAGAAGTAAAACCTATGCACTATATTAGTGTTTTCTCCCTCTCCAAACACGAAATAACATTGCGACAAAACGTGTCTCGTTTCCTCTCCGAATAACTGTTTCTACAACTAACCTTGTGCTGCACACAACACAATGTTCTCGCATTGTAATTTTCAGGAAGAAACATCAGATAATAACAATAATATATCTACTATAGCCTATTGTATAAACAGGCACTACCGGTCATAATTTTCAAGCCACCCAAGATTTTAAAAAATGATGAATTTCATAATATTTTTAATATTTATTGCCAAATGGAAAATTTAAAATGGAAATAGAATGGTTCTTATATTATTATTACCTTGCAACGTTTTACAAGGCAGCCAGGAAAACTTTTCTTTGGAAAGCCAATAATAAGAAATGACTAGCATGGTGAAGATAGCACAGAAAATGGACATCAGAACGGGTTATTTGATGCACATGTTAATGTACAGTATTAATAAAAGAACCATTCTTTTTGCATTTAGAATCATCTACATAGCAACAAAAACTAAAAATAGCATCATATACATCATTGCTTTGAAAAAGTGGGGTAGCCTAATAATCATGGCCGTTAGTGTATATAAGAAATCTATACAATCTATTGTGTAAATATTATCATCGAATATTTTCATTCCATTATTGAACGGAGTTACCTTCTTAATCTTGTGTTTAATACATTATCGAAAGTCATCATCTTGATTATATCTTTATTTTTCCATCGAGTTAAATTCAATTTGATACTATATTCAAGCAATGTATTTTATTGATAAGGTCTTTATTGATGATTATCTTGTGTCAGCACAGGAGTATTGCAAGGCGAATAGCTACATGCTGCTTTCGATGGAAGTCATTTGTAATCTTTGATCAGAGAAATCTTTACCATACTTTTGAAACTTTAAATATTTGGGAGTGTGTTTGCAATCGTGATGAACAATATCTATTCAACGAAGATATTTATGTATGTTACAATATTTTAGATTTATATTTTGGGTCTGTAGTAGTTAGCCGTGTTGGGCCAAACTTTCCCTAATGCTGCCTATTCTATATTCGATTCTCTTATTTCTTAAACAAAATGTTGTTTCTGACCCCCTACCTACAAATGTGTACGTGATTTTGACAATTTCAGAAAAATAAATGAATCTTTTTTTGTCAGCTGACATATGTTATTGAACAAAATGCAAGTGATTTTCCAATTGAGAAAAAGTTTTTTTCTTTAACTGAGTATCAACCAATGGTGTCAGTTGAAACAAGCAAAGGAAAAAATCTGCATGCTAACTCCAAGTTCAATCGCAGACTTAGTGTGATCATTCCAAAAGACAACGTGGTAATAAACACAAGTTTGGAAATCCAACATTACACTCGCAACAACGAAAAGGCATTTTCTCTCACCAAGTTCAAAAACCGCACTTTCTCACTCGAATCAAAGAAAAATATTTTCTCCCGGTAAGCAAAAGCAAACGACTTTATCTATCGACCAATTATTCTGATTGGTAAACGCCAGACAATGAGAAAATAATGTTAGTATATCTTGTCTTATACATATAATATAACACGACCCATTGAATGAGTCCAGCCAACTTTTCTGAGCTTCGGACGATTTCGCCCACGTTGTTTGTTGATTTTTGATTAGCCAAAACAGGATCGCTTTTTTTCAGTTGACGAGGTTACCCCCTGACACGCTAGGGAATGGTATATTATGAATACCAGATTTAAGACCGCAAGGCAACGCTATAGATTTATATGCATATTTTAAATAAATACTAGATTACGCGCAAGTCACAGCAAAAGTGGCGTAAAAATATCGGTTGGCTGGTATTTCCGTAGCCCGATAATATTTGTCTTTTATTATCTCCACTGAAAGATGATTTATTCAAATTACAGATGGTTGAATTTGGACTAACCAAATCTTGTAAAATTTCTCTCGTGGGAAGCTATTTCAGCTTGTTCGCCTAAATTCATTGCTGGTCTTCGACTCACTGACTATAACTCAACTGCACAATGCCAGTTTCTAGATAGTTGCCTTGGTAATTGCGGTAGACTATGTAGACGAAATGCTTTCCATATTTCTACTATTTTAGTTCAAATGTCTACATTTATGACATGTCATGCTACAAAACCCTGGTCAACACCTCGATATTTGTACCGTATTCTATTTCTAATGACTAAGTTCAGTTTAGATTCTTCTTCACTGAAACTAATACCCGAGAAGATAATTCCCAGATCAATTCTATTTGAAACCTATCGAATCCATAGTCAACCGATTCCTATGTCCCATATCCGTGTTATATGCACTTCTTCATTCTACCCTACTGACACATAAACAAATTATTTCTTGAATCTTATATCTTGAAACCTTTGTTGCTACTTTCTGCCTCAACAAAATTCTAACAAAAAAAATAATGTTACTGAAAGATGACGCGAGTGATAAATAAAATGGAGAAAAATGCATTGCTATTTAAAGGAAATTTACAGAGATATCACTTCAGTTTATTGGTGATGAACAAATTTTCACGAAATCATTCCCTTTTGAGCTTTTATTTTTAGAAGTTAAAACCAGCTCAAAAAACGCCAATAGGAAGCATAAAATCAGCCTCTTTACTGCAAAGCGACATTTTCCGATATTGACGAGAAGCATCTAATCTTAAAACAGCTTTGAGATTAAGTCGTGCTGCATTAAGAGATTTTCAGCAATGTTCTGTATTCGAGTAATACTTTGAGAATAACCGATCGATTTGCCATGGGAGAATGAAAACAATCGGTATTTTAAAATTCCACAATAACAAATTGACTGCGAATACTTGATTTCAGAATACGTTTGATTATGTCTATCAATGCAAAGGAAATCTAGTTTTTTCCTCCGCACAGAAACTAATGCAGAAATTATTAAACCATTAAATACTTGCAATTAACTATCAAAATATTACGGCAAGCCCAGAAAATGTATTATATGTATAAACCGTCTGCTAAGATAAAGAAACTGACAGTGATCGTCATCATGCACACAAGTTTAGAGCATATAAACATAGCCGAGCTAACACACACGCTACAAGACCTGAAGAATTCATTCAAAATTGGAACTGAATCACATCACTGTGTTGATTTCAGTGCCCTCTCTCATATGTGTGAACGATTTTTCTCGGATATTGAGCACTTTTACACATAAACGTAGCGTATCTTAAAACACACACACACAATCATATCTCAACAAAATTATTTGGAATGGTGTTATAAAATAAACAACTTATATCAAATTGACATTCACTTCCGAAATCACACAAATTATCCAGCGTCGTTTCCATTTATAAATGCATAATTAGAACCCGTTTGGGATTTCATTGATGTTTTAAGATCGTGTTCCATTCAAGTTGGATTTGATTTCTGAAAATGAGCATGTTACAATAAAGGGAATATGGAGATTATGCTGGTTATCAGATCAAGAGAAATTTTTGTTTGGCCAAAAACATGGAAACATTGACATGTAAGGAGACAACCAAACTCTACACACATTCTTTCCAAACACTACCTTAAAAAATAGAATTGTTCTAAAAGTTTGTGAGTATGCGTTACAGAAGTCGTTGTATATTTGTGCTAATCAGTAACACTACGGGTAATTTATGTCTGTTAGCTTATTTTTCCCGATATTTTCTAGCCAAAAAACATATATGGATAGTTTTCTGTCGAGTTTTACGGATAGGTGTTCAATATCTCTAGACTTCTCAATTAGTCTACTTTCTCCGAGTAAATGTTTTGACGTGTTCAATCATTGCACCGTTTCCTGCACGTTTCCTGCATGTGTCCTGGGTGTCACATGTCAGATGATGTTAAAATAGAAGCTAGAAAACTCATCTGCATAATAGTCATTGTCTCTTATATGAATATGGACCCATTATCATCCAGCACCAAGCTGGTTTTCCTTCATTTAATGATGTTGTCAACCTAGGATATTAAAGCATGTATGTTATAGTATGTTTCAAATGTATTTTCGAGTAAGTGAATTAAAGGAACACGACAGGGATTGGAAATCTGCTCTCTGATTGGTCAATCAGAACCTTTATCAATTATACCACGCACGCATCCAAGTTTACAATATATATCCTGGAGAGGGATATATAAATTATTCGAAGTATGTAAGTGGTTTTGACAAATGTAACCGGGTAGGACAATCTCGCAAATAGCCGTAATGGACTGGTACTCGTTCTAGTCGTATGCCATATGCTTAAGCGTAGGCTTATGCAATAGGCGTATTCAATAGACGTTCCAATAAGCGCCCCCGCCTTAGTCTGTATTTATGGTTTACATCAGACAGTCATATAACTGTGAGGAGGAACCAAGGTGTATGCATATTCATCACATCACAACATACGGTATTTCCAACAGGTAATCTATCTAGACGTTACTTTATTTCGCTAAATGGGCAAGTACCCGTGTTTCCACTCATATGGCCGTAAGCACATGTACACACATTTAGCCAAAAGTATTAATGTATAGTTTATAACAATTATTGTGGAATCGGTGAACGGAAATTGTTCGTGATTGTACTGTAAAAAGCCAGAGGTATCGAAGTTTGTTGCCTGTATAACTTCCTCGCCTATAAATATCAGTGATAATGTGTTCCAAAGCCTCAGACCAATTTTTTTTAACGAAATATTTATTTACTTAGATTTTTGTCATAATTAGACTAGTAGACTTCTATGGAAAAGGGGTTAATGCAATTATATTGTAGAACTTTGGAATATTTTTAATTTATAAGCGTGTCACATTACGCAACCCAGATTTCTACCATATGGGGCCTTCAGGGAATTTGCAATAATTGATTGCACAGTTTTTTTTAAGAACGTTTACATAACGGGGAATATTTGAATGTTATTTGATACTTGTCAGTAGATATGAGTGTATTTTTATCCATATTGTTGACTCTCTCGCGGCATATGTATCTGCGAACACACACACACACACACATATATATATATATATATATATATATATAAAGTATTACGTTAGCACATGTAAAATCAAGTAACTACAACAAAACTGAACATTATTTTTCGATATTAAAAGAACAATGTACCATCAGGTAGTTATCAACGATGCTAATAATGAAAAATACAGCGTTTAAGAACAACACTTACCTCTTTTTTGGGATTTGCGTCCGTAGGAGGTAAAATAATAACAAAAATGAGGAGAGAAATGATCAGAAAATAAGATTAGAAATCAAGAAAAGATAATTAAATTAGATAATAAAATATTGAAATTATATATCAATAGTAATTCTACTACACATCTAAAAATGACCAATAATAAAATCTTATGGAATTGTAGAAATCTCGAACAATGCACTTTATCTAACAAGTGTTAAATAAATCCCTTGTCTATATGTTCTATATTTAATCAGTAACAAATTTAAGGGTTAGTAAAGCTTATATTAGTAATACAATGAATCATTTAAAGAAAAAACATTTTTACAATCTGTTAATTATGACAAACAAATATAACAACACTTTTTATAGATTTATTGAAAGTTAAAACAGTAGAATAAAAAAGTTAAAAGAAATATTCTAAAAAAGTTAGAATCACTAGATCGGTGAACAATCCATGTTTCCTCTGTCTGCAAGAGAAAATGGAAATTATAAAGTACAAGAAAAATTAAATATTATTAAATCAAAAGCAAGAAATTACAGTAAACTGTAAAAAACATTAAAAAATGAACATTACAATGTTGCTAATCTTACTAAATCTAAGGTATGAAACTACAGCAATTGTAAATATTTTATAGTATAAACCATAGTATCTTGATAATTTTCTAGAACTATATATTCTGTTTTTATTATCTTAAACTTCTATTACAAATTGGGACCTATTTTCTGCTTATTACCTTAAATATTTTATTGTACTCAAATTACTGATACTAGTTGTAGCCATATATTTAGATTAAGTTTTTATGTTTATTATTATTTTATTATTTGTTGTATACTTGATATTTATTATTTTTCTAAAATAGTGTGTTTATTTTATTTATTTGTATTTATATTATTTTCATTAATATTATTTAATTTAATATTATTTTTTTAATTTTAAAATTAATTTGTTCTCTTATCTTTTCGACTTATTATAGTAAGTTTAATGAATTTATAGCTCATGTTATGTTTTTTAAATATCCTGAATTTTATGTTTTATGAAATAATTTTTTTGTTAGTGTATGTGATTTCATCAATATTTTTAAAATGCTAAATATTTATTTTAAAACATTGTCAAAAATCTCGATATCTGTCTACAATTCACTTCCGGGCAAAATTTTAAAATTTCTTACTCTTAGCCGTTCCTATTAGTTCTTTCCTCTCTGCATTTTCTGATTTATTTTCCTCTTGAATGACTATTTCTTCTGTATCATTTCTTTCCTCTTATTTTCATTTTATTGATTTCTCATCGTATTTCCAGATCATTTCTTACGCTTTTTCTTTTCTCATTTTTCGTAACCTTTTACCACGTACGGAAAAAAAATTACAAAGAAAGGGACGTGTTGATCCCAAAATACGTTTTTAAAAATAAAACATTTATTACAATCATTGTTCATTAACTGATGAGACATTGTTCTTTCAATGTCGAAACAAAATGTACAATATTGTAATAGCTTTCACATGTTCAAATGTGAAAGTGAAGAATAAATAATCACTGCTCTATTTTTTATATTGAGTCCTGTTTTAAATAAATGTTTCTAACGTTGCAATTAAATTCTTCGTTTTTATCATTTGCACATATATATATATATATATATATATATAGATAAATATGATGAATTTTCTCACTTAACTGACAAGAGTTATGAAGACTCTAAAGTTTCTTGAAAGTATAAAATGTCCTCTCGCTTTCTTCTGCTACCGAGCATTTGACAAAAGCCGGATTACCAAAATGCTTTCCTACATGTAAACTGCTAAGAAACAACAATGTTGGCACTAAGTATTATCGCAATTTGAACATTATATATATAAAGAAAAACAAAACAGATACGTTATTTCATGGTGAATCGGAAGTGAAGGCTTATTTCAGGCGAACCATTGTCAGCTCCGTTTTATTTAACAAAGGATTTTACACAAATGAGATTTACAAATACGTAAAAATGACCTATTCGTTTTTTTAGGTCTTTGTGAATCTCATTCGTGTAAAATCCTTTGTTAAATAAAGACGGAAGCTGAGGATAGTTTGCCTCAAATAGGCCATACTTCTGATTCACCATGAAATAACGTGTCTGTATTAATTTTTCTTATATTTGCTCTATATGTATTTACATGCATATATGTTTAGAGCTCTCTTAGAAAGTTATCTTACCACTGTATGTAGAGGATACTCCTTTGGATTCTTCTATACCCATACTGCATGCTGATATATATATATATATATATATATATATATATATATATATGAGTAGAGAGATAGAGAGACATGTGTGTTATTCGGTTTACGCATATGCATGTAATGACAGAAATTAGAAGTGATGTAAAAAGTAAACTTGAAGTGATAAACTACAAAATGTGGGATGTGAATATGCATACATGTGAGATAACATTTGAAAGATAATACAATTAGTGTCAGTTGTTAATATAGAAATATTAATAAGGTTTAATTTTATTTCGGTTGTGTTACATATTTTCTGTAAGAAAACATTGTACTAAAGGTGTACTACTTTAAAAAGCAAAGGAATATAAAATTGTATTTGTATATGCGTGTGTTCATTACATTGATTTGCATTTGACACTAATGTACGTGTGAAGAATTGTCTACGTCTAAATGTACATATATATATATATACAACGGAAATTGACTAAATATGATGAGAGTGTAAATATCTTTAGTGCCTCTTCCCGCAAATAATCCAGTGTCAAATGATCATGATTTGACACGTAAAGTTAATGAAACGACCACACGAAAGACTAGAATTAACATAATCACATTCATGTCAGCTCAGTTTCCAAAATAACAAGTGTATTATAATATTTATTCTGCATGTGTATATACTTCGTATCTTCGTTGATTTTCAATGCATATCTTTATTTGCACGAACATAAAAACGGTGCATAATAAGAAGAAATATGCGATACCTTATTATACCACGCATTTACTGATGTATATTAGGACAATAGATAACTGCAAGTAATAATTCGAACGAGGTATTTGTCATATAGATAGCAGAAGAACAGGGGGACGTAATAATATCAACAGGAATTTGGAAATACAAATGATAGATCGTTGTGTCAAGCTACTACCTCATTTTTCTGAAGCTGGAGAACATAGCATAATGAATTTTAATATTTTGCATGTTAAGCAGCTGGGGAAAGATACGTTTTCTCATGACCAGATCAGCGTTGAGGTTTAAATAATAAATGTCATTGATAAAACTTTTTCAAACTAAATAAACAGTATATGAAAACATATAGGCTGTATTTCATTTCTATAATATTTTTATGACTGAGCAATGAAGTCAATAAAAGTCTTATCTATCTTTCTATTAAAACCAGCTATGCTACAAAAGCTGGTTTCATAGTTATAATTTCTGTGAGTGATTTTGCAAGAAAGTGAATCGATTTAGTTATTGTTGGTATAGATTTTTCGGTCAACGAGGTCACGTTTCCTTGAAGATTTTTACCTAAAAAAAAGAAAAATCTCACAGTTAAAATTTTTATCTTGTTTTTATCATCGGTAAAACGCTAAAGTCAATTGGCAGCGTAAGTCCGGAGAATTACTTTGAGTATAATTGGTTTAATATCAGGATTATTAAAGAGGAAGCAATTTCACAGCCAATTAAATAAGAATACAATATTTAAGGACTGTTCCTAAAATAGAATAACCAATTTGTGTTGCTAGTGTTTTTTTTAATTATATTGTTTTTTGAAAAATATTCATTACCAATAAAACTATTTTTTGCTGTCCAATTACAATAGATTTTTGTGCATATATGTCATATTGTACTGACACCGGCAAATTAATATGCCTAATTTGCATATGTGAGAGAAAGAGCCAACATAACTCGTCACTTAGAAGAAGTATGGAAGCTTAGCGACTGATGAGTGCTAAACCTGACTTCACATCAATGGCCTCGCCGATAGGATACCATTTGTCTCTAGAAGATCCAGATTTTATAGTTGCATATATTTGCTTTTTTCTATCATTGTGAGAAGTAAAAAGCTAAAACAGAACAAAGAGAGAGGCAAAAATGAAATTACAGATTTATTTTGTCTACAGCGCGATGCTAGGCAATAATAAAAGTCTCCAGCGTGCCATATCCCACAAACTTGGAAGACCTGACTTTCGAAAAAAATAAGTCAGATTATAAGGAAAAATATGAGACCCAAGAAATGTCTAGTAATGCTGAAAAAGAACTAAATTCATGTCATTGATACAAGAAATTGATGAACCAAATATCAAATATCTACAACGTCTACGAAATGCGCGTAGATATTATGAATTTGAAAAAATCGGACAGGACGGACAAAGTATTGAAGAGGACTTGATAAGACAGAAATTAACAATAGTACATGGAGTGGTTTGTAATGGGGATTTGGTAGTTACTCCAGAAACACTAAGAAAATTGGTAATATAGTGTACATGACGATATACATTGTAGAGTAGCGGCCACACAAAAAAGGATAAAAGAAGAAGCTTGGTGGCCGAGATATTCAAGAGATATATAATATATAAATAGGGTCACAAAATGTAAACAATAAATTTTACACAGAATACTTTACGTTCTTGGCCCAGAGAAGTAGTGCCATGGAGTAGGGTGCATATGCATCATGCGTATATTAATGGAGTGGGATTCATTCTAGTAATCTATTTTCAATCTGGCCTGAAATAATACTGGAACCAGACAAGAAAACTTCTATGATAAAAGAGATTCTAATGGTCATATTTTCCAGAAATATCATACTAAAAACCCTGGTATCTTAAAAAGCACCAACATTTTGTGATGACGATCTTAAATGATGGTTAAAGAAAATAGGATGTGAACCGTATAAGACACCCCCATATCAAAATCAGTCGAACATGTTAGCGGAATGAATGGTGCAGACCGTAAAAAAAGACTACAATGTTGCTCTCAGCAAAAAAATTAGTTTTTATACCGAGGTTGCTTTTAAGCTATCGCACAATACCACACGCTAGAAGACTAGAAAGCCCATCAGCTATAATGAGAAGACAAATTAGAGCTTCGCTAACGACATCTTCTTCCACAAATGAAAAAATGTGGTACAAAGCAACAAATAAGCTAATCCGGAAAGGGCAGAATTTATCATGCAAAAAGACCACAATACAGCTATAATAAACAGAGAAAACGGCAACAGTATATTAGCCCATGCAGATCAAATAAGGACCCAAGGTGAAGATGAAGAGCAAAATGACGGAATGGATACGATTCCGTCCGTTAGTGATTCATTAGAACAACCTCTACAGAATGAAACATCAGAAAAGGAAGTAATGCAGGATCTAGTTGGCCAGAATGACTTGGAAAGTTCGGACGAAAATTAAATAATGCAAGACAATGCAGATAATTACAGCTGGGCGCGGGACAGATCTAGGTCTCCAAGAGAAAGATATAAACAAAAAACAAAAAATAAAAAAATGAAACTATCATGAGAAAATTACAAGAACTATTATTTGTATAAAACCTATAAGTTTCAGTGAGATGTAGGGATATTGGCAAATTAATATGCTTAATTTGCAAGAGAGAGAGCGTATATAACTCATCACTGATAATAAGCATGGAAGCGTTGACACTGATTACTGTTAAACCTCACTTCACATCAGGTATGTTCATTAGTTTTCTCAGTTTCTAAGAGTGTGGTTTTCCGTGTATATTGTATTAAGATAACTTTTCATTCCTTCTCAAAGTATAATAGATTCCTGACGATATTCGTTATGTCATCATGTCGTTTAAAGGTGATTTTCAGTTGAAAGTGTATTGACATGTATTTTTTAAAACTGATATGCCAGTGTTGATCAGCAGGAGATGTTTTAAATATAGAAATATATTCTTATATAATCGATTAATTTTAGAAAAATAAGATGTACACAGAAAAAAATTGTGTATAACATTATTGACGTAGATATCAACATAAATTTTCAAATAGTTAACTTAAAAATAGGATATAAATTTCTGCTTGCCAACTAGAAATTAAGGGACTGATAAATATACGTATTTTTAAATTAAAAAATATCAATGATTTGTATAATTTTTGCTGCCACTAAAATAATTTCAGTTCTAAAACCTTAAGTAAATTTTAATACACACGCACACACACACACACATATATATATATATATATATATATATATATATATATATATATATATACATACACTATAGTCATCCGCAGACAGATCTGTTTTGCTGTATTACAGCTCATCAGTCAGTACGACTTAGACTCCGGTCGCTTCCTAACCCATGATCGAAACCCGACCGAATTGGCGTCAGTCAATACATATATGAGACATTATAGCATTTTCAAATTATATAAATTTACTGCTGACACAAACAGAAAAACACGCATATATATATATATATATATATATATATGCGTGTTTTTCTGTTTGTGTCAGCAGTAAATTTATATAATGATGAACAATGATGAACAATTTATATAATGAACAATGATGAACAATTTATATAATGATGAACAATGGACTAAAATAACCTCAGGGGAATACTTTGACATTGCTATGGGTTCACTAGATTCGGCTGAAGCCTCTGATCTTGTGGGATTATTCATTCTCTATAATTTAACAGTTTACGAGTGTATAAATACGGATAGTATAGGTTTATATAGAGATGATGGTTTAATGATTGTTAGAGATTCCACTAAAATTAAGGTAGATCGTATTAGGAAGATAATACATAGAGAATTAAAGAGTTTAGGGCTTAAAGTAGAAATCACGACTAACATAAAACAAGTAGACTTTTTAGATATTACTCTGGACCTTAATAATAATTCTTTCCAACCTTACATGAAGGCTAACTCTAATCCTATATACATTAATCCTCATTCCAATCATCCCCCATCAGTCATTAAACATATACCTTCTTCTATCGAATCTAGACTGAGCAACAACTCTTCTAGTAAAGTAATTTTTGATAGACATTGTAAATTTTACAATTCTGCACTCAGAAACAGCGGTTATAAGGCCGCTGATTTTAAATACAAAAACCCTACTAACTATAATATTAGCAAGAAAAGATCTAGAAAAATAATATGGTTTACCCCTCCCTACAATTTGTTGGTTAAAACTAAAGTAGGAAATAAATTCTTAAAATTAATTAACAAACACTTTCCAAAAACTAATCCTCTTAGTAAAATATTTAACAACAATACTCTCAAGTTAAGCTACAGTTGCACGGATAATCTAGAAAAAATTATTAAAAAACATAACAACAAAGCCCTCAAAAAGTATTATGATACTAAAAGCATTGTAAATCGCAATTCTCAAAGTGATCGTACCAGAGACAAAGGTACCAATACCAGCAATTGTAATTGTAGAAATCCTAAAGATTGCCCTTTACATAATAACTGTCTAGTTAGCTCCATAGTTTATATTTGTACCGAATCCACAATTGAAAATCCTAGTAATATAAAATTTTATATCGGTTCGACTAAGAACTCGTTTAAAACTCGCTGGTATCAACATACATTATCTTTCAGTAATAATTCCTATAAACACAGCACCTCATTATCTAAATACTATTGGTCCTTAAAGGAAAAAAACAAAACACCCACTGTTAAATGGAAAATCCTTACAAAGGCCCGAATTTGTAACTCTCTCCGTGCACCTTGCTACCTCTGTCTCAACGAAAAATTAGAAATTATCAAATTTAGGGATAAGGTTAAACTGTTAAACCAGAGGAATGAGCTCACAGTTCATTGTAAGCATAGTTCAGCATTTACATTAAAATACGGGCTGTAATTTTCAAGTAATTAAGAAAAATATCCTCAACTGTCTTTTTGATGGGTGTTTCTATTCGGGTTGGACGTTCTGGTTAACACTGCTGGGTACTTTGTTCGTCATATACTATACTATTTTTGCCAGCCATTAGACCTAATATTGTTAGGCGGGTTGTGTGGCTGTGTGGTGCTCTGCCCGACATTGGTTTTTACAGGGCAGGGAATTTATAAATAGTTAAGAAATTATGTGAGATGTTGGCCTCGAGCATGATGGTTATTATTTGTTGGTCTGTCAGTCGTTACTATAGTGAAACGTGTTACACTCCGGCCGAATGACTTATATTGGTATAGTTTCTGCCATGTTTTGGCGCAATGATCGATGTCGGACTGAGTGCCTCATGGCTATTTGGGTTGGCGTTCGGTATTGGATTCTTTGCTTGTAAGTTTTTGTTGTGTTGATATGTGCTTGATTGTGTATCTGGGGAGGTTATTATTGGGGCGTCTAGGTCGGGTGGAGGTACCCATCGGATATAGGCAAATTAATATTTAAATATTAGTTTATGTATCTATGTATATATATATATATTTTTATGTATGTACGTGTTTGTATGTGTTTGTATATGCATGTATGTATATGTATGTACGTATGTGTATGTATGTGTATAAGTATATGTGTATGTGTGTGCGTATGTATATATATGTATGTATATATTTTTGTGCGTATGTATGTATAAGTGTACATTTGTCCTTTTGTGCTTGTAGACATATTGAGATTTGCTTTAATTACTGATTTGTAAATATATATATATATATATTTTTTTGTAGATATTTGTACTCATCTGTATATGTGTGTAGGCTTTACATGTTTGTCTTTATATTTTTGTATATGTATATGTGTGTATGGGAAGGAATCTTTTAAAAAATTTCGAATTTGAAAATGTATATATATATATATATGTGTGTGTGTATGTATATGTGTACGTGTGTATATATCTGTATATGGGTGTATGTATATATACATATTTTATTATTGTTTTATATTTCTAACCGCCCTCGGTCCTTCATCAGAAACAAGTGATTTCCAAATATGAATTAAAAACGTATTATACGATCATATATGTATATATATATGTATGTGTGTGTATATATGTGTGTGTGTATATGTGTGTATATATGTGTGTGTGTATATGTGTACATGCAGGTGTTTGTGTATGTCTGTATATTTGTGTATATGTCCGCACATGTATATATGTTTGTTAAAGTGTCCATGTTTCTATATATATGTTTGTTTGGGTATGTGTGTGTATGTATGTGTTTATATATATAAATATATATATATATATATATATATATGTAATACGTATATATTTGTATGTGTGTGTGTATATGTATATGCATATATATATATATATATTTGTGCATATTTCTGTGTATGTATTTATATTTATGTATATTTCTGTATATATTTGTAAGTGTGTATATATATTTATATTTGTACGTATGTATGGACAGACAGACAGATGGATGGATAGATAGATAGATAGATTTCTTAAGTTTCATGCTTTTTTGATCGTCTAACTAACTGTTTTAATTTTATTTCAAAATACTGGATGTATACGGAGATACGTATATTGATGAACTTTTGTTGAAGGTGGAATTGACTTTGTTGGGAATATGTATTTTTGTCATGACGCCTCTTACGCATACACAGACATAATTTTACATATATACAACCATTGACATGCGCAGAGACACGCGCACACGCGAGCTAAACAACCGAGGCTTACAGTCATAACTTCATATGAACAGTATTGAGCTCTCTCTCTCTCTCTCTCTCTCTCTCTCTCTATATATATATATATATATATATATATATATATATATGTGTGTATGACGTTTTGCACATGCATACGCATTTAAGTTTGTTTTATGTTTTTGCGTAGGTATATATTTATTCCCGCTTATGTGTTCATGCATTGAAATATGATTATGTCTATCCTGACCCCATTCATATGAGGCCAGTGATTTTATGAATCCGCCGTGACTGTATGCAATATGTAGCAATTTAGTCTGCCTAAAAGTTAACAGACAAATTGACATCTCGATAAAGATTAAATTTTGAAATTTGTGTATGTATATATATACATGGGTGTATTACTATGCATATGTTTTTTCTCACTAATGTTTGTGAATATTTCTCCATATGTGAATGTTTGTAAGTTTATTCATGTATGCGTTCTTTTTCTCTCCTCCGTCTAAAATATGAATAATTTTCTAAATGTACAAAATTGTTAAAATATATATATATAGTTTTTTTTTTTTTTTTTTTTTTTTTTTTAGCAACAAAAATATAGTAGATATAATAGTTAATTAATAATGCTGATCTTAATTTTATAAAATCTTAATACCAATGCCCACCAAGATTAATTTTAAGTCTTCCCACATATTCTCCAAAGTAAAAGTTGCTTTACTCTGATTGGTCCACATTGTACATACAATAATGCCTCCCTGATGAAAGAGGTCTTGCTTGTTCTTAACCTTTTAAAGCCATTCATTTCAAAATAACAACATCACTTGACAAGACACAAAAAGTGTCGAAACAAAATAGCTACTTTTGTAGTGATATTATAACATATCAATGTTATAATTTATTAATAAATATTATTATTATAGACAAAGACAATTGCTATCTACTATTGTTGTTGAAAGTATAGAATAATTCATTTACTGTTTTAGTTTCCACATATTTAATCATAAAAATAATATATTTTCTTCAGATTTTCAACATGAGCTTACTTCAGTTTACCTGTTATACCGTCTTTAATTTTGTGCAGATCTTTTGTGAAGTAATTAGTAATTCGATACTAAAATGTACATACAATCATTTGTAACACAAAATATGAAAATGTGTCTGGCGAGAAATTGTGAAGAAGTCTCGAGAGAACGTTGAAGGGTGAACTGATTATTAAAATTTGATCGCATATAAACAAACCTGATTCGTTGTAAATTTCGTACGACCGCTGTTCATGTCAAGAAGCGAATGTAAAATATTTGCCTCTGTGTTTGTGTCAGCAAATTTCCGAGAAATTCGTGTTAATGTTTATATAAATAACTGGCCCCAATATACTTTAATATGCCTATGATCGTCAGACGCTCTATTTTCTATAATTTATTTTCCGTTCCCCGAGACATATTTCAAACTTTGGTGACTGTGGTCCGCTGCATTGACAGTTTTCAATGTAATATTGAAAACGATGCCAATTTGCCATTTATATATGGCCAAATTTAGAGCCATCAGGTTTTACTTGGCACAAAAGGTTTAGTGAAATCGATAAAAGAATTGTACTTGGATATTTGATCGGTTGCCTTTGAATAACAGCAGGCCAAACTGTCTGGCAAGCCATTGCTCGTGAGATCTTCCAACATAGGATTTCCTAATAATGGTCTTTTGCCAGACAGATTCTGGCAAATATCTTGTGTTAATTCCTTAGTCATAGGCTTATTCATCAATGTGGATAAAATCTTTCGAATATATTTTTTAAAAATCTCAGTATTTTTTAACGTAAAACATAATGTTAATTTTGTGTGTGAAATGTACACTAATAGAATGGTGGAACCTTCGTACCAAATTGGAGAAATCCTTGTCTTTTAAGAATGTACAGGCCGATAGTCGTAATGTAGTCAGCTAGTAAAGTTTGATACGTGATACACGTTTGGTGAACATATATTGAAACAGACATGACTGAATGGAGAGAATATTTTCCGCAGTAGGTTGCCATTACACACTTTGATAAACTTGTTGCAAACCATGGCCATAGAACCTAATCTATTCTGCAAATTAACACATAGCTTGAGGGTAAAACATATAGTTTCATACATTTCCCAGAGGTAATTACGCTAAAATAAATGCAAAGAATGTAACTAGAATACCAATACGTGCTCCAATTTCTAGTCCTGAACCAAAATCTATTGTTCCACAACGCATTAATTAAAATAAGTATTAAAATAGGGGCGTCTATTTCAGATACGAGTGTCTATTTAATACGAATGTTTTGACGTAATACAAATATCGGATGAAAATAAATGCATTAATTCTTTAAAAATTGGTTTGTTAGCGTTTCGGATACGAAAAGGAGCAGATATTTAAATGAGGGAGTGTGTTTTCATGAAAAAAACAAAAAAACAAAAGAGCCGCACGAGTGACAGTCTCTGTTAATGCACACACACACACACACACACACACACACACATATATATATATATATATATATATATATATATATATATATAGTTATGGAAAATCTCAAATAGTACCAAAATGGTTTAACAACCGTCATATTGAAATTATTTCATTGAACATTATTTTCAATCCACACTCATATTTGTGTAGATATCCTCTTTTTAGTCAAACAGTATATATTTATTTCTACCGGAATGATTATTTACGATAAATTTTGTTTACAAAAATGTGCCATTTGGCAGGATTCCATCCTGCGACACTTATCAACACAAGAAAATAGAGCAACTGATCTGGCGAGTTTTAGACCACTCGTACACGAATGATACCACAGTCTAAACGAAGTTAAATGAAGCCTATATAACACATTTTTTGATTCGACGCAAATAATCATCTATGCTCTTAAATGTATCAGAAGATATATATATATATATATATATATATACACAAATGAATCAATGTCGAAACAAAATGTACAATTTTAATAGTTTTCATTTGGCATATATTCTAACGCAATTATCAATTATATATTAGTCATCCACACACAAGCCTGTTTCGCTGTAACACAGCTCGTCAGTGTGGCTAGACGCATCCACTTGCTTCTGGCCGGAATCGAAATTACACCGATTTAATGTCAGTCGGAGTCGTTACTCCCTAACCCATAGGCGAATGGACTCAGAAAAAAGAAATTTTAACGTGTTGGATAGAAGCAGTGTATGCACACACCAGTCACCGAAAGAACTCAATTCATTTCTGAAGAGTCACGCATATAGCTGAATTGGAAACTGTTTTTAAATTTTTCTCCTCCCGAGAGCTCAATATAATTTTTAAACTAGCAAACATAAAATACAGTCTTTGCAGTATGTGTATGTTGAGGCAGTAATAATCGAAATTATAATAGATTTCAGCATCAGTATATTCAATGCAAGATTGTTTAAATTATATATATATATATATATATATATATATATACCCACATTTTTGTTATTTATATGTTCTATTAAAATATACTGATAAAGTATGCATATTACATTTAATTTTTATTAACAGAAAATTTCCAATATTGGTTGAGCTACGGGAATTATTTTCATTATCATGAATTTAATTTTGCAATTTATTACTAATATAGATGTATAATATTCGCATTTTTAGTAAAGCATTTAAATTTTAACCTAATTTATTCATGTTTAACTACGTTTAAAATTACACATTTTATATTAAAAAAAAAGAACACTTACATTTCCTAAAATTGTGTCGATTCTCAGGTTTCGTATACCCTTAATTTTAGATCATCATGATTACACACGCGCGCGTGCAATATGATCTGTGTTACAGCAAAATAAGCTTGTGTGTAGATGACTCTCTCTGTCTCTCTCTCTCTATATATATATATATATACATATATAGAAAAAGAGAGAGAGACATGTTCTTTCAAATCTATTTGAAAAATAAAATGGTGGAATAGTTTTGTGAGCCTGTAATATTAACGTCATACTACTTATATTTTTGGTATTGTTATTACTCTTCAAATTATAATTTAATTTTCTGTGTAGTAAATGTATCTTTAAATACAGTTGTATATAAAATGTCAAAAGTGTTTTAATATACTGTCCACATACTATTCCTCCACACTGCATACACACTCGTATATAGTGACCTATATATACATATACATATATAACTAGAGTATTACTATTTAAGTGCATATATATATATATATATATATATATATATATATATACATACAGAAGCATAACATTATTATTCAGGTGCATATAAAGTAGTGCTCAATGTTTATATATATATATATATAGTTCTGCGTCGATTGCATAACGCATGAATCAGAGAGTCGTGCAATAATGGCGTGCATTATATATATATATATATATATATATATATATATATATATATATATATATAAATCTGGTATTTTACAAAAAATATTTTTAGGTTGGCCTTTCTTTTTTATCAAACAGTTTCTTGTTGACACTTTGGAATAAATGGAAACGAAAAAGAAAATTATAATTAATATTATGAAGAGATAGCAGAAATGTTTATGACAGGTAAGGTTGGCTTCGAAAATATGATACGCAAAGAGCCGCAACAGGGAATTTGTGGTCTAGGAAAACCGCGCGTAGTATATTTTATCAGCTTAAATATATGGTTTCTGAGCAGGATTTTGCAGAAATAGCTAGACGGAATTATTAAGCGCTACAAAGAACAGAAACACATGAAGTGACATGATCTTTATCTCATGAAAAGACATGCCACATAAAAGATTTTTAATTAGAGAAGTATATTGCATAAGATTGATGGAAGACAAAAAGCGTATTTTCTTTAAACACAAACGTCATCAATCTTGATGCTGGTTGAATTTTTCAATTGAGATATCTAGTAAAATTAGAGAAACTTTTATTCTATATGAATGTCTTACGACAAATTCAGTTACTGCAAATCTTTGTAAGACGCATTTTCCTTGGATGGCAAAGCGGGTTAACATCAGAAGGGTTTTAAGAGCTACAAAAAATAGGTAACTGTAGAATGCCATGATCGCCTACGTCTTGAAGCAACATGTCATATAGAAGCATAAAAGGGTTAGCTTGAATCTTAGACACTCCAAGCTCATGATTCTTGCAGGTTTCACTCTGATTTTATGTAGTGCTTGAGAGTTGCACGAGTTTTTACAAAAGCAAAACGTATGTGCAATATTTTCTGAATAATATGTGAATTCAATCAACCTTCTAATCCTCTCTGTGTCACTATATATATATATATATATATATATATATATATATATATATATATATATTCGAGATACTTTATTGCACAGATGCGTATCTGCATGAATTTATGTCACTTCTGAACGTATATTGAACATCATTTTGAAATGGATGAACTGTTAATTACATTGATTTGTAATACTGCCTTGAGACTTTCCTTAGATCAATCAATGAAAAGGCACTATTCAGGTGGAACATGTTCTTTTTACAAACTGTGAAATAACTCGTTAATATTATAACAGAAACAAGATTTTTCGGCCATACTGAAAATAGAAACAAGCCGTATTCCTCTTTCTGAAATGAGTAATGCAAAAACCACCCTAAAGCATTAAACGTATTTGAGACAAGATGCTAAAAGTTCAGTTTTATCCCTTGAAAATGCCAAGTCTCTGATCAATTTGTTTAACTTACCTGGAGAAACATTTTCTGGTCCGTCTCCCTTGTCAAGAAAATAAACTCCGTCTATTTTAGCTGCGTCCGAATAATTAATAATTTTCTCACGAAATACTTCTTCGACATTTAAAGACACTTCTCCGGTGATACTCGGACAACAATGATATCATCGCTGTGTGGTAATTGTTTTCTTGCCGATTCTAAGTTGAGATAAACAACTTCTGCTTGGTTTTATCAGTAAACTCACAAATATTTACCATAATGGATTAATATTTTTGAACAGTTTTTTTACTCTATATATAATATGTAAAGAAAATGGCATTCCTCTCTCCTTTTTATTAAATCAATTTTTAATCTATTCAAACATGCTGAGATGATATTGCCAGTCAACCATTATCTTGAAGATCCGAGAGGGAATCCGGGAAATCAAGAGCAGAAAACACAATGTGTAGATCTTGATTTCAATTATGATGAGACGTTACTAAAATTTGGTTGTAAATAAAACGCCGACATAAATTATATGAGGACTATTCTTGCAATGCTTTGACATCTTGAATATATGTTGATGAATATTTGTAGGATGACAATGATGATAAATGAACACCGATCTGGACGGGTGACGAGTATCGGACAACAACAAAAAATCTTTATGGAGCTACTAAATGTGACAAATGAAAAAAATGCTAAATTAATTTATTAAAAAAAAATTCACAATGTCACATATTACACAATTAGAAAAACATTCATGTCACTAATTACCTTTTGATTTTTTCTAGCGGTGATGCTGCTGATCAGAATTTTATGACCTCATCAGAGAAAAATTCCGTAATAGAAAATATCTCATTCAGTCAGGTAAGTGCCATACGTGATACACGCTTAGGTGATCATGTCTCAAAAGAGACCTGACTGACTGGGAAGAAAATTATCCCGCAGTAGGTTGCCATTGCTTTCTGCGGTAGACTGGTTGCCGACCAAGGCTATAGAACCTAATCTATCCTGCAATTTAACCCATAACTGTAAGGAAGAGACGGATTAATATCTTTCCCAAGGGTATTCGCGCGTAAGTGAATACAATGGATTCAACTGGAATTCAAACTCGGCTCCCCGGCTTCTCCTTCCGAGCCGAAATCCACTGTACGACAACGCACATCCAAAATTATTAATCCGTCTCTTCCTTCCAGTTATGGGTTAAATAGCAGGTCAGATTGGATTGGTCGGCAACCAGTCTACCGCAGAAAGCAATGGCAACCTACTGCGGGATAATCTTCTGCCCAGTCAGTCATGTCTCTTTCGAGACATGATCGCCCAAGCGTGTATCACGTATGGCACTTAACTGACTGAATATCTCATTACATTTCTTAAATTAGAAGGATAGTTCTTATATAATGCTGCTCATAACATTCGGCGTCGGGAAACTTGAGCTATTGTAATGTTTATTCAGCTTGCCTCGATATATCAATTACATAGTAGTTTGATCTTAATTGGGTGCCTCATTTAAGATGCGCTTAGAAAATCGCCATAACAATTCTGGTGAAAACTGATTGTTGACCAAAGCTATAAGAATTCATATTTATTAATATATGCAGCATAGTTTGCATATCTGTCCAAATATATTTCTTCCTTCACGTGATACTTTAAGAAAACAACCAGCTTTATAAACGAAAGCACATATTCTAGTCAACAAAAAATGAGTTATTTCAGTATTTAAAAGAAATATATGCTAGTATTAGATTTTGAAAGCAGCAGTCGTAAAATGAAATATTATATAAAGTATACAGGCTTTTGAAAATTATGAAAAAACTTCAGTTTCAAATGCACCCTTGAGTATACTTAAATTAATAATACAATGTCCGAATTTTAAGGGAAGACGATGACGTCAACTGAAGCGAAAAGCACTAAAGACATCCACGCGTAAAAGAAATATTGTACATTTGGGAATATCTATCTTTAATAGTCCGGAGATCGAGGCATGATATTTTACTGATTGCTCCCGTCGCAAGAATATACAGAAACATCAAGTTTCTCTCTCTATTTCAGAAAGATAGTTTGCCTGTGTAATGTAGAATCGTGGTTTAGAAAGAATAGAAACGCAATAGTAATTTTCTCTGTGCGTTTGAACAATCAGCATCCCAAGTGATCAGAATAATCGCCCAGTCAATAAATTTTCTTATTGAGTTTCCAAAGCCGTCGACGAATTATGTTCTTAGCCAAAATTTCAGAGGAGTAGATAGCATGCAGACATTTTTCTAAAATAGATACATTGCTTTTTTCTCTGTAACCTAAACTGCTGTATGGCGATTTTTACAACAACAAAATATTCATATATAGGCTAAGAAGGAAAATGTCAAAGATTGTTTTAAATTATTCACATCAAACAAGCAAGGAACTAATAAAACTCACGTTACTGAGAGAGAGGGGAAAGCGAAACATTATTATAAAATGAGAACAATAATAGAAGAAAATAGAATTTGTCATATCCATTTACGTTTTCGATTATCAGTTATATATATATATATATATATATATATATATATATATATATATATAAATGTGTGTGTGTTTGTAAATAACAAGAATGAGAAAGAAGGTGTAAATAAAATCTCAGAATGCATGATACAAAATTCACCATGGAAAGCTTAGTGCAAAATATCCCTAGTAAATACACAGTGGCGACGACCTACCAGGGTTTCAACTGTGAGACATCATCATGCAGGTGATAATTCATGGTTGTAAGATAAAAAGAATAAAGCGGAGTAAAAGGAAAGTGGAAATAAATTGTGCGTCAGTATGGCAAACGCTATGAAACGCTTACAAGCGGAGATGGGATAAGTCTAGATAGATGCATTCAGAAAAGAAAACAATAATATACAGAAAAATGTTGTCAAGCTTCACTCGGCTTTTTCAATTTTTTCACTTTCAGTCCCAGACAGGGACTGATTAATGTTAAGATCAAAATACTTTTCATTCAAAATGGGCAAAGAATAATAATAGCAAATTTATAAGTAAATTATAAACCTAATCAGATAAAAATGAACAATTAGAAGGGATATTAAAATTTAGATTAATTATAAGAAATAAAGATGGAAATACAAGAAAGTTATCAGTATTTCAGTAATATTTCTGATGTAAATAAATTTACTAAAAATTAGATGAAATAAAAAGAAATTATTATATGACATAGGTAGGTATATATATATATATATATATATATATGTATATATATATATATATATATATATAATAATTAATTGTACATTGCAACACGGAAATTTCTATGTTTCTAGATACATTCTCTTAATCAGGCAATGTTGAAGAATGTATGTCGATACATAGAATTTTCGTGTCGCAAGGCACAGTTAATTCATAATTATATATATATATATATATATATATATATATATGAATTAAGTGTGCCTGTTGAAGAGAATCTATCTTGAAAGATAGAAATTTCCGTGGCACAATGCACAGTTAATTCATAAATATATAATTATATTAAGCTCTATAATAACTATTATATTGAGCACTTTTTTCTAATAAATTTCTGGTTATTCAAAATATTAAAAATTTGAGTCTCCTTCACCTGGATATATATATATATATATATATATATATATATATATATATATATATAAATAATGTGTGTGTGTGTGTGTGCAAAACGAAAATGGCATGAAGGTATAATCTAAAATGTTTTTAATAATATTAATCTCATTAATATTAAAAGTGATTTAGATAGAGGGCTTGATTTACATAGTTGTATCTATTACAAATCCAAATATGTATATATACAACTACAAATCCCAAATTACAAATGTCGTAAATACCTTTCACCTAGAAATCCTCGCTTCAGCAATAAATATCAACCGAAAATGGAATTCATACATCAAAATTGACATGAAAGAAGAAAAAAGAAAAATATGATAAAGAACATTGAAAGGGAAAGTTAGCCGAGAATAGGTTATGTTAGAAAGATTTTCGTCTTGACATTGATAGAGATGATAGCTCAAGCGGCATAGAAATACGGTGTCATGGATTCAAGACTGAATAATTCCAAATACTTTTAGATTGCATCCGTGTTAAGAAATCAAAAATTAAGTGGTTTTAAAAAATGGAAGTGGAAGAAAAGGAAACACAAAAAGAAGGATAAAAATTAAAAGAATGGGGTAGACATGGAAAGAGTTAAAGGATATATGGGTGAAGAAATAATGAACAAATAAAAGGAGGGGAAAACTTCAGGTCAGGATGCCGCCGTGACAAATGTCAGCTAAAATGAGTGAAAAGAAAGGGTTAAATACATGAAATGGGTAAAGAAAAAATAGGAATGAGAAAAGGAGGAAAAATAGAGAAAATAGATTACATGAGGTAATATTGGGTCCTGCCAAAAGTTGTTTAAAAAATTTCCGTTTAAATTAATATGGTCTGGCTATTGTTGCAATCAAATTAATGCAATTTAAAATCTATTGCTAGATTAAAATTGGAGGAGCGAAAACATGAAATACTGTATTCGGGTGGTCTAAAAAGAGAATATATATATATTGCTCTGAACA
This sequence comes from Ascarosepion bandense, assembly GCA_037127315.1. Lineage (NCBI taxonomy): Eukaryota > Metazoa > Mollusca > Cephalopoda > Sepiida > Sepiidae > Ascarosepion > Ascarosepion bandense. The sequence continues at coordinate 2,106,103 of JBBBDQ010029185.1, read as the reverse complement.
AAGTGGACGTCATTATACTAACCTAACCTGAGGAACCTTTTGGCCAACACTATTTCAAATGTATTCGTTGGTTTATTAAGAATTGTTAATGCAATACACAGGAGAACAGCAGAAGCTGTACCTACAAAAAATGTAACACTCACTTTGTGAGTGTGTTTTTTTTTTTCATTTTATCACTTTTATGGATTTCTGTGTTAACACCCCCCTTACATTTTAATTATTTTGATTAAAATTCATTTTTAAAAGAGCTCCATTATTCCCTCGTTTTTTTAGGTTAAGCTTTTACTGTCCCCTGAGTCTTGCATTAACAATTCTTAATAAAGCCAACGGATACCTTTGAAAAAGTGTTGGCTGAAAGGTTCCTCAGGTTAGGGTAATATAATGATGTTAATTTTTTTTTTTAGAGCAATTATTTCTTTCTGTGGGTACAATTCCTTTATATATATATTTTCATAGGAAATAAAATAAATATAAATTTAAAGTAAAATATACATAGATACATACATACACTTACTTGTATAGAGTTAGTCAAGCAGGTAAAAGTGGAAGGATTTTAGAATAGTAAGAAGAAGAGTTAGGAAAAATATTAAATGAAATTTTTAAGTCGGGGAAGTATTCGGTTATTAGAAAAATATATTAGAATTTATTATTTGCTATCAAAATTAATGGGCTCTGAAAATGTAAGGGTTAGAATAATGGACCTATTTCGTTGTGTTAATTAATAATAAAAGTATTACGAAGATGAAAAGACACTTCTATCAGACAGATATTATTATAGGATTACTTTTAATAGAGATTAATATTAATATTAAAAAAATAAATTTGGACCAGCATCTTGCTGTTGAATTCCTTGCGAAAAACTTAAAGTACGTTTTGTTTAGGATACATCATTATTTTAATTTTTTAGATCTATTGTAAATATTTGAGGTGCGGCCTAAACCTTTCAGATTCTTATTTACTATGGGTTTTAGTCCCTCTTCTTTCATTTCCCAAACTTTTCTTGAAAGGTATATTTGAAATCTTAGATTGAGTTTAGAAAAGGAGTGTTTGTGAGTTTAGCATCTTTGTTTAAATTCCCTTTCGGAATCATCAATATAAGTTAGGTAATTCTTCAATTTATTATTTGGGATGATTTGGGCTTGGTATATTAGAAGGGTAGATCCACATTTTATTTTCCACCAAACAGTTGTTCCAAGAATGTAAAACCCTTGTTTTCGTGTTAGTATAATCTAAATTCCTTAAACTTTGATTATTATTGGAATTGATGATAGTATCCATATTATGAGGGAAGGATAACTAAGTTTAAGAGTATTTCTATTGAAGATTTTGTCTTGTGGATTGCGGGTATTGAAATGTTAATTTATTATCTAAAGAAAATATTTTTTCTATATCAACATTGGATAGCCTACGCATTTCTTTTGTTTAAGTAACAGTATAATTCATTACTAAAATAATACCTGTTAAACTATTTAAACAATTCCTTTATCTAAGCAAATAGTCTGATACTAGTTGGCGCCATGAATTTTAAATATAATTAATCTAAAATTTATTTCCTTTAATGTAATTCGTTTCTTTACTATTTTGTTTATTTTGTGTTAAGTGAAAATTAACTTAATATTCTAGAAATACTGTTCTGATAATCTTGAACTTAATTTAAATTCCTAATAATATTAATAAATTTAAATAATTTTTCGATAGTCATTTTATGCCTTATTATCAGCAATATTACTTGAGATTAATTATATACATACATATATGTGTGTGTTATTTTTTCCGAATTTCACGCAATTTATTTATATAAGAAATAATACTTAAGTATTGATGCCTATTTTTCTAATAAAAATTTACTATAATTAATATCAATTTTAATATTTTTGATAATAGCTGTTTTCCTTCTATTTCGTTGATGTAATTTTCTTACAGCTTAGTTTCCTTTTTTTTTTTAATTTTCGAAGGAATTTCTACTCTAAATAATTTTGATCTAAACATTATTCAGGCTTTGAGGTTGGATTGAAAAGGAAAATATTTGGAAAGGCTAGGTGAAGCTCGAAAACTTATTTTCTATGTACATTTTTTCTTTTTCTTTTTTTTTCTTTTTTTTTTTTTGCCGCATGAATCGCGACTTCTCCCGCCTCCGTTTACCAGCGTTCCATTCCTTCTGTCACTCTGATATTATTCCTTCCTCTTTCTCCCTTTCATCTTCAGTCCTTGTTTTTTCTTTCTCTCATACTATTTTTTATTGCTTATCATTATTTTTTCACTAAACTTCCTGATTGTCTTTAAACATAAAACCACTCAAACAAACAATTCTATTTGACTTTAATAATTATTATTATCACTGCTGATACGAATTTTCTTTGAAATGGAGAAACGATCTTATAATATTTAAAAAATTTTATATGTAATATATAATTTGGCTCTGTAAATAAATAATTTTTATTAGATGAGCCCGCTGGCTGGATCAGTTTTATTATTTAATATTTAATAAATGATATTAATAGCATCTCATTTGAGAAATTACCACCAAGCCACTTCATTTTGGATAGATATAACAAACACGTTGATTATTTGTTATTGATTATACATAATTTTCATATATTATCATTGGCTTATGCACATAAAGAACTAAAACTATTGTAAGAATTAATAATAAAAATAAAAGACTCAAATATATAAACTCTGAACACATCTTTATTGGGGTGACAGTATTTAAAACATTTCTCATATCCTTTTTGATATATAAAAAAGCAATCAATATAAATTCAGTCCAAATGTTAATATAAAAACATCAGCTATAATGGCAAAAACTATAGCGGAAAGCGCTCGAACATGAAAATTCTAACAAATTCTTCATACTTTCTGCCTAGAATTTTTTTTAAAAATATAAAGAACATTAAATAAATAAATTAAACCATTTAACATGAGAATATTTTAAAATACGAATTGTATAACGGGGGGCACGCTGCTCATATGCAATATCATATGTATATTTCATTAAATGCAGGTGACAGGAAGAATTAATAAATTATATTATTTAGTTTGTACAGCGTCCTAACATTTTCCTATTTTGGTCGAGATTGAGAACATAGATATTGTCCATATTTTTTATTGTCCGAAGAGCTTTCAGAAAATTTTATATTCATTTTCAATTGTGTTTTTGTCCCTGATGTTGTTACTTTTCTTCATACATTGAATATTATGTAGTAATTTTTTTAAAAATACATACATTCAAAGTCATTACGTGCAACGCAAGGCTGGAATGCACTTAAGCATCTTCCTATTTTAACTACTCTATTTCTACTCTTAAATAATCAAAGGTTGAGAGGAGAAAAATAAATATGTAACCTCAGACCTATAGTGAGATATTTCTGATATTTTGTTATATAGAGAACTATTGTATATTTAAGTAGAACACGTGATAAGTATTCTTGTAAAATATGGGGTAATATTTTTTAAATGTAAATTAGGTTTCATTAGCAATATGACAGAAGGTATAACCAAAGTTGTGGTAATATATTTATTATAGGTAATTCATTCTCGTTTCGTAAATATAATTATCAGACACACATACTATATCTGAATCCATCCTGCATATATACAAGTCTGCCATTCGACCCTGCATGGAGTACTGCTGTCATTTATGGTCAGGCGCTCACCTCAGTGTTCTCGACAGGCTCCAAAGGTGATTTATTAACGTGATAGGTGCTCGACTACAGCCACTTCCTCAGCGACGAAATGTGGCCTCCCTTTGTCTGTTCTATAAGTACTTTCATGGCTTCTGCTCAGACGAACTTAAGTCACTAGTGCCTCCTCAACAGGTGTTTACTCGTGCAACCAGAATGGCAACTGGGTCCCACCCATTCACAGTAAGGTTAGCCAAATGCAGACGACAATTGTACTCCTGCAGCTTCTTCTCTCACACTTCCTGCCTGTGGAACTCGCTCCCATATTCTTGCTTTCCTGACGGCTACAACCTCCAGAAATTTAAATGCAATGTCAATACTCATCTACTAACCACCTGATTCTAGCTCTTCACCTACCCCGCATATCCTTCCCTTTCTCTCCCCCCTTGCAACTCTCATCACACCTGCATTTTCATCTTTCTAATTGGTTTGTAATCCTCTTCTCCCTCCTCTAATTAATTTTCTTTCAGTTATGTAGCCCCCCCCCCGCACGTGTGTCATTTATGCCTTGTCCGTGGTGAAAAGATATATATATATATATATATATATATATATATATATATATATTAGCGTATGTGTGTATCTGTGTCCACAGAAGTACTGGCAATGCAGCTTCGACGGGTAGATTTTGCATTGCACGACACTGCAGACAAAACATATACTGGTAATGCAATCACATGTTCCATCTGTCTAATTGGAAAATATACAAGCCTCCGAAGAAATATGCATGACGATATAATCGGCTTTTACCGATTTGTGAGGAGGTTTGAGTAAAAATGAAACCTGTTGGATTGTGTTACGTTTCCTATGTCTGTTTTAATAATAAGCACTTGATTTCATAGTACGTGAAACTACTATCCGTGATTTAGACTTAAGATTATATATATATATATATATATATATATATATATATATAAAATGTGCAAACTAGACTTGTACATAATAGTCGAAACAAATTGAAAGTAGTCCAATATGCAGGTGACGGATGAAAATTGCAAACTGACAATATCTCTCCGTATATTAAAACCAGCACAACTTTCAAGTAATTAAACACAAGATATAACCATCCCAAAAGCGTAATCATCACATTCACAAAAGAATAAAGCACATACGGTACTAGTGACTCAGAAAATTTCATAAAGGAAAATAACGCCAGAAATATAAAAAGCAATCTACAAAACATGATAATTAATAAGGAATGTAATTGCTTGTACAAAAATAAATGTCGCTTTGAAGGACTTTGTAATACAAACTCACTTATAAAGAAATATATATATAAGATCAACCCAAGATAATTTGTAAGACCAGAGGGTTCAGTCACAAATCTAGATTTAAACTAAAATCTTTAACATTGTATAAGATTGTCGAATGTGTGGGAATTGAAAATGAGATATGGAAAATCCAGACATAACTTGGAGAAGAGTGAAAACAGTCAAGCCCTACAACTGTTAATACAACTGTGAACTGGTTTAATTTAATTAGGATCTAAACCTAAGTAATTAAATAATTATATATATATATATATATATATATATATATAGCAAGTTGATTTTTTCTCTGATAGATATATAATGAGACTAACAAATTTATCGATAAGTTGTAATGTTATTTTTTATATCTAGGGTGTATGATTATATATATATATATATATATATATATATATATATATATATATATTACGAATATACATTTCTTCACTTAGCTGATTGATTTCGAATTAAGCATTGTAACTTCAGAACAGAAATTTGTAGAATAAACATTGTGTAATTATTCATTCTAGACTTTGGAGATTTCAGTTATTGACCTGATTTTTTCAGGTTTTACAGAAGTTACATAATCATATATATATATATATATATATATATATATATATATATATATACACACATATATAGATTTGCAAAATAATATTTATTATATGCAAAATTAATCTGTCGAAAAAAACTCATTGTGGAATAATACCAGACGACCTATGCAAGTCGATTTTTATAGAACTACAGAAGAAGACATGTGCAAAAGAGTGCGAACAACACAATACTATCAGCTTAATGAGTAACATTACAAAACTAATTGTCAGAATCCTGATGAATAGGGCAAGAAGAATCATCAAGACAGAGATACGACAGGAACCATCTAGGTTTGTCAAAGACAACGGAATAAGGAATGCTCTCCGAAAGTGCAATACAAATTAAGGACTTTTACTCGTGCTTTATTGATTATGAGAAGGCATTCGACAAAATATGCCACAAAGAAATGATGAAAAGACATCAGAGTAATCAAAAATCTTTACTGGCAGCAAGCTGCCTGCACACGGAAATGTAACGATTTCAGCAGATTTACAAAGATAGAAAGAGGCGTATAACAAGGAGGTGTGATCTCACCAGATCTGTTCAACTTGTACAGCGAGGATATTTCAAGGACCCTAGATGCTACGCCATGATTTATTGGAGGCCACACTTTTAACAACATAAGGTATGCAGATGATACAGTGCTGAAAACTACAAGACATCCTACAGACGGTAGCTGAGAGTAGTGAAAAAAAGGACTTCAAATAAACTACAAGAAATCTGAATGAATGGTCATCAGCAAAAAGAGCAACCCAAAATTCAAAATACAGGAGGGGGATACTAGAATCAAGCAGGTACAAAAGTTGAAATGCCTAGGAAGTCTTCTAACAGAAGATGGAAATTGCGACACTGAGATCCGAAGACGAATTTGTATGGCGAAGGACAAGTTAAAGAAGCTGACTAAAGTACTAAGACAGTAAAATTTCACTAGAAACAAAGATTTCTCTATGATGTCAGTTTTTCAATACGGAAGTTAATTCTGGACAATAACATCCAGAATAAGGAAAGAAACTTGAAGTAGCAGAAATGTAGCTTCATAAAAGGATGCTGCGGATATCATAGACCGAGCACGTGGTCAATGTTCAGGTGTGGGAAGGAGTGGCGAGGAAAAAGAAATTGATAGTGAGCATCGGGAAAAGACAACTGAAGTTCCAGGGACATGCAATGTGAAATGAGGGCTTGGGGAACCTAATACTTACAGGCTAAATTGAAAGAAAAATAGACAGATGAAGGCAGCGTATAACATATTTGAAGGGCCTGATCAGGTTGTTGACGGAACGGGGGTTGCCAGGTTTAACAGGAGAAAGAGCCATCAGGGATAGGGAGACGGGGAAAGTCATGATCGCCTACGTCCTGAAGAGATAGATTTTGTATGCATGTACTATGGTTGAATTTGCAATAGAATTATGCAGGTACGTGTATTGTGGTGCGTAAAACTGTAACCATTTAAATGCTGTTAAATGTATTGTCGTAAAACTATAGCCCTCATTTTTTTACTAAGTGTTCTTTCTCATTAAATAAAGCAACATTACCGGGTTAGAATGATATTTTAGTGACCGTGTCCATTAAGATCGTAGGTTTCGAAGCCCTCCACATCTTCTATTCAGTTGTAGCTCTTAAAATTTTTCTTTCTGTTATCAATCTCAATCCTTGTTCTCTTATTCATTTACTCAATTCCCTTAATTATATCACGTGCTACATTCCCCTGTTTTCTTCCCTCTATCCTATGACTTACAGAAGAACATATATCAGTTAATGGTTCAGTAGACCTTTTCGTATCTAACAAAATATTCTTAACCCTTCCTACTCTGTATTGCGTTTCGAATGCATCTTAGCCAATCTAATCTGTCTTTTAAACCCTGTGATGTAATTTTTTAAAAGACTTGACAGGTATTTCGATTTCTGTACCTGCATGATTTTAGTATCCCCTCGAAATATAATTAGAATTTTCGTTTCGTATGTTTCTGAAGATAATCCTGGTTTATTCTCACTCCGTTCTCTCTCTCTTTATTTCTCTCTCTCTCTCTCTCTCTCTCTCTATATATATATATATATATATATATATATATATATAGATAGATAGATGTGAGTGAGCATATACCATAAGAAAGCAACGCATTACCATCATATATATATTTCTAAACATATACTGTCAAACATATATATATATATACATATATATATAACGGTGTAAGCATATGCCAGGAGAAAGCAACGCATTACCATCATATGAATATTGAATATATTTTGAGTGTAACATTTTTTCTTTTTTATTTCACTCTTGTGGAATTATATGTATGCACCCCCCCTTACGTTTTAATTTTTTTTCATTAAGTTTACTTTTAAACGAGTTCCATCTTCTCCCAGTATTGTAAGTAATCATGTGGTTTTGTCCTTTTTTTACCCTTTATAATTAAGCCCAAAAGCCCTTGAAAAGTGTTGGCCGAAGGTTCCACGGGTTTGTGATAATTATGACGTCTACTTTATGTAAGGCTCTTAGTGTTTTCTGTAGGTAGAAATCATTATATATATATATATATATATATATATATATATACACACTGTGAAATATAAGAATCAATGAATATCTACTATGTTTAATCATGAGCCGTTCCAAACATCGTATTTTGGCTTTAATTTCAGGTTGCGGGTTGTTTGGATTTAATGTAGATATCCTCCACTTTCTGACTATTTCTTTTACTGTGTCTATGAGAGAGGATTACTGTATTGTTGACAAAAAATTGTCTGGTATTACCTACATGGCTATTTTTATCTAAGATATGTTGTATAATTGTACTCTGATCAAAAGGTTACAGGTAAGTTTCCGGAAGAGCTTGGTTGTATTAAAACCAATATATGTAGTGGGTTAATTATTACTACCAAAGATATAATCTCTCAACTGGCATGTAAATTGATACACTACATTGGTTTTCTGCAGAGGATTTAATTGTGTGCTTATTTGTGAATATGAAGTCAATTGTTTTAATTTTTTTTATAATACATGATGAGCATAATTTGATTATTATTATTTATTGGTTGAACATTTCTGCATATTATATTTTTGAATTGTTTCATCTTGTTTGTAATTATTATGCATTTAGTTGGAAAAATATAAGTTAATAGTGTCATGTTTATTTCGATATACACTATTATTAATATTATCAATATTTTTAGAGCTATTGTTAAGTTTTTTTGAGACACATTTTAATTTGTTGTTCAATAACGGAGTGATTATTATGTTTTGTTTATTTTTTTATAAGATATGGATTTGGTAGAAGATATCATTTATGTGCGTTGAATTAAATTTTCACTATTATAATTAAAAAGACACGAGTTTATGCTAGTTGGTTTCCTATCTAGAGAAGCAGTAAATCTATGTGTGCTAGAATCAGTGAATACATCAAGGAATGGGATTTTTTTTTATTAATATTGAGTTCTAATGTAAATTTGACGATGAAGTGACATTCAAGTTTCTTTTTAAGTTGTGTAATTTGATCGATATTCTTAGCTAAAATGAAAATCTCATTTATGCATATTACATATATAGAGTGTCTACTGTTGTTATAAATTATTTTATTTTCTAAATTTGCAATATAGTAATTAGAAAAGAGGGAACCTAAAGTAGATCCCATCTATTTGAGTATAAATGTTATCTAAGGTGTCATAAAAGTATATTTGTGTGGTGCGTGCTAATATTTTTTTATATAGTGGGTTTAATATTTATTGGTAGGAAATTAACATGATTGTATACATCATGGATAATGATGCCAATCGTTTCATGGACGGGAAAATGAATGAATAATTTTTGGACATCCAAAAGTGCAATTATTTGGTTATTAGGTTTTACGGAATGGAGAATCTGTATAAATTAATTCTTGAAGTTAATACTATATTTACTTAGAAGGTATGGAGTAATAAGTTAAGTGTTTTGAAATGTTGTATAATGGTGTGGGTATTTGTGAAATGATAAGTCGGAGGGGATGATCATTTTTATGGATTTTTACATTTTACATTTCTATAAAGTAGCCAGGCTAAAATTAAAGCCCAAATACGATGTTTAGAACGGGTTATGATTTAACGTAATATACATTCATTGTCTCTTATATTTAACAGTACATGGGTAGAAAATTATCTGTTACCTCGATACACTATATATATATTATATAATATATATATAAGGCAAGCTGATTCTTGATCATTCTTTAATAGAGATATCATGAGACTAACACTATTATCGATAGATTCTAAGTAATTTTTATACCTATGATTTGTGTTTATTATATATATATATATAGATATATAGATATGATTTTTGATTTTTCTATATCTTTTGCATATGTCAAGGTTACTGAGCAGCTGTAAGCGATGTTTAATGTGTACTTGGTCGAGTGCCTTTGTGTTGTCTATGAAACTCAGGTACATACACTTCTGAATTTGTATTTCCTTTACTGATTACATTTTAGCTTTGATATCAATTTTATTTCTTCGATGTCTCTGACGAATCCGAGATTTTTCTGTAATATCGATGGATTGTTTCTCTCACGCGCTTTATTCCTCAGAATTCGGATCATTAGATTTGTTTGGTGATGTTCTCACTACTTTGCACTTAGCTTCTTAGACAGTGCTATGAAAATTCATCTGCTTTTGTCTTCCTGTATGTCATTCGTATAGCAGATTTCATTTATTATTCCTGTAATCGTCTCTATGCCTAAATCGTTTAAAGCTGCCAGCATCTCTATTATAATCATATCTAGCCTTGCTTTCTTTTTTTTCTGTTTAATTTGGCCATAGAAACTTTCATTTTTTGATTTTTAGTATTTGCTGCTCCTCAGTATTTCTGGGTTACTACCAGTTGTTCTTTCTTCGCACAAGCGATCACCAATTTATTCGATCCATTGCTGCATTATTATTATTATTTCTCTAATGTACGTCTGTCGTCATTTGAATCCATGCATACAGTTTACGTGTACGTTTCTTGTACTGTTAGTTCTCTTTTTTGTGCACACCTCCCTTATCGGTGATACTTTATCTTTCTATTTTTGCACAGTTTTCTCTGGGCCATTCTCATTTGTTCATTCTGACTTTGTTTCTTATTCTATTGTGCAGTTTTCTGCATTTCGTTTTATGTCTTCTGATTCTTTTCTATCTTCTTTGTCTCATATCGAGAATCTCATTTGTGAGACATTCATTTTTCTGGATATCATTTGCTTGATGTCACTAAAGCTTTTCCTAGTTTGTCCCGTTTCGAGTCTTCATTTCCTGTTTTCCCTCTTTTATTCTTTTCATGTTTTTCATTTCTTTCAGGAGTTTGTTGTGTTGACATGTGTTTTCTGCGTTAGTCTTAAACAGTCTCCAGTGTCACATCTTAGTTTACATATAACATGGTGGTTAATCGCTCACGAAGTAAGCACTTTGATAGGAGTTACAGCGAACAACTTTATTCGCCTGTTGATAGATATGTAGTCGATTTGTTTTTCATTTTCCTCTGGTATTCTGTATGTCCATTATTGTCTAGAATGTTCTTGGAAACATGTGCTAGCTATTTCATAGTCATTTCCGATGCACCATTGGGACCATTTTTTCTCCAAGTTAGTTGCGTGATCCTTGTCCAAATTTGCCAAATATTTTCTCTTCTCCCTCCTTGTCTACTTTGGCTTTAGGTCTCTCATGATAATTATGGTTTCTTGTGATCTACATTGAGCCTTAGTGTTTCATTTCATGGATTAAAGTTTTGATATCTTCTTCCGTACTTTGTTTTGTAGGTTCATACACGATTATATATGTTGTAAGGCATTCTTTTCAGATTAATTATAATAACTCTCTCAGATAGCTGATAATATTCAAAAGGGCGTTTCTTTATCTCTTGATCTAATATAAGTTCACCTCTTTTTCATTTTGTTTTCATTTCGACTGCATATATAATCCTGTGATTGTTAATGACAAAATAGCTTTTGTTCGGCCATTCGATTTCTAATGCACCTAAAATACTGAGGCTTATCCATCTGGCCACAGTTTTACCACGATCGATGTTCCGAGAATATTTTGTCTGATGCAAACTTTCGCTGAATAACTAATAGGTGACACCTGTCTCTCAGGTCGCTCCTTTCCGGGCAAGCCATGCTTTCCGTAAAATTTTATCACGTTTACGCACTTTACACAGATGACACAAGTTGTACATGTCTTTTCTTACCGGGTGAGGAGAAAATTCCCATAGTCTTAGCACATTTCATTTCCGTAGGTTTCTTATTTTGTTTGAGAGCCTCCATGATGTTTCTTTGCATTATTAATAGAGTGGTTTCTCGTTTTCTTCGCAGCAGTAGTTCATCGAGACACCGCTTCCAGGTAGTTGGTCGCTGCCTGATCGAATTTTTTTTTCGCTCTTTGTTAGGTCTTGTCTTTCACGCTAATGGCTTGCTAACAACTCACCTCACTCAAATTCATATTTAGCCACTCCTACAATTATATATAATGTATATATATATATGTATATATATATATATATATATATATATATTATAATTTTGAACATGTACAAATCAGCATTTACTAAAAAGTGTTCCTAAAGTTTTCTGGGAGTTATGCAGCTCGACGACTGTATAGATATGGTTTTAAGATTTTCAGTCAATAAAGACTACTTTCTACTACCTCCTAGAGAGGGGTTGGAACAGGCTGGGTCTTTGTACTATTTCTTTTTTCGATTGTCATTTTCCATTTATAATTGTTTTTCATTTAACTTTTCCAATTAACTGCAAGTAAAAATATTGTTGTCTGAAGCTCAGCAGGGACGAAGAAGAAGAATATTAAGAATAAAGGAAGAAGGGTTTGAATATTTGGCCATGGATGGGACTTTAATAATAGTCTATATAAACATTAGGCATCGTAGTTTCGGCGAATTGCAGAAGCCAAATGGTACAGCCGAGGAAAGTCAAACCTCTGTTATCGGAAACGAGAAACGGATCGGGGCCTAAATCGATAACAGATGTTTGTTCACTCTTCATTTTTTTCTGCTCAGTACAACTTTGCGTCATATATCAATTTCATATATTCCTTGTTTTTCATTTTATACCAAATTTATTCCTTTCTCTTTCATTTTTGTTGGGTTTTATTATTTTGAAGCTACATACTAAGGATAAATATCGAAGGTTCTAGCATTACTGATTGCAAGTTATGTAAATCTTCGAGTGAAAACACCCGTGGCTATCGTGTTCTATCTGAACGGTCAACTTTAATTAGGTGCACGATTAATTTTGTAAAACACTATTTTTTTTAAATAAGGCTAGCAGTTTCGACAAATGACAACTACACAAATATTTTCATTTATCTTTCAGTAGAGATAAACAACCTAGAAATCAGCTAATTAATTAAACTTGAAGACATTTAAGAGGAGAAAATAATTTACTACATGTTTGGCAAAATACGCATTGATTGTCATTGTCACTGTTAGGCAAGGACAAGTAAAAAGTTCCTGAGGTAGGAAATGCGAGAAATGTAACTCTTTATGTAGAAGAGAAAATATTTTACTACATGTTTGGCAAAATACGAATTGATTGTCATTGTCACTGTTAATCAAGGACATGTAAAGAGTTCCTGCGGTAGGAAATGCGAGAAATGTAACTTTTTATGTAGAAGTGGCGAATCTATTACCCTTTGTAAACAATATTAATTCTCATAAGACACTTACATGCCATACGTGACACATGTTTGGAAGATCATATCTTAAATAGTGACTGATTCGGAGAAAATTTTCATGCAGGAGGTTGCAATGACTTACTGGATTAGACTGGCTGTCAACCAATGCTATAGAAACAAAACTATATTATGTAACCCATAGATGGAAAGAAGATAAGTATTAATACCTTTCTAAATAGCATTTGCACGTAAGTAAATGCAATGTATTTAACTGAAATTTAATCTTGGGACTCTTACTTCTTGCTCCGCGCCGATATTCACAGCAACATAACGCACATTCAATCAAGTTACTAGCCTAAATTCATGTAGTGGGCAAACCAGGAGTAAAAAGCTCATCAGAGCACTTTCTATAAAGATATTTGTCGAAAAACATCGATGTAACTCCGCGTCAGAGAGAAAGTGACCAATGTCGAGATGATAAATCAAGATCGATTACATTACAGTTCCTTTGTTATATTTTGCCAAAAGTCTCGAGATGCGTAGCATGAGCACCAAAACACATATCAGCAGTATCTGATGCACGGAAGAATGGTAGATATTTAAAAGTATAAGATCTATTCCAAATGAGAAAAACATTTTTGGTACGACACAATCACCCAAACATCCAAGCAGTAGATACGGTTTTAATTCAATTTATTGAAAAAGAGCAAAGCAAAAAGAAACTGTATATTGCTCTCCTGAAATCTAACTCCAGCCATGTTGATGGCAGTCAGAAAAATTTCTTTATTGAAATATTGTTCTTTTGGTCCATTTGCCACCTTGGCAGTTGTTTTTATACACTTTCTTACAAAATAAAATAAAAACTAACAATCTGAATGCTTGAAAATAAGTACAAAACAAATCCAAAACTGATTTGAGAAAACAAAAGCGACTGATGTCGAGATGACTAGTCAAGATCGATTACATTACAGTTCTTTTGTCGTATTTTCCCAAGAATCTTGAGATGCGTAGCATGAGCATCAAAACACGTATCAGCAGTATCTGATTCACGGATAAATGGTAGATTTGTTCAAGTATAAGATCTAAACTTATTTATAAATGAAATTTGTCTGTGTGTCTGTCTGTCTGTGTGTGTGTGTATCCGTTACCTATAGACTCCGAAACAGCTGAACCGATGTACTTGAAAATTTACACATTTGTACTATAAGTGTCTGCGAGTGTTCTCAGCTAGGTTTTGTGTCGAGGACCCCCGATAAATATTGATAATCGAAAAAATCGGGTTATAGAAGGAGTGGTTCGATTTTAATCAAATTTGATACACACATAGAGAAAGACATAAGAAACGATATTCAGAAGTTAAAAGGTTTCAGTTCTTACAAAAGTGCAGAAAATCGATAATATATATATATATATATATATATATATATATATAACAAGATGTTTGTGTGTGTGTCTGTTTATTTGTCTGTATGTCCTTTATACAAATTTTTATCCGATTCTCACCAAACTTCACACAAATATTCTTTAGGCAGAGTTTCAGCTCCAAGACAATGGATTAGTTTTAAAACTTTCATTACACCCAAGCAACACCGGGCTATACTGCTAGTCCATTCTAAATGAGAAAAAACATTTTTGGTATAACAAATCACCCCAAAGTCCAAGCAGTAGATGAGGTTTTAATTCAATTTATTAAAAAAAAGGAAGACTAAAAGACTGTTTGTTGCTTCCCTGAAGTCTAACTTCAGCCATGTTGATGGCTGTCAATCAATTTCTCTATTAAAATATTGTTTCTTCCTTATAAGTAATTTGGTCCATTTGTCCCCTTGGCATTGTTTTTACTCTTTGTTTCAAAATAAAATGAAAGCTAACAATCTGAATGTTTTACAATAAGTACAAAACAAAACCAAACTGATTCGAGAAAAAAAAGTAGTTCAATGTTAATATTAGTTTGTCATAGCAAATTTTTCTATGCTCAACACAAATAGCAATGAATTGACATTAAGTGTCCTAAGCCGATCCTACATTTTACATAGATGGAATACATTTAAGGTCAGGTCAGACGTGTACTACGACTGTCCAGACAGTTATCATAAAGCTTTCTTAATAAGCAATGAAGCAATAAATGCACATTACTACAAACAGCAGCTGCAATATATCGATAAATATTGGGGCGAAAAACACCTCGCACCAAGAAATAAGAAATAAGTTATGTTCCTCCATGATAACTCTAAAAGACCTACAGCAAGAATAACCCTCAAAACTATTTGTAATTCCATTGTATTGCTCTATTAAGGCTATTTTTACTGGAATTCAGAGCGACAGTAAATTTTCTTTATTGAACACTATTGAAATACTCTGATTCGAAAAATGTTTTCTAATGAAAGGCCGATTCAATAGAAACATTGTTTACATTAAAAGCTGAGTAATTTTAATCGAAAGTTAAGGAATATCATACTCAGGAATAGTTGACATACTCATTTTCTGCCTGCAGCGATACTTAAAATGTCGTTGGCGATCATGACTATCTACGATATCTTATATTTTGTAACTCTGAGTAAGATTTAACTTTTTACTACGTGTACCCTTCCCTGTTTTGACAACGATTTAAGCAAGCTATTCTTGAGTAGGTCACGTTGTGGTGCAGTAGTTATTGACAGGGAACGACAAATCGGGGAGCCGAGATCAAATTCTGGTTAAATTCCTTGCAAAAATACCCTTGAGAAAGGTATTTATCCATATTTCTTCTCTAGTTATGTATTAAATAATAGGACTGATTGGGTTATCTAACCTTGGCTGGCAACCAATCTACAGCAGAAAGCAAAGGCAACCTACTACGGAATAATGTTCTGCACAATTAGTAATGTCCCTTTCGAGATAAAATCGCCCAAACCGTGTATCACATATGTCATTTAACTGACATAGTTGGAAAAATGATTAAGCCTTCTACTGGTCATAAAGTTGGGGACCGGCTATCTATTGTTTTGAAGGAACAAACTGATCGTCCGCTAATTACTACGTAATTATATAATACATCTCTTCCTCCTCTAGCTATGAGTCAAATAACAGGACAGATTGGGTTCTATAGCCTTGGCTGGCAACCAGTCTACCGCAGAAAACTATGTGAAACTACTGCAGGATAATCCTACGCCCAGTCGGTCAGATCTCTTACTAAACATGCTCGCCCAATGGCACTTAACTGTTTGACTATTCGTTGACTTCATATATGTCCTTCTTGCTTTAGTATATTTGGTAATTTTCAAATCTTTCACTCCGTCTTAATTCATTGTCTTCCATAGAAATTTTCTTTTTTTTATCAGTTTCTTTAAATTATCCTCGTGGCACACATTTTCAAAAGATTTGATTTCCAGGGTTATTCTGTTGGACGATCCTTTTGTTTGTTCCAGTTTCTGAGGAGAGTGTCGTGCATTAAATTCCGTATAGAAGAACGAATATTACATGAGATTTTAAGACAATTCCGATACTTTGATTTCAAGCTCGATATCGCCACTCATTATAGACTGCTTTGCTAACTCTTTAATTCTGAAGGCACAGAAAATTCAAAATAATGGAAGTCACGAGTAACGAAATATTATCGAAAGGAAGTAAATAAAATGTATTATATTTTTTCCGGGTTACTACGATCTCAAAAAATATTTTTTTATGTGTGTACATCCGGACATGATTTTAGATTTTTCATTTAGTAAATTTTTTTCTGGAAATGTTGGGATAATTAATTTTTCCTCTTGACAAAATATGCTAAAATCACTATTGCTGTAAGTTTTAGCTTTTCTTATACACTCTAACTTATATAAGTTTTTTTTTTTTTGCTTTCTTTTCATTTCCACATATGTTTATCTTCAATGGTTTGTAGTTGCACCATTGTTTTCTAAGCTGCCTCCAGAACACTCCAAGTATACATTGCTATGCCCATTGGGACCTTGTGATTTTACTTTTAAAAATTATTCTATAGAGATAAATGTATATGACAAATTGATATTGCATAGAACTAGTACTGAAATAGGTACATATCACAGCATATGCATGTGTGGTAAAAATGAACAATTTATTTTAAAAGTGTTAGATTTCGTTTTTTAGCTTGCTTTATTACGTAAGGTAGTCGAATTTATCACATGTGTGTATTATTAGTTCATCCTTATGCTACACATTAATTCACTCTTTTTGTTTACTAAAACTATCTCCAAATTTATTAATATTTTTTCTGCGTCATCGATAATGATTGCTCATTAAAACATGTAAACATTTTCCCATTTTCAGAAGTGTTGATAAATTAATCGATATTAACAGCAAAATAAGATATGCAAAGAATTGTTATAATTAACGAGGAAAATGGTCTGAAAAGGTGAGGGCTGGTATTTAAATATTGCATCAAAACAAAATACTGTTTCCGTTCGTTCCTGATTCAGACTGTTATAACCTACACGGCATAGACCCGTAATATCAGTTTCATTAGAGTGAACCAATTACATTCTCTTTGTATTACATCACAAAGAAGTAAGTTCGAAATTAGAACGGGTGTATGGTCGTATGATTCCAACCTTATGAATAAGTTCGTATGGTTTTCAAAATGTATGTTTTAATTTGCTGGCGTATGATATCCATTTTATAATTTACAAGGGGTGAATATTTTAAGTAATATTACATACGTAAACTTGCTGGTTAAAAAGATATGGCGAAACTTAATTTAATGTTCATGGCGTTAATTTGTGATAAACGGTACTAATATATTTATTTTCATTAAAAAAATTATTTTTCAATATTATACTCCTTCATATGAACTGTGGCCATCTAGATAGATATGCGGTTTCGTGTCTCTTTTTGAACATTGCTATTTTAAAGATGCGAGAAATTATGTTTATTCACCCCGTAGTCCGGTTATTAAAATTTTTTCTCTTAATTCAGTAGTATTGCATTCAAATCATGTTAGTACACTAGCAGATATTATTCGTGGCCCGATCATGCAGTTAGTTGCTGGTATCAAAAATAACATTTTACGTCAGTCGTCGTGGCACTTATGTACTGACGTGACGCTAAGCCCAAGGCTTACTTTCTTATAATTAGTGCGAACTAAACGAATAAAGAAAACACAAATCAAAGCTTCTCATGAAGAAGTTCATGAGGTTAACCAAATTCGATTCAGACATGTCGTAAAAATTAAGTTCTACCTATATTATAAATTTGTTTTCGTAGGCGTCATGAACATCAATTAAAATGACGAGAATTGTAAATTGCCGGAAGTCCTCGAAGAGTAGAATCGTAGGTGTTGTATTAACACGTGTAAAAATTAAAAAAATATTTAAAATTCTACAATATAATTGTATTGAACCTATTTTAATACAACAGGGTACTGGTCTAATTTAATTATGATCAAAAACTAAAAGTTTATATATATATATATATATATATATATATATATATATATATATACGTACACATGTGTGTGTTTGAAACGGAAAATCCCGAAGATTAACGAAATGTTTATAACAACTGACATATTGAAATTATTTCTTTGAACATTATTTTTAGTCGATAGTCGTATTTGAGTAGATGTTATGATTTTAATCAAACAGTATATTTAATTTTACCGCCCTGATTATTTACGACAAAATTTATACTAAAATATGCATCATTCGCCAGGATTCAAATTTGTGTCCCCTATCAACATAGGAGAAGGCACATATTGATCTGGTGCGTCCTAGACCACGAATCATACCACATTCCAAACGAAGTTTAAGCAAGCCTAGATATCACAATTTTGGATTCTACGCAAATAAATATCCTTACTCTGAAATGTATTGTAATGTCAACGAATGTAAACATACAACATTACGGAAAATCCTGAAGATTACCGAAATGTTTTTAACAATTGACATATTGAAAAATTAAAAGTAATGTCCAATATATATATATATAGCAAATTCAACCAACAGAAAGTTGAATAAAACATAGTACCGTAGAAATAAGACAGTACGAATATTATCCTGCTACTGAAATACCAGTCAACTGATAGGTTTTTCATCATTTACATTGACTTTTTTGATATATATATATATATATACCGAAGAAAACAGCGACTTACCTTGTCAAACCAAGCGACAGCGCGTCGCGTTAATACTACAGCGTAAAATGCGGCGAAAAAGAAAATTACATACCCGAAACAAGTCCGCCGCAGGAGTCTCTATGAGAGTGTATGCAAATCTTTAGCGTCATCTCTGTGTTGTCGGCCAATGGAAAAAATTGATTGGCAGATAAAAGCAGTCGTTCTCGAAGCGAAGAGGAGGTTTAACTGGTTAGGTGGATAGCAGTTGGCGAGATTAGACCGGCGAGTTGAATTGTCAGCCCTTTTCTTTTTCTGGCCCGAAATTCGAGCAATTTGCGAGAGAATATTTCCTAGAAATATATATATATATATATATATATATATATATATAGGAAATCGTTACGGTCTTATATATATATATATTTCGAGGAATCGTTGCGGTCTTAAATCTGATTTTCATTGCATACCGATCCCTCGCATATCTGGAACAGCCTCGTCAAGTGGTAATAAGTGGTCCTACTTTGGCTAATCCGTAATCAACAACACAACTTGGGCAGAACCGGCCAAAGGTCAGGGAGGTTGAATGGACCGAGCCATGGGTCATGTTAAATGCATATGATATATTTTTATTTATGTGGTTTAGAAATTGCCGTCAATATTACGCAAAATAATACTATTTTCTTCTAACATTTTTTTATTTTAATTTTTGTTAAAATATATCTTGAAAGACTATTCAATTGTGTGACAGCCATGTGCGGATGCTCCTTTATGTGTTACATGGTGAAATGTCCGCTTGCCAGACATCAATGTCTTCCACCAACTTTTTACTTGACCCACAAGAGCACTACATTCTGAAGTTACTTTAAGTATGATTTCGTCAGGGAGTTTTTTTCTTTTCATCAGAACAATCAGAGGCAAGTTTCCCAGCTAATGTATTTTCGTAGTTACCATTAGACGTACGCAACTCATTCCAGATCTTTTGCATTTTCTTTTGATTGGCATTACAACATTCGACATTTTTTGTATTCGATCTTCCATTCGATCTCAAACACAGTGTCTAATTCATCCTACTTTGCTGTGTAGCTGCCAAATTAAAAGTATAAAATGGGGAAAATTTACTCACCGTAACCTGTTTATATAACAGTGGCATTTGTTTTTTGTTATTACAATCAAACTTTTTTTTTGTAGGACAATAAAATGCATCTAAACGCTGAAAGGAAGAACGTCAGGATTGTGGTATCTCTCCTTACATTTACTGTTACTCTGACCCAGGGTACTAGCATATACAGTATTTAAAACTATACCAATATTATTTATTAATTTGGAACCATAAGACCATGCTCTCGTACTTACATCTTATCGATATAATACAAAGAATGTAATTGTTTTGCTGGAATGAAACTGATATTACGTGTTCATGCCGCGTTGGTTATAATAGTTTTACCCTGATCCAGAGTCGTAGTATATGTTAAGGCCCCAGCGATAGTCAAATAGTAAACAGTCTAACTGGAGTCAAATCATAAAATATAAAAATATATGAGAAAAATCTACCAATATATTTTCATAGTAATATAAATTATACTACCAATATAATTTGTAAATTAGCAAACTCTCAAGGAAATACAATTTCGGCGTTAAATGGAACATGAGGTCTTGATATGCCGCTAAACAACACGAAACAATCCATTGGGCTTAATATACCTTCTTTTAGAATATATTGTTGTTTAGATCCACGAACAATTTTTGCTGTAGCTTGTTATATCATAAAAATCTGTATCTAATATTTTTCTTGTATAACATTAATTACTCTGTAGCCTATTGTTAAAACTGTCTATTTTTGTTGATATATGTATGTTGGCATTTAATGTAATATTGTTCATCGCGTTATATACATGTTCGAAATCGAAATTTAGATATCAAGTGTAGGCGTGTGATATACGGGTATCATTCGGTTATCAAATATTAGATTATTCTATATAGATGTAAAGACGATGTAAAAGAATTTGGAAACTAAAACATTCTTCTCGGATTTACATACAAATTTAAATAAGACGTTAATATGCGATTACTCTAAGCTGATCAGTCGATTGATTACTGACGTCAGTTTTTTTATGCATTGTTTTCTTCATACTGATCGTTTTCAAGTTTAGATTTACTGAAACGAGGAGCAAAGGAAATAAAATGACAGAAGAATACAGTCTTAAAATCTCTCTAATATATGTACTGATATGTTTCTCTATTTTTCTGTCTAATTACGTATGTTCGTGTGTTTTTTCTTTAGAACTTGTTTGGAAACGAAACCTTCTAAAAACCGCATTTTATGCGGAGGTGAAGAAATATCGGATGTGCGTGGTGGTCCAGTGGATATCGGCTCGGAGCAAGAAATCGGGGAGCCAAGTTCGAATTCCAGCTAAATTCATTGCCTTCACTTACGCAAAAATACCCTCGGGAAAGGTATTAAACTGTCTATTCCTTCCAGGTATGGGTTAAATAACAGGACAGATTGGGTTCTATAGCCTTGGTCGGCAACCAGTCTACCGCAGAAAGCAATAGCAACCTACTGCGGGATAATCTTCTGCCCAGTCAGTCATGTCTCTTTCGAGACATGATCGCCCAAGCGTGTATCGCGTATGGTACTTAACTGACTCACTGAAGAAATATCTAGAATACAAGTTTAGTATTTGATGTTGAACAAAGAACTTAGATCTGGTCAGCAGGGTTGGACAATCATCACCACAAGTCATTTCCCGACGAATAAAGCACATTCTAAAAAAATGGCGTCTGCTATTGTGTTTAGAATAAAATAAAAAATGTTTTTTTTTTGTCATGGAAAATAACGTTAAACCCTGCGATCATCAGATATTATTTAATTATTTTTTTGTATATGTTTATACGTGTATTAAAAGACAACAGTTTCCAAATTAGCGGTAAAATGTTACGCAGTTGTATGGCAGAAGTTAAATATTATAAAATCAGAAAAACCGATGTATCAGACAAGCCAAAACTACTTTTTGTATTATAATATATTCATTTCAACAAACATATTGATAAATAATACACATTTTCTCCATTGTTAGAAAAATAAATATAAAAAAGTCAGAAATAATTAAAGGGTGATTTTCTAAATATTTAATACATTTTCTAACAAGAAATTAGAAAAATTAAGAATAGGACAGACACCTGAAGTAATTAGTATAACACAAAAAATGGATATTTTTGACTATTTACAACCGAGAAGGTGATAACGATCTGAACGCATTCACGATTAAAATAATTCTAGAAGCGTGATAGTTTACATACTGATTTTAGAGTACAAACAAGGCTGCTCCGCTAGTTCTGGGCATCAAAAGAACAAAATGTTGTGATTGGATTTCTTATCTTTGAAAGTTTCTCAAGGGTTAAAATTCATAAAAGGATTTTAATACAATTTGGAGAAATTGCAGAGAAGTAAATTTGTTGATTCAGAAGGGTAAATGCAGATCACCATTCAACCACTATTACGGACAAGAAGATTTATATTAAGGGCAACCTTGCGATTTAACGTCTAATACGTAACTTAATCTATGATGTATCTGATCACCACACTTTGTTCAACCTTGGTGCACACAATCTGAGCGACTAAGTTTATACTATAAACATGGTGTCGCAATAATAGTACTAGCTACGAGCACGCATGAACATAAGGCAGTAGGTCAAACATAAATGTATCGCGAAAGTGCAGATAATGTTTAATTACCCTCATATATATTATTTTTCTAAGAATATACTATTAAATATAGGAGACAACGAATGTCTGTTATGTTTAATCATGAGCTGTTCTTAACATGGTATTTTCGCTTTATTTTCAGGTGAAAATAAGACAACATTTTCCAACATGTAGATATTTTTATGATATTGATTCTAAGATTTTAACTCACATGATAATAAAAAATATTCAAATGGTGGGCAATTTTTGTCTTTATTTTGACCTGAAATGAAATCGAGAATATGTTAGGACTGCTGATGATTAAACATAATATCCATTTATTTCTGTCATATTTAACAGTACATGTTTCGAAAATTATCTGCTGCCTCGATACACCATATATATATATATATATATATATATATATATATATATATATATAAAATCGCATTTGAATTCCATGTGACATTGTGTATTAGGTTTTCCATGTTGTTTTGTTGAGAAGACGGCTTGTATTTTTTAATAAATATTTTCCTGTATCATAATTTGCGTTTTGGTAGATAGGCTTTACTCTGAATTTACCTCCACTGCATTTATGTAAATGTTGGGAAACCTATAATTTCCTGTTATTGGCTAGTTTAATGTTACTTCTGTGCAGGGCTACTTTTTATTCAGGCATAGTGTAACCCGACGTATATTTCTGCGCATTCATTGCATTTTAGAGGATAAATTACTTTTTTAGAATTGCATCTCAGTTATTTTATACTAATGTTGATGTGTTTTTGAACTTGAAGTGTTTTCCTTTTATTATTATGTTGCATATACCACATCAATTTTTTTACATTTTGTGATCTCTCTGTTGTGTGTTGCTCGAATGAGGTTATTATTTTTAAAAATTTTAGTGTTGGCTTTTTCTTAAAATATTTTAGTTGATTTTAAGATTTCCTTTCTTTTATCATTTTCGTTGAGGAATTATATATATATTGACCTTTGTAAATCATTTTGAGTTGATTTTGTTGTGTGAGAAAACGTATTCTAGAATGCTGTCTTTTATCATTTTTTCGCACCCAAAAATTTAGTTCACAATAGAATATATCTATAATGATTTGCCATTCCTAGACATACTCTTAAAAACAATTACATCATCACATACTTTTACCATAATAAAACAGAGACCCAACTTTACCTCCATTTCAAGAGTCATAACCATAATTGTTGTCTGAATTCAAACAATGCTCCATAGCCCGACCAGTTTGCACAATATTAGCTGACGAAACCCTTCGTAAAATGCGCCTAATGGAATTACTAAAAAAGTACAAATAAAAGGATACCCCATTTCACTAATAAACAAGGTTTTCCAGCTGGCCAAAAAAATTCCATTACAATATCTTCGGATACCTAAAAAATAGAAAAAAAATGAAAAAGATTCTAACATACGTTTTCACACACAATAGAAGCACCCCAGAGTTATTTACAAAGGTAAAAATACACAGAGAATTACTCAACGAAAATGATAAATTAAAGGTTATCTTAAAAACAACTAAAAGAATGAAAGCAAAGCCAATACTAAAATTTAAAAAAAATCTAACCGCATTAAATTTCGATCAACACGCAACACAGGGGTCACAAATTGCAAGAAAAATATGTCGGCTATGCAACATAATAACAGAGGTAATACACTTCAAGTTCAAGAACACATCTACATTCGAAATAAAAACAAATCTGGGCTGCAATTCTAAAAATATAATTTATGCTCTAAAATGCCCTGAATGTGCGAAAATATATGTGGGGACGTCACAAGTCCTGAATAAAAAAGGAGTTCTGCACAGAAGTAACGTTAAAGTATCAAATAATAGGATATTTGTCGTCTCCCAACATTTACCTGAATGCACTGGAGGTAAATTCAGAATAATGCCTATCAACCAAATGCATAATATGACACGCATAACACACACACACACACACACTCACACACACTCTCTCTCTCTCTCTCTCTCTCTCTCTCTCTCTCTCTCTCTCTCTCTCTCTCTCTCACACACACACACACGAAATTCAAACGCGATAAAAAATATACATACACAAAATATTCAAACAGCATATCAAAAACAATAAAAAGAACGAGATAACGCGTAGGGTCGAATTGAACGAAATTTGCTGAACTTCTAAGTATAACTTAATTTCTAAATTCACTGAAAAGAAATATAGCCAACGAAGTTGACGGGTAATATTTAACGAGCGAGTGTGTAAATACCAACAGGCACGGAAAATAAATTCTGACCTGCTGACCACTTAACTATTTATGCACAATACTTCGGCCATCAGACAAACAAACGGATGTCGATATATGAAGTCACATGTTTATTTGCCTAAAGAGAATCAACTTTAAAATGGAAACACGTATAGTGACACTAATACCATTCTAGGCATTTAATAGATCATACAAAAATGAAGTAATATTAACAGTAACAACAATAACCCTACACATTCAACAGCGTTGCCGGATTCCCACAATATATATATATATATATATATATATATATATATATATATATATATATGCAGTAGCCGCTATAATTAAACGAACAGAAACAACTCATACACTCCTGATCAAAATTTTAAGACCACTTAAAATCTTTGAAAATAAATATTTTTCTTACGGATAGATTTTAAACTCCTCCCGCTTACGGTTACCAATACTACAATCTTATGGATACAAAAAGCTACATTCCAAACATTTTATTTAGAAATTTACATTTTTATAAGATGAGGTGATTTACATATGATCAAAATTATAAGACCAGGGGGTATAAATTGTTAGATCTATAGTAATTCCAATGTTTTTTGTTCAGTTAGAGATCTAAACGGAAGCAAAACAAATAAAAATCAAAGTTTACGATTTTAATATTTCTCACAGAAAAATAACGGTTATCATGAAATGCCTGTTGAATTAAATAATATATTTAATACCTTTCAGTAAAGTAACTGTCATAAATACGAGTGAAGGGATTTTGGTTACAAGCATGTTCGCTCATGTGCTTACTCTCTATTAAACACACACACACATACACAAAAGATACTTTACATTTAGTTAGTTTTACGGCATATTAAACTCAATAGGTTATTTAATGCCTACAAGATTTTAGAATATATTCATTTGAATAGAAGACGTATTCTTTTAAGAAATAAATATGTAGATCATGTTTCATTGACGTAACTTTTTGAAGACACCTTTTGTTGAGCGTCAGATATCACACTGGTAATATTGTTTTTAAAAATATGCATGGCTGGTATTACTTTTTTGAAAATATGCATTGTTGGCAGTATTACTTATCAAATGTGCATGGTTGATAATACTTATTTTCAAATATGAATTGTTGGCATTATTTTTTTTCAAATAGACATTGTGGTTGATATTTCTTGTCAAGTAAGCATTGCTGGTAATATTTAAAAATGTATTGCAGAAATTATATATATATATATTGATTGATTGTTACCTGCATAGTTTCTGTTCATAATAAGATTAGACCAGTGCTCATTTGTATTAGAAAATGTTCAATAAAATTGTAGAACTTTTTAAAATTTCCCATTTGTAAAGAGTTATTACGCGACCTAGGTTTCTACCATCAGTTGTGTCTTCACGCGATTTTCAATAACACTGAATAATATTCAATAACAGATGCTACTATCGCGAGCGTGATCGTGAGTGTGCATGCAAACGACAGCAATTAGGCGCTTGTTAAACGCTCCTCATAATCTACCGATTAGAGACACTAATGCTTGATGTAGTTTATTATGTAAGCTTTGAACTGCGAGTGGTGTCACGAAGAATGGTATTAGAAATCTTAGATCCTTGTTTTTATTCAGTTTATTTCATTATGTTCAGTTATTCAAAAACAACATTGAAAAAATGAATCTACATTGTCAGCCCACTAGATGTTATTCTGTATAAATTGTATCAGTAAATCATTCTCAAATTTTTTTTAATCATTTCACCCCTAGCAAGACGGTCCCGCCATTGATGTGCAGGGCCTACATGAGAGAATTAAAGTTTAGGCAGGAAGAGAGTGAAGAGAAAAACTAACAAGCTACATGGGGGTGAAAGAAAAGGCAAAAGAGATGCATGCGAACACAGGATTAAAGAGAGTTACGAAGGTAGAGAGAAATAAAGAGAACAACATAGACGAGGTGATGTAAAAAACATTGAAAAAATGAATCTACATTGTCAGCCCAGTAGATGTTATTCTGTATAAATTGTATCAGTAAATCATTCTCAAATTTTTTTTAATCATTTCACCCCTAGCAAGGCGGTACTGCCATTGATGTGCAGGGCCTACATGAGAGAATTAAAGTTTTAGGCAAGGAGAGAGTGAAGAGAAAAACGAACTAGCTACATGCGGGTGAAATAAAAGGGGAAAGAGATGCATGCGAACACACAATATTAAAGAGTTACGAAGGTAAAGAGAAATAAAGAGAACAACATAGACGAGGTGATGTAAAAAGAGCGGAAGTTAAGTGGGTAAGAGATGGGAATTAAATTTGCATTCAAATTCCTGTAAGTTTTAGCCGTCAGAAAAGCAAGTATATAGAAAGGAGTTCCACAATCGCAAGAAAAAAAAGCTGATGGAGTAAAATTGTTACCTGCGTTTGGTTGATCTAACTGTAAAATGTGGAGACCTTTTTGCAAGTCTTGTTGCCCGAGTAAACTTTTGTGGATGTGACACCAGTGACCTAAGTTTGTCAGAGCAGAAAACATGAAAATAATTATAGAAGAGACAGAGGTAAGCCACATCCCGCCGATGAGAAAGTGGTTCGAGTCGTGCTGCCAGGACGGGATCAATCTCATTACAGATTCTTCTTTGGAACCTGTCGAGAACGCTGAGACGAACGACAGGAGCAACTGGCCAAATGGGACAACAATATTCTATGTACGGTCGGATGGTTGGTTTGAATATGTACGTGATGGATTCAGGCGTAAAACACTTCTTGGCCCGACGCAGTGACGCAAGATTTTAGCGGTGGATGTATCTATTGATTAAATGTGGTGATACAATTTGAGGCTGGAAGATAGTGTGAGGCCTAGGAGGCGCATAATCTATATCTTTAAATAGCCAACAATATTTAGAAAACAGTAAAATTTATCAATCTATCGTAAGCATACCCTGACAAAAAACTAAAACAAGAAGCCTATGTTTATACAAATGAACATTAGCATATTGGTTTTAATAAATTCTACGAATACAAAGCTCAATAGTCACTGAAGATAGTGAGATCTGTTCTAAATGTTAATGATGAAAATTTGATATGAATGGGAGCTGAAGAGGCTTAATTAAGATTATGAGGTTTTGATTAAAGAAGTAAAAAAAAAACAGTTTTCACCGTCCAAAATGTGCATTTTAATGGCAAAAATATGACAAAAACTTTCAGCATATATACGGAACGTTGGTGAAATGTTTTTGCTTAAGTGCTGAGGCGTGTTCTCGGTTTCATAGACTATTGATCGCGAAAGTGATTGCAGACTGATGAATATAACCCCTTAAAAATAACATAAAAGCTCCTCCTATCAAATCGTAAATGTGTGAAGTGGGATGATCAGATTCAGTCCTGTTATTACGGTTGTGTACGGAAATCGATTTTTGATGCCGACGCCAGTATTTTTTTTTGTATTGCAACTTTAAACGTATGTGGATACGTAATTAATGACGATATTTTAAAATAAAGACGAAAGCGCGCGCACACGCACATATATATATATATATATATATATATATATATATATATATATATATATATTATTTACGCTCTCACACCCTGATTGAGCACTATGGAAGAACGGGAGACTTTTAAAACAGTAGCTACTCCGGCATATAGGCATCGCTCATTCAATAATGAATTAGAGCACTCTGGCTATTGGGCGTGTATTATGATATACATGCTAAAAGTCTACCTTCTACTACCGAACGCTCGTGGCGCCGATTCGGCCGGTTTCAGTCCTGGGTTAAAAGGCAATCGGAGACTAACCGTACCGATGAGCTGTGATACAGCGAAACAGATCTGTCTGCGGATGACTATAGTGTGTGTATATATATATATGCAGCATCTCCACATTCAAGTATGTTTGAATAATCTGAATATTATGTCTATTTCTTTGTTACTATAGACAAATACTCTGATCGATCTAATATTGATAGTTAACTCAATAAGAAAAAAAACGCAAGACACGTCACATACATATTTAAAAAAAACTAAATCAAAACTATTACATTACAATTTCGTTTAAGCAATTCACAATTTAAGATGATCTCGGAAAATACAATAAAATAAAATATTACGGCGCTTAACTTAACGGATTTAATATCAATACATTCCATTCTTAATATTAAGTAAAAATCAATAAGCATAATATTCTATATTATTCAACTAAGTTATATATATATATATATATATATATATATATATATATATATATTGTGTGTATTTTGGCAGCATTTTTTCATTAATGCAGGTTTCATTGAATAATATAGACAAGTTTTGTCTATTAATTTTGTGTAGGATCCGTTCATACCGTCTGATATACTTGATGGTGATGTCGTTAAAAGACAACAAAAAATCACAGTATTTGTTGAATTTTTTATCGGGTCTAAGCTTTCGGCTCACATAAGCCATTATCAAAGAGTAAATATTAACACACAGTAAACATAGAATATTTAAGCTATTAACAATAAAGATAATTGAATTGAAAATATAAGTCCATCCCTACCGTTGCGGATGGCCGAAGACAGTGACAAAATAGTGGTGTTGTGGTCCCTGGTCTGATTACAGACATTTGAGTACGTTGTTGGAAATATCGATATTGATTGTATTCAAACCAGGTTTAAATTGTTTAATGTAGAGTGCTTCGAGGATTTTTAGTTTCTGCTTATTATTTTCTTGTTTGAGTATGTACGTGTTATCAACAAGCGTTTTTCTCAGAAGTGTGCGTTGATAACCGTGTTGTTCTAAATGATGGAATATATTTGAATTTTTATTTAAGTGCAACGTCAGACGCCGTGAGAGCGAATTTGTGGTGTGGCCGATGTAGATATTATTGAGGTTGTTAGAGATACATTCTCTAAATGGACATATGAATTTATATACTACATTGGTTTTTTGCAAATCACTAACGGTGGGGGAAGAGTCGTTGCGGACAAATGAATTAGATGTAGTGGATTTAGTGCAATATATAATGAACTTAATTCTTTTGTTAGAGTCTGTCGGAGAAATATTAGTATTTATGAGTTTTTTTAGGATGTTTTCATCTAGTTGGTAGTTGGAGTGCATCGGGCTACGGTATAAGAGAGTGATATGTTTAGGATTGGTTGGGTTAGTATCATGGTAACATGGAAAAATCAACACATGATACTAACCCAACCAATCCTAAACATATCACTATCTTATATTCGTTAGTTTTACCATATATATATATATATATATATATATATATATATATAATTAAACACATAATCGACTCATTTAGAGAGAGGCAATTGTAAAATTTTTTCATTCCATTTCCTGAAATAATTCTGGATATATAACTGCTTAATTTTTATGAAATAATGTTTGCAATCTAACCAAATCCGTCTGTTTTTATCATTTTGTTGCTCATATATCGCACTTCGTGACAAAAAAATTAGAATGTGCCAACAATGCCGAAGCATTGTATGAATATCAAACATAAATCTCCTGTGGTTTATCTTGCGAATAAACACCTCATTGATATTTTTTAGTCAATTATTTCCTTTTTTAAATTATAATTGTTCATTTTATGTTAAAATTGGACCAAATATTTGAACTTTTCTGTATGTGTGTTTTTTGAATATCACTTGTCAATATGAACATTTTGAGGTTTCTCCAATATATTATTTCTGGCAATTATTTCTGCTGTCTGTAAATTCCTCGTTTAAGTTTTTCTTTGGTCTTGTATTTTGTATTGATTAAGTCTTATTTTGTTGAGAGTAGATAAATTATTTTTGGTTTTAGTTGTGATAATATTCTTAGATGGGATAATGTTTGCGATTCCCTTTCTCTGTCAGGAAGAACTGCATTTGTATTTTGGAATATTTTATGAGTCCTTTCTTTTGCACCGAACTGACATCTGCCAAAGACCTGAAAGTGTTGGAAAACTCACCACTAAAAAGTCAGAATGCTGTAACGCAAAACCACAAAATGTAAGTTGTATCAAAGCCGAAAATGACTCACCAACACCAAGTTATCACGCAAAAGCCTGACAATCCAAACAAACGCGACATAAACTCAAAAACCTATTTTGCAAAAGGAAGTTGAAATATGATGGAAAGCTTAATTGAATAGCAAATATAAAGAATATACAGCTTTCCAGTACTGGACCAGAAAGCCTTAGCTTGGGCTTAAATTTGGTCAAAGGAATCCGTAGAGGAAACATGGCAGAAACTATAAAAATATTATAAGCAAAACGACTCCATATTCATCAAATGTTTCGTTCAAGACATGTTACTGCTACTATAGAAATCAACAAAGAAAACACATTGAGGCACTAATCTAAAGTAAATTATCTAGAGAGAAATATAGAAACCAGTTTCGT
Organism: Ascarosepion bandense; assembly: GCA_037127315.1. NCBI lineage: Eukaryota > Metazoa > Mollusca > Cephalopoda > Sepiida > Sepiidae > Ascarosepion > Ascarosepion bandense. The sequence goes on along the minus strand of JBBBDQ010029185.1, from coordinate 2,074,605 downwards.
ATTCTCTAATAAGAGAGTTGGTATTGAGGCCATGAAAAAATATTATATAGGAAAAGATAACTCACAACTCAACGATACCGTTACATATGAAAAATAAACTAACAAATATAACTATTGAAACAAAAACTTTTAACAACATAGGAAACTAATATCCTATAATAGCCGAAATTACGGTCTCCGTAAGACCCCGAAAACTGTTATACCTATGCGCCCCATCATAAAGAGTCAGCGCTCTTCCCGTAAACAAGCTAGAGCCATAGAAATAAGTTAACTTCTCTCCTTGGAACATATAAACAAAATCAGCAATTTCTGCAACTAAATGAAATAAATATGACTGACAAACTCATGACCACACTGGATGTAAATTCACTTTACACCAATTACCCGCTTGGAAAATGCTTAAATCTCTTAAATAGAATCTAACATAATCAATAATAAATATCTTCATCTCAAAAGCTAAAATAACCTGTTACATTCTCGCCAACGTCAAGTAGTTTCTCTTTGACTTTTCTACTAATATTTTATGGCAACATCACTAATGAGGCATTTTCCCTGGTTCCTTGTTCACGAGAGATGAAGCGTGATTCTATATTGTCATTTACCATTGAAAGTGTTAAATGCAGCCGTTACTGCTACTCCAAGTTTCTCTCCTCTTACTTCCCGGCTGTGGAACTCTTCCGTTTACTTGCTTCCCTGAAAACAACAATCTCAAAAAAATTAAATGAAACATTTGCCATTTTCTAACTTCTTGAATCGTTTTCATCTTTTAACTTTCTTCAATACCAACTGTGCCCCGTCTTTTCTTTTATTGTAACCCCCTGCGCACAAGCAGCGGTCTAACTTTGCTTTTGGCAAAAAATATTACATAATAACAAAGTAATTTAAAAATATTTGCGGTCTCATCAAAAAATAGATCTTTTCTACATTTATTAACAGTTTCCTGAAACAAACGTTTGGATAACCAATGTTATCGCCTCTTCATGTAATAGTATCATGCGCCTGATTTGAAATTCTCTAGTTTTTTTTTTCCAATATATTTATCTAAACTTTTCAAACTCCGATATATTGCAACGCTTGAAAAAAACTCTTTACTCAACATATAGAAAAAAAATTAACTCCAGCGAAATGGAAATACTTTGGAATACTCTAACAATTAAGTAAGAAAAAAACTAATATAATTTTGTTCAGTCGTTTTCAACGAAACATGCTTAAGAGGAAGTTTGCCACTCAAATGCACAATTATATATATATATATAATTGTGCGCAGTAGGTTACAAATGAGGTAAATAATGAGAAAGAGGGTCAGGCTATAGGGGTTGTCAGGACGTGGAAAGGTGAAAATATTGGCGTGATGAGTGTGGAGTGGACGGAGAAAAGAGCATGAGAGAAAGTTTGCGTTTCAGTGGAACATGAGAGAATTATTGACCTTACATTTAATCTTTTAGAGATTTTGTTCTTTAAAAAAAAAAACACCAACTCTGTGCATAATCTGTTTTACAATCTTACCAAGCCATTTCTCTTTTTATTTTACCTGTGGGCAGACGAATTCCTCTCATGCAATAGTTAAAATTACAGATCCTTTTTCTCCAATTCTGTTTTTTAGGTTGCCTGTGTTGCCCATTTAAATGAATACTTTTAATATTTCATTTTTTCTTTAATAATAAGTATGTCCGAGGTATTTTTCGCATGAATTAAAATTACATTTACTCCCAATACTCTAAATTTGAAGTGAATTTGCCACATCTCTAGGCCTGTCTGTATCCATAGCGTGTTAAGATTTTCGATTATATCATCAGAATATTTTCTTTTGTCCATTGGTTATTTATTTATTTCTTTGTTGTTTGAAAAAATATAGAAATAAACTAGATCTGTGTCTAATCTGTCTTATGACCTTATCACACCACCTCACTTACGATTTGACATGTAGGCAGACCAATTCTTCTCATGCGTCAGGTAAAATCGCAGAATTTTACTGATAAAATGCAGTATAGCAAACAATTTTTATCGCGATGTGCTCGATATCTAGGTTGAATAGAATCTTGACAGTTTAAGTGCAAAAGATTTGGCATGAACCGGTTTAGTTAAAATGACGACTTCAAAGTTTCGTAAAGACAGAGTTATGACATCTCAACTTATTTGGCTGCATTTTGTAATATATATATATATATATATATATATATATAGAATGTGTGTATGTATTTTTCATATTTGTGCATTTAGGCAGTAAATTATTTCAATACATACACCTTATACATATATATTCTATGCATGTAAATATTAAAAAAAATTGATGAATTGTTTTCAAAATAGACTAAGCATAACTACCGATATTTCTGCTTTTAAATATTAATATATTATTGCCAGAAATTAAAAATAATATGTTGCAGGAATGTGGAATTTTTATATATAGATATGCTCGTGTCTCCGATATTCGATAGAAGACACTATTTACTGTGTACGTGTGTTTGTCATGCGCTACAACATGTCTCCAAGAGGTCTAGCAGCCATCTTTACATAAAAGCCTGCACGTTGCACTGTTATACATATGAGCAGTTAAAAGTGTGCGGTGTATACAATAAAGAATGGTGACGTTTGTTTACTCCTTTATGTCTTGAAACAGAATAAAACCTGGATGTTGGGTCGATTCCTTACAATGATAAATTATATGTATACATCGAACAATACGTAGCATGAATCAGAATCTCAGCAAATTCAACACATTCTCCGTAAGATGGCGTCAATATTTTTTCAGGGTATATTTCTAGCAAAACTACCAAAACAAATATATGTAGCTTTAAATCGATATCAGATATCTAGATAACATGTTATAAAATTTTCTGTTTTTATTGCCGCAATAAATGTCTGTTTATTAAATTGAAAAGTATGGAATTTTCATAAAATAATTAAATACAGTAAACATAATAAAATAAGACAATACAGTGGTAAATATTTATTTTTAAAATTTTATTTTCACTGAAAAAGTGTGTTTTATATACTGTTTAGCACAATATACCATAGAGTTTTCGCACGTGGCTTCAAGAAAATTGCTTACGGCTATATCATGTTGAAATACTGATTCCAGTTTGGTAACTGATCAGTCTACTCTTTAATAATTAGAACTCGCCATACTAGCTGCGCAAGATCGATTCCGACATATTACTTAGCTATTTCAAGTTTAAAGAGTATGTTTCATTCAAACATGTTTCTCAGGTAATAGTTACTTGATGTAACAAAAGTTAGCCGAGGTGCTTCCCTGAAAAATGGAAGCTTACAGCAATATAATGAAACATCGCTTCCTCTACAAGAACCACGTTAAAAACGGCGCGGGGATTCGTTACTTAGATGGGTGATTGCTTACCAATATCAGGTGCCATACTCTTCAATGTACTGGTGGTACAATAGATAACGTCTCGAAATATTAGTCGGAGAGCCGAACGAAAATTTATTTACGGTTCGTTCTATCTAATAACGCGCAAATACGCATGCGAATAGGTATGAATTCACTTATCTATTCAAAGTATTGATTAACTAGTAAAACCTGTATAAGTAAAGAGGAAAGAATTACTATCTAAAATACATATTATGGCTTTAAATAACCTTAAACAAATTGGTAATCGATAGAAAACTTGTCAGTCTTAGCGATTACTGAAATGCCGAAACCAGAGATCCGATATCATTTTTATAAAAAATTCTCACGTTTTGCATAGTTCTCTCTTTAAATATCCATCGTCTTCTCTTCCTTACTCCTGGTCTTCTCTCCCTTACTCCTGGATTTTTCCCTTACTCCTCTTCCTTTCTCCTTTTCTCCTTGTCCTTTCTCCCTTACTCCTGTTTTTCTCCCGTACTCCTGTTTTTTCTCCCGTACTCTTGTTTTTTTTCTACCGTGCTCCTGTTTTTTCTCCCATACTCCTGTTTTTTCTCCCTTACTCCTGTTTTTTCCCCTTTCTCCTCGTTTTTCTTCTTTACTCCTCGTTTTTTCTCCCTTACCCTCGTCTTCTCTCACTTACTCCTCGTTTTTTCCCTTACTCCTGTGTTTGCTCCTTTTGTCCTCGTTTTTCTCCTTTTATTCCTCGTCTTTTCTTCCTTACTCCTCATCTTTTCTCTAATTTTTTTTCTTTTTCACTTCTTTCCTAATTATTTCTGTTTTCCTTCCTTTTCTCTAGCCTACTTCTCTCAGATTATCTCTCTTCGAATATGTATTCATTTGGTTACCATCTTCTTTTTATGATCCGTGTCTCGTCAGGACGTGGGCAATCATAAACTTCCATTTTGCACTCTATTGTTGCTCCCCAAATATTTCCTCTAGGTATTTATCCCCAACCCGGCTTTGCGTTATATTTGCTCATGCCAATCTAGTAGGTCTCGCGGTGATTTTTACCTGTCTCTCTTTCATTCTATCCGTTTTGTGAATATTAAATTCTCTAGACCTTCTTTCATTTCATGTCCCAGAAACCTTCATCTGTTTCTTACTTAGGAAAGTTATGTTTTCTCCTTGTTTCTATCCTCTCTAACACCTTCTGGTTAGTAACTCGCTCGAGTCCATGGTATCTTCCGCATCCTTCTGTTAAACCACATTTCTGCTGCCTCAAGACGCTCCTTCCTCCTTGAAGAGATCGTCCAATATGTGCTGCCATACTGGAGGACAGATATTCCATTTGATTACTTTGTTTCCAATGAGATTTTCCTATATTTGAGTACTATGGCGAGCTTTTCAATTGCTTCTTTGGCCATGTCAGTGCGCCTTTGGATCTTCACATCGCACAATACATCCCCTGACATTGCGCTTGCTAGGTATTTAAATTTCCTTACTTGTTTTATTTTAGTTTCTCCGACATGTAGTTAGCATTTTGACGTTTTTTTTGGGTTTTTTTTTTGCTGATGACCTTATATTCTTTCTTTTTAAAGAAAGTCCTGCATTCCCTTTTCTGCTATCAGCACTGTGTCATCTGCATGTCTTATATTGTTGAGATTGTGGCCGTCAAATACGAATCCTGCAAGGGATTTATTCATCTCAGAATTGTTTCGCTGTATAACTTGAATAGATCCGGTGAGAAAACATTTTTCTTCAGCTCATTTTTATTCTTGTATAGCTGCTGAATTCACTTTATCACCGTGCATAAAGGATTTTCTGGCAATATAGATCCTTGATTATCGTAACGTTTTTTCCGATATATCAATGTTGTCGAGCTTTTGTCAAAGGCCTTTGCATAGTTTATAAAGAATGTACTTCAGCATTTCTATTTGTGGCAGTTCTTTGACAATGTATTCTTTAAATAACACAGAAAAATGCTGTATATTATTTTCTATTTATCCCTCTTTCTTTTCCCAATTTAATCGATGTTAAAAATACACTGGGAATCCCAAAATACGTAGGTCAAATTCTTGGCTGCGTTTGTTTGTCTTTTGGTCGCTTTGGACGGCTTTTACCTGCTGCTGTCTACGCTGCTGCCTGCCGATTTAGTGGATCAATAATATTTACGCATTTACAATAAAATAAAACTTAAGATAAACATCGCTTTTGATACTTTGGGTTTGTTAATAATCTTGATGACGCATCTTAAAAGCTAACCTGATATCTGAAAGACAGTAAAAACTAATTGAAAACAATGAAAATAGTGCTTGACTTTTATAAACGATAGCTGTCTTTCTACATGGCAGGGAATTTTGGACGATCTTTTAAATGATGCAAGAGAAGACCGAGGCTGCAGAAATATCAATCAGTCCTTTAAGTGCCATACAAGATACATGCTTGGCCGATCATGTCTCAATAAATGTATGACTGACTGGGCAGAAAATTTTCCCGCAGTAGGTTGCCATTTTTTCTGCGTAGATTGGTTGCCAGCCAAGTCTATAGAACTGTCCTATTATTAACCAATAGGAACGAGGAAAGAAACGGATTACTACCTTTATTTTTAAGTGAACTCACTTAATTTCATAAAAAAATATCAGAATGAACACTTTGTTTTAGAATAAAGCACTTTCATATAAACATAGATTTGAACATGCGGTATCATGCTTCTAAACGTGAAAACGCCCAACGTGCATTTGCGGAACATCTCCAAATGAACTCGATAAGATATAAACATCTTTTTCCTACCACATGTCATCAAGATTATTATCTAAAATAGTGTTGCAAAAGCCAGCTTCACTCCAATTAACGTGTTTCTAAATTAAAGCGACACTGATGTGATATCACTGGCCTCAGAATCATTTCTCATGTGATACCGCATGTTCAAATCTATGTTTATATGAAAGTGCTTTATTCTAAAACAAAATTTTCTGCCCAGTCAGTCATACATTTATTGAGACATGATCGGCCAAGCATGTATCTTGTATGGCACTTAAAGGACTGATTGATATTTCTGCAGCCTCGGTCTTCTCTTGCATCATTTAAAAGATCGTCCAAAATTCCCTGCCATGTAGAAAGACAGCTATCGTTTATAAAAGTCAAGCACTATTTTCATTGTTTTCAATTAGTTTTTACTGTCTTTCAGATATCAGGTTAGCTTTTAAGATGCGTCCTTAGCCTTCCCAATGCGTCTTTGAATCTGTGTCGCACTTTTCAGATCGGTCACTTCTTAGGTACGTTAATAGAAACAAAATTGAAATTCTGCGAAGTTGAATGGAAGAGGCTCGGTTAAAATTTAAACGGTACAAGTTGATATCACATTACATTCGCTATATATCTTTAATAACCCTTGTCTTGACAACATTTTCCCTCTAGAATTATTCTAACCGACGAATTCAACCAGACAAACAATTATTATATCCTCAAATTATCAATAATCTATATCTATAAAATTGACAATGGTGGGCGTTATTTAAGTAATTGTTTGTTTGATTGATTCGACTTACCGTCTGCATTTTGCAGTCTAGCTCAACGGGAGTTGCGCTCAGATATATATCCAAATATCAGAACGTTACTGACACCTTGAAATTTTTCAGAATGCGAAAATTAGGAGCAGAGAAATATATATTCTTACCCAACACAGTCAGGGATCAGTTGATGCATTGATTATGATATAGAATCGATCACCCCACTTTATATTATCTATATATGTTGCCCCTCCACCTCCCACCCTAATCTAATAGAGACATTCTACATTGTTATCTATATCTATAAAAGTGACGTGGGTGGATGTTGCGTAAGTATTCATCATATGATTTTATTTTTATTATTTCTTAAACTACCCGAGTGAAACCGAGCTAAACTGTTAGTATTAAATATAATACTGGGATACGTAAAAGACTTGGAGCCAATTGATTTACAAGGAATGCTTGTCTTTTTTTTTTGTTTTTGATCATACGACAGTCGAAGTCCACACAAACTTGAGTAAAAACCCTACCTCAAAGAAAGCCAGAAATTGATAAACGAAACCTGACACACTCATAATCGATAAATCTGCTACATTGTTTTGAGGAATTACGCTCAATTCATCTTCAGAAAAGAGATGCCACATAGTACATGTGAGACCGCTCCAAACCCACTTCGAAAACAACCACCACTACTATGACAAAAACAAAACAAAAAAAAAAACAATATAAGTAGCAGAAAAATGCTATTCTGTAACAGATATATTGGATTAACATATTTTTAACCATTGTGAATTTCAATATATTATGTGTGTTACTGTAAGCATTTTTCATTCCTCTCATTATATCAAGTCGGAAGGAAGGCGTTTTGATTGTTTATAAGTCTTAGATATCCGCGTAAAATCATTGTTTCATAAAAGACAACAGAGAAATAGAAAAATATCAAAAAAATGTTAGACGCGGTAAAAAACAGCTAATGGTTAGGAAATCTTTGAGTTTACAGATTAGAGAAATTCGTTGACATTTTTATTTATGGAATCTTTTATGAGAGATTAATTATAATTTGAGCTATTGAAAACTTGAATAAACAAAGAATTTGACATTATCTATTTCTTTGCGTCTGTAAACCTCATAGATAACGAATTTTAATGCTTCTAATACGTAGCAGCTATTTGTCAACCACCACATGCAGTCACTCCTTCCCTCCCCCCATCAGCATGGAACAAGTGAGTCTTTCTGAAAGCAAAACACTGCGTTTCCTCTGTCTAATCTACTCTTCAGACCTCAAGTGGAACCATTACATTGAATCAATAGCTAAATCCACTGCTAAGAATGTTGGGTCACTCTGTCGGGCGAGGAATTTTTTATGTCTGATTCTAAGAATTTAAATACAATGCAATTACCGTTTCTTATCCACTTGATTCTAGTACCTCATTTTTCCTTTCCCCATCACTCCGTATATCATATTCTTTTCATTTCTCACTAATCTCGCAACTGTCTTCACACCGGTATTTCTATCCGTCTTTTGCCTTTGATCTGACACCCTTTGTAACCAGTTCGTCTTTCTCGTCACTCACCTCCTGCTTTAACTTTGAATATTCTTTTGTGTAGCCTCCTGCGCAGCAGTGGCATTATTGTCTTGCTTGGGGTGAAACGATTAAAAATAATGTAAGAATTAATTGTTAGAATTTGGACTATGTTCCTTGATAGTTTACCTTTCGCGATTTATCTTTAAGAAATCAACAATTATTTTTTAATTTAGTGACATATTGCGTTTGAGAGTAACAAAGCCTACTATTCTTTTGACTATATACACCGACACTTATACATAGATAGTAAATTTAGTATATTCATAGACAAAGGGTTCTAGAAAATGTGCAGAAAATTTGTTTATATATATATATATATATATATATATATATATATTTATATATATTATATATATATATATATATATATATATATATATATATATATATATATATATATATATATATATAATGTTACTTGGAAACTATTCATGAAAATAGATTTTTTTAGAAAATAGATAATGAATTTCACCATTAAAGGATTCATCAGATTGAATGAAATGTATGTATATGTATGAGTTTGAATAAAAAAAATAATTTTAGTACTTTTCCCTTATGCCTGTGTTTCTTGTGAAAAACAAAAGTGTGTCTTTTAAAAAAGTTTTAAAATTTATTCCTGCAATTCTTAGTTCAAATCGAAAGTTTTAAAATTTTCCAGTTTTTGTATTGGATTAAATGTAAAATATTCTTAACATTCTCAAAAACACTTGAGCTTAAAAAAATCATTCAGCCTGTTCTGAAATTAATACGAGGCATGCACACAGACATATAATAAAATGTGCGGTAAATATACTCCCACATTTTTTAGTGTAAAAAAAGATTAAGCTGACTGCTATAGAAACACCAAGTAGTTGCAATATTTAATCATTTGGTTTTGAAAATAATATCCTCCAAATTGTTACCTGTATTCGGCAAACAATGTCGTAGGCGATTTCTCCAGATTTTCATCATCGTAATGTTCGACATCTTTAAAGTTTTCTAGATGGATTTTGATTAATCCTTGAGCAGGTAGCCATGAAACATTGACCCGTAGCGTAATCAATGTTCTATCCGTAGCAGAATCATTCCAACCTAACGCGAAATGAGCACAAACATATTTGAATTGCAATCAAATAAACTCCTTTTAAGTAAAAAAAAAAGAAACAAATTAAAAAGAAAGTTTCTACAGCAAACACAACGTTTCAAGCCATGATGTTTATCGCTATTATAAGAAAAGAAACGGAAAGCCGTTCGATAGAGGTTGACATTATTGCCACTTGGCTGCGTTAATAAGCATGAGATGCTGATATTTTAAAGTTTAAGATATATTTCTGCTACAGCTGATATATATTTCGATCCCGGCCGGAGGCAAGTGGATGTCTAACCAAACTGGTGAGCTGTGATTCACTGAAACAGTCTTGTATATGGATGACTAATATATTATGTTCTCATTACAATAAAACTCTCTCAGAGAGAGAGAAACTTTTTTTTAAAAATGGTACAAATTCTGCGAATGACGCATTACTCTTCATTAATGAATTTACTCGTGGTAACTGACATGTGTATACAGGCATGAACTACCTGATGGGACATTGCTCTTTCAATGTCAAAGAAAATGTACAATTGTTTCTAGTGTTTTACATAGAGTACACTTAAATTAATAATTTGAATGTTGCAATTATTTTCTTCGTTCCTTATTTATTTGGGTATATATATATATATAGAGAGAGAGAGAGGGAGAGAGAGTTAATTCAAATATGTTAATGTTCTTATTGACATGTCAGTCTGTAGATTGTAATGTGCTTCGGAAGACCTTCAAAGAACTACGGTAAAACAGAAGTAAAATTGTAGCAATTGTGCCTCTGGAGGAAGGAATAATACCAGATGTAGTTGGAACCTTCGGATTGCTTAGAAAATGTTTCATATATTAATTAGAGAATTTCTGTTTGCTTGTTATTTAAAGAAACGCAAATAATTGAGCTTACAATTATAGTTCACGTAAATTGTTTCTAGGTTAAATATGTGTGATCCGTGTTGTTCTGGAAAATACCATAAAGCAATTCCTGATTTTAAACCTGTTGTTGTAACACAGAACGAATATATATACTAAAGAAATTCAAGAAAATAAAAATAAGAATCAATCAGTTAAATGCCATATATGCCTTACTGGTCAGAAGATTATGCTGCAGGAGGTTAATATTACTTTCTGAGGTAGACTGGTTGTCACTCAAGGCTGCAGACCCCAATCTGTCCTGTTATTCACCCCATAACTGGCGGGAAGAAAGGGAGTAATACTTTCCCAAGTTTATTTGTGCATAAGTGAATGCTAGGAATTCAACTGGAAATCAAACTTGGCTCTCCGATTTCTCGTTCCGAAACGATAAACAATGCACCACAACGCAAATACAATAACAACAATATTCCTTGCATTCACTTATGAACAAATAATCTTGGTATAGTATTACAGAAACACTTTGAAAAAAATCATTCGAAATCCTACCTCATGAGAAATACAAAATGTGTTGGGAATAATTACAGCCTTCAGTCTATGAACCTTGCCCATGTAAAGTTAGTAATATTATGTGAGTTAGAAAAACAAATAATTAAATGCAGACATTAACAACGAGATTCTTTATGTCTTCGCCCCGTCTTAGTAGCTAATGTGTCATTAGCTATCAGACTATAATAATGATGATGTAATATCCAGTTACATAGAAAAAGATAACGTCTGAAAAATAGACGAAAGTAAGAACAAGAAATGAATAACCCAGCAACAATCTCAAATGACCAAATAAATATTGATACATATTCTTTTACTGTCCGTATACCTCCATATGTATATGAATATCATCGGGATCAAAACAATTTCAAAATATTTATCAATTTTAATCATCACATATGTATTTTTGCCGGATTTTCTTTCAACAAATTTTCTCAACGTCTGCGTACGTGTCAGCACTAAACACGTTTCGTTCCACCAAATGACCAATCATAGATGAAAAGCCTGAGATAGATCATATTCATTTTTGTCAGTGTGTTCAACTGTGACAGCCTCTTCATCTATCGACGTCAGTATCTTAAAACTCTAATTATGTTAATAATTATTACGTTCTGTTCAATGACTACCTATAAACCTAATCCATGTCAGTTTGTTTTTAATGCATGCTGAATATGTCTTCAGTCCCATATATATATTTTTGATATTTTCTCGACATGAAACGTTTCTTTTTTTAAAAAATTACATTCATCATAAAGAACGCTAAATCATTAAGATTGAGTAGAATAGAATATAAGTAAAAGAAAGCCATTATGAAAATTAAAAAATAAAAGAACTAATTATAAATATAGAAGATAAATGATTGGATTTGCTTTAACATTAAGTAAGTTCAAATGCGAATTCATTTGGCTATAATTCTGAGATAAGGTATTATTTATATTATTTACGATGCCCCAATTGGTGTCCTCATCTTTACGGCGTTTCGTTCGTTGTACGCTACGTCATTCTTTAGATGCTAATGATTTTGAACAGTTGAAAACGACGAAAACTTAAGGAATCGGCGCATATGCTAGGCTTAAAAATCCTTCTCAGCCGGCCAAAATAAGAAAGAATAAAATATGAGAATCAACAATACGGAAAACTAGAGGAAATAATTAACTTAAAGGATTAATATAAAACCTGATGAAAAATTAATACATAAGATTTATAAGTCCCAACACTCAAGGACATCAGTGTATGAATCTGACGCTTATATCCAGAACATATACAGTAGTGAGCAAAAAACCACAGCGATGTTAAGAAAAAGTTTAAATGTGAAAATATTTTATTTTAAGTTTCATAGAACCTTTTATCAAGTAAATATAAGGATATAAATATTAAATTATATAATTCCTAAATATGAAACCCAAAAAACTTATTTTGATAAAATTATAAGGACAATTATATAACATTCGAAAAAAAAGATGATGAAAAACATCAGAACCATTAACAAAATCTTACTATTATAACAGACACATCGCATCCAAAAGAAAATAGCGGCCATAAAACATATTTAAACTTTTTTCTTAACAGCGTTCTGATCTTTCTGCTCGCTACTCTGTAGTGTATATTCGTTATTTAGCTTCACTGACTTGAACCAAAGAGTTAAGAGGTCAATACCTAGTGAACAAATGAATTACAGAGTCGAATAAACGCTATATTAATACAAGGCATCTGGAAGTGGTATCACACGTGGAATGAGAATGATAAACACCAGTGATCAAAATATGAGATTCGATTAACATTCGTAGCCCCAGAAGACCAGATGTACAAAACGTCGTAAATATGGCAATAAAGATGAGAAAACAGTCCGAACAGTGTGAATAAGGCAAAGTTAAAATGAATGCCATGGAACTCAAGCGTGGGTTTGAGAGAAGACCATCGTCAAATATAGCCAATTCAAAAGAAAAATGCTGAATCTATGTCGCCAATCTGCTACTATGATTAAATTCGCAAAGCTGATCTATTACAAATGAAATCTCATAATAAACAAAGTGAAAATTTTTATTGAAAAATAGCAGAAGACATAGGTTATGCGCTGGGAAAGAGATTACTGTGGGAAAGTGACCAACAAAATTGTAGATTGTTTCGGATTTTATCAAATATTTGTAAATATGTCACAAAAGCATCAGACCAGGTGTGATAACAATACTCAATTCATTGAAGAGCATTAGACATATAAATGCGTAAAATAAACAATTTTTCTCGCCAGAACTTAAGAACTCTCTGTGAAACAAATTTCCTAACATCAGATGTAGTAACTTAATTAATATAATCTTTGCACTTCCTGTCCTCAGAAAAATTAGCCCGAGGCGGTTCATAGTATCACTTAACTAGATTTTAGAATCACACAAATGCTAATACAAACCAATTATGTTTGTTTGACTAGAGTTCAAATCGATCCCAATTAAACAATACAAAATTTATTACCATCAACCTTATTGATAACACAAATATCGAAGCGTCATCCACATGCACAAAAAAGCAAAAGATAATGAGAACATAATTAATTAAAAAGAAAAATTAATATTTAATCATATTAACTACTAATACACAACAGCATGCTTACCGTGTTTGAAATATAAAACAAACGCATGATTATGTATTATGTACATATACATATATTATGTATGATGTACAAATACGCATAAATATTGCACGTATTTAGTCACACATAAAATTCATCCTCGATTGCGCTCGGCAAAACAAAACATTTTGACCATCTTTATATAATTTTTGGCCTGAAAAGAAGAGCTTCATATCACATTAAAATTAAATAAAACATAATTATAATATCTAGTCTCTCATTTTTAATAAAACCTATATATATATATATATATATATATATATATTGATAAAAGGAGTGGTAAAAAGTCGCTTAAACTTCACTATTTGTAGTAATTAACTGTTATATAGAATACACGTCACTTAGTAAACAATATTTATAATAATATTTTTATTATAATTGCTTATAAAACAGTTTACTGCAACACATGAGCTGCTGTGTTTTGATAATACAACTACTTGTTAGTTCCGCATCAGTCAGACTGATAATGTATTTAACAACATTATATACATTTCTGTATTTAGGCAGAAAATTTTTTTTAGGTATGTCAGATTAAATAAATTGCAAATGTCGTGCCTGCCTATTTTTAATAAAATCCTTTCAAACTTACGGATCATCTTTGGCGTATTATAATTGAAAGATATAAGAAATGAGCTGTAACTTTGAGTTATACTGGTTTGATTTGTGGTAACAAAAATTAACCACAAAACTGTGTCGCTAAAAATTACTGTAAAGTTTCTTCCTCAAATATAATGATTAACAAATTGTTTAGCGTTCATTATAACGTGAATATAATAAAAATAGCTTTTATTCTCTTGTAATGTCCTGGTCATGCACGTGTTAAAGCATGAAAACTGTTTTTGTATAAACATTTTAGAACATTATTAGAGTGTTCATAGCTGATTCTATTAAATGACGGCTTATGTTATTTAATGAATTTTGTTTCGAGGAAATGTAGTTTGCTTTTGTTCTATAAATTGTTGGTGAATTTAATGCATATAATTTTCAATAATTTTGCTCCTTGAATCCAATCTTTTAAAATATACCGAATTTTAGAATTCACTTTCATAGTTATATACAATTGGCTACTGTTTAGTTAGCATTTGTTGGAATATTCATTCACAATGTTCAAACAATTTGAATTATTCTTATGAATTTTCCCTGATTTTGCAAATCGCTGCTTCATACCACTGTTTCAATCGTTCCACATTCAGTCAATATTTAGGTTCATTTTACTACTGATCATCTCCACTAAATCTTTCCAGCGCATTGAAGATTTTATGGGAAGAGAATTTTGAATTTGATAGTGAAATAATATACAACTTAGCAAAAGAAATTGAGAATACGCCGTTGTAAAAATATGTCCGCATCACAGCGAGAATAATTTGATGTGGACTAAGGTGACATTATCCTACATAAGTGCGTTAATTATAAACGGATGAAATATTTAGGCAGAGATTTCCTATCTTAGGAAACTTATTCTAAAAGCTGACGTGAAATAGATCGGTTAATATTATATAAAAATATATTTTTAAAAATGATAAAAAGTGTTATCAAAAATGGAATATTCGATGTCAAATGTAGAAATAGTTCACATCGGGAAATCTCATATCATACTTATTCTGAAACTCTTTCAATCTTATTAATACATAAATATAATTCCCATCTTTACTTACTCGACCTATCTTCATTTTAAAAAAATATTTTGCGTTTCTAATTTTGAAATTAATGTCAAATGCAAGTAATCAGCAATTAAATATTTAATTAGATCCGCACCCGTTTAATTACCAGTCATATTTCATGCCTAAGGACTGGTATTATTTTAAGGATATGGCTTCGTCTGAGTTTCAGATTTGGCGCCAAAAGTGATATAAAGAGTCTGAAGATGATGCCAGATGTAAAGGTTCCTACGGAAGATAGCAGATTCTAAGTTAAAAGACTGCCTTGCTATAAAAGAATTGTTCTTGTTAAAGTAGTAGTGCTACGTGATAAGCGGCAAGATTCCGGTGCACCGTTCGTTATATATTTTAATACAAACATTTGCACAATACAAAGCTAGAGATAGTTAAGTTAAGATGGTAATGTTATATGTGGCGAGTGATATGAAAGAAGGCGAATGTTGTAGCCAGAATATGAGGTTACAGTGGAAAATGAAAGGTATGAATCAAGTTCAACTATAACTGGTAAAAAGTCACGGTTTAAAGAATAATTAAGATTATAAATCATTACAAAAATAAAAGAAAAGAAAAAATACAAAAGGAAAGATAGCGGAGAAAAACCCAGCCTCTTTTCGAAGAAATTAACAAACTACTAGTCACTTAAAAAGACTGAAAATTCAAGAAAAAATTACTTCAAATTATATTGTTACATTGACAATTCCTTAACATAAAATAGGATTTTGTAAGATAATAGAACACCCTAACTAACATATATCGAATATATTATTTACAGTAGAATTGAAATTTTTTATTTAATCATTTCACCCCAAGCAATGCATTTAACTGCCACTATGGCGCATGGGGCTACATAGGGGAAGGTAAAAAGAAGGAGTGGTTAGATATAGAAAATGTCAAAAGGAGGGTGATAGATGGGTATGGATACCATCTGGGGGTTGAGTGGATGGGAAGAGTGTTTGAAAGAATGGAAGCGAGTTAGTGTGTTAGGAGGTGTCTGTTGCCTTTGCATTTAAAATCATGGAGATTGTAGCCGTCGAGGAAGCAATCACGTGGAAGGGAATTCAACTGTCGAGAAAAGAAACTGTTGGACTAGAAGTTGCGGTTGCATTTTATCGGTTTCACTGTGAAAAGGTGGGACCTAGTTGCTAATCTAGTATCTCGTACAAATTCGTACCTAGGGAGCGCCAGTGATCTAAGTTCATCGGAGCATAAGCCGTGAAAGTATTTATAGAAGAGATTGTTTTTGCGCAAAAGTTAAAATAACACTTTTTACGATTGTTTTCAAATGAGGTCAGGTCTTATGGGATATTAGGACTTCGAAACTATGGAATATGTCGATTATGTGACCGGAGCAGTATTAGATTTTGTTTGAGAGATTGGATCGATTTAATCTGAATTTCTCTTTTATAAATAATTAACTCATAAACCCAGTATTTACCTGACAGAAATAAGTGATATATAAGCGGACACTGCAAATTAACTATGACACTTTTTACTGTGATATTCTTATCAGCCGAGAACGATTGAATAGGTTAAAATTGTCGTCGTTAGGTGCATTTCTTGTGGGTGGGGAACTGCATGAATGAAACATTTTCTTTTGAACGATTTGCATATTATGTATATACTATTTGTAATAAATCATGAAGCAATGCTATATAGCAAATAAAGACTTTCAGTCTATCAGACCTCATAATCAACTCCGAATTCATGTTTAGTCAGTTAAGTGCCATACGTGATACAAGCTTGGACGATCATGTCTCGAAAGAGATGACTGACTGGGCAGAAGGTTATCCCGCAGTAGGTTGCCATTGCTTTCTGCGGTAGACTGGTTGACGACCAAGGATATAGAACTCAATCTGCTCTATGATTTAACCCATAACTGGAGGGAAGAGACTTATTAATACCTTTCCCAAGGGTATTTGCGCGTAAGTGAATGCAAGGAATTCAACTGGAATTCGAACTCGGTTCCCCGATTTCTCGATCCGAGCCGATATCCACTGCGCCACCATGCACATACACTTTCATAAATCTACCTTTTGTCGGTCTATTAAATATTTTGGTCATGTCCAGTCTTGTTCTCCTAGTATAAATATCGATTCACTTGACAAAAACCCATTAATATTTTGCAATGCAATCGATCTGAGAAAGTATCTCCAGTTTAGTGACTGTCTCACTATTTTCTCTAACTTGTCATCCTATTTTCTATAATTATGGTCACGACAACTGCATCAATGGGATTTTTTACTAGGGTTTTCAAACTACATGATCTGAGTTTCCTGCTAGATTGGCAACTATGTCTCAACGTTTTACTGTTGAACCAGCAAGTTTTAACTACCACTTCTATTCTTATAGATTTTTTCACATTTTCCATCTCTGTGAATTCCTTTCGATTACTGCTTACATGATAACTACAATATTCAATATTTAAATGCAATATCAGTTGTCATTTTTTGGCATTTCTTCAAACCTTCAGGTTTCTTATTATTTTTCACTCCCTATAATTATTCTGTGTTCGACATAACTACCTCCTTGCATGGGTAGAAATGCGAGCCGAAATAAAATAAAAAGCTATTAAATAGCTATTTCCATGATATATGTCCGGCCTAGATACAAGACTTAATATCACTAGTTAAAATCTTCGCACCTAGATATTGCTGAAGTAGCAATATATGTATATATATATATATATATATATATACTGATCAGTAGCCGTATAATATTGGGGTCCTGCAGTACTATGTCACGCATGGATAGGTTCCAGCGAACTCTTTCATTTGGCCAACCGAGGCGACACTATACTTTACTGTGCGCCAGTTACTTTTTCTACACATGTTGCAGTCAATGAACATCTGCTACCACTACTCGGTCTTTCTTTACCAAAAATCCAGAAATGACTATTCACAACCAAAGACAGAAAAACAAACTAGCCAAACAAAAGACACACACACCCCTCAACATTCCTTTACTCTAAAATCCATGATATAAGTGTCAATTTATGCTTGTGTAGAATCGTTCGTCCACGAAGGATCACCATGGCAACCAAACTCTCTGTGAAACCACAATTAACCCCGTAATCCCATTCTCTGACATCTCTATACCAGATTACCTTTCGGACATAAAAATCTCTAATGTCCACATTCAGGGTTTGGGGTAATATGTCCTTAAATGAACCTATCTCCGACTTTCTCTGCAAAACTCAGTCAGCTATTTCTTATATCTCTCCCGCCGCATTTTTTTTTCGTGACAATTTTGTCCACGATAGCGTCTCAGATAATATAGACAAGGCCAATTATTCTCCCCGTTTGCAAATAAATTCTTTAATTTCAATGCCCACCATACCAAATGCCTGAAAACTGTGACACTGATCTTGTTGGGGTCCATACTGTAAACTCTTTATTCGTACTGTTTAAAAAAGAAGTTATCTACAGGAAACTTATAATAAACAACAGTAGATAATATTTTGTTGGCGTTCCACTGAAAGTTTTCATAAGTTGATATGCAAATCAAACCAAAATTGAGTCATGAGGGTAATAGTAGAAAGATATTGCTATGATTTTCTGAGCATATATCAAGTCGGTGCAAAGGATTTTGCCGATTTAAAATTTCATCTTAAAAATGAATACAACGCATGTTTTTGAAGATTTTTATTCATAATCATAATGATCTTTGCTCCCTATAACTTGATTCCATCTGACAACGAGTTTATAAATGCCTCGCTTGGAAAGTTCTTTAGGTTTTGATGGAAAATATGAATCTAAGTCATGTTCAATCTCCGCTCGTGATCATAACCTAAGGCTATCTAAATGGTTTTGTAATCCTGGAAATATATAATAATACGAAGAAGCTAGGTCATGAGAATATGCAGTAGGGGGCAAGATGGCACTTCTCATCACCTATGACAAGCCAACTGAAAATGCTAGCGGAAGGTGGCGCAAAATCAAAGGTTCGCAACAGGAAACGCGTTGTCGCAGGTTCCCTGGAGAATATGGCTGAGTATCTTGCAGAAAAATGTGAGTGATGCTTCAATCATTTGAGTAAATGTTATAAATTAATCATCCTGATATGTTTAAGTCATAACTATCTACATAGAATAAATTAAAATGATTTAAATTGACCCTTTTACAAACAGGTAAAAAAAAATTCAACAAACTGATATAGAAAATAATCGTTAACCTGCGATATGTTGGAGATATCTTATTGAAAGTTTTTCTTTTCCCCTTTATATTAATATCGTGTGCAGTTGTCTAAACTTCATCGGGATTAGAACACTGGCAAAATTTACCTTTTATTAGTAATTTTTTATTCATTGCAAATTATCATTTTTAGCTGCATATATGTTTTGAATATTTAATTGTTTTTTTTTTCATCATACAACGTGTGAAAGCACGTGCGATACCCTCTCCTCATCAGCCTCCAACCAGGGTGATAACACAGTTTCGGTAGCTCAAGGCGGTACTGCCACTGCTGGCGCTACCAAGCAGCTTTTGCCACCGGACAGGGTATTAAGAGAATTATATATATATATATATATATATATATATATATATATATATATATATGCTAGATCAAATAAGAGGAGAGAATACATTGGATGTTAATCTTCATTTTTAGTGTGCAATTTGTGATTTGAAAAAAAAACGCGTTTAATTTCAGCCGTTGATGTTATTAGGCGTTTACAGTAACCGTTTCTTACGTAATCACACGGGAATGCTAGTTCCACGTGTATTTTCTCCATGCTGAAAACTTCTTGCTTTCGACCAAATCCAACTTGATGCATCGGTCATTTTCCTTAGGTTTTATCTTTCTTATCCGTTACTGCACCAAACCAATCCAGACAAACGTCGTATACAAGTCTGCAGAAGGATGACAATTGATGATCAATAGGGTCTTCATGATGGGTGGTGAGCAACAAAAAGAGAGCTCCTGGTCTAAATTTGTCCAAGTATCTGTCTGATTACCCTTGGGCCACTGAATTCTTGGCTTGTGAGGAATGTCTCCAGGACGTTGTCGCTTAACAATGGGCCCTTGAATACTGTTGGGGTATTCCTGAACCAGAAGCCCATCATTCGATTTACATTCTCCGGTAGGAGGATTACGTTATTTGCACCATCGTGCCTTGTGGATTCGTAACCCTCGCAAGCTGTTAAATTATCTGCCGCAATTACACCTTGTAGCCGGGTTCATATCCAATTAGTTACCGTTAAAGCAAGTATGGTGGGTGATATATTCTCCCTCCCCTCTACAGACACCCTGAGGGCATTTTCCTTTAATTGTGTTATCCATATTATCTACATATATGCTTTGAATATTTAATATGTTACATTTGATGATTAAGCCGCGTTAAATTCTTTCCCTGCATATTTTTGTTTCATTTTTAATATTTTGTATTTTTAATATTTTGTACTTTTTTATTTTAATATTTTGTAATGTTCTTTTTAGTATTTTGTATTGATTTATTTCTAATATTTTGTATTTTTTATTTAATTTTAAGTATAAATTTTTATGTGTATGGAAATCTATAATGTTTGAATATTTCAGTTTCTTATTACAACTGAAGAACATTAACATTATATTCTTTAATTATCATGTATATCGAGTAAATGTAAATTCAAATCTATTAAATTGTCAGTTTGAAATGTTCAACTGATAAATGCATAACACATGAAACTATGAGTCGTGCCATAGATGTATGAAATATATATATATATATATATACGTGTGTGTGTGTTTGTGCGCGTATATATATATATATATATATATGTGTGTGTGTACTGCTATATAATATATGTGTGTATATTTGCATATATCCATTTTTAATGCTGCATATATATATATATATATATATATATATATATATATATTTGTAAAAGCACATGTATATATATATACACATACAAACACAGATATATCTGCACGTATACATATATACACTATATATATATATATATGCAAATCATATACACACATATACATATACAAACATATATACACACCAATATATATATATATAAACGAACATACGCATACATATCAAACAAGCATACACATACCTACATATATATATATATATATATATATATATATATATATACTCAAAATAATAACTAAATAGACTCTGTAAGTATTTAGGTTGTAAATTTATACTAAGATAAACCTTTAGAAAAACCACTAACAAACAGAACCTAATTCCGTTACAATCCGGTGCACTAAGGCGTCGGATAAAAGGGGAGAAAAAAAAGAAATCCGCGGAATAAGGACAAGACATACGATACTCCGCAGTAAAGAAAAAAAAACCCAAACGGAACCAACCACAAGAAAAAGAAAAAGTGCTCGATACAAAGTACAAACGATATACAAAAGTAGAGCAAAGACAAACAAAGAATCTCAAGCTAGCCAAAACCTACCGCGGTTTCACACTACGAGCCGTAGTGTGAAACCGCGGTAGGTTTTGGCTAGCTTGAGATTCTTTGTGTGTATATGTGTATATATATATATATATATATATATATATATATATATATATATATACATACATACATATATATGAAAAAATAAACAAACATACGCATACATATATGTGTATAAATACATGTACATGCATAAATACACGCACATACACATATATATACATGTATAAATACACACACATACACATATATATACATGTATAAATACACACACATACACATATATATACATGTATAATTACACATACATATACATGTATGAATACACAAACATGAACAAACATATATAAATAACTACACAAACAACACTTATAGATATATGTATAAATGCACAAGCATACGTATACACAATGTTACAAACATACAAATACATTTGCATATACATAAACACACACACACAAACACACACACACACACATATATATATATATATATATATATATATATATATATATATATATATATACACCCATGCATAATTGATCTCTTCTTAAAGAGAAGTATGATACGATTTTTTTATTTCATTCAATTTCGATAACATCATTATATTTTTAGTCCGGAATCTTGGATATTTTATTTATTTTGGTCACCCAATTTCGCATTGCATTTTAATCAATTCATTCAAAATTGTATTAGCCGTATTTTGATCGAAATATCTCATAAGATTTGTAGTAAAGAAGAAAATATTATTTAAAAAACAGTATTTAAATTAGCCCGCAGTTTACGTGTCAGGTTAAGGCAATTAATTATGTAAGATACGAAATAAGCCAAACTCCGGGTGTTATTCTGGTTAAAGCTAAACTAAATTCAGTAAATTCTGGAACATTGTATATAGCTGTTATTTCGTACATTTTTCTGGTGATGAAAATGTATTATACAAAATAATAAACTCGAAATAAAAAAATATAGTTAACAATTAGACATGAAAACGTTATAGGCCTCTGTATAGCCAAATAATTTTACGTATGTTAAAACAATAAATTAGACTAGAACATCGAATTTAATCTTTTTGAAAATGTCTCTGTTTTAATCTGTGATGAGCTCTTTATGATTGACACGCAATCAATGTTTTTAGTTAAAAGTTAAAATGCGCATCATTATTTTTCATTTTGTTATGGTGCAACAAACATCGGTTTGAGATGAGAAATCGGAGAGATAGTTTCGAATTCTAGTTGGATTATTTGCATTCACTTACTCGCAACCACACTTGCGTAAGTTAGTAATACGTCCCTTCTCACACGAGCTTTGGGTTAAACAGCTGGACAAATTGGTTTCTTTTATCTTAGATGGCAACAAGTCTACAGCATCTTACTGGGGGTGAAATCTTCCTAGTCTGTCACATCTTTTTCAAGATATGATCGCCCGTGTGTTTATCGCATATGGCACTTTATAACTTATATGATTAACAGTACATAATGTAAATTATGTACTTTTTCAGGCCGTTGTTTTTATTATTATTGCCTTATTTACGAAGTTTCGACCACTGTACACTCCGACCTTTATCAGGGGATAAAAATTTTGAAACAAACACTTTATTATGTTCACTGGGGTATATCATTTACATTTCTGTTCGAAGCTACTTACAGATTCTATTCTTTAATT
This sequence comes from Ascarosepion bandense, assembly GCA_037127315.1. Taxonomy (NCBI): domain Eukaryota; kingdom Metazoa; phylum Mollusca; class Cephalopoda; order Sepiida; family Sepiidae; genus Ascarosepion; species Ascarosepion bandense. The sequence goes on along the minus strand of JBBBDQ010029185.1, from coordinate 2,051,377 downwards.
CAGTATTTTTAAGTTAGTTGTTCACCACAGTTGTAGCCTTGTATTGAACTCAGAACTCTTTGAATCAAATCACTAGATCTAATCATCTCTCATATATATTTACCTATGTGTGGTGGTGAAATAAATTAGTTTAGTTAGAGAGTGATAACTACGTGGCTTGGGAAAGTGGCTTCGCTCATGAAATGAGAATGATATACCCTAGGGTTCTGTTTAAAATTTCTACCACCTCCAAAAGGTTGGAGCGATCAAATTCCAAAAAAAAAAAAACGTCAGCATGCCAATAAATATGAAGACAACAATCCGGACAATGTAAATAATATAAATTTTACCTCATCTCATAATTATAGAAAATACAAAACATAATGCCATTTAACCATTTTCGACTATAAGGATAAAACAGAACTTATGAAATATGTATTTGAATCAGTCGATTTTCATGAGGAAATATATGAATATGATGTATTGTAAGTAATAGCGGATCGGATTGAGGTACCACAGTCAATTTTGAAATTCAGTCAAGTTCACTGGATTTATTTATATGCTATTGTAAATTAAACTATATATTGATTAATAACCCGACACACAGGACTGACTGGGTTTACCAAGAAGAACAGTCAGAATTCAAAACTAGCTTGACTCGGGAAACACAAACGCTACTGCACTATATGTTATCCCTCTACGACCCTGATTGATTACAGGTGTAATTAATATGTACTTCAAGCTAAGCTTATTCAGATTTCAAATAGACAACTCTGTAGAGATCCAAGATTTCCTATAATATACATCCAAACCCACTTAATTCTATTTGGTCGGGTTTAAGACCCAAATCAAATAGAAAATAATGTTGTCAGAAAAAAAAACAAATAATACTTTTTTCAACTTCGAAATTCCGATTGTATCTGGCTAAGTATTACAAAGACCTTTGATCTCAAATGTATTTCTGCACAAGCGATTTAGTGTTGCTTTGTAAAATAAACGAATATTTGATATTATAAATTCCTAGTACAATAGTAATTCCGCTGAATCGATATCAACTCGTATTTAGAAATTGTTGTTCGTTTGGAAAGGCAGATGACGAGAAATTCTGATTTATTTTAATCAGTTAATTTCAAGTGTCCTTGAACAAAAGAATATCTCATGCTTACTCTACGACATTTCTAATCAGAGAAAAGCTTATTGTCTCCAAACAGGAGTTCTTTCTTTTAAAACATTTCCTATGTTTACTGTTTTATCATCATTACTTGTATTTTTTAATGTTTTCTCTGTTTATAGTATATATATATATATATATATATATATATATATATATATATATATATATATAAACGTTATTTCATTTAGATAGTCAGATGTGAGTTAACCCTTCGTTTATTAAACATTCAGTTTGTTTATTTATGTCTGCCGGCCTGAAATCTTATTAATTTATGAAAACAATTCAGTTTCCGCAGAACCGAAAATTTTATATTTTAATAAAAATATATTGTTTAATAAACAAACGTAGCATCTGCAGAAATATTGATATACACTAAATTAACATTTGAATAATAATAACAATATAAATAGAATATATATATATATATATATATATATATATATATATATATATATATATATATAATTACTGAAATGTGTGTTACTCTTTATTCATGTGCAAGGCTGCACAAACGAGCAGCTAGGATAAATTTGATAAATTCGCTTACTTTTTCCAACAAAAGCAATTTGGACTCACTGTAATCTGAATATGTATTTTCCACTATTTATCACTTCGGCTACGTTTCCCGATAAAATAACTCTAGTCTCCATTTTTAGAGAAATCTCTTCTCATCTTGAAATCACTTAAAATAAAACCAGACGTATGAAAATAGGTTTACAATAATCATGCGGAAGACAATGTCTCTCCGCCAATTCCTTTCTTTTATTGCGCGAACGAAGAAAGAGACTGACTTATATACTAGGGAAAAAATAAAATAAAGACAAAAAAAATCCACCAGTCAAAGAAATTTCTGGTAAAAAAAATCAGTCCTTCAATTAATGATGAAATGTATAAAATTAAGCAAAAATTAGGCAAAAAACGAACAAAAAATGGCTTACTTTTAACAATATTCAAAACATGATTCCATCACAAAACACATTGTTTCTGCCAGTGAGTTAAAAAGAATAACTTTTAACTTTTGGGGGCATGAGAGTCAATTAAATAGCCAGTGTGACCTATACAACAAGCTGACTAAAATACAGCTGGCCAACAAAGAAAGAAAGTAACTGACTGACATACGAGGGAAAAAAATAAAATAATGTCAAAGAATAGAATCCACCAGTCAAAGAAATTTGTCCTAAAAAACAGAATCAATCGCAACATTATGTAGCACTGACATTTCACTAGTCTCATTCCTTGTACCAATATTTGTTTTTCAATTTTCATAACTTCCTTGTGGTTCCCATTATCTGTTCATGGTTTTATCAACTTTAATCCTGTAGAAACACATATCTAGTCTCGATCTCTACTTCAGCTCAGAGAATATTGTTAATGATTAAATATGATACAGTGTGACACATTTTTTATAATCATATCTCCCAAATCAAGGCATTTTACTGCCACTGCTTTTATCAGGGGGTTATATAGGAGAAATAGTAAAAGAAAAAGCGAGAGCTTATAGTGGGTACAAGGAAGTGGGTAAAGAAGGATGAGAATACTGATGAGAGAAGTGTGGACGGAGGAAGGATCCTGAGAGGGAGGATGCAGGTTAGTGAGGTAGGAGATGACTATTGACATAACTTAAATTCTTGGAAGATGTAGCTATCGGTGAAGCAGGTAAATGGAAGGGAATTCCACAGGCGTGAAGTGTGAGAAAATAATCTGATGGCGTATAATTTGTTTTTACATTTTATTAGTTTCACAGTAAAAGAGTAAAACTTATTTGCTAATCATGAGGCTCAAGTCCGCGAAAGTATTTGTAGTGGAGACACAGGGAAGCCACATTGTCTCGAGGAGAAAGTGGCTGTATATGCACTGCCAAGTCGGGATCGATCACATTACAGATTCTCCGTTGTGTTTTGTCAAGAATATTAAGGTGGATAGCGGTAGTACCCGATCAGATATGACACTAATATTCAATGAATGGGTAGATGGCAGATTTATCTCTGTGCAGGATAGTTTAAGAGAGGAAAAACTTCCTGTTCTTACACAGAGGATCGACATTCTAATCATCGGTTTTAGCTATGGATTATATAGTCATTCCCACTTGAGGTTTGTTGGGAGATTTAACCCGGGGAAGCGCAGTGTTTTGCTTTCAGGAAGACTAGCCTGATCCATGATGTTGGGGAGGGTAGGAGCGATTGTCTGTTATAGTTCATACATAGCAACTTCGTTTTGGGAGCATTAGAATTCACGAAAAATTTCTTACCCGTGTCGGCCATGGATTGGAGCTATTTTTCAAGCTCGGCAGCGAGGTTTGCCTTTTCAGCCTCGGCAAATTTTTTATCGATGCGAGTGTAGTGTCGTCAGAGTATATACCTAATCGGGATCTTATTATATCTGAGAGGTGTAGATAAGAAAAAGCATCTTTAATTAATCGAGTCTGAAAATTTGTCTCATTCCAAGGACCATATATTATATTTTATTCTTGATTAGTTTTTTTTTTCTGGATAAAAATCAAGTAATCTTTATTCATTTGTCTATATTTCTTCAGATTTTTTTGTGTATTTTCTCATCAGCAAGCTTTTGTCTGTTTTCTTTATCTTTTTTTCTTCTGAACAATGTTTAAATGTTCTAAAAATATTTCTAGATTTATTGTCAACAACCTATTATCATCTTAAAATTCTCTTATTTTCAACAAATTTCTGTATCTTACTTTCTTTATTTTAATTATTAATTTCTACAACAACGAAACAGTTCTTTCTCTATTCCAAAGGTTAAAATTTAATAATTTTCTTACGCATCTTCCCTAAGTATATTTGATAGTGATAATTCTTAATACATTGTCCATTTCAAACGATTTTTAGTTCGTTCTTTTTCATTATAGCTGACATTTATTTTATCTCATTCTATTCAAAATTTTACCATTTTAATAATTTTATACGTAACTTATATATATATATATATATATATATATATATATTATATTTATACTTTAAGTCACACTTTTTGCTTCACTACGCACATAACTGTAAATTTTCAAGAAAATCGGTTCAGCCGTTTCGGAGTCCATAGGTAACGGACACAGACACATACACACACAGACAAAGTTCCATTTATAAATAAGTTTAGATAGATTTAGATTATCAACTTGGCAATAAATACTTGAAATACATGAAGTACTTAATTTCTTTTAAAAAATATTTGTTTGGCCTAATAATTATAGCCAGTAGTGTACCTGCATCTATTCATTAAATTTTTCATTGTTTGGCGCAAGACGTGTATGCAGAAGAGGAGGAGGAGTAGAAAGAGAAGCAGTGAGAGTGGTACTGCGTTGTAAGAAAACACTTCCATTTGACAAAGGTACGCTCTTCTTGAAAAACGAACTTTATACAGGGCTCCAAATAAACAATTACGTTAGCTACTAGGCATAAGGTACAGAATTTCCTTTTGTTTTGTTATTTGAATACGGGATATAGAGATTGAAATAGATATTTCCTGTCTCACAAGATCAAATTATAAGTGATCCCTTTTTTCTCATATATTACACAAGATGTGACCAAAATCATTAAATCCCAGAATCATTTTTAGAAACCCTTCTTGCTCGGATTGAGAATTTTTCTGCGCCTGTTTCGTTTGTATATAAATATACGCTCGCATGAGCGCACATATGCACACTGATGAAGAATATCGAAACGTTTTAGCAATTTGCACGTTTTTAAATACTTTCGTTAATACTGAACCCAACAATCTGCCAATGCTTTAATTTTATTTTCAGGGAATTGTCATGTATTCATGGGAAAATAATAGAGAAGTTTTAAATTTAAGATTGTTCTTCTCTTAGGTTGGAACCCACTGCTAAAAAGCTTTGTCTACCATAATATTTAACCCATAGATGAGGCTACAACAAAGGACCTCTTCACTTTTCTAAGAACGTTAATGTAAATAAATGTAGATGTCTAGTACAGTAATTGAACCACGCTCAACGACTTCAAATGCACAATAATAATGGTCAGGCTATCCGAAAATCCAAATTGACACAGTTCATTTTGTTAAATAGACAGTTGCATTATAATTTATATTTCAGTCAGTTAAGTGTCATGCGTGATGCACGCTTGGGCGATCGTGTCTGGAGGGAATTCAAATACCCTTGAGAAAGGTGTTAATCCTTTTCCTCCCTCCAGTTATGGGACAGATTGGGTTCTCGTATTTATATCTGAACCATATTCATTAAAAGTGAATAAGATATAAAATTTGGCTATGAGGCAACTTATTCAATTTCTCTGTCGATAGAACAAGAATATTAGGTTCTAGCCCGAGCAAAAGCAGAGTCAAAAAGAATCGTTATATTTTAAACTTTAAGGAGGTTGCAAAAAAGAAAAAAGGAAAAATAAAGAGAAAAAAGAAAAAAGGAAAGAAAAAAGACAGGGAAAAAAGAAAAGGAAAAGAAAAAGTAAAAGAAAAAGAAAAAACAAAATGAGAAGAAAAAAGAAAGAAACAAAGAATCCTGTTAAGGAGACCAGTTCGCAATGGCGTAATCAAAAGTCTATAAGTAACAATTATTGCAACAACGAAATGTTAGAAACAATTCCTTATACGACTACCGTTGAATGAACATAGCTCACTGGTGCTCCCTATATATGAATTTACTCGTGCCACAAGATTAGCAACTAGCTCCCACCTTTTTACTGTGAAACCAATAAAACGTAAACGCAAATTCTACTCTATCAGTTTGTTTTCTCGCACTTCTTTCCTGTAGAATTCCCTTCCGTTTACTTGCTTCTCCGATATCTACATTCTCCAAAAATTTAAATGTAAATTTCCTACCTCACTGACTTTTATCCTCTCTCTCTCATGCTCCTTTTCCCGCCCAATCTAATCAATATTCTCATTTTTCTCTTACCCACTTCCTGATACCCTCTGTAACCTGTCACTGTTTCTCACTTTCCATTTATGTAACCCCTGCAAAAAAAGTGGCAGTGCAATACCTTGCGAGATGCAATCAGTCAGTCAGTTAAGTGCCGTGCGCGATACACGCTTGGGCGATCATGTCTCGAAAGAGACATGACTGACCGGGCAGAAGATTATCCCGCAGTAGGTTGCTATTGCTTTCTGCGGTAGACTGGTTGCCGACCAAGGCTATAGAACCCAATCTGTCCTATTATTTAACCCATAACTGGAGAGAAGAGACGGATTCATACCTTTCCCAAGGGTATTTGCGCGTAAGTGAATGCAAGGAATTCAACTGGAATTCGAACTCGGCTAGATGCGATACGATTATAAAAAAGTAGTTCTTAATATATATTTGTCTTGTTATTTCTTGGAAACCCCGCTCTGCCATCAATTTACATAAGCCTGTCATGCGCTGTTTTCCCCTGCCTTTTTCACTCTGTACGCCCTGTGAGTATCAGATTCTCCAAGATTTCCTTCCTCATTACGTTTCCCAGAAATGTAATGAGGAAAGAGTTCTTGGAGAAGATCTTAAACTGTCCCTTCCTGATATCAAGTATGGTTACTCTTTGATTCCATTCTCTCTAAAACCTCATTGTTGTCCACATGTTCTGCCCCTGTTAGCCTCAGCATCCTTCTGTAGAATCCCATTTCTGTTACTTCAGTTAAGTACTTATTTCCTTGTTTCTAACGAATTTTTTTTATGTCTCTATATTCTGCTCAGATTTTAATGCGTTCTTGGCCGTCCTGATACGCCTTTGGATCTCAGTGTTGCACATTTCGTCCTGTAATTGGCGTTTTGAGCTCCTAAAATAAAGCTAGTACAGATTTAAATACCTGGGAATTGTTCTACCAGGAGATGGAACGTTCGACACAGATCCGAAGGCGAGTTGGCGTGGCGAAGGACGCGTTCCAGAATTTGAGTAGAATATTAAGAGACAGGAAAATTTCGCGAGACAAATCATTAATTTCATCCCAAGTTATGAGCAACTTTTAGAGTCTACAAAAAAAAAAGGTCCTGTAATAGTCATGCCTTTTAAGATTGAAGTGCTTTTTGGTCTGTTCATTGCTTTCTTGGGGTTCGTCTCTGCTTACTGCCATTTGTCTTTTTATTAATGTTTTGGAATGACTTTCTTATACCAATTCTAAATCAGTTACTACCCAAGAAGTTGTGAAGGCTCATCCCTTGTTTCCTGTTTAGGATGTGGTTTCCAGCTTTCTCTTTTCCAATCTTTACACTATTTTCTTTCTTTTTCTTTTTTTTTCAGTTAGAGTAAATAGACTAAACTATCGCCCGGTTCACACTCCACCCACGTCTATTGAACAGGTGTAGAGGCTTATCCCTTGTTCCCTGTTTAGGATGTGGTTTCCGGCTTTTTCTTTTCCAATCTTTTCATTATTACGTAGCCCCCTGCACATCAATGGCGTTACTGCCTTGCTCGGGGTGATATGATTAAAAAAAATGCATTTTTTCTTTCATCTTTTCTTTATTGCTAAAATTTCGTTCAGTTTTTTTATTAATCCTTTTTATCATTTTAATAGGAAATTTTCTTCCATCTCTTCGTTCTTTCTTTTCTACGAACTTTGTATATTTTTCAATTATTATTCGTTATGCAAACTTCATATTTCTTTCTTTTTTTCAAAAAAATTTTTTCCATTTTTTATGCCTGGTATTTCTTTTCTTCATTTCAGTTTTTAACAGTGTTTATTTTTCCTACATATTTATATATTCGACAAATAATTTCACGGCTTCTGCTCCCTATATATAAATTTATTCGAGCCACAAGATTAGCATTTAGGTCTAACCTTTTACTGTGAAATTAATAAAATGTAAATAGAAATTCTACGCTATCAGGTTCTTTTCTCGAACTTCCGACCTGTGGGATTCCCTTCCGTTTACTTGCTTCCTTGATCGCTACAATCTCCGAGAATTTAAATGTAAAGTCAATAGTTATCCTATCTCATTAACCTGCATCCTGTTTCTCATGCTTATTTCTCCATTCACCCCACTTTCATCAGTATTCTCATCCTTCTCTTGCCCATTTCCTGACACCCCCTATAACCTGTTACAATTTCTTCTAACATACCCACTATCTAACCCCCTGCAAAAGAATGGCAGTAAAATGCTTCGCTTGGGGCGATATGATTATAAAAATATATGTTATACGTAAAGTTTCAATTATCATAATTAATGTAAAATTATTCATCTAATCCCGTTCAATTATTTATTTATTTTCATGCCATTTTCCTATTTGTTCTAATTCACCTGTACACCTTCCCCGACTCTTTCATCTTCATTTCACCTATTCTTCATTGTTAAATTTTGATCTTATAGTATACTATTTAGTACACAAAATATGCAAGATTTTGACTAGATAATTGTTGTCTTTCTTCTATTTTCTCAGTTATCCTGACGATGCTGTGTTTTTTCTTATTTTTTTTTGTAAATACCATAAACATCTTAATAATATTTGTTTGCTACTCTCTTTTTGATAATCGATGATACATGTATATATCGAACTAAAGAAACCATCGGTCTCACACAGTTCATCGTAATAATTAGGACCCGTTCCTTGCCAATCGCGTGAGGAGGATTACAATGTTCCCAGATGCAATAGACAGCAAATTGCTTGTGGCTTCCCCAATCGCCAAATGGGGAATCTGCTTGGTGGGAATCGGAAGCGAAACGGATACTTCTAACAATTGTGATAAAATGGGTCTGACGTCTAAACCGACAATCACGAGAGAGCATTCCGTGTGGAGATACATTTAACTCAGTCAATAATTTTTCGGTCAGCAGCAGAAAAACTGATTGTCTCAGACCTACCTTTTCATCGGTAACATTATTGCTCTTGGGATGGGGATAAGATAATCTTGTAAAGCGAAATGTCTGCCTTGCCAACTCAATATAATTTTAAACACATATTTATCGATACTTTTTATTATTTTAACAAAGTTTCTTCCTCATTGTTAAACAGGCCACAACGGGAATTCACATGCTGATATATCGATTGGATGCATCGGCCTAAATTTTTAATTGAAATCAATTGCCCCTAAATACTTTTAGATCAGTTTTTTTTTTTCTATTTTGGTACCTGAAATATCTAGTATGAATAAGGAGAAATGAAATACATATTGTACCGTGTCACTTAACGATTAAAGCAGTCATGGCCCACTACTATTTCTTTTTTTTCACTTTTAATAATATAGTTTTATGGTATCTCACCTAAACCCTCTTATCTTTACTAATAATTCACCATAGTTATATCTCTTGAAAACCGAGGTGATGTAAAATTACTCTTAACATCTTTCGGCAGGCAAATGTAGTCAGAGTAAAGTGTAATATAGCTTAAGTATAAGTATATTTAGTGGTTCTGTTTTACTACAATTTATTGCACTTACAACTGAACTTTTTTATGCAGCCAGACAGCTTTACCCATGACTCAGAGAGTGAAGCAGCAGGTAAACGCTGGACACACTGGCTCTAAAACGTGACCAAATTCACTGAAACCCTAGTCCTCGAGAAATCCAAAGCGTGCCCTTCTGAGTAAGTGTCTCAATTAACGACGTCATTATAAACTGCGAGATTTCTGACGAAGCAATATTAAGGTTACACGCAATTTACATAAATAGAAAATATCATCGGACCATTTTCTAAAGACCTTATTAATATTAAGCAGAGATTGCAATTACTGTCCCATATGTTCATTGGTGTCACATTGTGAACACTTTCCTCAATGGTCTACGCAATGCTCAGGTAAGACAACGTGGTCTTGAAAAAAAGACCCTAACTTTAAAAAGCTTAAGAAAAAGCATATACACTTGAGCTTGCTATAAAGCAGTCCAACTCTTATTTTCAAAACGAGATTGTGGAAGCTTCTCTAAAACAACATGTTCTCACTGCCTCTCATCACAATGATAGACAGATTTATTCTTCTACCAAGGCGGTCTTAAATTCAAACACCCAAGGACAATCAGTTACTGTTGCATTTTTTCTTAATCATATCACCCAGGGCAAGGCGGTAACGCCACTGATGCGAAGGGTGCTACGTAAGAGTGAAAAGATTGGAAAAGACAAAGCCGAAAACCACATCCTAAACAGGGAACAAGGGATGAGCCTCTTCACCTGTTCAATAGACGTAGGTGGAGTGTGAACTGGTCGATAGTTTAGTCTATCTACTCCAATTGAAAAAAAAGAAAGAGGGAAAAGATTGGAAAAGGAAAAGCCGGAAACCGCATCCTAAACAGGGAACAAGGGATGAGCCTTTTCACCTGTTACTAATTAGTAATTACTATTACTGTGTTTTAAGTCTGCACTCAGGGCTTCTCTGTCCTGCCAGGGAATCTCGTTGACACAAGTTTGGAAAAATAATACATTTCCAAAACAATGGCGAATGTGAATTTGTCGTCGCGCGTAAATGGTTATTGTTTGCTCGATCTAAGATATAAGTTTCTCAGACAATGCTGTTAATCTATATTCAAAGAAAGGCCTTTATTTTGAAATTATACTATGACAAGATCTTTTTCAACAGCATTCCAGCGGACGTAAACGTGCATTAAAATTTGTTGACTAAGTACTATTAACATTGCGTACCCCTCACTTTTGAAAAAAATTGGAGAAAACTGCAAGAAAAAAGAAATAAAAAGTCGACGTTATTCGAACAATTACAAATAATTCATAGGGACCGAAATAAAGAAAAATTATTAGAGAAAGAATACTTTTGTCATGAAAGCCACAATGAATGATTTAAGTATTTAAAATAGCCAAAGAAAACCGTAAAAAGATGGTTATCGAGTACTCTCAGTTTACCAGTTCACACTTCTGGACACTTTTTCGTTATCACGAATAGACGAAATTCTATATAAAATATCTAAATATAGTATATTCAGCACGTCAAATCGGGAAACTTGCTTCTAAGCAGGTGGCCATAAAGCCAGAAGACACCTTAAACAGCATATGAAGTGATTGGCCGGTTCTATCAATGTCAAAGGATATTATTTTGGGTAACTAAGGAAGAGGCTAGTTCTACCAATTCCGAAGAATAACATTTAGGGCTACTAATGAAACGGACAGTTTCCGAAAATTAATTGAAAACTTATAATAGACGAAAAACTGGGAAGCAATTTTGCCTACATAGACAATGTGACTATGCAGCAATGACCATGAAGTGTTGAGTCCAAGGTCTCACTTATATATAACTGAGAGCTTGGAATGCACGTTGTTTTGCAAATACAAAACAAAATGTATTATATTAACGGTCAAAAGATGTGGAAGAAAAGTAACAAAACAGACATATATACACGCTTTAAAATGGCCAGAGAAGTAACCGTAATCGCTAGGGACAAAACATTTTATATTCCTTACGTCGAAGTAAACGACAAAATGTTAGGATGCTCGCTAAACTTAAAAATAATAATGATCAAATATGTTTTAAAGGAAGGCTGCTTCTCAAGTATACCTCAATTATATATAATATAGTAAGAGAGAGGGTTTGAAACTAAGTATAGAGTAAGAGTTGTAACAGTAATAACTGTATTTTATATAACTGTATGGTTCAATTTAATACACTTAAATTCATGTAATTGATTAAACTATTTTTTTATATTTATGTTTTATAATTTCTTCTCGTAATATATTTATGATAATATATATTAAAAAATAAAAATTAATGAAACTTCTGAAAGTAAAGCTCTGTTTATGTGTGAAGATATTTGTCAAGTTTGAACAATTCTGGGATTTATGTTTGGTTGCGATACATTTGCGTAATCAATAAAATAGATTTTATTTTGCCCGTTTGGTGGCTTCCATAACTGTATACCTACTTTTGCACATATTTCTGCATTGTTAATGTTCTACTTTTAATGTGCAAGAGTTTTTATAAACATCACTGTCTTTATTACAATCAAATCAATATCTGACCAGAAAATAATCTATAATCTGCCTTTTAAATGTCAAATCAGGCAGGTGAGGCTAAAAATTCTTACACTCCGGACGGTTGAAAACATAAATATTTGTTACTGCACCTTTTCTTTTCACTATCTTTAGTTCCATATCCCCATTAAGTATTTTACTGTATGAAAAATTTTACATGAGTTAATTATTATATTTCAGAAATGTTATTTCTGTAGACTCATAGCAGAGTACAAGTGATTAACATATCAAATCAGATATCCCGCTGCGTTTCCAGTAGCATTTTTCTCATAGTTATATTCACATAGGATGTGCATTTTGGTGCAATGGATATCGGCTTGGAAAGAGAAATCGAAGAACTTAGTTCGAATTCAGGTTGAACTCGTTGCATTTTACTGAGGCGCAAATTAGATAAGGAAGGGAACTAATCCATTGTTTCTCCTTCCATTATTGGTTTAATTGCAGGATTGAATATTTTTAGAGTCTTGGTTGATAAATAGTCTAGGTGTGCATTGTGGTGCAGTGGATGTCTACTCTGAAAGACAAATCGGTGTGCCCAGTTCGAATTATAGCTGAATTCTTTGCATTCACTTAAGCATAAATAAATTTGGGAAATGAATTAATCGGTCTCTTTTCTACAGTTATGGATTAAATAATAGGACAGATTGGTTTCTATAGCCTTGACTGGCAACCAATCTATCGCAGAAAGCAATGGCAAACTTCGGCGGGATAATCTTCTGACCAGTCAATCATATCTCTTTCGGGATATGATTGCCCACATCGTGTATCACGTATGGCACTTAAATGACTGACTGATAGTCTACCGCAGAAATTAATGCTAAGCTATTGCAGGAAAATAATTTGCTTGGTACATCCTGAATAAAAAAAGACATTATACCCCAAACATATATCACATATGTTAATTAACTGTCTGATTGAGTATTCACATGATACATAAGCACTAGAACTGCTCAAGGCAGCTGATTTCTGTGTAATTTTGCATGACATTAAGATGTCAATAAAAACACTTAAGTAGATTACGTAGACTTCGAGTTTTGTTTAACAACATATCAATCTATGTGGGTTATTTAATGTTAAAAAGGTGGGGTTTAAGTTATTTTTAATGTTTCGTTATCGTGAGAAGATTATAATCAAATTTAATGAATTTTTTTTATTGTTTTTAGAAAACTGAAAGTGTCTTCTAGCTTTGTATTCAAAAATGTTTTGTTGAGAATTTTTTTTTCAAAAATTATATTTTCCTATAGATTTCTATTTTTTTAAAATATATTTCTACAAAAGTCTATTGTTATATTTTCATTGTGTTTTGACCCCACTTTGGGTGTTAACTATTTGTCCATAGCTGGGAACTTAACAGATGGACCTGAGAACAACAGCAATTAAGAGTTGGCTCCGTTCTATCACAACCTCTAAAACAGAGGCCTTGCTGCCGGATGTATTTGGTCATATCCAGGACCAGGTTATGGAGAAACGGTATATTTGAAGTGATCAAGATTATGGCGCTTTATGAAAAGATTCTTTCCCACATAGCAGCAATTATTCGGAAGAAGTTTTCAGATGTAACTTTTATGTGATATATTAGCTCCCATTTGCAGAGTTCAAACCATTTAGTGCCAAAATAGTGACAGCATAGTAAGAGACAGTCAAAAATTCGTATTTCGAAAAGAATCTTGCTTTCCTGACGGCTACAACCTCCAGAAATTTAAATGCAAAGTCAATACTCATCTAATAACCACTGGACTCTAGCTATCTCCACCCCTGTATAACCTTCCCTTTCTCTCCACCTATGTATCTGTCATCGCACCTGCTTTCTCAGCTTTCTATTGTTCCTTTCTAACTAGTTTGTACTCCTCACTCTTTTCTAATTAATCTTTTTACATTTTTGTAGCGCCCTGCACATCAGTGGCGTTTCCGCCTTGCTCGGGGTGAAATGATTAAAAAAAAAAAGAATAGAAAAACATGACGATATTTCAAGAGGTAGTTTTTCTCGTAGAATGTTTGCCAACCAAATAACACTTTCTTCTTTAGTATTTTACCTCATATTACCTCCTATATTCCTCAATTCTTATACTTATAAAGGTTCTTATATAAAAGCCAACGCACTGACTTAGTATGAAAATCGATCTCGACATATCAGTCCTACATTCCGCGCCGACGGCTGCTAAACAAAGCATACATCTTTTTGTTTTTCTCATCGTCTATTAATATCCGGCCGGCAAGAGAGTTTTCTGTTTTGTTTTTATTTTGTCTCCTTGCCTATATATTTAGCTTTTGCATTCAGCTTTTTCAATTTTCTATTCGTTTTTAGTTAAATATTATCCTCCTACATAGTTGTTTTTATGTACTCCTTTTTTTCGATTTTTGAACTCCCTTCCGTTTAATATTATTGTGTAGTTATCAAAGTCATGAGACGTATCTAATATCAGCACAGGAAGTAGTGAGACATAAACTACACTCTGATCGTAACGTTTGTACATCAAAACAGAACGAATAGAACAAAGATTGATGAATAATTTAGATATTCCATCTTTAAATCAATTTAAAAATCAACCAGAATATTTTTAGATTAAAGATCTTCACAGACAATGGCTGTAAGACAACTAATCGACAGTAGAAACAATAGTATCTAGACGTGATAAATAGCTGATACAAACGTGGAAGACATACTATTTTCAAAACAAAATAGATTTCAGCATACACCCAGAAAATAAATTCATATTGTTGCAGCTCCCATAAAATAACCTAATCTGAGGAACAATAATAGAAATCTATTACACCGTGTGACTCTAGTGAATCAAAAAGTGATCTTCATTGAACGAAATAAAACTAAAGCAATTGTTTCAATAAATTTTCACACGGTTGTATATATATATATATATATATATATATATATATATATATATATATATATGCTTTTAATAATTCATCGAATTTGATTAGATATCGAATACTCAACAGAATGTAGAAAGCACTGAACGGCCGTTTCGTCCTATATTTGGGATTCATCAGTAATGCGCATTCACTTCCAGAAACTGAAACCCAGACAGTTAAGTAATTAAGCAAAAGTCATGCCATTCACACAGGACTCTGCCTCAACGAGTCACGACTATTCACCAAGCCACTTACCCCAAATCATTATAAGCAAGTTCAAGCAACTATACACAAAGAGAAATTTTAGCAAGCTTTAAAATGATTAATTAATTCATCGAGTTTTATTACACCTCAACAGAATGCAGAAAGCACTGGATGGCTGTTTTATCGAGTTTAATTTGTTACTTCTTCGTCGTCGGGGCCCGTGTTAAAGCTGGTATGACGTTTGCTTAATAATGTAACTGCGTTTTAATTCCTGGTAGTGGATGTGCACTGCTGATGAGTCCCAAATACAAGACAAAACGGCCGTCTAGTGCTTTCTGCATTATGCTGAGTTCTAATAAAACACGATGAATTACATAATTATTTCAAATCCAACCACAATTTTTGTTTATATATATCAATCTAAATTTTAGTATTCTAGGAAATAAGATTCAGCTGTATCCATTATAAAATTTCAGACTAGTAATTAGTGAATTTATATTACCTTATATTACCTTGGTGCAGGAACAAGTCTAAACATATTTAGTAGATAAGATAAGGAAAATGAATAGTGTTCTTTGCTTAATTTCCCAAATTAATACAAAATGAAACAATAAACGAAGGACTTATTTCATATTTTCAAAATCTCCGTCACATGTAAATGCTCATATGTAAATCATACAAGATGACCAACTCATTCGTGAATGTTAAAAATGTCAACTTTATAAAACTGTTTACGTAAGTGAATGCAAAAAATTTGAGTTGAGTTCTTCTATTCACTTACGCGCAAATAACATTGCGAAAGGTAGTAATCCGTTTCTTCCCTCCAGTTATCGGTTAAATAACAGTAGAGATTGGCTGGTAACCTGTCTGCCACCGAACGTAATGGCAACCTACTGCGGGATAATTTTCGGCCCAGTCGGTCAAGTCTTTTTCGAGATATGATCTCCCGAGCGTGTATTTTGCATGGCACTTAACTGACTGATCTACAATGTATGAGATAGCAAGCCTGTCGCTACTTCATGGAAAGTGCTCGGACAAAAATATTTCTTGGTTCCGCCAGGTCTAGCCTTTACGGCTAGAACCCATGGAATATCTCCACCGGATATCTGTAAAATGTTTTTACCTGAAATTTACCACGAGCGGCATTTGCACAGTGTATATATATATATATGTGTGTGTGTGTGTGTGTGTGTGTGTATGTGTGTGTAAATAAATTTTATTTTATACATTACCGAGGATAACGAAGCGTTGAAACAATGTTGCGTAACTGACTGACTTCTGAAAGAAAATATTTAAAATCACTACATGATATTTGCAATGAGCAATTTTAATCTAATTTAATTCTTACTATAGTGTTTAATTGTAATGATATTAAACGCCTAAGCCATTACTTTTTAGTGGTTATTACTGAAAAATGTATTTTTACAAGCAGGGTTTTTTATCATAAAGTGCTGTATATAAGGGTGTAGAAATGGCGTTGATAGTTGCAAATAAATTCTCTTTTCATTGGAGCAGATTCATGGCGACTTCTGAGTTTCGTGATGACGCCGTGATGATGTTCTCACCCAATTTCATCCCGTCAGGGATTTTTTCAAGGTAAAATGTTATAAATTTTATTTTAAATAAAGTATCTATAAAGAAGTATTGTTGGCTATTAGAAAAAAACACTCATAAATATTCATAAAAAATACTGAAAATATTAAACGTTTAAAAAACATCATAGATTTTTATGTGCATTATGTCATATTGTGTTAAAACGAGAAGAAAATTAGCTGTTTACTTTGGATTTTATATTTTTTGTGTATGTTAGTCTGCAAAGGTATTGTTTCCATAAGGTAAAATTGGGAAGTAACTCATAAAATTATACTGCCCACACACAAAAAATATTCTCCTTAAATATAAACTATGGCGTTTTTTAAATGCTTAATATTTTCACTTATACTTTAGAATATTTATGAGAGTTTTTTTAAAAACCCAACAATATTTTTATAGATACCTTATTTAAACTAAATTTTCTTTCAACACTTTCCTTTGATAAAGTTCCTCACGGGTCAAAATGCGTAGGCGAGAAATATATGGGATTTCCTCTTGTCTTTATTATTTTTTTCGTACTGTTTTTTCCTCAGTTTATCATTGAGTTCTCTTTTGCATATATATATATATATATATATATATGTGTGTGTGTGTGTGTGTGTGTGTGTGTGAGTGTGTGTGTGAAAGTGAATCAAAAATTTCTTTCAACCTTGAAGAAAAGACTTGAGGCGATGGATGTATGCTTCTAGCGATAAAGATTCTTAACCAAGCATGTTTTAAGGCGAAAAGGTTTTACACAATAACTGCTTCTAACAATAAGAATGCATGAGAGAAAACATAAAAGACGCATAATGAGGGACGTTGTCTTGGATAGCCTAACATTCACATCATATACTGCAGGCAGAAGTAGTAAAGAAGCATTAGTAGCAACCTAAGTATATATCACCACAAAGACAATGCGATTTTATAATGGACAAAGAATTGCAGCGCGCAACGCAAAATATTTAAAGGCACAAGGCGTATGAATATGGCTGGAGATAGAGAATAAATGCGTGTTATGTGTAAAAGAGTAATACATTTTTAAAAATAGGTTTTGAAGAAGCGAGAAAGACATACAGTGAATAGAAACGTGCGAATAGATTTAGGCTAAAGGCAAACCTTGCTTGCAGAAATGCAAAGATTTTTCTTTAGTGAGAATTCAAAATCGTCAATACAATTATATTATGTATTTATGTTTTTGTAATCTATTTTTTACTCTTGAAAAACGGATATGGGTTCGTTCTATTTCACTGAATAAGATGAATACCGAGTTTTTTCAGATTTGTTTCTGTTAAGATTAAAATCGAATAAAAAACAATGAATGTTTTACTAGAATCGCTGTTGAAAATCTGCTCATGAGAAGGGAATTGACAAAAATTAAACCTATTGTGTATCTTCGTCCTTATGTCTGTCCTTGACCTTTTCTCAGAGTATATATGTGTCAAATATCTTTTGAAAACTAAGGATTACTCTGCACAAGGTCAGGGGGTAACCACAGTTAGAGGGTTACGTTAAGTGTTAGTTCATATGAAGAGGAGAAGATAACACTATGCTAAATCTTGAACAGGCTAACATTAGAGTCATCTGGGAAACAACCTTTTTGAGTTTGTTCCACAGAGTAGTGATTAGAGGGTAGAATCTGTTTGAGTGGGACTTACTTTTTTCCGATAGATTACGTTGGAAATGTGGGTGGTTTACTACTGTATATGTAACATAGCATGATATTTATCATCGTCATATATAGATATGTATTTCTGTATATGTGAACGTTTAATTATGTTTGTACGCGTGTCTCAACTGGTTTTGTATGAGTGTATGTTTGTGTTTATCTGCGTATGCATAGTACTTGTAAATTGAATATAACTGCTGCATCGTGCGTTGCCCAACAGTTTCATTGTACATGTGCGTGAGTATATTTGCATTTGTTTAATTGTTTTTGTCTGTATGGATGTATGCATGCCAAGTTTATGAGCAGTGCTTCTTTAATTGCACGTGTACGCTCCCGTGCTTGCATGGGTGCTTTTATGTATACATGTGCATGATTGCCTGTTCGTATATGTTTCTCTGTGACTAAGAATATATAATCTTAGTGAAGTTAAGTACCTGTATCTCTTCGCTTCTTATAATCGTTTCACCTCAAATAAGGCCGTACCACCAGTGATGCGCAGGGGTCTAGAAAATAGTAAATCTTCAAACAGAAGGAGAGTGCAGACAAAGACGAACTATTAACAGGAGGTGTCAGAGAAAGGGCAAGAAAAGTAGGTGAACACAGAATTGAAGACAGTTGCGAAAGTAGAGAGAAAGGAAAGAACAAAATACACGGGGTGAGCTAGAAAGAACTGGACTCAAATGGATAAGAGATTTCATGACATTGAATTTAAATTCCTGGAGTTTGTAGGAAAGCAAGTATAAGGAAGCGATTTCTACAGGTGGGAAGTGCGAGTAAAGAAGCTACGGAAGAATTGTCGGCTGTATTTGGTTAATTTGATTGTAAATGGGTGGGACCTTGTTGCTTTTCTGCTTGCACGAGTAAATTCTTGTGGAGAAGGCATCAGTGACATTTGTCTGAGCAGAAGCCATGAAAAAGAGAGAGAGGGAAACCACATTTCGGAGATGAGAATGTGGCTGAAGTTTAGCTGCCAATTCGGGATAAATCACATAATAGATTCTCCTTTGGAGTCTGTCGAGAACACTCAGATAAACATCAAGGACGCCTGGCCATTTATGACAACAGTATTATTAATGAGTGTTTTCTGTGCGTTTGCGCACTTACGTCCTTACAAGTTAATATGTTCTTGTGTGCGCGTGAACATGTGTGTTGTATATATGTGAACGTACACTAGTCTGCGGGTAAATTAATTTCTGTATGTTCATGACTGTGCGCGAGTATGTAAATACATTTGTGTGCGTGCTTGTGCATATGATTGTTTGTGGCTGTGTGCACGCATGTACTTAAAATTATATTCATTATGAAATGCTTATTTTTCTCTCGTCATAAATTAACAAAATGTCTTTCAGTCAGTTAATTGCTATACGTTATACACGTTTGGGCGATCATATTCCGAAAGGGATATGACTGATTGAACTGAAGATTTTCCCGCAGTAGTTTGCCAATGATTTCTGCTGTGGAGTAGATAGTATAGGATTTCTTAACAACCAATATGCCCTGTTATTTAAATCATAGATCGAGGGAGATAACACGGAAATAGTATCCCTCTCGTGGATATTTGTGAGTAAGTGAATGCAACGAATTCGACTGGTACTCTAAATCGGTTTACTGATTTCTTGTTCCGTGCCAAAAAACAGTGCACCACAACGAAGAATTTTACGGAATTAAAAAATAATGTAAAAAAGATGCATGTTTCTTTGAAAACGCCCGACAATAAAGATAATTTTCAGTATTCTAACATGTTTCAGTTTTGCTGTAGATAAAAAATGTAAGAATGTTTCGTAATTCCAAGCGCTTTGGCCCTTTTTTTCTGGCTGTACTTATGGGTGTTATTTTTATAATTATGTTTTGACTATAACGCCATGAGGATAAAATATCAATAGAGTAATAATAACACTCTTGAGAATGGCCAGAGAACTGACCGAAAGCGCTTGGATAACTAATGCTGTAACATTTTACCGTTTTTTATCGCAAAACAAAAAAAAAAAATAAACGGAACACGTTAGAATAATGGAAAATTTAAATAAAAAAAAATATTAATATCTTCAATATCGGTTGTTTTCAACGAACAAGCGCTGAAAGTAAATGTTGATGCCCATATATATATATATATATATAAATTCAGATACTTCAATAACAAGGATGTGTGTGTGTGTGTGTGCGTGTACGCTTAGATATACGAAACGCTTAATAATCTATCCGGATAAGCGCTTTAAAGAATTTAAAATAAAACATGTTCCATTAAAACAAAAATAAACAAGACTTTAGGGGAAAACAGTACTACAGCAAAACAGTAGACGTTACAAAAAGAATCTCTAAAAATAAGAAACGTAAGCATCGCTAAAAAAAATCAGGGCATAAAAATATTGACTGAATATTGAGTACAACCTGAAAATAATACGAAGAAAATATCGAAGAAAAGGAAGCCTGAATCGTTCAAATTGTCGATTTCCTCGTCTATAAATATGCAAATGTCACAAGATTGAACGGTGTGCGTTATGCTTAACGTTCAATAGCGTTTGTTAGAGAGACTGCGATAACTAACCAATCAGAAGTCAACGTCAAGGTCGGAAAGGTACAAAACAAAATCGTATATTAATAAGCCTGGTTTTATTTATGTAATTCATTCACATGATCTTGATTTTTTAAGAATCTTCTTGAAAATATATTTTTATTTTTATGTGTTATTGTAATATTTACACACTTTCTTCATAGTTATTGCTTCATTTATTTTTAAATGTTCTCACTTTTTTTTAGTGAGAAAAATGAATTTTAATTTCTCTGCTCTTTGCTATTCCAAGAATTTATTTTTTTCTACTGATGTCAGAACCCACAAATATCTTTATAACTGTTCTGCAAATATTCTATATAACTCTCCGTTTCTGTATATTGCAGAGATCCATCTTTTATTGGTCTTATATATAATATTTCTTGTCAGGTTGCACATCACTGTTATATTTTATTTTACAAACTTAATAATTTCTTCTTTCAAAAGTAGTTTAGATTTTTTCCATTGCCGTGTCTACATGAATTAGCTTTATTCATCTCTGGCCCAAAAAGAATAAAATTTTGCTTTTCAACATTTCTGTTTTCTGCTCTATTTTATTTATTTATTTATTTCATTCATTCATATATCCATTCTTTCTCCGATTTTTCATCGTCGTCGACGTCAACATAAAATAGATCGTTTTATCGATTTTTTTTTATATAATTTCATTTATTTTATTATTTGATTTCTAATATTATTATTACGATTATAATTATCACCATTATTATTAGTTATTCTAAGCCTTGGCAGTGCTACACTTATATTAAGCTGCTATCAAAATCTGTTGACCAAATCAAATTAAAAGAAACTTATGCTAAACACTTTCCTCACGCATTAATTTTTTGTAAAAACATTCATATTGTTTCGTTATTAACTATTTTCAAATAGGGAGTTTCTTTTCAATCAGTTTATTTCTTTCTTTTTAAATATTCTTCATATACTGCTTTCTGAGGCAATTATCGTCATTATCTTTAACTCAACGTAAAAAGAATTATAAAGGAGAGGAATATAAAATACTCTAAAAAGCATATAATAAAAAGCGTATTAACATTTCTATTAACTTTATAACATAGTTTAATCGTATTCTTTATCGTATTATGTTTTTGTTTTTTTATTTAGACTTCCTGACTCTTTCTTAGCGGTATGTTTGCAATCATAAACTCATTATCTAGAATTCGCTCAGAGCAGAGCTGCTATTCAAATGTAGATTTTCCTTCTCGTTAAACGCCTTCATATAAATAGACATCAGCGAATCATCGCCATAACAAAAGATCATATTTTGTAATGAATGGGTGACATGGAGTAACCATTATTGTTGCCTATTTACCGTGCACTGTCTTTATTATGTTTTACATAATTCTATTCAGAGTTTTGTTAAAAATCTTAGCGAGATCAATGCGAAACAATCGATTTATGAATACAAAAGCACTTCATCAATATGGAACAACAGGAGGGATCGAAGTTCACAGCCCCTTCGATATTGCATGAGAATTAACGAATCAAAACTTGGTTATATTTCTCTCTCCCTATATATATATATATATATATGTATATATATATATATATATATATATATATATATATATATATATATATATATATATATCGGTGTGTGTGCGTGTGTTAGGAAAAAATAGACTGTAGAATTATAAAAAAAATCGAATATGTTGACTGCCATCCTCAACTCTCAGGTTCCGTCAACGCGTTTATTTTCGTAGTTAATATAGCAAATTTATACAAGTAGACACAGCTTTCGGTAACCTAATTGATATGCGTGTCTATAAAAAATATTGCAATCTGTAGACTTGCATGTTTTAAAGTTTACTAACTAGTTTGTCTCCTTACATTTATATCTTGGTGAGGCTATGAAATTTTAGTCAAAACTCGAAGACAGAGCTCACTAGATGAACACGTACCGAAGATGCCAGGCTTGAAAACAAAACTTACGCCTTATACAGATACAAAACTCACAGACATATAACTCCATATCTACGAAGCTACCTGCACTCACAGAATAAAATACATTATATATGTTAGATAATTCTAATAAGATAATTTTCTATACCAATGCTAAACAAGTACAAAGTTATATATCTATATCTATATATATATATATATATATATATATATATATATATAGTCACGCTCAAATTTCAGTCGGCCTCTACGAACACTGGCGAAGCAGTGTCGGCTCTGTTCATTCTTTTTTGCCAGCTGTTAAACTATTTGCCGCGTGTTTTCTTTTTTTTAACAGTCTTATCTAATGTTTGGCAATAATTTTGTCGTCGAGAAATGAAGAAAAAAATATATATATATTACATTGCGTTCTGTCACGCTTAGGTTAGCTAACTTGTGAGGAACTCGTAGATCTATAAATAAATAATACATATTTAAACGATAAGAAAAACTTGAGTTCATGAACTGAAAACGAGTAAACTTTAACCAGAAGAAATGATGTGGCGATTAGGTTTGACTTAGCTGAAACAATTGTTTCATGTACAATGTTCGGTTCGACAGGAAATTTCCAGATATTTTATACCGATCGCTGTTTTATTAGCACCAGTTAGTTATTATATATTTGTGAGTGTGCGCGTCTGAACTCAAAAGAGACACTTCCAAATCATTGTCTGATTATTGTTAAGTTTTGATTTGTAACGTTTGGTATTCGGATGAGCATTTTCTTTCTGTAAATTACGGCTGTTGGACACTACGATCTTCTTCATATATTTTTCTTCATCAACAATTTCATAATTTTCATTTTAATGTGAAGATTTTATTTAATCCACCTTGTATGATTTCCTCATTACGCTCGCATTCTTTTGCGAACATTCAGTATCAGGCCATATTTACATATCTGTCGCTTTCTTAAGCTGAAACAGATTAAATATTTCTGGTCTATCATACCTGACAATTGAAATCACCACTACAACAGTATAAAATATATTTTAGCAAACTATTATGTATTTATTTAATAGTAAAATCCAAAAGACAAATGACAAATGCAGACGACAATACTACTCCTGCTGCTTCTTCTCTAGCACATCCCGCCTGTGGAACTCGCTCCCGTCTTCTTGCTTTCCTGACAGCTACAACCTCCAGAAATTTAAATGCAAAGTCAATACTCATCTACTAACCACTGGACACTAGCTCTCTCCCCACCCCTGTATAACCTTCCCTTTCTCTCCACCTATGTATCTGTCATCGCACCTGCTTTCTCAGCTTTATATTGTTCCTTTCTAACTAGTTTGTACTCCTCACTCTTTTCTAATTAATCTTTTTACATTTATGTAGCCCCCCTGCACATCAGTGGCGTTTCCGCTTTGCTCGGGGTGAAATGATTAAAAAAATGTTAATTTTGACAAAATTGTGTTTACCTATAACATATAACCCGTACGATCACCAAAGATACGTAACATCGAGCATAAAGATAGAAATATCAGGCGCGATATGCATGCCTGTTTGGTTGCTGTGTTGATAATGTTTTGACATTGTTTAATAAAGAACTGGAATCTATTTTTGGTTGAATTTCTTATTTTTACTTACACGTAAATAGCCGTGGAAAAGTTATTTATCCAATTATTCTCCAACAAGCTACTGGTAAATTAGTAAGATGCATAATCACTAAATATTAACTACAAAAATACAATTTCTACATTATAAAGAAATATTTCTGGCTTTAAATAACCTGAAAATCGATGAAAAACGAATCAAACAAAATCAAATTGTATCTACGAGATCATGATCAGCAAACTGAAGAACAAACACCTGAAAAATTACGGATAGTACTCGGGCCGAAAGTTTAGGATTATTGGAGAAAGATGCGAATGTGATTCGTAATAGCAGATAATGTAAAAATAATAAATATGTGTTGTTTGGTAAATTTGAAAGCAGATTAGGCTTAGCATTTTCTAGATTTTGTTGTATATATTATTCGAAAATGTTTGGTATAAACATGGATTTCAGTAAAGAAATTGTTGTATTATTTGTAAGGCATTTCACATTTACTTTATATGATTGTCACACAACGAAATTCCGCAATCTAGTTTTACATACATGATCGGTAGAATATGAATTTCTCCAGAAAAATGTCAATGATAATTTCAACAGATGTAACTAAACGTTATTATTTGATACAATTATGTCATGTATAGAACCTGCTTGACAGCCACATGAGTTTGCTTTTTTTTTTGTCTTAAATCGTATTTTAAAACGGATTGTTTTTTCTATTATCCGGTATGGCTAAATTTTATTTCATATTTATATCATATATTTGCTTGTATTGTTTTCAGTTTTGTAGATATTCGGCACCACTCATGCACCCGTTTAACTTTTATTTTTCATCTTGAACGTAAAACTGTGGTTAGATGATTGGTGTTCGCATCATGCGAAACGCGTTTGTGATTCACTATACTCGATTTATCAAGGAGATAACTTCTTGGGATTAACAACCTGATGGGGATTCTATCATAGACTGATTATTCCCAGTTTAAATTTCTCCATTTTAGGTGCCTGTATATACGTGATACTCCAACTCTTTAATACAAGTTTCAGAACAGAATAACTGCAAGAAGTAAATGACAAGCATGCATTGTTCACAGACAAAATACATAGTCACTAATTTGTCCCACACAGAAAAGATATAGCATGTATATGTATCGTGCAATATGTACGGGACGAAATTTAAGAAGGGAAAACAAATATGCTAGTGCTGATAATTCTGTATCTATTAAGACCATGTATCCTAAACTTTCCTGGCTCTTTTGTCCGCTTATGCATTGCTATTTTGCTGTATAAATAGAAAACGGCGAAGACAGGCACGTCTTGCTTCTAAACATGATAAAGAGCTATTTCTTTTTGACAATCTATGAACTAATGTGACTTCTGATTGTTATGATTCTCAGGAATTAAACTTAGCCAAGAGGAGATCCCCACGTGTTTTTCTTTCTGCATCGAGAAAACTTCTACACATCTCCAAACATATCTTTTCTATCACGATATATATATATATATATATATATATAAAGCGTGTCGATATAATGTTAAACATATACTGTTAAATAGAAAAAAATAATAAATGTCTATTAATATTTAATTATGATTCGTTCTAAACATCGTATTTTCGCTTTAATTTCAGCTGAAAATAAAGACAGAAATTCTCTAACATTTGGATAATTTTTATTAAGTTTGATAATTTTTGTCTTTATTTTCATCTGAAATTAAAGGGAAAATACGATGTTTAGAACGGCACATGATTAAACATAATAGACATTAATTGTCCCTTATGTATTCCAATATATGTTTAGAAAAAAATATATATGCTCTAATACGAAATATCGAAACTGTTAATTTTAATTGTATCATTAAAGCTCAAGTAGTGTCGTTTAAAGGAAGTAGTGAAAATATTTACTTTGCTGTTAGTTTTCTAGTTTCTGATCTTCGATAGCAAATTAACGACAGATCTGTTTGAAATATATAGTCATTTCCTCCAAGGGTTGGTAACGGTTACGGTACTAATTCTCGTATCTAAAATTGGAATAACATTCACATTTTGTTGTAATCTGTGTGTCTCGCTTAAATCATTTGATAATGCATAGCTTATCTTCCAACTATAATGGTCACCATCTTACTGCAACGTTACCTGACCTGCTTGGCTTAATATATTCCATACCACTTTTGACTTTCTCGTGAATTTTTTTCTAACTAGTAGTAATTAACTGGAGGATAAGCGTAAGGCCTCTTTCTCTCCCCTCTCTCTCTCTATATATATATATATATATATATATAGAGAGAGAGAGAGAGCTAGATAGATAAGTAAGAAATTATAAAAGAATTTACAAAATTCGGATTAACCGACTTACCAATTTACATTTATTTATTTGGAAAGAATTTTCAGACAAATAAATTTAAATGAACATGACGTTTACTACAAAATTTTCGTATAATTTCTTATCACTTTCTTCGATTGCGTTTTTTTCATAATATATATTAGAATACCATCCCGAGCAGAGAAAATTTCTAAAACAAATAAAAACAGGAGAATATAACTTTAAATGTTTCGAATACTACCGGATGACAGTTATTTTGTTTGGAAAATAACTGTCATCCGATAGTATTCGGTATATATATATATATATAAGAGAGAAAGAGAGAGAGAGGGCGGGAGAGACTTCATTCTTAATGCCCCAAAATTCTACCTTTTGCATGATATATTGACAAGGTTTATTATTATAATAATATTTGAAAATATGCTGTTTTCAAAAAAATGGTAGTATACTCAGATATAGCTAACTACTAAAAATAACGTTTCAGCAATCAATCTGGCTGATTAATAAATAAAAACAAGCAAATCTTTAAGAAACGATTCGTTTACGTTAGTATATGGAACTGAGCACATATTAATATTTCCGGAGTTCGAGGAAAATTTGAAGTAATTAGAACTATTCAACGTTTCTTAATCATCGACCAACTTCATGGCTGACTTGGCCTGAAGCGGATGGAATCTAATAATGCCAAGAGGGACGCTGTCTACTTATCTTTCCTGGGTGTGTATATTTCTCTTTAATAAAATTTTGCGAATATTCAGGCCAATAGTACAAAATAAATAAATATACTTTTCAATAAATATACAGAGCGTTTAACTAAATAAAGTTATACAGTACAAAATTATATTTAAATAATGAAATATCAAAATAATAAATAAAAATTCATTCAATTTAAAAAATAGAGACATGTGTTTGCCAAGGATATCGTGGACCGAGCAAGTAAGCAATGACGATGTTTTGGAAAAGATGTAAACAAAAAGTAAATTAATATTGATCATTAGGAAGAGATAAATAAAGTCCCTAAGACATACAATAAGGAAGAAGGTCTTGGAGTACATGATACTAAAAGGTCAGATAGAGGGAATAAGAGATTGAAGAAAGCAGTACATAACATATTTGAAGGGCCTGAGCAGGCGGATGAAAGAACGGGTATTTCGTGTTGTTACACGAGAAAGTGTGCTAAAAGCCACCATCAATACGGAGACGTGGAAGGCCATGATCGCCTACGTACTAAAAGAACAAGGCACATATAAGAAGTGTATATGTCTGTGTGTCTGTTTAACTTAGATATAAGTACAGCGAGCAAGAAAATAAAACTACAGTTTGCATTATAAATACGTAAATATTTTATGAAAAATTCTATTTCTTTATCATTAACGAATCACATTTTTCTTGACATTCACACACTAGCAAAGTTCATCGTTGACGCTTGCAGGATATTGATGATGAAAACGATCTTAGGCGGAAAATCTGTGTCAGTTTCGGAAATCGACTACAAAAATAGTCGAGCGCGATGGAAATCAGCTTGGAAATGAAATTGATTTCGAACGGATTTATGTTATTTTGAAATCGTTTATATTTAGAACGTTTGAACAACTGTTCGTTTTCCTTCCGAATATAGTACTCTTTTTTTATAAAATAAATTTATTTGGGCCTGAATTCCGCACATTCCCTCACGCACCACACATACGCAGACACACCCAGAGAATTCCGAGTGTACATACATATACAGTCGTTCACTAACTTTTACAAGAATGACGCAATGTCTTTTACGAGGGGAAATCCCACCCAAGACGAGAAATACAGTTATTCATGATTAATGTTTCTTCATGTTAAAATATAGCATATAGCATTACTACTAGTTTATCTCTTTACATGCAGCTTTCTAATTAGAAAACTCAAGGTGATGAAATACCTTCTGATTTTATATAAGCCCAATCGCCAATATGATTTCAGGAAGTACAAAAGCGGTATATTTTATATATATACCCTAACGTTAACCTTAAAAAATATTTTAACCCCACTATCTTCCTATTCCAAGCTCCTTGCCTATCTTTAGAAAATATGGATTCTTGGTTAACACATATATATATTTTTTTTCTCTAAATGTTTTTTCTCTAATATTTTTAAACTGATAACTTCCTGTAATTGGCATTTAACTCGCTTCTGCCTAAAAGATTTAATCAAATAAACTTTAAAAAAACTTTAAAATCTTATATTGAAACCCATTCCTTCTCACCTAAATACACCTCTTCAAACAGCCCAAAATCTTATCTTTAAAAAGTAATTTAACTCATTTTCTTGTCTATCTTTATAAAATATGAACTCCTATTCCTCCACTTCCATAATATACCATTTCAACAGCCTGTAACCCCGCGACTAACAGCTTTGCCCTTTTCCACTTTGTGACCGTTGTTAACCAAAAACCCCTCCACACTCTAACTCAGGGCCTTCGCCATTTGGAAAAACAATGTAGCTGACGTGGCGTAGAATCTCTATTAGAGATCCTATGTTGAAATGTACATCCGACACCTTTGAATTTTGGAAATGTTCTATAATTTATATTGGCTCTGTATTCTTAATACACTGAGCTCTCTGCCTGCATCACTTTTTAAAGTTAAAAATTTTTAATATTGATTAGGATCAGGTTCTTTGAATTTACCTTCCTACTCTTCCACTTCGGATTAAAGAAAAACAAATATATACATATATAAGAAACCAAGAAAACTTTACAATGTCCCAAACATTAATTTAAAACAGTGCTCGATATATAATATAGAAGTGTGTATATTTATTATAAATTATAGTATAGAACGTGTTCAAACATTTTACACTTTGTAGTGGATGGAAAAAAATTGTACATGTTCTAAAATATACTATATATATCGTTAATTCGTGCATGTGTTGAGTTGTGATGAAGCATAATTGCAAGATGTTTGGGTTTTTTCAGTATGTTAATGATAGAAATATGTTTAGGCGAGCAGATTTCTTGTCGTAAAGTAATCGTATCGAGACAGTACGTTAATGTTATTCTTGTGTAGAAATTTGTCATTTATCTGAGCCGAGTTATGCAGAATGCCAAGTTTCGTGAAGGTATAGGTTACAAATCCTATATCACCCAAAAATGAACTAAACACAGTAAATTGGCACTCCCGCAAAATCGGAATCAACTGACTAAACACACTTAGGAAAATCTCAGACTAAAGCAAATTTCACAAGTTAGTGTAAAAATCAAAGTCTAGATTCTGAGTGGATAGGAAATTGACATTTGCTATAGGACGGCAGTCAAATTTTTTTTTCACATGTAAAGAAGAAAATGCCTTTCGGAGCCGGTCACATGACAATGATACGTCATTTAACCACATTCCGTGACCGGTTAAAAACAGTCCGGAGATGACAGACATTGTGGCAAAGTAACACAAGAAGCTGAACTGGACGAAAGGGCGTGTCACATATTCAATTGATCTTTTCTTCTTTTTTTTCTATTTTTCAATTTTTCTCCACGCCGCCAAAGAAACCAACAAAAACAACAGGACACAGTCTGTGATAAGTAAAATTTCTCTAATTTTTACACTTTTTTCTCACCCTGTCAACAACCTACCAAAAAGAGGAAGAAACATACATTTGACTTTGCAAATCAAGTACATAAATTTCCCATCAAACATTTTTCTACTTATACATTTATAATAATATTCAGCAAACAAAATTTTATTTATTTTTTCAACAATCCTGCGATATATCTAAATGTGTGGATTGTCTGATATGTTAGGAAATGGCCTTGCACCAGGTATGGCCGACGCACGCTACATAGTTGGTGTTTTAGCTAGAAACCTGCTCTCTACATAATATGACGCTGCAAGGAACACGGTGAGATTCTGAACACAACATGGCTGATTATCCACAAGAACTTGCAAAGTACTTGCAAAGAAATATTTATTTCAACATATATAATAACACCGCAAAAAACATGTACCCTACATGAATGGTGTGACTACTCAAAACCCTTCAAAATAATTCTAATAATCACAATCTGATTACTCTACATACACAAAAAATAGCATGAGTTTTCCTGTGGTTAAAATAATTTTAATATTGCTACACAAAAACGAACGCACTTTTTATCAACAAGAACTACTTTTCAGTACCTGTAAATTCTATCTCTAAAAGAACGTTTCACTACAATAATGTCAACCACGTGAAAGACACGTACAGGAATTCTGTTCTCTGCAAATTGTTGATCACAATATATACAACCACCAATTCATAAATTGGTGTCAACACATAGAACATTGCACAGTTTAATAATGGTATACTAGACCGCACAACTCTCATCTCTCCCAGGCTTTCCAGAAAAAGGGTGATGAAACTTCGACGTACTGATGTTTTACTTCATTTAACGAGAATCACTAAGAAAACAGCAAACTCGAATTATTAATACAGGAGATATGTGACATCTCCACAACACATTGACGTTAAACCCAGATATCTTCTAAGTTCTTTCAAACACCCGTTGACACTCGATGTCAACACACCAAGATAAATCAACTAAAAAAATAAAGTTTGCATATCAAAGTTTTTCCAACCGTTAATTCTTCTAACACTAAGATAAATCCACACACATACCAAAAAAAAAAAAGAGGACCATCCAAACGTAATCACCTCAACGTAGAGCATTGGCATCAATTAGAAGATTTTACAGTCACATCAAAAACTGGAATCCAGCTGGTAATTTCCAGATCATGCTATATTCTGAAATAAACAGCACATTTATAGGTTTACGTTTTCGTCAAAACCTCTAGTCACGCGCATCTCATCACCGGCTCTTCTTCTTTTCAGCCTACGAATGACAACACAAAACTTTAAACGCACAAACTAATTGCAATTAACGAACACATGCGCCGCATACATACCTCAACTTAAAAATGTGACTCTTCACTAGACAACGACTAATAGCAACAAACTCACACAATAATAGCAAACCGCCACTCACAATCCGATCTTCAGCAATGAGAACAAATTTGTTTTATCTCATGTTTTAAATGACCATAAACACATGGATAGTTACAAACACCTTTGAACATGCTGAAAAATATTTTCAATATTTATTAATCTGCGGGGGCGTTATAGAATAAAAACCCTATATCACATAACAATGAACAAAAACACAAAAGATTGCATACCGCAAAATTGGATCCAAAAGACTAAAAGCATTTTGGAAAAACCCAGACCCAGGCAAATTCTGGATCATGAGTGGATAGAAAATCGAAACTTGATAGAGTACGGCAGTCAAATTTCTTTTTTACAAGTAAAGAAGAAAATGCCTCCTGGAGCCGATTCCATGACGATAATACATGATTTAACCACATTCCGTGACCGGTCAAAACAGTTCAGCATGAGAGCGTTAAGCTGACAGACTTTGTGGCAATGTAACAAAATAAATTCCAAGAAGCCTACCGGGACGTAAGGTTGCGTCACAGATTAATTCGTACCGTTTTTTTTTTTCAATTTCTTTTTCTTCATTTTTACTCCACGCCGCCAAAGTAAATGAAAACAACGGAAAACTGTCTGAGATAAGTACAATTTCTTTATTGTTTTACCTTCTTTCTTATCCTGTGGCCAACCTACAAAAAGGGGAAGGATCATAAGGCTTTACATACTGCTACTATAATTATACGCCAGGGACACTTAGCTACTTACTACTATCGACCATGAAATCTTAATTTTTGTGGACATTTTAAGTACTTACATTTCTCTTCGAACAAATTCAACTACAAAACTGAACGCATCTTCTCAATGAACACTTTTCTTCACACACATAGGTTTAGTGTTTAGTTAACAAATTTCACTTATATTTTTCTTCTTATAATTTTGTCATTCTGTTAATAAATCTTTGATTTAATGTAAAAACAAAATATTTTATCTTTCCATCCAATATTTAACCTTCTGATATTTAAATTATAGGGATTTCTGTTGTGTTTGGCACAAAGCCAATTTGCCAAGCACCTACAAATGTACCATTGTGATTTTCTCACTTTTCGAAAAGAAACAAAAAACACCATAAATTATGTAGCCAAAACGTATGGAACAAAATGCATAGAGGAAAAACAACTAATTTCCTAGCTGAATAATTCTACAAAAATTCATCAGCAACATTTCAAATATACAAAGAAGCAGCAGAAAGACAAAACTCAATATTACATCTACCAACAAGGAAATATATAACACAACATTTAACATAGAAGAACTGAAAAGGGCAATAAACAAAAATAGAAATATTTCTCCAGGCCCAGATAAAGTACATTATCAACTCCTAAAACAATTACCAGAATCTTCTCTAAAAGTACTACTAGACGTGTACAATCAAATATGGGATACGGGAGAAATACAAAAATCCTGGTTGGAATCAATCATTATACCAGTTGTTAAAACAAATAAAGATCCAACTAACCCCACCAGCTAAAGGCCTATAGCCTTAATCAGCTGCCTTTCTAAATCTATGGAAAGAATGGTAAACAACTAGTTAATGTGGTACCTGAAAGAAAAAACTACCTCCTATCTTAATACTAAAATGGCTTTGCACATGAGCAAAGTACGAACGATAAGATAATACGATTGAATCATTCATTCTGAGACAGTTTTGTACGTGGACACCATGTGGTGGCGGTATTTTTTGACATTCAAAAGACATATGATACAGCGTGTAGATATGAGATCTCAAAAGACATACACAACATGGGAATAAGAGGAAATATGACAATGTTGATACATAACTTCTTATCTCACAGATATTACAGAGTACGACAAGGAAACACACTCTTAGATCGACATGAACAAGAAGCAGGAGTACCGCAAAAAGGGTACTATGCATCACCTTATTCCTAATAAAAATGGTCGCCTCAGGATTTGAAAAGTCACTATTTGTAGATGACTTTTCAATTGCCTACTCATCACCAAACATGCCAACACTGTCTGAACAAAATAGATAAATGGACCAACAAAAATGGATTCAAACTAGGCAAAACAAAATTGTTTGTGGCCATTTTTGTAGAAAACAAAAATACCACCTTGACCCACAACTCAAAATACATGGCGAACTGATTCCAATAGTACAATTTTAAAAAATTCTAGGCTACACTAGACAGCACAACTTTAAAGCGCATATCAATAACTTGAAACAAAAATGCCTAAAAGTAATAAAATTCTTAAAAGTAATATCAAAACTGGACTGAGAAGCGGACCAGGATACAACATTAAAAATATATCATACACACGTCAGATTAAAATTAGATTATGGATGCATCTTATATAGCTCCACGTGTAAGTCTTATCTCAGAAAATTAAAAACTATACAAAACCAAGGATTAAGTCTTTGTCTGGGAGCATACTGAACCTCACCCACGGTAAGCTTATATATAGAAGCCAACGAACCTCCTCTACACCAAAGATGGGAAGAATTAGCAATACAATATGCAATAAAACTACAAAGTATTCCAAACAACCCAACGCATGAGAAAACCTTTAACTTACAATATACAAATTTGTACAGCAGCAAACCAAAAATCATACCCTCTTTTGTGCATCGAATCAAAGAAATAATAACTTAAATCAATGAAAACCCTAATAGCATAACTACACAGACGGTAAGCAACAGACCACCATGGATATTGAAGAAGTCAATCACTGATCTAACTCTTGCTAAACATAAGAAAAACAATAGAAACAACTTTGGAAAACTCAGGCAAAGATATGTACAATACAAAGAGATAGACACGGATGGAGCTAAAACAACAAAAGGAAACTTGTGCGGCATGTACAGATGGACAAAATTACCTCCAAAGAATACTTCCTATCGACACATCAATATACACAGTGGAACTACAAGCCATAAAAATGGCTCTTGAACTAAATAAAAGCAACAATGGAAAAAAGTTTATTATATATACTGAGTCTCCATCATGCATCTTAGCCCTGAGAGGAGAGGAAATGTAACACCCCTCCATAATAGACATAATGAACGAATTCAATAAAATGAATGAAAAAGTAAAATTATTGTCCTAGTCTGTATACAAGACATGTTGGTATATCAGGCAACGAAAAAGTAAACAAACTAGCCAAGGAAGCTATATACAGGAATATAACGAACATCAAAATTACATATACAGATTTCAATATAAAAATAAAGGAGCACAACAGAAATAAGTGGCAAGCAGAATAGGATACATGCACCCAAAATAAACTACATGAATACCAATCTACAATTAAAAGAAAAAAAAAAGTAGGTAATAAAAGGACAAATAGAGAACATTATTCTGAACAGAATTAGAATGAGACACACGAAATTAACGCACTCCCACTTGCTTCAGAAAAGCCCAAATGCACATTCTGCTATTAGCAGATGACGATAAATCATATATTAACGGACTGTCGGAAATACAGAGATATCCGTAACAAATACTACAAAGTAAATTGAATCAAGGAATTTTCATAAAATGACGCCACACCAGATTATTGAGTAGTTACAAAAAAAAAAAAACTCTTTAAATTACTTTAAACAATACTGATAAAAACCTTGAAAATTACCAAAAATATAGAGACGCAAAATTTTGAATGTAATTAAAAATTTGTACAGCCCAAAAGTTAAAAGTTCCTGGATTTAAATAACACTGTAGCGTTTGATAAGCCGTTAAGCAAACAAACAATCAATCAATCAATCCTCAGTTTTCAGTTCTTTTTCTTGGTCTCCCGTTGATTCCCGGTTTTTTCAAACTTATATGGATATGCGTGTAATTTAATATATTTTTATGCGCGTGGTTCTACAGATGTTCAATCTGTTTGGTTTCTTTTTGTTTGGTTTGAACTTTTTAAGAGTCGTGTGTTGTTTGCAGAGTGTTAATTGTTTTATATTGTTTCTTTATTATGTTAAATACATCTTAGCGCACTCTTGTGGATGTCTGCTTAATTGCTTTATAATAAACTTTCTTCTTGTCACTTTGGGTTGACTATATTTTACTGTGTTGAGTTGACATTTTCTTACCGTACAATTGTATGTAACCACTTAAAAAGTTTAGGTCATACATAAGAATCTAGGTAACCGTAACTATTCTGTTATGTTTCAGCAATAATGAATTTTGCCTTTTAATTGTCAAAATTCTCTCTCCGTCAGACACTCTCCATCCACGTTTATTGAGCAGGTGTAGAGGCTCATCCCTTGTTCCCTGTTTAGGATGTGGTTTCCGGATTTCTATTTTCCAATCTTTTCACTCTGTTCTTTTTTCTTTTTTTTCCTCAATTGGAGCGGATAGACTAAACTATCGCCCGGTTCACGCTCCACCCACGTCTATTGAACAGGTGTAGAGGCTCATTCCTTGTTCCCTGTTTAGGATGTGGTTTTCGGCTTTCTCTTTTCCAATCCCGGGTTTCTCTTTTCCAATCTTTTCATTCTTAAGTAGCCCCATGCCCTTCAGTGGCATTACATTGCTTGGGGTGAAACGATCTAAAAAAAAAAACTACTGCATTATATATATATATATATATATATAAAGCATAGCCGAAAGGACTCGGATAAACAAAACATTTGGACAACTTTTATAAAGTTTATGCTCTCAAAAAAATCATAAGATCACATGAAAAATTACATAAAATCGACCATCACACCTTGTTTGTCAATTTTAATGAAACCTACATAAAAGAGAGATTTCTACCCTTATATATATATATATATATATATATATATATATATATTAGAGAGAGACAGAGAGTGAATGTTAACAAATTCACTGACAAAATGAAAAAAAAAATTGTAGTATATCATCGAAATATATTATATTAATAATATATTATATAATATTATATAATTATATTATAATTATAATTATATTATAATTATAATTATATTATATTATATAATTACATTATAATTATATTATATTATATAATTATATTATATTATATAATTATAATGTATTGTATTACATAATTGCATTATAATTATATTATATAATTATATTGTAATTATAGTATATTATATAATTATATTATATTATATTAATTTAACGATAGAAGCGCAAGACGGAAGGGGTTTGCTGAAATTTTAGTCTAGTAATTGGAATTATGTTTTAAAATATGTAATCAGAAACATAATCTAATCAATTCAATTTATTTTTATTTTTAACAATTCAGTTATTAAATCTCGCAAATTGTGAAAATAGAATAACTTCCAAGAAAGGTGAAATGCTGCCAGGAACTGGACCCGTATTTACTGCAAATTATCTATCGATTGGCTCAAAGAATGTGCTTTAAGCTCTGTTTTCTTTACGTTCTTTGCATTATTGTGAAATTAGAAATTTCATTTATCTTTTTTTTATACCAAAATAGACTGAAACTATTATTTACATTTCCCTAAATCTTCGTAATTGCTCATATGTAATGTTTATAGTATTTTCAGTGGGATTCTGAAGAACCACCTTTTTATCCGTGGCTGATTAACGTCAGCCAAACAGCGATGAAAGCGGCATTGAAATAGTTTACTAACAGCAACCACGACAAGAGAATATTTTATCTTAGTCTCGGACCAAAAGCCCATATATAGTTTAAATCAGCATTCCCCAAACACTTTCAGTCACATTTCTTTTGTTTAACGAATATTTTCCTAGATATATAAAGATATTCCAGATCGCAGTCCTCAGTTTAGGAAAATTGAAAACTCGCTGTATCTAGTCTGAGGATTACGTCTTCGCCAGGTACATGGATGAATTCTCTCTATTTAATCTGGTGTACTAAACATGGCTTCTCTGAACATAGAAATATTTCTATATTATATGTAAGAGTCTTTTTTTTTAACCTTGCATTCTGCTTTGCCATATATATTATCTGCGTCGGCCATATTTGATATATTATTCTTTGCGCCGGACACCTATATATATGTTTTGTGTATATGTTAGTATAAGTCTCTCTGACAACAAAGCATGTTCTTCAATATTTTTTTTCAACCATTTCTTTCCGTTCGTAAATTACGTTTTTATATCCTAAATTTAATGATGCCCATGACAGGAAAGTACAAATAGGAGGATAAATGTTTCTTCCATGATTCTCTCCGAGAAAAGCATTTTTTTCTGTCATTTGGACGGCATCAGATCTGTTTGAATAAATGATTGAAAAATTATTTTTGAAAAAATAAAATATGCCAGGTATTTCTTTATATTTCTGAGATGAATTAGTATTTATATTATTTACATTTTTCGGTCTGTTGTCCTCATCTTTGTTACCATTTGTACGACGTTTCGGCCATGTGCAATCCGACCTTCTTCAGATGCAAGAAATGTCGAACCGACCTGTTTTCCTCAATAACTAGGGTACGTCATTCTTATTCTATGTGCGAAGCATCTTTGGTAGCCATGAGATATCTCTTAACTAGGCTCTAAGTTACTTGTTCACCACTGCTGTAGACTGGTATTTAACTCTCAACTGAAATCACTGGAACAAACCAATACTTATATCCAGTAAGCCATGTGTCCTTAAAATTAGAACAACTGAATTTCTAAGAATGTTTTTACTAGATTTCATATTGCTATCATTGATGTTAACGTTTTTCTTTTGTATTTTTATTGTAGCAAATACTGCAATTTTTTACATTAATAATTTTCTGTTTCACTCCGTATTGCTGATTCGGTTCAGGAGATTTTTTTTATTTTATTATAGGTGTTGATTCCTTAAACTTACGTAGTTTCCAGTGACTTTCTCAATCTATAATTTCAATTTCATCCCAAAGGGGCGGTGATTCCATTTTCCCTCTGTATCTGGTCAGCTATGCGTGATTTTCTATCTCCTTTCGAGTTCCGGTCTTGAGCTATTCTTGTAGTCGTACCTTAAGGCAGCGGCCTTTTTCTGCTTTATACTTCTTTTCACAGCGATATGGAATACATACACACAATCTTTAGTCATGTTCTCCTGAGTTGTGGGTCTTACTCGAGAAACGTACCTCCAAAGTTTAGAACCGCTTCTGAAAATCGTTTGAATGTTATATAGACCACAGATCGTTTAGATTTTTCCGTTAAACCCTTTAAGCAGACCGCTGTCATTTTCTGAGAGTTGTTATCCTCATGAAACCTCTCTTCCATGTTTGTTGCAGTTGTTGTTCTATACCCTGGATAACTCTTCCCTTAATTCAAGAGATTGGTGAAAATGCAAAATAAATTTTGAAATGAAAGAAGATATAAAAGCGAGAGCTGTGGAAATTCCTTGTGATACACAATAATAAAATGTGAGACTTAAACAACAAATCAATCAAGAAATACGACAAAAAGTATCAGTCTGAACGTCAAGACGATTGAAGTATGCCAAAAAGAAACCGGCATCGCTTAGGGCAAGGAATATGAAATGTAAACATATCGATGGGGAGTTAGAAGAATCTTTTCTAAGAGTAAGCTTTAATTTTTACAATAAAAAGAGATTTAAGTTGATTAAAGAAAAGCTAAGTTATGAGCTATCCTGAAGCAAATATTAAAGGAAAATAAAGAATGGCAAAAAGAGAAAAAAAGATCGTAAAAATATAACATTGCGAAATAAGATATTTTCAGTATTTAAAAACAAACGATTGACGAATATGCATAAAACAGCATTTTAAAAATTAGATAAATGGAAATTAACCGCAATATAAAAGGAGAAGAAAAACCATAGAAATAAGCACCGCAGGCATAAATAAATTCGGAAATTTAATACGGACTTGCCAGATGAAAAAATGAATCAGACGATAGATAACCTATTTTAGGATATTGGTGAAGAGTAAATAAGAACAGTAGTTATATAGATGTGTCTTGTGGTGTAGTGGATATTACCTGGAAATGAGAAATCGAAAAGACAAATTGTAATTACAGTAGAATTCCTTGCATTCATTTACGTGCAAAAACATTGTAAAAAGAATTCATTTTTCTTACCCTTCCATCTATGTGCTAAGTATTACAGCAGATTATATAAGCTACCCGGTTATGTCTGTTTTTTTTTTCTTTTTTCGAGATATAATCATCCAAGCGTGTGCATACATATAAATAAATTCATTTTAGAAATTAACTGACAAAACGGCCCAATGTAACACACCACACCATGAAAAAAGGTTATTGTTTGAACAGTTTCAGTAAGATACTCGATAACACACCTATTTCTTCAAAACAGATTAAACGAATACAAACGCTGGTAGGAATTAACAGGTGTATTTAAATAATTGTCATGAAGCATAATAACCTGATGTACGATGAACATTTACTCGATGTAGGATGAACATTTACTCATTAATTTTATGATGAAAAAATAAATTAGGTAGGTACTTAATGAATGTTGAAATGTAGTTAGGTATTTTCATAGAATATATATATATATATATATATATATATATATATATATATGTGTGTGTGTGTGTGTGTTGGCACACAAATATAAAAATATTTTTCCGCTGTTAACAGAACAGTTTTCAATGTAATATAAGAGATCTATTGATTTATATTAAGAATTGTACATATTATCAGACATCTACATCACGTGCTTGTTTATATATATATATATATATATATATATATATATATATATAACTACACAGCATAGGCTTAAAATATTTGCATAGTGCAGCAAAAATCCAAGTTCTACTGTAGATAGGAGATTATATATATATATATATATATATATATATATATATATATACATATATATATATATAATCGTATGTCTAATGTACAAATCTCAGTTTCATGCACTATGTATACCTCACATGCCTATGCCGAGTATATAATATATATATATATATATATATATGTATATATATATATATATATATATATGTGTGTGTGTGTGTGTGTTTCATTTGGAAACCACTTATTTCCGCCACCTTTGTTTCAACCTTTCGGTATCATCAGGCGATTTATAATAACTTTTTTCCAAAGTATTCAAACGTACAACAGGTATTTATACGAACGCCTGAGTTGAGATTTTCGATAACTGTAATTTCAAAGTTAGGGAAGAATTACTTAAGAATCTGCACCACTTTCATCCAGTTTTGCTTGCTAAAAGAAATTTTGTGTGATTACACCTGGATATTATTTTTGGTCTTTCTTTTAGAATCTTTTTAGCTCTGGAAATAATATAATTACTAACTTGCCTTATTGGCACAATCTGCAGAGACCACCACCATTTTAAAATAATCCAATTTATATCAGAGTCTGTCATTTTTTCTTTTATTTTCTATACGTTGTGTGCTAGTAGGATACACTTTTTAGTTTTCAAACGTGAATATACATTTATAAATATTTCATTTGTTTTAAATATACAATTTGAGAATTCTTGTTATATATATATATATATATATATATAGTCATCCACAGACAGATCTGTTTATATTTCCATCTGTACCATGTACATCTGATATCCAAATAACTCTCCTTGTTTTACAAAGACCGTCAAGTGGACATTTATTTTTCTCCCTACTGTTACATTCTTTATTAATGATATTATGTTGAAAGGTAATTCTCAGTTTCTGGTGTGATTTTTTTTATACAATTTTATAAATTACTAGTACATCGTTAACTTATTTTTATTTCTATTGAATATTTTACGTAATTCCAAGTTTTTCGCAGAGAGTTTATAAATTAATT
The DNA here is from genome assembly GCA_037127315.1 of Ascarosepion bandense. Classification (NCBI taxonomy): domain Eukaryota; kingdom Metazoa; phylum Mollusca; class Cephalopoda; order Sepiida; family Sepiidae; genus Ascarosepion; species Ascarosepion bandense. The sequence goes on along the minus strand of JBBBDQ010029185.1, from coordinate 2,010,044 downwards.
ACAATATATTTGCTTTATTTTTTATTTTACTTCTAAATTAAACGGTGGGTTGAAGCAAATAATGTTCGATTTCTAGTATTATTATTAATTTGTTTAACCGAGGTTTGCATTCTAATATGCTATTATGGCCACTTTCAGAATGTTTTCCCTTTCATTAAAGATTGTTTAGTTAGAGAAATGTTTGATCATATCGTTTCTATTAACTTAGGGATGTGTTTGATTATGTTCGTAGGACAGTTAATTTTAGAATTAAATATTCAAATGATCTACATTATATATGTATTGAGCGCTATTTAATACAAATTTATACAGATATACTTTAATAATAACCCAAAACTGTTAAGCAATAATTATATTTATATACAATTGAATATGGCTAGACTGTTTCAAAATAATCTAACCTCTTTTCATTTGAAGTAGATTAAATTCTTCTGTGGCGGCATAATAACATCTTTCAGACCTAACATGTTTGAAAATAAGATATGTGAAATATCGCTCTCCAATTTGGTCCATGTACCCATCTTTGCAGTTTATTATCAAGGTTTGAAAGGATCTAGGATTTTCTAGATGTTTTATATTCAAAAAGTTCTATTGCACCTGTTTGTGAATAATTGGCCTTGTGTGAGAGAGTGCCGCCTTGACTGAAGACATAGTATCTTCTAAATATGGTTGTCACGCAAGGAAAATCAAATATATTTAGTTGTTGCTGGTAGGAGCTTCTATTTGCTTTATCTCCTGAATGAACACCAATGCGATTTTGAGCTGTTCGAAGGATTAGAATCGGAATATTTTTTTTTCTTGTGTTTTCTAATGTTTTAGTGAATACTTCCTGGTAAAATGGCATGAATTCTATCCTTTCGGTAGTTCTTTTCTCGCACTTCCCGCCTGTGGTATTCTCTTCCATTTACTTGCTTTACTTGCTTTACTTGCATTCCTGACATCTACAATCTCCAAGAATTTAAATGTAAAATCAGTAGTCATCTCTTACTTCACTAACCTGCATTATCTCTCATGCACATTTCTCCGTCCACTCTGCTTTCATCAGTATTCTCATCCTTCTCTTACCCATTTCCTGACACCCCCTATAACATGTTACTCTTTCTCATCACTTTCCTCCTATGTAACTCCCTAAAGAACAGTGGCAGTAAAATCCTTTGCCTGGGGCGATATGATTATAAAAAAAGAAAATTTGCTCTCAATCTCCACTTTTAAATAGTGTTGTCTAAACAAAGGAAGAATTTTAACTTCACTGCTTTTCTATAAAAATATTCCTCCCTCTGCATAGCCGTCTTTATCGAATGTTTTCAAACCGTCTTTCATATTAGATCGTTTTCTATGTACCGATTCCCTTAAGTGACATCAGCAACTATCTATCCTTTGACGTTTTTAATACACTTTCTGCTATTCCATATAATCATTCATCTGCTTAAGTCAATCCGGTATGGTGTGCGTTGTTTCCCTTTTCTCATTTCTTATCTATAATTCTACTGAGCACACGATTCTCCAAGTCCTTCTTCCTTATTACATTTCCAAAAACACCACCTGTCTCTTCCTGATGCTAAGTATCATTTTCTTTTTTGTCTCCATCATCTCCAAACTTTGTCATTACCCGTGTGCTCTGTGCATGGTATTCTTCACATCCTTCTGTAGAACATCATTCCGGCACCTGGAAATCTTTCTTTCATCTTTGAAGCAATTGTCCAAAATTATCTGTCATATTGAAGAATATACATCATACAACAATCCAGGTTCTTTTATGTTTCCATGAATATTTCTTGTCACTTAATACTCTATGCAGACCTGGAATGCATTCTTGGCCACACCAAAGCGCCCTTGGATCTTCGTATCACACTTTCTATCCTCTGTTAGTACACTCTCCGGGTATTTAGATTTCTTAAACTGTTTGATTTTAGTATGCCCCCATGTAATTGGCATTTTGGGCACCTCCTTTTAATGATTACCATGCATTCAGTTTTATTGTATTTGATATGTAGTTCTTTCCACTTTCTTTAACTAATTCTTGTTGGAGATTTTTTAGCTACGTCCTATTTCCGATATCCGTACAGCATCTTCTGCGTATATTGTTCAGTTTGCGGCAACTAATGACGAATGTTTTCAGGATTTCCAGAGATCTCTCAGTTCGCTATATAGGTTGAACATATCTGGTGAGAAGACATATACTTGTCGTATACCTCATTTTATCTTTGTGCAACTACTGAATACATATCCTCTCCGTATGCAGGCAGTTTGCTGCCAGTAAATATTCTGGATTTCTCCGAAGTCTTTCCAGAATATGTCAAGGTTAACAAGGGTCACTATCAGGTACTTGTGGCGTACGTTGCCGAATACCTTTGCATAGTTGATGATACATGTTCACGTTTTTGTGCATTTCAGTAACTCTTAAGCATAAATATCGTGTTTCTTGTTCCAGTGTCCTTGACAAAACCACACTGTTCTTGTCCTGTTTTCCCTCGGATTCTGCTGCGGTTTTGAACCTCAAAATTCGGATGCGTGAATTTTTTTCTTTTTCACGTGACATTTTTAGCTGATTGTTTGGTGGATTTTATTCATTCGCTTCTGGTTGCTTAGGTAGCGCGATGAAATTTCGTCACTGTTGTATATTTAATTCATAATTTCTTGTTTTTTCTATGACGAAGTGGCTTAAGGCTGCCAACATCTCACTTAAAATGCCATCTGGTCCATATCATTTTTCTGTTCAGTTTAGGCAATGCAGCTTCCACTTCGAATTTGAATATTTCCGTTCTGTCAGTATTTTGGGTATTGTCGGCTGCTCTCTTGTTTTGGAGGAGTTCTCATATATTCGCCCCCACCGCTGAAGTACTTCCGTCCTTAGATTTTATGCATTCCGTTAAGGAGTATGAATTTTGTCCTGTTAGTTTCTGTATACTTTTATGCATGTATCATTGGTTCTGGTCGATCACTTCATTTCTGCGCATTTGTCATTGAGTCATTCGTTTTTCGCCTGTCTGCATTTGCACTTTTTCTTTTGCTCTCTTCTATATCTTGACGTTATTTTCTATATCCTTTGCACCATGTTCCGAATCTCATTTGTGATCTAATTATTTTCTTTCTAAGTCTGTTTTCTTTTCGAAAAATGTCGATGGGCTATGCCACTATTGTTTCTTTTAGCGTGTCTCATTTTGAAATTATTTCAAATTGGTCCCTCGTATATAATTTTCACTCTATCTTTGTACTTTTCCAGGAGTTGATGTCATTTACGTGTGTGTTGTTTTGCAGCCTGCGTGCTGCATTAAGCTTTTTCATTTCCACAATTTTATCTTAGCTTCCATAAAACCGGGAGGTAGTCGCTTCTACAATCGGCATTTGGATAAGTTTTATAATGAACAAGTGCATTCCTGAATCTCGTGTTTATTTTGATGTATTCAGTTTATTTTGTCTTAACACCTGGACTTCTAAGTGTCTTCATTGTAGTTAAAGTTGTTAACCATTTACCATCATTGTTAACTACATAATGAGACCTTGTTCTTTAACATTTGAAACAAAATATACAATTATGTAGTATTTTTCCCATGTTTTTACTTAATAAATCATATTAAATATTCATTTCACCATTTTTTGTACTGAGTATTGTTTTGAATTAATATTTTAAATGTTGCAATGTTATGGTTCGTTCGTATTTCTGTATATTATATATATTGTTTTGTTGCAGTTACTTATATGTAAACTCTGTCATCAAAATTTTTATTTATAATAGTAAGGTCTATATGTGTTGCCAGTCAGCAGTTTCGAAGCGTGAACATATTTGAGATTAAGTAGTATAATTGGGGACCTACCCGCCTGTGTAGTCGAAACACTCAAGAAGTGATATATCACTGGAATGTACTTAATCTGCGTTTCATATATTCTACGGATAAACTACTATGGTGTGCTTCCATTTATAAATGAAATGTTGTTCACATTTAATTTCCACTCACATTATTATCGCTGTAAACTATATTATAAGTAAAAGAACGTATTTGAAATTCATACCCTAGTTGTATTTAAATAACAATGTGTACCAACGTTGTTAAGAAATCGCTAAAACTAAATCTAATTTTCGGCAGGGAACGAACATCCATCCAAATTTTTTGAGAAAAGAGCACAATTCAGTAAGATGCATTTTTTAAATATATTAAATAGGTTTGTGGTCCTGGACGGTGGTGCTCTACTTCAAATTCAATTATTTATATTTGTACTATGAGTAATGCTGTTATAATAACATTTTTGCTGTTGTACCCCCCAGCCTTCGTCGGGTCGATATCTATCTAGAACCCTTCCGCGTATTCTAAACTGATTTATTTAATCTGTTATCATTAATTTCATTCCACATTCGTGACTAAGCACATATTGTCTCGTTCCAACTTTTAATACTGATCAGTTATTTCACTGAATCAGAGTACATATAACCTTGCCCAGGGGTTAATCAAAGTTCGGGAACAAACAATTTAATTTGTTTGGTTATAATATTCCGGATATTGACTTAAAAAACATTAAAACTAATGTTTAGTGCAGGATATTTTTTTAAATCATTTCACCCCAAGCAAGGCATTCCACTGCCACTATTGCGCTTGGGGCTACATATGGGGAGGTAAGTAGGAAGAGTGTTTAGATATAAGAATTGTCAGAAGGGGGTGACAGATAGTTGGGTGGGTGGATGGGTGGTAAGAGTGTTTGAAAGAATGGAAGTTAGTTTGTTAAGAGGTGTCTATTGACCTTATATTTAAACTCCTGGAGATTGTAGCCGTCGGGGAAGCAGTCATGTGGAAGAGAATTCAACAGTCGGGAAGTGCGAGAAAAGAAACTTTTGGAGTAGAATTTGCGGTTGCATTTTATCGGTTTCACTGTAAAATGTTGGGATATAGTTGCTAATCTAGTATCTCGTGCAAATTCGAACCTAGGGGGCACCAGTGATCTAAGTTCATCGGAGCAGAAGCCGTGAAAGTATTTATAGAAGAGACACAGGGAAGCCACGTCGCGCCGGTGAGAGAGAGACTGCAGGCGATCTGCTAAGTCGGTATCGATCACATTACAGACCCTCCGCTGTACCTTGTCTAGAAGCATAAGGAGAATAGCAGGGACACCCGACCAGATATGGCAACAGTCAACTTCATTATTACATATCGAGTAGTATCACACAAGCCTACTAAAAGAAATATTTTTTTAATTCGTTTAAATCCGTGTAAATAAAAATATCGCGATATATTTATCGAATGTTTAAAAAAAAATATTCATTTTAAATGTTATAAAATAAAAAAAGATTTGAAAAAATACACGCACAAACATGAACTTAGTTTATTTCAATGTTTGTATTTAATATTTGTGCATCTGATTTTTTTTTTTTTGCAGTTTCTCAAATGTTTGGGTGAATGTAGGATAAGCAGACAAACATTTTTTCCCGCAGTTAAATCTATCTATTTTTTGCTATTTTTTACGTTATTTCGTTTGGAGAAATTGAATTCTCATAAATAAAATGTAAAAAATGTAATATAACTGTTAAATTTTAGCTAAATGAGTAATGTTCCTTTTTTTTACTGAAATCCGAATTCTTTCTGCAAATATATATATATGCGGAGAGAGTTCGGACTTCAGTGATACGCTAAAATCTGCCTCCTTCAACGAGCGTCCATAGACCCAAGGTAGAATTTCAGACTGACGCCAATTCGGTCGGATGTCAATCCTGGGTTAAAAGCATTCGAAGTCTAAACGTGCTGATCAGCTTTGATACAGCGAAACAGACCTGTCCGCGGATGATTATATATATATATATATATATATATATATAAGACAAAAACTTTAAAATTTGTACCTAACTTGCTAGAAAAAGTTAGCCATTATACTCTTCCCAGAACAAAAATACTAAATTAAGATAAAAAATAATATCCAAATGTAATCACACATTTAAATACATACTAGGATCAAACACGGATGAAAGATCCTTAAGTAACTCCTTAATTTTTGAAAATTATCGATTGTTTAAACATTTTAATCACGCGAACTTTAAAAATCCCTCTTTGTACGTTTTAATAACGGAAAAAAATTATCATAAATAGCCTGAAAATACCAAAAGTTCTATATTTTAAATGTATTAAACATTTTTTAATACAAATGTGTACTAGTCTATTTTAATTATGACCAAAGACTCATATATTTGTGTGTGTGCACACTGTGACTGCATTTCGCCGCAATCGTAAGAAGAGGGCGCAGCACACTAATGATTTCACCTCGTATTTAGGTAGAGTCACCAATGTTAGTGATTTGAAGAGGGATTGCTTGAGTACTAGCAGCAACTTAGTTGAAATCGAGAAAGGCATTACATAGTTCTAATTCAAACATCGTTGTTTCCAGTGAGAATTGATTGCATCCATTTTAGCGCAAATAATTTTGGAAAGGTATTTATTCATATTTTCTCTCTCCACCTCTGAATTAAGCAGCAGTACAGATTGGGTTCTATAATCTTGTTTGGCAATCCGTTTACCATAGAAATAAATGGCAATCTACCGCAGGAAAAGCTTCAGCCTACTCAGTCATATTTTGCAAGAGAGATATTCGTTCAAAAGTATATCGCATATGGCACTGAAATGACAGTATATTTCTTTTAATTTAGCACATAGGTTACTTTATTCCTATGTAAATCCCTGAAAAACAGTTTCAGCAAAATGTCTTGCTTGGGGCGGTATGAGAATGAAAAAAAATTAACTCGCAACCTCCACTATTAAATTCTTTTTGTCTTAAACAAAGGAAAACTTTACACTTCACTGCATCTCTACGAAAATACTCTTCCCTCTGCCTGGCCGTCTTTATCGAATGTTTTCAAACCCTCTTTCACAACCATCCTTAGCAAAGTCACTTAGATCGTCTTCTGTGTACCGTTTCCCTTCAGGGCCATCTGCAACTACTTATCCTTTGACACCTTCTGCTATTCCATATAATCATTCATCTGCGCAAGTCAAACCGGTATGGTGTGCGTTGTTTCCCTTTTCCCAATTCCTATATATATAAGTCTACTGAGCGTCAGATTCTCTAAGACCTTCTTCCTCATTAACTTTAACAAATTACCAGCTGTCACTTTCTCATGCTAAATATCAGTTTCTTTTTTGCGTCCATTATCTCCAAGTCTTTGTCATTGCTCGTGTGCTCCGTGTATGGTATCCTTCACATCCTTCTGTAGAAACTAAATTCGGTTTTTTGATGTCTTTCCTTCATCTTTGAAGACAGAAAAAACATTAATTCATCTACCTAACACTGGATTAAATATTTGGATATATTTGGATATCTAGCCTTGTATGCTTACCAGTTTAAGTGAACTCTGAGTTGAATTAACGCCAAAAAACAAAAACAATCCAATCTGATCTCTCTCTGAATACGTCAAAGAAAATTACAGTTAATAAAGAAAATAAATTATTGAAACGTCAGGTTCCATTGCGTAAGGATTGCATATGTCAGAAAAATACTTACACGCATGAAAAGTTTTCCATATAATATTTCTCATAATAACCTCTGAAGTATCTCAATACAAGAACTGAAACTCGCATTTCAAACACGGATGACTTGTTCTAAAATGACCAATTATATCTATAGCCTTGTACTTGGAAACCATTAACAATCTGACAATTTATTTTTAATTCACTTCACACTGACATTGTTACTAGTTATTCTGTGCCACGTTATCGATTGAATTGTGCAGTAGAAATCATACTAGCCCTTGAGGTTTGGTGATGAAACATTGTAATTATTCCACCCGTGTTGCTTTGCTATAGTCGAAGTATATTTGTCTAAGAACGAACGCAGGGGAAATCGGCTTCGTGATTAGAACTTGAATTGACTGTCGGTAACCTTATGACCAAGATTGTATTGACCTTGTCTTATGACATGTAACCTCAAGGGATATGAAGCGAGAGGCTTCTGCAAAGTTATTTCAATGCTTCTAATATTTTCATTTGAATTTAAAATATTTCTACCAAGAAGTGTTGTAATATAAAAAAAGGCTTCTTTTAATTATTATAATTATTACGACTATTTAAACTATTGCTAATATTACTTTGAATATTGTTTATATACATATTTCTTTAAATGTCACAAACATAGACCTATATTCAGTAATGGCTTCATTATAGTTTCTAATGGCATTGTTTGCAAAAAAAAAATGTACATATATAATGTTCTTCGTATTTTTTGGATGTACAGGATAATATATTTTTTTGTGTATTTTAAAGGTATGGACGAACAGAAAACTCATAAGTGAGATTATTGGAAAATTTTTCACTCAGCCTAAACCTCAAAATATAACCGGATTTTATTGATGTCCTCATAGGTCATATTTCTTTAGGCGCCTGAATGGGGTGTAATAATTACTGAGCTTGTCTCGCTAGCGAATCTTTACATTTGAGTTTTGAGTTCAATCCTCACTGGATCCCCCATTCTTTCGGCCTTGTGCCTCATATGTGTGTATTTGAAAAAAAGAAATAAAGTAAATACGAGAGATAACAAACCTAATGCGTAATGTTTGCCTCTGTGAAAGGATACATTATTATATTATGTGTTAGATAGAAATGATTATCATCAGAAATAAAGCTGTTCAAAAGCATTGGTTTACGATCTACATGATTCGCAGAAACAGACATGAGAGGATCGTTATTTAAACTATGCTAATACATTATCTCCATTAAAATATGAAATAAATATGGCAAGTGGCTTCCGTTCAACGAGAAATTGTTTTGCGCTCACATAATTATTATTCTTATTGTAAAAAAGAGTATAACACCAACAAACTTATGTCGACGTACACATATAGATGACGAAGTATACCCACCATGACACCAAAGTAGATAAAGTTATACAATACAAGGAACATGTTTCACACCCAAACACACGCAATATAGAGGACGCTTTTTATCAAGACTCCCTTTAACATTGTATATGCGGATCGGTTAAAAATAACCTGTGCGATAGCTCATACCATGCAAAATATATAAAATGTATAAAAAATGAAAAGAAATAAATAGGATTCCAAACGATAATTTATAGAAAAAATAAAAAAAATAAAAGGAAAAACCGATCCTCTACAAAATTAAGATTAAATGTACAACTTTATATAAAAAAAACTGATAAAATGCAAATTTGCATTTACTTCCTAATACATGCAAGTTTAGATTTCTTGAAATAACTTCGCCTAAATACAATAATACTCCAAACTTGAATATAAAATAAAAATATAAAAAAAACCTATCCCGCTAAAATAAAAATAGAAAAAAACAATAAATTTAAAAAAAATATTCCGTACTGGAAAAATCAAAATTAAAAAGAAAAAACACCCTACCCCTATCACATCTATCTAAGGAACCCCAAAGGGAAAACCTAGCCACAAGATCAAAGTGAATACATAAAATAGTTCTGCTAACAACAGACATAAATTAATTAAACGCTAGCCACCCATAAAGCCGTCCTAAAAATTCTTAAGCTCAACAAACAAGATAAGTTCCTCAATCACAAACACTAAAAAAATTCCCACACAAACACACAAAACTGACCAAGTAATCAAATCCCCTCACTCGCCACTTTCTTCGAAATTCTAACCAAAAGATATACCCGACCGATAAAAACGTACATTCCAAACGATAATACCATTAATCGACAATTTCGCACGTACACACCAAGTTCTTCAAAGGTCTAACGGTCAAAACGAAAGTCACATTCCCTTAATTATCAATAACCCCATCCAACTCCACAACAACAACGAACCAAATATAAACAGAGGATGGTTTCAACTATTGCTCTTTCCTCCTGATGAAATGTTGGGGACCCAACATTGAAACAAACATATTATTGTAGAGAAGAGGACATATATAGAAAAAATTATGTACATGTTCTAAAACATAATTTATAATAAATATTCACAACTCTATACATCATACATCGAGCACTGTTTTAAAGTAATGTTCTGGAAAGAAAAAAAAATTCCTTTCCTCGTTCTGTACTCACTCGGATACATATATAATCTCGAAATAAAGAACGAGAAAAACATTTACGTTCAAAACAGTAAATTAAAACAGTGCAGAATATAGAAATAGAACTATGAATATTTATTATGAATTATAATTTAGAACATGTTCAAATTTACCATCTACAAAGCGTATATTTTGTTTCAACATTGAAAACATTATGTCTCATCAGGTAGTAAACGCTAGTTTTTAAAAGAAGATGGAAAATTCGCCTCCTTATATTGGTAGATTTTTCTGTGCGAGGTAAAGAGGATATGGAAAACGAGAAAGAAAATAAAAAGAAGAAACGAAGTGAAAGAGAAAGTACTAAAAGAAACATGATAAAGAGCTCAAAGATAGGCGCCAGGTTTAAAAGAAGGAAGTAAATTATATTCATATAAAACCTTTGATGACCCGGCGTTTGGGTTAAACAAATAAGAAGTAAGAAAATGCACAAAGGGGTAAAGAAAGTGAGAGAAGATGGGCGAAGAAGAGAGAGGTGTGGGAGACAACATAGCAGGCGACATAACTTTTCTCTTTTAGATCTTTTCTCTCCCTTTCTTCTCTTTCTGTTTTTTATTTCCATTCTCATATTCCATACCCCCTTTTTCCTCGCACACAAAAATATTTCCCAATACAAAGAGGCAAACTTTCCTCCTCCTTCAAAAAATAGCGTTTACTACCTGATGAGGCATTATGTCATTGTCGAAACAAAATGTACATTTTTAGTAGATTGTAATTTGAACATGTTTTGAATTATAATATATATATATATATATATATATATATATATATATATATATATATATATAGCAATATTTTAGAATAAGTGTTATTAATAAATAAAAACAGTTTACTGCAACACAACTGCTGTTGTGTTTCGGTACTCGTTGTTAGTACCTTATCAGGGAGTGAAATAATTTACTTAGACACATAAATTTATAAACAACGCATTTCTTACCATATCTACTCAAATGTGGTTTGTGAAATGTGTAGTACTTGATTAACCAATCAAATTAAGTCAATGATGGGTAAGGAAATGAGTTAAGAGGGTAAAGCTGTGGATAAGAATCAATATCTAGTGAAAAGCTAGATTGTGTTTAAATATTTCTTATATCCGACAGGAATCGTATTGGGAAAAGAAAATGCGCCTTCCAAAAGATAAGCAAATTAATTAATGAGAGAAAAAATTTCGTTTGCTAAAATTTTAAGAATACTGAATAGTTATGTAATAACAGACCACATATATGGTAGTGATTTCTAGAAAGTCTTCTAACAAATGAATAACAAACTTGAAGCAACTGCAGATTGAGAACGATTTTGTGAATACCATTAACCAAACAAGGGAGCAACGATGATGTATTAAAGAACGAAAGAAAAAAAACAAGCATATAAACTGAACTGCAGGAAGTGATATTTTAAATTTCTAAGGCAGATAATGAAGAAAGAAGAATAAGAATAACTGATTCTCCAAAGGCAGATTTTTTATATGATAAACAGAGAAAAACATCGAATAGATTGATGACAGAATAGATTTTTAAGCTGACAATCTTTTTAAATCTCCAAAGGACATGTAATTATGGTTAATGTTGTTTGACTACGTTCTGAAGAGATACAGTATATAAAAGAAATTGTAGTAGTAGTTTTTAGGGAAATCATTAAGTATTCATATTAGTGACGATCAGAGAAACAGTCATATACCATTATCATAATCCTCTCTTGCAGAAATTGTTCAAAATAAAAGCTGAAATAAATAAAATATGAACGCTCTTTTATTACTATAATGTGCAAAAAACGTAGAAATATATTTACTGTCCAAACTAACGAAGCCAGCACGTTTGAAAATTGCCATTCAATATCTGGAGCAGTTTATCAAATAGGCTATTTCCACAGATGTCATACCAAAATAGTTTCCATATCTATTATTTATATTGTGACTTCCCTCTTTCTCTCTTTTCCATAAATATTTCACCCCTTTAATCCAATGAACTTACATCATAATGCCCTCTTTGCATGAACTTACAAGAGCTACTAGACTAGCGATTAGGCCCCACTTTATTTACAAAAAAACAATCAAATGTAACCGCAACTTTTATACCATCTGCTTCTTTTCTCGCACTTAACGCCTGTGGAATTCCTTTCGGTTTTTTTTTCTCTTGCAGCGACAATTTTGAAGAATTTAAATGCATTGCCATTTACCATCTCTTATATCCTTGACTCGCATCCTTTCCCTGACAAGCCTTTTATCATGTTCTTTTCAATTTCCTCTACTCTCATACAGCTCTCTTCACATCGGTATTCTCATACTTCTCTTATCAATTCTCCAAAATGCCTTATGCCTTCATTTTTTTCACTCACTTATATAACTTCCGGTGTACCAGTAACATTACCGCCTTTCTTGGGGTGAAATGATTATAAAAATACTTGATATTTCATAACATAGTGTCATATGTTTTATCATTTCATGTATTCTTTTTACGTTTTTAACTGCATCCATTTACTGAAATATTCTTTTAATGGGTTGTTAGTAAATAATTGTATTACTAACACCACTGCACACGTACATATATTTAATCTAGCACGTATTTTCCAAATTCGGATATAATGTTGGCAGACAATATGAATCGTTCGTTGCCAAGCAGTAGAAATAATTTAAGTAATCATGTTACATTTTTATGCAAAAAAGGATGAAAAGAAAATGGAGCACTATATTTTGAAGACTGATGAAATAGGCTACGAGGTAATTGAGGCAGACAAAAATTCAGGAATGAACTGTCAAATCTGGGAACGTAAAAATACAAAGACCAGACGCGAATGTCGACGAAGACCTAACGCTGTCATATTCATATCAAAACTTTTTATATGTGATTGATAGCATATTAACTGAATATGAATTGGAACAAAAATTCATCCGATTCTAACACACTTTATTATTCGCCTGTTACTCAAACTTATTTAAAAATCAAAAATCTGTGTAAAATTGGGTCATTTACAATTTTTCCAAATTCTCTAATATTTATCAACATCCAAAACACTTTTATTGAATGGTATTCTTAAAAGATTGCTAAAATATTTTCAGTAACACCATCTTCTCGCTAGAGGGTGTAAGTTCACAAGTGAATATTTTCAAGTTGACTGCCGACAATAGCTATCAGGTAAGTAGATTTTGCTTTCCCCGGATCGTTTTAAACTGTAACTTGCCAAACATTGTGTATAGATATAAAAGCTTAATTTATGCAACAGTAGTGTATCATTAACTTTATGGTTTCGTATTATACTTGAAGTTAATATTTGTGTGAGAGAATTTGATCCTCATATATATATTGGGAAATATACATTTTACCATCCATACTTTTTTTTTACATCATATGGTGTTTGCAGTAGAATTTGTCGAAATACAATCGTTGTTCCATGATGAGTCTTATCGATTAGGTTCCGACTAATAAACTACAGTTCAACTTGATTTATCACTAAAGTTCAAAAGATAAATGTGCACCAGGCGAATAGTTTTATTAAAATAGCAAATAGAACGAAGTAATGTTGTTTGGAGTAGATAGATCTATCTATCGCCCGGTTCACACTCCACCCACGTCTATTGAACAGGTTAAGAGGCTCATCACTTGTTCCCTGTTTAGGATGTGGTTTCCGGCTTTCTCTTTTCCAATTTTTTCACTATTACGTAGCCCCCTGCACATCAGTGGTGTCACCGCCTTGCTCCGTGTGATACGATTTTAAAAAAATTTCTATCGACTCAAACATAGGAATGAAGCTTACTTCTTGTTAGTGAAAGAAAGTATAGTGAGAGACAGAAATTCCTTATCTCACTCTTCTTCTAGACAATCTGCCCGTTTAAAAATAATATTGAAGGGGAGATTTTATTTTTACGATGAATCCGACTTATCGCGTGATTCTGATTCGTCAAGTCACGTTTTATTGAAAATTTACAGACATATGTTGAGATTTTTTCTTTAGTTTTTCTTTTTTTGATCTTTTGACTTAACTGACTGTATCATCAATTTGTCATACTTCACTAAAGTGGTGGCACGGTGGAGTAATGGTTGGAGAAATCGGATTTCGAATTCATTATATTAAATTACGTGCTAATAACCTTGGTGAAAGTATAAATTTTTCTCTTTAAAACAAAATTGTAAAATAGCAGCACTGACTCAGTTCTATATACTTAGGTTGCAAACTGTCTAAGAGTAAAATACTCAGAATTCAAATCAGCCAGGAGAGAGTATGACTGTCAGGCTCTCGTGCAAATACATGTGGTGCTCCTACGATTTATTGAGTCACGGTATGTCTGGACCTGCATTTCAGATGTAAGTTAAATTTTTAACAATATTTGTTTATTAATTAAATGTACATTTTTTACCACATTGTCATCTTTCGCACGCACTCAATATATTGCTAAAGACTTTTCTACCTCAGTTAAATTTCGAATCAAAATATAGTTAAACAGGAAGCATTTATTTTATCGCTTCCTTAAGAAATATAAATTACAATAATACATTCAGAATGTCTTATTTTTTGTGTTCTTTCCCAATCAGATGGATAAACTTTTTACCACTTTTTATCACACAAAACAATTTATGATTCATTACAATACCGTATTTTCTGTCTCCTCTCCTCCATTTGCATTAGATAAGTTAATAAACATTCCTATATGTAGATTAGTCAATATGTTATGAAGTTAATACCTAAGGAAGAGAACTATAAAAAATATTAACTGAAATCAGCACTGGCCAATTTACACAGGTAAAATCAGTTAGAACAGAAGGAATATTTATAGAAATGCTGATAGATAATTTGTTGCATTGACAAGAGGACTGATATTAAATAAATATAATACATAAAACTATTTGCATATATGTCATATGCGTGAAAAATTCCTCCAAACTCTTAACTTATTATCTTTGGTAGGATTATCAATTAACGTTTTCTCTTTATAATTGTAAAATTTTGGGATCATTAAAAGTTCATTTCTTATTTTACTTATTCTCTGCCCATGTCATTGTATGTATATTTCTCTGTACAACTATAAACTTACTGATTTAAATATTCTCTTCATGGGTGTAAATATTTTCAAAACTCGCCGTCATAGAGGGTAATTGCATAGAATTTTGACATTTTTTATTAAAGAAACTATGTTGTTAATTTCTATTTGCTAACACAATTTAACATTTTCATGTCCCTCTTTATTTCAGTTCAAATTTTCTGCCACCTTAGCGGTGATCCTAAGCTTCGTGATATGATGCATAAAACATTCTATATGTGGTACATTCCTCAATTATTAATAAGTTATTAGAATCTCTTTTTAATTTCTAGTCCTCTATAGTGTCTATGAACGCAGAAAGATATCGTTGACTCTTTGACGTTACTCGAAGTTATCCAATTAAAAATAGTGTAGGAAACGGCTGCTCGAATTACAAGACAGAATGGCAAATATTCAAACAACAAAGTGAATACGTGTTGATCAAACAAAACAAATTCTAAAAAGTGTCAATTTCTGTGATCATGAAAGCATAGAAATGTTTTGAAACCTTGAGAAACGTTTCAGTAAGAAATAGTTTCCGGGAATAAAAGACAGGAAAAGAAGAAAATTGAAGAAATCAATAAATGTGTCAACTGCTTAACTAAAACGATACAAGAAGAAATAATTAAAATGACAAGTCTATCAGGATATGCATTTACTATACAAAGAAACACTAGAAAATATTAGTTGAACGGTATCTAAATATAGTCTGACAGATTGCCTTTTATATATACATATATATGAAATGCAATCTGTGAGTCTGTGTTAGACTGTACTGGATGCATGCCTATATTTTTAAGCTACGCCCTTCAAACTTTCTAGGGACACATATCTAGCGGGAAGCCAGGTCGATACATACTTTTTGAGTTTAAGTTCAGCAATTTTCCTTTTCGCACGTTTTGGTCAATAGAGCCAATTTTTTACATTTGCTCCGTAAAACATCAAAGATCTAAGATAGTTGCTAAATTACGTCACAGAAATCAAATCACACTTGTCAAGCGCAACTAAAATAGTTTTGTATTAAAAAAGCAATGAGACTTTATATTTAAAATTTATCCTGACCTTTTAAAAATTCATTTGGTCAACAAAAAATCTGAATAGTTTTTCTAAGTAATTTTTAAACAAAAACAATATTAAAAAAAGTTTTTTTCAAACAAAAAACAAAATCTACCCCTTTCATTGGCATCTTCTGCTACCACTGAAATGTTCTAATTTGCACGGGCAACGCCGGGCTATTATCCTAGTCTATCTTACACTTGTGTAATTCTATTATTCATTCATGTATAGATTGACTATGTAACAACTGTTCTGGTTATTTTGCTATAGATTTCGAGGTAATTTATAAAATTATGTGATATTATTTATAAAATCTCCTGATTATTTATTAATCATCCTGAGAGGATTACATCTCAGACACTTTCCCAGTACCATAACATAACTTCCCTATGATTTTCTTTCTTTAAATCATTTCCCCCGGTTACAAGGCTTCAGAATGGGAGGTTGTGCGCAGTTGCTGTTGTTTGCAGGTCTACCTAGACACCGTATGGAAATACCTTTTAGTGTTCTATCGGCAAATAGTTATCTTCACCAAAATATAGTGTTGAAACACTATGAAAATATAAACATATACTTTTGCAGCAACAATTCTAACAATACAGCAAGAAAAATAATACAAGCAATATATTTGTGAAAAACAAAAAACAAAAACAAAAAACAATAAATATGTCGCTTGACAAAATTCTTAAAAACATAGGTCAATGAAACCTGATCTACCTACTTATATTTTGAAAAAAGTACATATTTTCTTCATACGAATCTTTTGTAAATATATCTTTTTTGCATTAAATTGAGTTTGATAGGATTTAACACAAGACAAAATGTAAGAAAAGTGATAATGCCACCAAGACCAAAACTATAACTGGGAGTGAAAAATGACTTTACAAAAACCGGAAACCAATCTTAAACTGGTGAAAAAGGGGTAAAATGGGTAAAATTCTGTTCTTATTCATAAGATAGGTAAGTCTGTGTTGTCCCGGATATACCCATTAACATAGTAATGGACTTAACCAGCATAAATACCACGTGACTTGACCGGAAAGCAACAGTCTGGTATGAATCAGACACCTGTAAATTGACTTACCGAACAGAGACTTTATTCAACCCTGATTGCTCGTCACCTAGGAGGACAAACTGCCATATTGTAACTTTTCCCGTTATTTTGGTAATACAATTGTTTGCACGAATCCTGTGTTTCTGCTTCTTTTTATGACGCCTTAAACAGTGTTACAAGAGTCTGTGTACCGAGTTTCAATGTAACTGTTCATGTTAAACCTTATTTCGTGCATGAATCCTATGAATTTATGCGCACTGCTAGATTAGCGGCAAGGTTACATCATTTTACATTTAAAATACATGGAACAATAAGTTATGTGCCAATGTTTTATATCTGACGTCTCACATCGGGGAAATTTTTCCGCTTTTTCTCTTTATGTTCTACTAGAAAATTACATGCAATATCAATCGTTATCGTTTTTTTTTTATTTTATTCCTCTCCTTTTATTGTTCTTTCTCTATATTAATGTTATTCTTTTCTTATAATGTCTTACTTTTATTAACCCCATGGCATTACTCACTCTATTACGTTGATTGGGATGAATTATTAAAATTACAGGTTGTATCTTTAATGAAAATTATTCTGACATACATCTTAACCAACATCTGAAGAGAAGTTAACCAGCTAGTTTAAGAAGAAATATTAGTTATTTATAAACTTGGCGTTGGAAAGATATATCACACTGGAAAAGATAAGGGTAAACCTTTCTGGTCAGACTAGATTAAAAAACAAAATTATTTACGAGAATAAAATCATTCAAGATTAGAATAAATTATATGAGGAACTTATGCTAAGACAGAAAAAAAGCGTAAATCTAAAGAACAGTAAAAGCAAAAACGAATATAAATAACTAAAAAAACATGAGATTAAATAATTAGATCAAAGTGGATAAAATCAACAGATATCAACGTAGCTGCGCGCTATACTGACAACAAAATAAATCAAGATTTTATTAAAAAATTCGGAAAGAAAGGAACACGCGAATGATACAGAAGCAAATAGAATCTGTAGAAATAAGTGTGAAATCAGAAACGCACACAAATGACCTATAGATTAGATGAATAATATTGAAGACGGATTTCATCGAATGAAGAACTATACAGGCTGAATTAAAGGAGCTAAAAAATTGCCAATCGAGACATTACTGGATATGTTACTCTAGATGGCTTCTGGTTTCAGCGCTTCGCAAATATTCATGACAGGTTAGCACATCAGTTTCTCAAAGAAATTTAAAAAAGCAATATTCTAGTATGGATAATGACAACGAAAATGTCATGTAAACTTCCAAATAATATATTAAAAAGATTCCAAGCAATTTCAAGCCGATGAGATATTTAAAAATCATCGCGGCACAATAGACCAATGTAATCTATTACTTAACGGAGACAGCATTCATGCCAAAAGCTAACCAATAATGTTTGACTATATATCGAAGTAACACTGAAATAGATTTAAATCACAAACCCTAGTGATGCCGAGCCAAATTACAATGATTATTACACGAGATCGATAAAGGTATTGAAATTCATGACAATTAGATTATGAAATTAAATCGCACCTTCGAAATACGTAAGACAAGATAAATACAAATGATATTATTTGTCTATACTTTTGAGATGAGGTAGTATTTTCACTTATTACATTGTTTGGGCTATTGTCTTCTTCTTCATTGACGTTATTACAACGTTTCCTCTATTGTACACTCTGGCTTTATTACGATCAATAGTATTTGTAATGAGTTTAGTACCAGGCTATAGCAGAGGTGAACAAATATGTTTCAGATTTAATTTAAAGGGCGATAACTGCATGGCTCCCAGAAGTGGCATTGCACTTGGAATGAAAATGATATAAATTAATTAGCGCAATCAAATGTTTAGTTCAAAATTCTTATCACCTGAAGAAGGCCGGAGCGAACAACAATTGAAACATCGTAATAATGTCAATATAAATGAGGACAATAGTCCGGACGAAGTAAATATTTTAGAAATGACATTGTTGAAATATATACAAAACAATTGAGACGAAAGTTATTTCTTCAATATAAAAACCAAAATCAAGGAGTTTATAAACTGTTACATATTTCAAGCAATATCACGCAACAGCTTGGAATTTGGAAACTTTCACGTCAGCTAGCGTAAATAAGAAAAAAAGATTGCTTACGCTAACATCACGTTGAAAAACCATAAAATTGTCGAATTTAAGCATCGTCAATCCTGGTGAGTTTGAATACTGGGTGTTGAAACTGTATTTGAATTAATAATCGGATAGCAGATTTTCAAGTCACTTTGCGTTCACTTAAATCATTTACGTACAAGTAGCATTGGGAAGCATCTGAATTAACCTCTTCCCATAAGCTATTGGTTAATTAGTAAAACTTGTATCACTAAATCATTATTAACTAAAAATAAAATTTACAATCTGAATATAATTTTTGTTTTAATTACATGTAAAGGCTTGATAAGCCGTAGAAATCGAATAATCAATAAAATCAATAAAAGGATAATCAGTGAACAGATTCAATGAAGATGCTTAACGAAAAATATGGCTGCAATCGCCTACGCATTGTAGAAAATATATAATCAGCCAGATTGGAATGATAGGTATCGATATCAAGCAATGCCTCAGAAGAAGCAGTGTGAAAGATATTAATGTGTACGGTAAAAAATTTAATAAATGTACACAGAAGAATTGAGCATCTTTACGCACTCCAGGTCTTTCCAGGACAGACAAGAAAGGCAGAAAAGAAAATACTCCATGAATATAAAGATTGATCGCAACTTCAACAATATTTTAGAAGTTGAATTCGATCCTATTTTTAACGGATTATCATATATTTTTTTCAGAAATGTTCTATTATTTGGATAATTCTCTCTCTTGTAATAAAATTCTTTGAATTTACTCACCATATTCAGATGAAGTATTTTATCAATACCTATATACATTCTTGTCTACGGTTGTTATTCCCACAACGCGGGGTTATTCAGATTTATTGAGGTCTTTGATACGCCAAAACTTCTAATCTTTTAAAGTGACACAAAACAGTTCAAAATATTTTTGGTCTGCATTATACAATCTTATGTAAATAACAAGAAATTTGGGAGAGAATTCAAAATTGGATATTGTTATATGCTAGAGAGAGAGAGAGAGAGTCGATCGGATGTTTTGATATAGCCTAGCAACTTTAAGATCTCGTGTTATTCGTCGAAGAGAAAATTAACTATAGGGTAGGTTTGTATAAGAGAATTATTTGAAAAAAACAGATTTGAATGTTTTTTCTTTCTTAACTATTTGTACAATGATATGTTTTTTGAAGATTCTGTTTGTGTGTTTGTTATTATAAACATATGACCAGTACTGAACACGTCGTCAGTTTATGCGTATATATACATATATCTATACATGAGTAAGAAACAACAGAAAAAAGCTACATTTTGAACGTGATTCGTCTATCGTGTTTATACAGAAGTGATTTTTATTTATATCTGAATATTCGAACCCACATATATCTGTGTGTGTCAGAGAGACGAAATAAGAATATCTCATTCATGAATGTAAGTGTCACCGCTTGCTGGCGAACTTAGTGCTAACCTTTTATAAAAAATATCTTTTATATGGGTCGCGTGTATCATTAGATACAGCATACATTCTTGACCACACCGATATATGCACCTATGCGGTTGAACGTTTTTGAGGGATGATGTTTTGTCTCTAGTGTCTTTATTTTTCTTTATGTTTGAACGATTACGTTGGAATTTATTTTGTGTTCTTTTGATAAAGAGAGTTTACCATAAGGCCTCACGTGTTGCATGCGATGAGAAATCCAGCGTATAAAATGGCTATAGAAGTAGCTGAAATCGCTTCGGACAATAAAAACTATGGAAAGTTTGGATTTTCTTTATTATTACAAACAGAAAAAAAACTTTAGAATTATGAAAAAATTGAACAATTGAGGAATTGTTTTCTCGTCGGTCCTATTTAATGAAATATGTAAGGGTAACTAACTTGCAAATGGGAACTAGGAAATCGCACCAACCCCGAGGGAAAATGAGTTTAATGGTACACTGCTAATGACCAGGTAATAACAAACACCCCGTTCCAAGAACATGGAAGTTGATCATGGACACATGAAAAAATAGAAGTTTAAAAACATATCAAATACACAAATATCAAGAGTTTAAGAAACTCCAAGTGATCTTTTCCTGTTATATGTAAACTAACAATGAAACTTCCTCAACTGAATTGCAATACAGTTTCTGAAACGACACGGACACACGGGAAAAATATTTGGACAGTGAAAAAAATGATACGATGGACAAATAGGCAACAAAAACTCGAAAAGAGACACATTAAGAGAACATTTTAGCGAGATAAGCAAACGAAATTATATGAAAAACGAACGAATGTAAATGGTAAAACGGCACTATTTACATTATTCGGACTATTGTTCTCGTCGTTGTTGACATTTGTACGAAGTTTCAGCCGCTGTATACTCTGGCATACTTCAAGTCCTAAGAATATCAAAACAAACACTTTATTATGATCACAGGGGTATATCATTCACATAACATGTGCAAAGTATATTTCACTGTCATCATTTATCACCCTCTGACCTGTATAACAAATACTGAAGGAAAAACCGATGAATCTCTCATGAGATTCTTGATATGATGCAAAGAAGACACAAGGAAATGTAGAATAAATGCAGACGGACTAAAGAGATCGAGAATAAATAAAGAAAATATGTATAAAATAAGCAAATGAAGAGGAAAAAAGACACCCTTCTTGAGGATAAAAGAACCAACCACTCCTATTAGAGAAAGATTAAATAAGTTAGTTATGGAACGAATATATCAGCGTTTATTTCCACGACAATACAGATTGAGCAACAAGAGCAAATCATTAAAAGGATCCTGACAAGATTTTTAGATTATTATTCAAATATATATTTGAGCAATAGTTTCCTTTATTACAGTTAAAAACAGGTTAATGCATTATGAATTCAACATAATCTCACTAGACATTTATCTGAACAGTTTATAGACAACGCATTAAGAAGCATCCCAACAATAATAATATTAGTAAGTTACTTTCAAAAAATACAATTATTCAAATCTCACTGTAAAAGATGGTAAAGGTTATATAAAAAATGATATAACCCTATAATGTATCTGAAGATTCCTTGAAAATTTTTAAAACTATATGTATATATATATATATATATATATATATATATATAAAACATAACGCTAATGCAATCAAATATGTTATGTTTAATCCTTCTATTTTCTAAAAAAAATGATTTGAATAATTTGGAATACAAACAGAGCAGATATATATATTTGCTATAATTCTAGGAATTTCACGTTTGATGGAAGGAATTTCAGGTCGCCTGAAGGGGATGTCCAAAGAGTGTCAAAACAAATACACACACACACACACACACACACACACACACATATATATATATATATATATATATATATTCTATTAAAAATAAGAGACAATGAATGTCTATTATGTTTAATCATGAGCCGTTCTAAACATCGTATTTTTGCTTTAATTTCAGTTGAAAATAAAGACAAAAATTCTCCAACATTTGGATAATTATTTATTGGTTTTCTTCTAAGCTTTCGGCTCACATGAGCCATCTTCAGAGAGGTAGTTTAAACTGAAATATTATAAGATCCACCATCACCGACGATTTTATTTTGTGTTGACATAAAACTCCGCTTGGCAACGGCAATAGTTACCAAAAATAATAAACGCAGTTCTTAAGTTTGCGATGCGGTTTTATGACGTCACACCGCGGGATAGCGCAAAATGACAACAAAACCATCTAGTCAAATGCAATGTAATATGTTATTTACTGTTTTAAAGTTGATTTTATTGAGTGTTGGTTGTTTTGATTTGATGTACATGGCCTCCAATATCTGCAGGTTCCTCTTACTGTGTGTATGAGTAAGGATCACCGTATTGTTGACCAAAATATCAGACAGAAAATTACTTGCTGCCTCGATATACTAAATATATATATATATATATATATATATAATATGAACATGTCCAATTTTTTTTATTTATCCGCTACAAATCGTACATTCATTTCGACATTGAAACTACAATGTCTCATCAGGCGGTGTGAACAGGAATGGAAAGCCTCTTTTCTTATATTTGGTGAGTTGTGTGTGGGTTGTTGGTGGGGTTAGTGATAAAAGAATAAGTCTTGTGAATTGACCGTTTGAGTTTTGAAAAAAGTGGTGTGGGTAGTGAATATAGTTGATTATTGAGTATCTTGGAATTTTGTACACAGATTTAACCTTAGCAGATAGGATGTAAGTTTTTATGATCATGCGACTAGACTTTTTCCTTTGGATTTCTTAGAAGAGCAGAGTAGAGAGATGTATGGAGTGGGGAGGAATGAGATCGGACTTACCGCTTATTTGTACAACATTAGAATATTTTTGTGTTTAAGCACAGATTTTATCATTAATATAATTTTGTATAAATAACCTTGATTTTGGATTTAGGAAATCAATTTTTTCTATTAAATTTTAAATTCTAAATTAGATCATAGTTCGTGGTGTGTAATAGGTAATATTTAATGTAAGAGGTAAACAGGTAAAATTTAATGTGTGTATTTATGCACAGTTTTTTTTTTAATTAAGCTGATTTTGTATATTTAACCTTAATTTTGAATTTAGAAAATCGATTTATTCTATAAATCTTTAAATTACTTCACGGTTTGTAGTGTGTGTAAGAGTGTTGTAGGTACTATGAAAGTGTAGTATTTTTAGCATGATTGTAAGGGATGTTCTTTAATGTGCTTGCACTTTACTGTGGTTTCATGCATCTGGTTTAAAAGCTTTTTGCTACTCATATATTTAATGATTTCAATTTTCTTGAAGACAAAAGAAACATTGCTCCTTTATTGATTTAGCTGTTCTTGCTTGTTTGAGGATTTTCCATTTAACTTTAGGTGTTTTATTTTGGTCTTTAAACTTCCAAAAGTATTTGGAGAGAGACGTCATGTTCTGCTTTTTTTGTTTGTTAATGAAGGATGAATTGTGATATTAAAATCGCTTTTTAAATACGTTCATGGTGTTTCCGTATTATGTTTTTTCATCTTTAGGATTCTCCATGGATGAAATCGAACACATATATATCAGTGATTTTATTAAATATTTATTGGTAATGGCGCATTGGTTTGGGTTTCTACAGTTACAGAGGTTGTTATATGGGGCAGAATGGTATTAGTGTTGGAGTTATTTTTGTTGTGTGCTTTTAATATTTTGCTGTTATGTACTTTAATTAATTTTGTTTGTTTGTTGGAGCAGCTATAACTTAGTTTTATTGTATTTTTATTGAAGATTTTGCTTAAAGGGTTATTCTTGAGAAAATGCTTATCTATTAGTTTAAGAAAGTTATGTCATGTTTTTTATGTTTCTATTTTTCTTTTTGAGCTGTTGAATATTTCCAGAAAGTTAAGACAAAAGGATTTAATGATTTTATGAATCAATTTTCTAGTTTTTTCAACCTTACCTCCAGTAGATTTATTTATTATCATGAGTCTGTCATCTCTATAGATTCCTATATTTTTAGTCTCAATTTCTTTATACGCCGCTAGGTTCTCCAATAAGAATAATCCAAATAGATCCAAAGATTCTGCAGAATCCACGGCTCCCATAGATAAATAAAAATTATCAGTTGAATCTTTTGTCCACTGTTCCTTGTTGTGTATGAGAACTGATTTTCTACAGTTCAAATTTTTTTTGATTTCATCCTTTGAGATGTCCGAGTAGAATTCCGCGAATTCCAGGGCGAGATTGAAAAGGCCATCAGATATTGATGGGTAAAAATTCACGATGTCAAATTGTAAGAAAATAGCATTATTTTTCCCCAAGGTTCTCGAACCATTTGATTATATCTATTGTACGCCTCCATTGCATTAGTTGGATTTTTTCCTTATTCGTTGGTTGACTCTTTCGATTATTACGTTAGAAATTCTACCGATTTCTGATTTTTTAAAGTTTACTGTTCTAGCGGGTAATTTTCGGGCACAGCTTTATATATTGTATATCAAGCAGTGTGTTAAATTAATGTTTGGGACGTTGTAAAAGTTTTTTCTTCGTTCCTTATTCACTCGGATATATATATATATATATATATATATATATATATATATATATATATATATATTGATTGCCTAATTACTTAGTTTCTGGTCATAAGATTAGACAAGTGCACATTTGTATTAAAAAGTGTTCAATAAAATTATATTGTAGAATTTTTGAATATTTTCCATTCGTAAACGAGTTATTACGCGACCTAGGTTACTATCATGATTGGTGTCTTCGGGCCATTTGCAATAACCGATTTTACCGATAAATGATTTCTTTAAGAACGCTCACGCAATGGTGTTTGTTTTTTAGATTTTGGGTTTTTTTCTAACGCTTACTTGGTAGGTAATTTTTGAATATGAAATTTTTAAAATTACAAGCAATTATGCCGTTTTTTTTACCATGGTGTTACGAACATAAGAAGTTATTTTTAGTATGGTTACACTTCGTCATAATTTCCTATTTTCATTCAGTTTGCTTTTGTTTGGGAATAGCATAATCTCTAACTTTTTTCCTTGGCACAGTCTACATATTTTGCCAACGTTGCAAGGCTTGAATTTTTTCTATACTTCACGTTATGTCTGGGTCTTTTCAATATTTTGATTTTAATTTTCACACGTGGCTAGACAATTTTGTGCAGTTTTTAAGTAGAATCTTTTTAATTTGATTGTAGGCATGTGATCGAACCATATGCTCTAAAACGTGTCTTTGGCTGAACCTAAATATTTTGTTTTGTCCTTTTAGGTCATGTACCTTTGCATTGGAAATGATTTATTTTGTGTTGCAAATTCATGGAAATGGACATTTATTTTTGTCCCTGAATTTGCATTCTTTATTAGTCTATTTTTACACTGTTATCTAAGTTTCTGTGTGTTTTTTTTTTATGAAACTATCCAAATTACTAGTGCAAATATAACTGAGCTAAATTGCGTTTTCTTTTTAAAATTTTATTCATTTGTTATCCTTTTGGAAAGTGTCTATCATTTTCAAAAAAAATGTTTGTCCTATTTTGGTAAGAACATATATATGTATATATATATATACATACATACACTTATTTATACAAACACACACACATATATATATATACACATGCATGTATTTATACGCATATATGAATATAAATCACATGTACGTATGTATATATATATATATATATATATAGAGAGAGAGAGAGACACACACATGCATATATATATATATATATATATACACACAAACACGTATATGTATATATATACTCATACACATATATAGACATATATATATACACACACACACATATATATAATCATACAAATCTATATATATACACATACATATATATGTTTATATATATACATACATACACATGCTTAAACATATCGTCATTCAATTTGTTTTCTAATTGATTCACTATATATATATATATATATATATATATAAACTGTTCTTGTATACAATATGGTTGTCATGCATAGCTTTTAACTCATTCATATTTTCTAAATTATCAACTATCTATAAATCTCTTTTACTAGAATCTGCCATTAGAACTGGATTAACCCGACAGAATACCCTTTTTCTTAAAGAGCACAATGCTTCATTATATCTAACAAGATTGCGGTATATAAAGAATCAAATCACTGAAATCTTCCAAAATAATGAATATAAAAATGGTTAGTACATATAATTATAAAGGAAAGTAATAATATAATCAAAATATTTTTCTACACATTTTTATTCGTCATGTCTCCTTAGAATTAAGTTAACAAGTTTGTCCAAACTTTTCCCTCTTTTGCAGCTCTTATTGAATTTGACATATTGTTGCCTCTCCTCAACCGTCTTTAGCCAACAATTTATTAGCTTTTATTGGTAAGTTATGCCTTATAATTCTCTGTCCCGCTGAAAGAAAAAGTTAGTTATAAAAAGGTGAACGAGGTGAAGAATAGAATTTTTCAAGAAAGTGTGTTAGTCAAATTATTTTCTTTACAATTTCATTAAAGATAAAGCTATATTTTAACTAATTCTAGTGTGGAAATTATTAGTCATTAAGATATAAAAAAACACTTTGGTGTTTTTATTAGTAACAGAAATCGACAATATTTAACAGTGATGATGTCTCATGGAAATTCAGCAATGTGTCAATATTATGATGAATTCATACGAACTTATTCGCGTCTATTGTTTTTTAATTATGCGATTTTTAAGTACTTCTTCTTGAATGTTCTTCGATCGATTGTCATATTTTTCCGTATAATCTTTCTTTACTTTACATTACTTACTGCCTCTTGAGTGTTTTGAAAAACATCCGTTCGGAATGATGGTTGGTTTATTCTTAATCTACATTAATTGTTTTTGAAGGGGAATATTCTTCTTGTCTGGTATAAAGGACAAATATAAAACAACTTCTAAAGATGAAAAGTTGTTTCACATCTAATAGCTTTTCATTTTTTGTGCTGGAATAAGGGAGATTAACTAATCGAGTAGGTATTAATTTTTCGCAATATGCTAAAACAAAAGATGCCGACCTAAAAGTGGGCTAAGAAAATCATTCAAGAAAAATAAATTGCAACATTAATAAAGTTGACTTGGTAAAATCGGCAATTAAGAAACGTTCATTGAATGTAAACATCTAGAACATAACATAATGGTAACTAATTTCCGAGATTGACAACTATGAAATCAAGCCTCTTATATATATATATATATATATATATATATATATATATATATATATATATAATATCATATCGCCCCAAGCAAGGCAGTTTACTGCCACTGGTGAGCAGGATAATTGTTCTTATTCAGGTGACATACGTGATACAAATTTTTGCGATCATGTCTTGAAATAGACATGACTGACTACAGAGGGAATTATCACACAGTAGTTTGCAGTTACTTTCTGTGGTAGACTGATTGTCAGCCAAGGATATAGATTCTAATATGTCCTATTATTTATGCCATAACTGGAGGGAAAAGAATGATTATATATTTTCCACGGTTATTTGTGCGTAAGTGAATGCGCGGAATTCAATAGAAATTCGAACTCGTCTCTCAGAATTGTCGTTCCGAGTCGATATCCATTGAACCACAGCGCACATCCAGTGATTTACAGTAGGGGGTTTTACAGTAGGAAAGAGTGACAGGTTATAGGGCATGTCAGAAAGTGACCAAGAGAAGGATGAGAATACTGATAGGAGTGACGTGGACGGAGAAAAGAACATGTGAGAGTGGATGCAAAAGAGTGAGATAGGAAATTACTATTGACTTTAAATTTAAATGATCGAAGATTGTAGCTGGTGGGGAAGCAAATAAACGGAACAGAACTCCACAGGCGTGAAATTGCGAAAAAAGAAACTGGTGGTGTAGAATTTGTTTTTATATTTCATTTGTTTCGCAGTAAAATGGTGGGACGTAGTTACTAATCTTGTGGCTCGGGTAAATTCATACATAGAGGGCAGGATGCATTCAGACGGGATAAAACTTACTGGCTCTACACAGAGAACCGACCTTCTTAGCAGCGGATTTAGCTATGAATTCGGTATAGTCATTCCACTCGACAGCTGTTGTGTTTACCCGAGGAAAGTGCAGTGTTAGAAAACGCAGTCTGCGGAATCCTTCTTGCTAAGGAACCCACTGCTACAAAACCTACCGAGGTGAAGTTGTGACCTTATTCCTCATAGTGATATTCACGTGTTTAACCATAAAAAATGTCCCGAAGATGGTACGGGTATTCTTTAACCATCGTTGTGAAACCTGAAAGCTAAACAATTTTAGAAGAACAGAAGCAGAGCTTTCAACAAAATATCAAATAATAGTGGGAAGTATATTCTCTGAATAAACAAACACAAAAGATTTTATTACTAACTTTTAGACAAATGAAAAGCTTAAAAACCACAATATATAATATTACTGAATGAGGTTGATGCATGTATGCAAAAAAAGAAATTAAGTGCCAATTTTGCGGATATGTAGGATAGACACTTAAACTTGATACGATTAAAATATGTCACTGAACGTAGCGATTATCGGAAAGAAAACGTAAAATAAATTCAATTCTGCGAAAATATTATTGTTGAAAGTTTACAAAATATATATAAGTCATGATTTCTGCTCCGATAATGGCGTTTTGAGGCAGTAAAATCGAAATTTTACATTTTAAGTATTATTAAATTTATTATTATTAATATTATTATTATTTCCTTTAATTTTTGTTATATACTCATATTTTTCCGGGTCCCAATCATAATTCTAATGTCAGAAACGTCTTCATGACGTTTTCCAAACAAAGTTTTTGTATCAAAGAAACAAAAGCCCACACATGTATTACATAGCACTTCGTCATGCCTGTATTTCATAGAGTATAGCAAGAGGTTCGACAGCCGCAAAATATTGAAAGAATGCTCAGCAACCTCGACATATTTGGCAAAAATATTAGAATCACCAAGAAACTCTACTGACAGCAAACCACCTGCAAACGGACAGGAAAATAATCCAGTATATATAAAAAGAGAGAAAGGGGCGTAAGACAAGGATGTGTCTTTCAACTAGATTTATTTAACTTGTACAGCTAAACTATTCTGAGGACCCAAGAAATTATGACAGGATTCGTCATTAGCGGTTCCAATCTGTACAACATAAGATACGCATATGATACAGTTTATGGGACATGTCATGAGGACGGAAGGCTTGGAGAATCTGATACTCACAGGTCAGACAGAGGGGAAAGAGACACAAGGAAAACAGGAGATAAAATATATGAAGGTGGCGGGCAGAGCAGGGTTTATATAGGGTAACAGGAGAAAGCGTGCTAAGAGCTACCAAGAATAGGGATGTGTGGAAAGCCATAATAGCAAACGTCTTCAAGGACATGACACACAGAAGAAAAATGTGTGAGCCGTACATATGAGTAGAATTTTATTGTATTTATTTATCGCATGAACGGCCATGTATTCCTTCAGTGGTTCTATCAGTACTGTTCCAATCAAGCCAAAACTTCATCTCTAAATTATTATTTTTTATTTGCCTTTCTGAGATATATTTGAAGTGTGATGAACAGATCAGAATGATGTGATTTTTGCTATTTTTATCATCATATTTTGATTTCTACAATGAATATATTATCATTGTCTGCAGGAAGACTAATGTAGTTTTTTTAATCTGTACTGTCGTTACAATATTTTATGATATGTCTTTTAACTCACATAACATTATAAGCTTTACATGGAGAAATGTTTTCTTTGTGTGTGATATGAATGTATATATGATGACAGTTTTTACTTCACTTAATCTGGGATTTCCAGGATTTTTTTTCATTTTACTCTATAATTTTCCAAGTCCAACTACTATGACTGGTACTATTATTGTTTTTTAATTTTCACATTATTTATATTACATTTTCAAAGTCTATATTTGATAGTTTTTTTTTGTTTTTTTCAAATTTCGCGATTGTAGTACGCTGAACGAGCCATAGCAATTATCAGCCATTTTTTTTTTCTTTTCAGTTTTTGACAATTATATCTAGCCTGTTTACTTCAATATTCCGGTTTGTGAAGATGATGTAAACCCATATAATATTGATGTCTTCTATTTCTGTAAGCGGTACTGGGTGATATTAAAACCAGTATTTGTTAACATTTTTCTAAGTGACTGCACATTTTTCAGTGTAAATATTGCCCCTATTATACCGTGACAATTTTTATATTCATTTGGCGCTATTAGAGAAAATCCTGAGATTAGATGGTCTAAGGTTTCTTGATATTTATCACAGAATCTGAGTTTTCGATCCACAATTTTGCGTATGATATTTACCTGAATGTTTCGATTGAAAAGATTCTTGTCATACGCTGTAACACTGAAGCCTTCCGTTTAAGCTTTAATTTAAATAGTCATGCACATCGATGAGTTCGATGACTTTACCAATATCAGGTTTATTAGCACGTTCTATTTATTGGCCATACAGAGGTTTCTATTGACAGCTTTGTTTCAACTATCCAAGGGTTTTATCATTGCCTTTTTTTCATATATTTTCCGCAACAGTTGTTTATTCCGTTCTGTTTTAGTTTTCTTCGGAATATGTTAACTTAAACTTAAATATTATAAGTATTTATAACCCCTCTTTAATTGAATATTTTTTCCTTCTGCTTTCCTGTTTCACTAATTGTAACATTTAGTTCTATGCTGTTTTCATCGTTGTTGGTAAACAAATAGCCGTTGTCTTGCATGACAATTTTAACTGAATAATACCACTTACATCTTCTTTGTAG
Source organism: Ascarosepion bandense (assembly GCA_037127315.1). Taxonomy (NCBI): domain Eukaryota; kingdom Metazoa; phylum Mollusca; class Cephalopoda; order Sepiida; family Sepiidae; genus Ascarosepion; species Ascarosepion bandense. The sequence continues at coordinate 1,978,536 of JBBBDQ010029185.1, read as the reverse complement.
GGTGTGTATAGACGGTCTGCATCAGACATTTTTATACTTAGAAGGAAGTTTTCTTGTTTCAGAATACATTTTTGTTATGTCAATTTGTATCCAGTTCATGATATTGAAATTACATTGATCCAAGTCTATTGATGGTTATAATTCTGTGACGAGAATTCATGTTAACGGTATTGTACTATAATACCTTTTTCTCGCTATTTTTTCCTATTTTAAGCTGAATTCATTCACACTGATTACTTCCTCTAAATCTTAAATATTTACATCAGGGTTTTAACTAATAGAGGAAGATTGTTTTGGTGTTGCTTGTTAATTCGTGGCATTAGCATTCCAAACTGAATTACACTTAAATATCATCATTGAAACATTATCCAGTATGCAGGAGAACTTCCAACTATTTTTATTATTTCATTTTAGTTTGTTTTGCTGTTGTTGTAAGTGTTTTTAGTTATAAGGTAAGTTTTGAATTAATTAAAAATCATTATTGTTGTTGACATTATCAATATCTCTGTTAATGAAATCATTGTCAAATTAAAAATAAAAATTTAATGTTCGGTAAACAATGTTAATCATGGCAGTGAAATTTAAATTAATGAGATTAATTGAAACAAACTACCCTGAAAATTGAAAAAAATATTTTATATTTTACGAATTTAGAGAAAGCAATGGCACCATTCATCGTAGTATAATTAAAAAAATAGAGATATCTTAGTTTTTCAAGAAAAATATTTCAAAATATCCATAAAAACATCGTATTTTTAAAGAAAATACAAAGAAAACTAGTTGAGTAATCACAACTGTGAAAAGAGAACAAATGACAAAAGATAATCTTATTTACTCTAAAATAGTAAAACTGGCCGAAGTATCATATTTAAAAGAACAAAGCTGCGTTTTATTTTCATCAGCTTTCTGAGATATCATCCTCATAAATGCATTTTTTTCTTCATCAACGATAACAATGAATATAATCGAAATGTATTTGAATGTTCATGTAAAAACGATCGATTATTAAATGGTATAATATTATATTTTTACTTATGGAATGATATATTGTACTGTTGATAAATATTATAATTTCATTTTCTTATCAAACGAGACGAAAGAAAATTTGTACAATAATAAGTGCCTTCCTTTAACTAATTTTTCTTGAATGTATGTATGTTAGCATACGTATAGTGTTTCTATTCTTTCATTTTGCGAAGATTCATTCTGATTAATTTATATACATATATACGAACCAACAATAAAGTAGGACTAATAAAGACCAAAGTCAGAAAAAACTAACGCTAACAAATCAGTAGCGTAAGTCGTCAACAACCCAACGAGGACTACCACGTGGGTTAAAGGGAAAAAAACAAACAACGCCCAATAACAATGCGTCAAGAGCTTGTTTGAAAGAAAAAAAGAACCAAGACGAAAAACTTAAAAGTAGAGAGCTCAATACGAAAGTACGAAAGTAGAGTAGGTTTACTATATATATATATATATATATATATATATATACATGATCTTTTCACCTGAGGCAAGGCGGTACCATCATTGGTGCGCAGCGGGGTACATAAGAGAAGCGTAATGGTTTAGGAAATAGCAGAGGGAAGAGAATGACAAATCGGGTACAGGGGAAGTCGGAGAAATGGCAAGAGAAGGGTGGGAATGCCGGCGTGAAGACGGTTGCAGGGGAAGAGTGAGAAAGGAAAGTAACAATATAGGGGGTTCATGGGGGAAAGAACGAGGAAAGGACTGGAGTCAAATGGATAAGAGAATGGAATTGACATTGCATTTAAATTCATGGACGTTATAGCATTCAAGGAAGTAAGTATGCGGAGGTGGGTTACACAGGTGGGAATTGCGAGAAAGGAAGCTGGTGGAGTAGAAGTGACGGCTGCATTTGATTGATTTAACTGTAAAAATGTGTGACCTTTATGCCAGTCTGTTTGCTCGAGCAAATTCTTGTGGATAGGGGCATCCGTGAGCTAAGCACGTCGGAGTAGAAGCCATGAAGATAATTGTAGAATAGACGGAGAGATACAACATCCATCTCGGGGGAAAGTGGCTGGATCGGATCTACCATGTGGAAAACGATCATATTAAAGATTCTTCTTTTGAGCCTGTTGAGATCCCTGAGATAAATAGCAACGGCGCCCGACCAGATATTAGAACAGTATTCAATGCCCAGTCGGATGGTTGAGTTGTATATGTGCAAGATGGACTCAGGTGGAAAACGCTTCCTGGCAATGACCCAACCTTCCTAGCAGCCAATTTAGCTATTGATACAATGTAATGGTTCTACTTGAGTTCGGAAGATAGGGTGAAACCAAGGAGGCGCAATGTATTGCATTCAGGGAAACTCGCTTATTACTAATTCTATAGATTTTCTATTTTACACTTCCATTGCTGTTTTGCAGCGATATTAATCATATTGCACATCTTTTTGTTTTCTTCTATTTGCACATTTCTTTCGCTTTTTACACGCATTAATTTCATTTGTTTCACAAGTTTAACTTCGACTCAACTTTTCTTTCTTCACTATTACTTTGATCGCCATGTTTCCGCTACACTTTTAATCTGTATCCATTTAGCCACCCAATCTATTGATATTTAATTTGCTAACAGGAAAGTGTATAATCAATAAGTCCGCAAATTTTATCAGAAAATTTATTGTCCAAACGAAAATATGGATCCCAAGATAAGATGAATATTTTAGAGTATCAGAATAAATCGACAAGTAAAACGAAATGTGATGAATATTTTAATATATGGAAGTCATAGACAACGTAATATTTCCATTTGTGTTTTATATATCTATAATGTATCTATTATCAGTTAAAATGTTAGAAAAAAAACTAGCGTCCGAATTTCCTTGCCACCACGCTCAAACAATATATAAGTGTGCGTGTGTGTGTCTGTGTGTAGACCAGCAAGTTTTATAGATGATTCGCTGAACATGACTGACTAATGATTTGATGCTTATATACGCCATTGCCCAATCGCTATCGGCCTTTCTATTGCCTTTTTTAAATGGGGATATTTTAAACAATGGCGTTTATTCCAATATTCGCGAGTTAAGCGTCGTTTGAATTCTCGATTTGTCGTCAATTCCCGAAAGTACTTTCAAAACATTATTTGCGCTACTGATAAAGTGAGGTTTATGCAGGGATCCAGATGATTTATACAAAGAGCCTCTCTAAGAAAGAGAAAGTTTTAGTAACGGTACGTATATATGATGCCACTGTTATCGACAAGAATATTCTTTCATTGTTAGTGGTTACGTGCCTTTTTATGACATTTAGATCAGACTTCATATTCGTTAGAAATTAAGCCATTTTTTCTTTAAATTAAAACAAATGCTAAAAAGGACGAATTAAATATGTGTTCCTCATAATACAGTATTTAATTTTGTAATGCCAAATTAACTCAATTTTTCGAAAATCATTAAATTTGGCATATTTCTTCTTATCTTTAATAAATGAGAATAGCTCTAATTTTATCATTCAAGAAAGTTATTCCTTACTGCCTTCATGGTCGTTAATACAAATTTAATCCCTACCGAATTTGGATGCATTTCACATATAAATATCCTAGTCTGCTGTCATATTTAACCTATGGCTTGAGGAAGAGTCAAAGTTTCAAAACTTATCTTATCAATAAAAGGTGAACAGATTTAACAGGAATTCGAATAAAATACTGTTTATCAAATTATAAAATGTTTTTACATGTCTTCCCTTGTTACTCCTGCTCGTTCGGTGTTTCAGCTAGATCCAGGTACTGATAAAACTGGAAAAGTTTATTTTATCTTTCGCTACATGGTAGTTTTCTACCTACTGATTTCTTAGTCACAAAATATAGCCTTATAAAATATAATGAGTTCATACTCGCCAGTACACTGTGTGGTAGTTGATCTCTTAAACTCTGAAATTCCAGGTGATGATCATCTTTTACTAGTTCCATATGCCAGGCAATCTTCTCGTTAGAATTTCAGTGGTATTTTACACACACACACACACACACACACACACACACACACACACACAGTATTTTGTTCGGCCAGAAAGTTTTTATCATCACTATCCATCTTGAAGACTTTATAAATATGCGATAACTGCTCATGCTATTCCTTTCAAAGTTCTCAAACATAATCAAAATAATGTTATAAGAAGTTATCAATATCGACTTGGTATCTCGAATTCAGACACTTTCTCTCCGTCACGATGTAGATTCCCTCGGTCTTTGCTACAAATATTTTCATAGCGACAGGTCTGACAACCTTTTTTCTCTGGTAACCTCTCCTCATGTATTTACTCATGCTACTAAACTGGCATCATGCCTTCATATTTTACCATCCAAATCGTCAAATATAACGACCTCTTCATCCTTTATCACATTGATTCCCATCCATCTTATCTTTCCTCCACATACCCTACATTTTACTGATAAAACAGATAAAGAAATAAAATCATTTAATGATATTATATTTATCAACATTTCTTTTAGAACATGTCCTTTTACCTTAGATTCAGATTTGGGAACACAATGTCTGTTGTTCAATCGAGTTGTAAGAAAGGTGAGTATCCTAGACTCTTTCCTGCTTCATGAAATTTACAGATGTTTAATTAATTTTATTGTATAAAATACTGTGCAAAATTCTCAGTTACAATGAGTTACGATAGTCTGTTGTTATAGAGTCCAATGCTGCTTGACTTGCGGTTTATTATTGAAGGCAAATCGTAATAATCATGGCACTTTCTGAATATATATATATTTCCTTATTTCTGTTCATTTTAATAATTTCAGTGAGATATAATCGTCATATATGAATACTACTTAATATCTGAGGAAGATAATAATGGGGGCATTTTTAACATTGATGTAATGGATAACTTCGACTCTGCTGAGAAAGATAGCATATAAGGCACCGAGAATGCGATGTTGTGATAAATCGAATTCTTATACTGTGTTGTGATTATGAAGAAGTGAACCGTTTCTTACAATTGGCAAGTGACATTCGAAATTTAAAAAGTAGAAATTTGAAAAATTTGTATTCAATAATAATTAACATTACGTGACTATAAGTGTAAACAAGTTATATATATATATATATATATATATATATACCTTTCAAAAGCCTTTTTCTCATCTCGTATATTTTGAATAAACATGAATAAAATATATGGGCGTACCAGTAATCAATTTTTTCCTAGAATAATTTGTAATTTTTATTGTCAAAATGATAATCGACGCCATTATTACAAAGATTTTGATTACTTTTGGGTAATCTTTTATCAAAAATGTTTTCGAAAAAGAGATGGTTTTCGAACGGTTGATTAATATTTTCTTTTAACATTTGACATTGTTGCATGTAAACAGTTTGCTAAGTCAATAGGTAAAAGTTAATGCCAGTAAACTTTTTGACTTTTGGGATACTATTGAAATATAATTCCCCAATATGTTCCCAGCTATAATATAAAGCATTAATAGTTAGTTATTATCAATCAGTCCATCTATCTATCTAATGTTTGTTTAGCTAGATATCAAGATCTGTTATTTAATACCGGCATATAAGACGTTGTATACGCAGATATACGGAGTGTTTGAAATAATGATTATTTTTCTGACACAAATCTTTCTATTTAAGCCATAGACTTGTGGGAGCAGTGAAATATTCGTACTTATCCTAAGGGTATTTTCACATAAATATAAATGTGACAAACCCACATAAAATTTAAACTCGACTCTACGATTAACATCAATTCTCACGCCATCTGATAATTGTTTCTCTCTCGCTGCATATATAAATATCTTTTTCTATCTCTCTCTCTCTGTATATATATATATATATATATATGTGTGTGTGTGTGTGTGTGTGTGTGTGTGTATTTCCATTTTCTTCGGTCGTAGTTTTAGTTCAGCCGCAAGCTTTTTGCAGCATTTGAGGATGGAGGCAACGTCACTTCATTCTGAGTCTACCGCGTTGGCAGTTTCCTGGTTGCTTCTTCCGACTGGTAGTTAGGAGCCCGAACTCATGCGTAGCGTATGGAGAGGCTGCTCTGCTCAACAGAATAATATCCGGTTTTCTTGTAGTGCCATGCTGCGCATGGGTGGGTGTCCCCTCATGAACCTCCAGTAGGCAACACTGAGACAACATTATGCTGCAGGCTGAGCCAGTCTCCATGCTACACATGCTGCATACAGTGTCCGTCTGGATCTACTCTAGACCTTTCTCTCTTAATAAATCACTATGAATACACGCAAACAAAATTGCAAAACTAAACCTCCTAATAAGAAAACGCTCAAACCTGTCTGCGTTTCCTTCGCAAACATACGAGCTATTCGCACTAACTTTTACAGCGGAAACTCATTCCTTCTAACAATTCAGGTGACATCTTAGCTTTTTGTGAAACTAACCTCAATCCTTTTCCCTTTCTGTGAGTTTTAAGTTCCTGGTTCAGGAAGGACTCCAATGTCCATATGAATGGGTTTGGTGTTTAATCAGTGAACACCTCCCTGTAGCTAGGGTCATCTCTCTTTAATCCTTAGACCATTCTTTCATGTACTTCCGTCTCTTACTTCTAAGCTCGGTTAGCTATCTTTTCTTTCTCTACCGCTCCTCCTCATCCTCTGACTATTCAGTACTTGATAACATCTCTACAGATATCGAAAATGCCATTTCTTCTCATCCATTTACCCATATATTTGTGTTTGGTGACTTTAACGCCCACCACGCCAAGTGGCTGGAAAACTCTGTCACCGATCTTGCTGGTGTCCATACCATGAACTTTTCAATCACCCGTCTCTTACGCAAGTGGTGGATTCCCATACGTTTCTTCAATAACCCTAATGGAAAAGACTCACTGCTAGACCTCTGCTTCACCTCCATGCCAAACTCTTGGAATGTCAAGCAGCTCTGCCCTCTCGGAAACTCTGACCATGCAGTAGTTTTCGTTAACATCTTCTTCCAAGCCAGCACTACCCAAGCAACACACAGACCAGCAGAATATCCTACTGCTTCCAAAGAGCAGACTGGGACACGTTCCGCGACTTCCTGTGTCACGTCTCTTGGAACAATGTTTTTAGTTTTCTTGTTCAAGACTGTGCATCCGATGTCTCCTCCCGTGTTAAGGCTGGCATCGATGCACTCATCCCAGCCAGGAACTTTTAGCTTTAATCACATTCGTCTCTCTGGTTCTCGCCCGCTTGCTCGGCCGCCATTGCCCACCGGAATCTTTTCTTCCGTCGGACAATAACAGGCGCCTTTTTGCCTCAGCAGGTAATAAGTGCAAAAAGATACTCAATGAAACTAAGATGCTGTTTGCTGCCAGAACGAAGCAACGCATAGCGTCCCGTAAGTTCTGCAGCAAAGACTACGAGCGAATCTATGCAAGTTTGCTTAACTATAGTAAAACATCACTACAACATCTAATCATTGAATTTTTTTGTCCTCACCTTTTCAGCAGACAAGGGAGAATGCTTTGCTCGCAGATTCTCCACCACTGGATTTTTCTGAAGTATCTACTCCCGGCTTCTCACCTAGAACTGAGGCCCAACTGAATGATGTCCACATTAACTCTTCGATGGTCTCTAGCATAATCTTTAAGCTTGGCCCTCATAAAGCGAGCGGAGGGGATGGAATATCAATGATAGTTTTGAAGAAATGTGTCCATGAACTCTCCTCTGTACTCTCTAAGCTCTACAAATACTGCCTATCAGCTTCCTGTTTTCCTGCCTTTTAGAAGTCTTCCTCTGTAGTTCTTACATTTAAGAATACTGGTGAACCCTCGGACCCCGCTAATTACCGCCCTATCAGCTTCCTACCGATCTATGGCAATGTGTTCGAAGACATTATCGACGCCGAGGTGAGTCATTATCTCACAGCGTACAGACTCTTCTCGGACAAGCAGTATGGTTTCCGATTCACTAGGTCGACTGCTGATAGGCTAACGACCATCACGTATTATATATACAAAGCTCTCGACAACAATGGCGAAGCTCGAAGTGTTGCCCTGGATATTTCCAAAGCGTCAGGCAGGCTGGTTTCTACGCAAGCTGCGGAGATATGGTATAACTGGACCATTTAATTCAGTCATTCCTCTCTAATCGCACAAAGAAAGTAGTATTAAACGGACATGCCACAAAAAAACTACCATAAGAAAGCGGGTCGCCCACAAGTCTCTATTATAGGTATTAGGCTTTTTATCTACATTAACGATCTCCCCGATGTTATAAGATCCCAAGTAGGCATGTACGCCGACGACACCAGCGTTTACTCTTGCCTCGATGAGAAATCTGTTTAGGTTGACAAAGCGAACCTCGCTGCCGAACTTGAGAAGGATCTCCAATCCGTTATGGAGTGGGGAAAGAAATGGCACGTAACTTTTAATGCTTCCAAAAAGAAGCTGTTATCTATTAACCATCATAAACAATCGCTCCTACCCCGCTTCATTAGAATAAAACAGTCTAGCAACCCAGAGTGTACAACACTACGCCTCCTTGGTCTCACAATCTCAGCGGACCCCAAGTGGAATGACTACATCGAATCCCTTGCAAAATCCGCTGCCAAAAAGGTCGGTTCACTGTGCAGGGCCAGGAAGTTTTTTCCCATTTGAGTCCATCCTACACATTTGTAGATCTACCATCTGCCCGTGTATTGAATACTGCTACCACATCTGGTCGGGTTCCCTTCCATTAATCTCGGGGTTCTTGACAAAATCCAGCGGAGAAACAATTTGATCGATATCGATTTAGCAGCTCGGCTGAAGTCACCGGCAGTACGTGGCGTCCCTGTGCCTCTTCAATAAATATTTTCACGGCTTCTGCTCCAATAAACTTAGATAACTGGTGCCCTCTATGTATGAATTTACACGAGCTAATAGATTAGCAACTAGGTCCCACCCTTTTGCAGTGAAACCAATAAAGTGTAAACGCAATATCTACTGTTCGAGCTTTTTTCACGCACTTCTCACCTGTGGAATTCCCTTCCATATACTTGCTTCCCCGTCAGCTACAATCTTCAGGAACTTAAATGTAAGGTCAATAGACATTTCCTATCACACTAACTCGCATACATTCTCAGAAGCTCTTTTTCCATCTACTCCACCGACATACTCGTTATCCTCTACCGTCTTTACTCTCCTCCTGATATTTCCTATAAGTAACCCCTCTTTCTCATCATTTCCCCCTATATATCCCCTTTCGCAACAGTGGGAGTAGATTGCCTTGCTTGCGGTGAGATGATTATATATATATATATATATATATATATATATATATATATATATATATCCGAATATAGAACTGTTTTGCAGTATCACAGCTCAAATGCGCTTGACAACTTATTACTTCAAACTAGGATTGAAACTTTACTGTATGCCAGTCAAAGATCCTATGCCTAAGGTATTTGCGCACAGCATAGAAAGGCTATCTTTAGGGTGTTATATACGTAAAGTAAAAAAAAAAATCGCTTATTACCCAGAGCATTCAATTCATTGCTCAAGAACGATAGGTAAACTGTGACTGACGCGTTTGTCAACCATATTCTCCTCCAGAGGGCTCAATCGACAGATGAGAACAGAATTATCCTTCCGCATACAGACTTATTTGGCTGCATCTAAGCTCGTCAGTGATATATATATATATATATATATATATATATATAGATAGATAGATAGATAGATAGATAGATTTGATACTTAAGACAGAAATTTGCAGTATCAGTATATTTCATGATTAAATACGATCTTCAAGTTACTTAGCCTCTCTTGGAAGGGATTATTGTCTTTTTTGAATTTAATTTTCTTAATTAGGTCTAGTAATTCTGCCTCAAATGGGTCTAACCATCTGTTGCTGGGAGGGGTTTTCTGTGTTCTAATGTTTCGGGTTACTGTCCCCTTTTCCTCATTTTCATTTCTGTTAGTATGTGCGAGGAAGAAGTAGGATTTCCATCTCAATCTTTTTATAAATTCTATTATTTTTTCTGTGAGAGCTAGGGTGAACGTGTGTAAGGGGGGGTACGGAATATTCTTCAGTGAGTACTTCAGTGTTGTCCTATTCATCTCCGCCATGGTAGTCCGGTCTTGTTGAATTTCCAAGAAGTAATCCTGAGAGAGCTCAACAAGACAGAAATTTGCAGTTCATGATTAAATACGATCTTCAAGCTATTGTGTTTGATTTTATTATTTATATACACTGTTTAATGCTGCATTAAACCTGGTAAATTCTGTTGTGTTATCCTAACGATTACTGAGTAGACGGTAACGGTTATGTTTCATATTATTCAAGAATGTCTTGAGTAAAATTAACAGTAAGTCTGAAAAGTGCTGATTAATTTTATAATTATTATTTATTATTGATTATTTTGGTGTGTATTGTTAATTATTAGAATTGTATGTAAATTACGAATCTCTACATGAACACAAGGTTCATGTAGACATTCGTAATTTACATATGCTCTACTCCTAATACTGAGTAGTTTAAATAAATATAACTTAACTATATTTAAATCACTTTTACTTCGTGGTAAAGTGTAGAAAATATTTGCTACTTTTATAACACATCATTAAGTGTAACTCATTTTGTTCTGATGGCGTGTAAGCATTAAACAGATTGGTGTTAATTGGTGTTTTATTTAATGTCCACTTTTATATATAAATACGAGCTATCTCTCATAATGTGTGAATATATAAATACATAAATACACCTTACCTTAAAACTTTATGAAATTACACACTAACCGAAATAGGGATTGAAATCTGACACTGTCACCATATACAAAAAAAAAAAAATATAGGATATTGTTTCTTTGAATTTTTAAACGTTATGCAGCTAATTAGTTTGGAAATGCTGGAGTTGTCTATCATATTTTGACTTGTTTCTTCCCATGTTTAACTGGTTCTGTTGCGGTTGAAGAATTACTGTAAACTCATTGTTTCTTCACGAGTGATGTCAATATAATATTTACATCTGGTCGGGTGCCTCTGCTATTCTCCTTGGGCTTCTCGACAAGGTACAGCGGAGGGTCTGTAATGTGATCGATACTGACATGGCAGACCGCCTGCAGTCTCTCTCTCACCGGCGCGACGTGGCTTCCTTTTGTCTCTTCTATAAATACTTTCGTGGCTTCTGATCCGATGAACTTAGATCACTGGTGCCCCCTAAATTCGAATTTGCACAAGATACTAGATTAGCAACTAGATCCCACTCTTTTACAGTGAAACCGATAAAATGCAACCGCAACTTCTATACCAACAGTTTCCTTTCTTGTACTTCCCGATTGTGGAATTCCCTTCCACATGACTGCTTCCCCGACGGCTACATTCTCCAGGAGTTTAAATGTAAGGTCAATAGACACCTCCTAACAAAATAACTCGCTTCCATTCTTTCAAACCCTCTTCCCATCCTCCCAACTACCTATCAATCGCCTTCTGACATTTCCTATATCTAACCACTCTTTCTATTTACCTTCCCCTATGTATCCCGAAGCGCAATAGTGGCAGTGAAATGCCTTGCTTGGGGTGAAACGAGTAAAAAAAAAAATTCTATTCTAACCCACTAAGGAGTGGCTCATAAAGTAGAAAGTCCTGATTCTTTAAGACGTTTACCTCGCCATTTTTTTTTTGTATTTGTTCACTAATTATACAGCACCAGATGAAAACCACTTTCACTTCGTGGATGATGTCTCATAATCCATTATATTTACTCGCCAATCACTAGGGTTTTTCTCCAGCTTTCCTTTTACAAGTTGGATTGATTCATTTTTGTATTTCTGAAACAAGTTCTAGGAATTAAGTTCACAAATCTTTTGGTCATATTATACCCCGTGTTTGGCTCTTCTTGGCAGATATTTCTCCTTAGAAATGAAATGGGTCTGAATATTTGCTGATGTTATAGAAACTGCACATCATCTTAATATATTCATATAAGGTCTTGATTATATTTAGTTTTAATTGTTTCATATACTGAAATCATTATTTATTACTTTTACGTTAGGTAATAACCTGACAAATGATTTTGGATGTGCGTTGAGGTGCATTGGATATCGGCTCGGAACGAGAAATCGGGCAGCCGAATTCATTGCATTCACTTACGCGCAAATTCCCTTCGGAAAGGTATTAATCCGGCTATTCCTTCAAGTTATGGGTTAAATAACAGGATAGATTGAGTTCTATAGCCGCAGGAAGCAATGGCAACCTACTGCGAGATAATCTTCTGCCCAGTCAGTCATGTCTCTTTCGAGACATGATCGCCCAAGCGTGTATCACGTATGGCACTTAACTGAATAGCCTGACAGATTCGGAATAGTTGTTATCAGTACGATCGCGCTAATTGTAGATAATATTTACGGCTTTTAAAATTACTATGTATTTACTGGAACAGCATTTTGTACATAAAAAAATTAGGTTATTAGTATAGTATATTATCTCATCGTTGTTGATGCACTAACGTGACACGCGTATTCATTCTTTCTTTGAAATCCTGTCGAAGTTTTTAACGTTTCGGTTTGTGACAAAATCAAGTACAAGATTTGTCTATCGACACCGTTCACCTTTCAGATCAAACAAATCAGTGCTTAATGAATGGTGTCTGATGGATGTAAAAATGAAGTTTAGGCCACATAGTAGGTGTAGATTTTTTTCTATAATACACTATTTCACGATCTGCTTAATTATATATAGGACATCACTCGTGAACACGGCATTAAACTGCACGGAACAGTAATTCCAATATTCGGGAGACTGATGATATATTAGGAATCTGAAATCGCCTGTCACTATTAATCCCAGGTTCACGCTAGTCTGGGATGGTAGCACGTTTTAAGTTACCAACTATGGGTAAATAAGTAAATCACCCAAAGCGAGTCAAAATATTATGAAGATACACAACATCTTTTTTATAGCAAAACATCCAGCAGTAAATTTTAATGGTAAATTCAAAATCGACTTAAAGAAAATTAAAAAAGATGCTAAAAAATCTAAATTTCAGACTGAAATGACAAATTTGGAGTTAATATTCTGTTAAACAAACCAAACATAAGTCAACATTTTTAAAATCAACAGAACGAAAGCGGTGCTTTCATAGAATTGCTAGGATATACTTATGTCAGTTAGTAAAATTAACATATAAAATATAATATCATGTCTCGGTATTTGTCAGAAATATATCCTTTTTGTCTCCAGTATGATTATATGCCTGAATAAGTTCATTTTTGTTCTCATTCCAGACATCCATCGTAAAATTTTTAAAAGAATTCTTTAAAATACGGGGATAGGGGTGGCTTACTTCATAACACCTGATTTCATGCTAATTAAGCTTAATTATAAATTATTCGTTTGTTTATGCATAGTAATATTCATTGTTATATAATTACCCAAATAGTCTTTTTAACGTGCAAGTATATACTGTAGCAGTTTTTATTCTCTAAATTATCATATAAGTGTGAATATTATAGAAGTACTGTTGAAACATTTTTATAAGGGGGCGTTTATTGCTTTATATGAGCGTATAAGATTTGAATTGTTTGTTGTTTTTTTTTCTTTTCTGCATATATCAACACAACAGTTATTCCGCTTTTCTTTATACTAGATTGTTTTTGCCACACGCGTCAGCGTCTTGAAATCCTCAGAGTATTTGGTGTAGTTGAAGTTTTACTGACATTTTGAAAAGATTTACAAACTCTCAGTTTCATTCAGATTCGCAAAACAATTGATGAAATATAGCAATAGGAAAAGAAAGGAAATATAAAAACTTAAGAAAAAGACATAAAATTTCCAAACCAATCGATAAAACATAAAAGCTTAAGCGAATGATATTCCTTAACCATCATTTTAGGTTGTATGGACTCCAAAATGAAAAGAAAGCCATTAAAAGTAACCCAAGCTGTGATATATATATATATATATATATATATATATATATATATATATGTGTGTGTGTATATATATATATATATATATATATATATATATATATATGCAACTGGGATAAAAAATGTAATATTTATATTCCTGGACATCATTAGGTAATAATTCTTTATAAATTTTACCAAATCTTCTGAAAAAGACAAAACAATACTAATCAAGTTTAATGTAGTAATGTTTCTTTTATGTTCTTAATATATATATATATATATATATATATATATATATATATATATATATATATATATATATATATATAAGAATCACTGAAAAACAGTTGCAAATACTATATATAAAACGCGTATTTAGTATTTCATTGCGTTTTAAGAACAATAAATCAATATATGTCTAGTGGTGCAGTGGATATCGGTTCGGAACGAGAAACCGGAAAGCCTATTTCGAATTCCAGTCAAATTCTTTTAATCACTTACGCCCTAATACCCTGTGAAAAAGTTACTATCCTTTCGCTTCTTCCTCCAGATATGGGATAAACATGAAGATGGTTCAACTTTTATAGACTAGGTTGTCAACCAATCAACTGTATATATTAATGTCAAACTACTGGGGGGAAATCTTCAGTTTGTCATGTGTTTTTGACACATGATCATCTAAACATTTTTCACGTATGGCACCTAAAGAACTGAAAGCAAAAATACACTGATACCACATTAGGCTCAAACCATTATTTTTACCATGCATCACATGTTTCGGGAACAAATGGTGAGATTAATCATTGTCAAACAAAAAAAATTTGCGTTTAACATTATTATGTCAATTCATTAAATAATTTTTCTTGAACGCTCCCAAAGATTAGTATTCAGTGTGTTACATTCGTATTACTATAAATTTCCAAATACATTTATATGCAACGGAGTAATAAAAATGAATCTTACCGAAGATGGGCTTGTTGGTTGCATATTAAGTACCAATGGATTAAACAAAATATTATATCGAGAAACAGAACTCGAATAACTAATATAATTGAAATAATTTTTTTTTTGTAGCAAACATTTGGCAAATATTATTTTTGTTACTAAGAAAATATCCAATTGGTGGATAGAATACATACATACACACACACACACACACACACACACACATATATATATATATATATATATATATATGTGTGTGTGTGTGTGTTTGCGTGTATGTTTGTGTTTGATCACAGGCAAAAAATATTTAAACTTCGGGGAGGGATTCCGAACAATGAAACAACAAAAAATGTGGCTATAAACATGTCTGCAAGAACATGCAGATCGTGTTCTTCACGCTCAGGCTTACAAGCGGGTCCCAGTCTTCCTCGATACATAATTTGTGAAGTTAAGAATCCTGTCGCAGTAACGTGACAATAATCAACAGCAAATATTGGATGACTTCGCTCCCATTCAAACGTCCGTATATAAAATATATATTTGCTCAGGATTTGAAAGCGTGTACCGTACAATTATATATATATATATATATATATATATATATATATATATATATATATATATATATATATATATATATTAAACAAGTTGTGTTAAACGATAGAGACAACATAGTCTTATATATTTACTTTCGAGTTTTTTCATATTTTCTGAATAGGCATTTTATTTCCGAATTAAATTTGTATAAACATTTTAAAATTTTTCATAACGTCAATTTTTCTTTTAAAATATTGTTACACTTTTCATTCTACAAGGCAATATTTGATTTTTAAATTGTAGTATAGTCCCTGATAGTGAACGATGACTTTCGTAAGTAATAAAATAACTTTTGGACAATTTTTATACAAATATAATTTGGAAATATAAAATTTAATCAGAAAATATGAAAAAAAAAATTCAAAAGTAAATTTATAAGACTATGTTGTCACAATCGTTTAACACCACTTGTTTAAAAGAAAAGATGCTGCCAAAATATAATTATTTTACACACTCACACACACACATATATATTACGCTGCCTGCTTTCTACCAAGAGCCCATAGGTAGAATCACCGACTGACGCCAATTCGGTCGGGTTTCAATCCTGGGTAAACGCAGTAGAGTCTCTAACTGTACTGATGAGCTGTGATACAGCTAAACAGATCTGTCAGCGGATGACTACATATATTTTTTTCTGGAAAACTTCACGAAATTCTGTATTATGATCTATTCTGACTGAGTATCTCGATTTTAATGCAATGTGGGGGCTTCTCTGTATTTCTCAAAGTATGATCATATAAATTTTTGGGATGACTTTTCCTTCTTGGTGAATTTTAAGGGACGTAGTTTGGCAACTAGGTCTAACTATTGAACTAAGTAGATATAACCGTATGATCTATTCTAATAATTTTATATCTGGATATCATACCTATGGAGCCCACTTGCGTTTGTTTTACACTTTCCTGCGCTCTACAATGTTAAAATACTTATATATCACGCCAAGAGCTATTTTCCTTCATCGTTAATCCTATCCTTTTTTCTCTTGTCACTAATTTATTCTCATTCTCTTTCTCAACCAGCAACCTATCGATTCTTTAAACCATAAATAATTTCTTTATGTTGACAGATTCCTATATCACATTTTCCGTTTACTGTTACGAAACAGTAGACACATTTTTATAGCATTTTGATCATACCGTTTCCGAATCGACGATCAACATTTAGGCTATTGTTTTGCTGATAATGATATTTTCATATGCTCAGCTACATACTGATGTTGACAATTGAACAAGAATTTTAATTTTTTATTGATCCTCCCCTTTTAGTTTGATATGCTTTCAATTCTCTAATCATAGTAAGTTTACCTGATAATATTTAAAACGAATCATCTCCTCTGCTTAATTATTTCATTATTTTTTTGTTACTTTTATTCGCTCAAAACAAGTATTCACACATATTTTGTATTAGTAATTTTCATAATTTCTTGATGTTGAAAGTTTCTAATTAGAATTCATCTCATTAATTTAATTTTGATCCACGCATATAACAAACTAACGCCACCAAAAATAAATACTTCATATTTTACCCGATAAATGAAAATTTTCAGGATATTATTCACAATATTGAAAGAGCTAAGTGTTTTGACGTTACTAAAAATTGCTGCTGAAATATTCTTAAATAATGTCAATTCAAGTAAGGTAAACATTCCACTAGGATGCAATAAGCTACTTGAAGCGAAAGAAAATTAAGAATTTTTTGAGAAAGAACCAGACCCCCTAACCTAAACAGAAGAATTAACATCTGATCATGTTCAAAAATCCGGGAACGTGTGTGAAAACGGAAAAGAAAAACAAAATAAAATGGGGAAAATCTATAACATTTGTAAAGGCTCTTTTTTCTTACTTTTTTAGTTAATCATGCAGTAGAATTTAATTTATACATTCAGTTGATTTTTCACGAGATATTTAATTATTATTGTTATATGATTGAAGAAATAATAAGATTTATAGCCAATGTCTATATTTTGCATAAAAAATGCATAATCTAAATATTAGTATTTGCATCAGAAATTTGGTATTAAGGAACCTATTTAAATTAGCCATTATACGTTGGTTTGAATATCAGTGTGAAAAGTTCGAATTCATACAATGTCGCTTGTATTCACTTTTCAAATATTGTCATTACAAATGCATCAAATTTAAGATCAGCCGAATAATAGGGATGAAGCATTTCTAAGTTAATAACTATTCATAGTCTCAGAACTTGGAGATGTATCAGAAGTCCATTTACTTTCTCAATAAAGCAAATTAACTCACACATAATAAAAGAAAGAAATGTGTGGAAAACTATAAATTCCTACATAATGACTTGACATGGAGTCATCTTTATTACAATATATATATGGACGGGAGAGGTCATAGTTACTATGCTTACCCCCTCTACCCTAGTAGTAGCAGTTCGCAGACCAATCACCTCATGCCACCAGTTCATCACCGCCTGCGGCCGTCTGGCACGATAAAAATGTACCTGTCTCCGTGGTTTAATTTTCTCTGGTAATTCCACCCTGTTAATAATTGAAATGTTCTATGTTCACTATATATTAAATGTTCATTGTTTGATAATGACTTACGTAAGCCGAAAGCTCAGACCCGATAACAAGATCAACAATTATTGCGATTTCTTGTCGTCTTTTGATGACAGCATTATCAAGCTAATCAGCTCATACGAAAGAATCTTACACAAAATAGACAGAACTTGTCTATATTATTCAATGAAATCTGTACTAATATATATATATATATATATATATATATATATATATATGTGTGTGTGTGTGTATGCGTGTGATGAATAAAGTGCTCAGTATCAAAGAAAGCGTATGTAAATATAAAATTGAAATCAACACTCAGAGGCGACAGTTTCATGCTGGGCGCAATCATCAGGCCACATGTGTTGGACTAATTCTCGGCTGTTTATATGTACACATATCAGTGTGTCATTGTGAGTAAGCCTTTTAACGGTTATTTTACCGGAGTGTTTCATTTAGATATATTTATTTTACTATCTATGTTTATTCTATTTGGTTTTCGGTGTTTAATTT
Organism: Ascarosepion bandense; assembly: GCA_037127315.1. Lineage (NCBI taxonomy): Eukaryota > Metazoa > Mollusca > Cephalopoda > Sepiida > Sepiidae > Ascarosepion > Ascarosepion bandense. The sequence goes on along the minus strand of JBBBDQ010029185.1, from coordinate 1,960,117 downwards.
ATTGGGATTAGTTATATATTTTTGTTTAATTTGACTTTTACTTTATCTATTCTAATGATTGTTAAATCAGCAGTGGTTTGTGAATATTTTTATTATGTGGTTGAATTAAATTATTCTTTATTATTTTTTTATTTATTTTCCGTTTTCGATTTTTATGTAACGTAGTGCAAAAGTGTACTTTTGTCATCATTTTGAGATGAATGCGGGTCGTTTATTCAGTCGTGTGTTGTGGTCTAGGAAGGCAATAATTATTTTTCCACCAAACAAATTATGCAGATTTTTTTATTAGTTGTTGTACGCTGATGTTCTTTTACGTATCCTCTATGATATTTTGTTTGTGATTTAGGTTTTGTTTTTAAAACGAAAATCCAAATCACAAAATAAACACCATCAGTTTTCAACAACCATTCCAAAACTTACAGATTTTGTTTGAAAGAAAAATAGCTGTTTTTACCTTCCCAGACCAAAAAAAAAAAAACTATTAAAACGATCTTAACTCATCTCAAAATGCAGACATGAAACAATTTTAATACGTTACTTAACAATAGAAAACTGAAAAGAATGAATATTTTAATCGAAGCAAATAATAAATTAACAAACAACTGCCGCCATGTGAACCATTAAAAAACATAAATAAAATATAGAAGTAGAAAAACATAAAAACTTCGAAATCGAAAGAAATGAGTAAATATAAAACAAATGAATTAAAATATATTTATCAAAATAAATATATCAATACTGTCAAAACAGCCGTTAGAAGAATTACCCACAATGCATCACTGACCCGTAATTATAAATAGCCAAGGAAATTCTTAACATATATGGGTTACTTATTGCGGCTAGCATGAAACAGTGTTGCTTCTGGGTGTTGATTTCAATGTTAACTTCTATACTCTCCTGTCAAACTCTGGGGGATAAAATGTGCCCAACACACATCCGCCGTTCCAATACGGTGTTAAGTTTTTCCTTCCTCTTTTTGTATGAAGGTTGCCTTATTACATGCGAACGTATTATATATATACTACAACTATTCCTCACCGTAATTTTGAACGAATTGCCTCTCAACGAAATGAATGGAGATCTGCCTGCCAGAGGGGCATTAAGCAGTTCTCTAAGACTGAGATTGACCAACTGCGCGTAAGACGTGAAAGAACCAAAGCATCGGCAAGTGTCCCAGCCGATCATTCGTGCAATCTTCTTTCTTGGCTCCATTGTGGGCTTGTTTGCAAGTCTCTTGCAGGACTCAAATGCCATTTACGATTGAGTGCAGGCATGCTACGTCGAATGAACAGTTGTCTAGACCTCATACGTCAAAATCGACGGGAGAGTCCATCATACATACCTATATATATATATATATATATATATAGAGAGAGAGAGAGAGAGAGAGATAGAGAGAGAGTAAGATAGGAAGACATTATGAAAGGTATATGGTTTTATAAGAAAAACAGCTTTAATTATGTTCCTTTTGGTTATATAATTTATTTTACTTTTTATATGCGTTCACCATAACTGTATGTAAATAAAATATGATTTTCACTGTGTTAGAAACGTTTCTGAACGAAATTTAGGAATAATTTTCCAGAGTTCTTTTTGCACATAACGGCTGAAGTGTTGTTTAAACTAATGTTATATTTACGGATTTTCTACATATTTCTACATATTTGGTTTTTGCCAGTGTATTCTAAACCCGTGTACAATTTTCTAATTTATTAATTTATTTCATTTTAGGGTTGTCAAAAACATCCTTATTAATAGAGTTTATGCATAAATGAAATTGAATTGATTTATGCAATTTATTGTTAATATTATTGGAGTGACTTGGCCTTTCTTCATGTCTTTCTGTTGGTTTTAAGAGGAGATCGATATAAATATTTTCCAGTTATTTTTGACGGCAGATCCTTCTAGTTACTTGTTTATATTTTAACTTGTTATACAAACTGTAATGGAATGTATCAAAGAGTTATTTCGCCTTATCAATTTTCCCCAAATCTTTTACACATGATATACCGTTAGAATAACCGTTTCATGGAAGATTTGAATTGTATTTCTGTGCATCTCGAGCTGTTAAGAAAAGACTTCAGTTTGTAGATGATGTCGTGTTTGGGTCGGGACTTGATGGATTAACATGGCGCTAAGAGCTGACAGATGATCGACACGGAATTAAACTTTGCCAATCCGTCAGCGCGTCACGGAATAGCGGCTTAACTGAGTCATTACCTAACTACGCGGATGAAAGTGTAATCATTTTTCATATTTCAATATACTCGTCACTCAAATAAAAAAAGCTAAGATAAAGGGCAATTGTTTTATGAGCTTTGTGTTACAAATATGTTTGCTTCATAACTCAACTAATGTTTATTTTTTATTAATTTTTCATCTCTGAAAATGCAACGATCGAAGAATGGTGTCTAGAGATATGGAAAAACTCGAGAGTTATAAAACCATTCTAATGCTGTCTCTGTAATAGGATTAATCTTGCTATTCAGTTTCTGGGTATTCTTTTGAAAAAATGGAAGATGTTTGTGTGGATCAATTAAATTAGGGCATGAAATTTAAAAAGAACGATGCAAATTTTAGTGACGTGCATTTATATCTTTTGTTTGTACTTTCGCTGTACTTTATACGTTTACACTTAGAATATGTATTAGAGTTGTATGTTTATTCTAAAAAGTATAATGTGGTTAAAATGACGTTAGCTAAGGTAACAGCGAAATCCAAAGACAGACTAGAATAGCAAATCATCATAAATATGCGTATTATTAAAAGGAAAATATAGATGAAATCCGTTATAAAACAACAACAGACAAAATCTGGAATGTTACGTAATATACTTCCTATGCGCCAGATAATGCTTGACAATTCTCCAAGATAGGAATAGAGGACTTTATTCAAGAATGATATGGTGATGCACTGACTGTTGAGTATAGCGTCCAAGGGCATGTGATCAAATAAAACGTTTTACAGAAAATGTAATTAGTTAAAATAATCATAAAATCAAAAATAAATTATTTATAATGCAATCTCTACATAAGAGTAGAATGCTTGAGAAATGTTGACACTGACAGGATTTAGTGAGGAACTGATAATTACGCAAAGATGAGAAAGTAAAATAATAAATACTGATAATTAACAATGAAGGATAAGATGGTGTGGAGAGACATGAACACACATGTTCTGCATGTACACACAAAAGCAGGAAGAGAAAAAGAAGGCGAAGAGCTGCAAACTGAATTATTACAATCACTACAATTATTACAAATATTAATATTATCTATCTATCTATCTATCTATCTATCTATCTATCTATCTCTCTCTCTCTATATATACATACATATATATGAGTTACGTCGATATGCCGTTTAAAGTAAGTGTAACATATATTGATGTACCTACTATTGATTATCTTGTTTTAAGGCAAAAATCTCAACGCCTGTATTATCTAGATTTAGAGAATATATAGTGCTTAGTAATGGAGGTGCATTTCACAGATAATTACTTTAAAAAAGGACTAAATATAAAAATAGTGCAAAAATATATGATAATTGTATCATACCGGAAATGAATAGCTATAAAATTTACGTATTAAAACATGATCAGACAGTACAATATGCTTAAATTATTTTGTAATATAAAGATCTATATATTACAAAATATATTGCGCATATTTTACAGCTTAATGATGGAATTTTAACAACGAAATTTCATGGATATTGAGTTGCCGTATGCTATTATTATATAAGTACATAGATTATTCTTATACTAGAATATATATATATACTAAACAATTACAAATATTGCGAAAAAATAAAGTAAATCACTGTTAAAGGGCAAACACACAGTGTGAGCTTTCATAACTGATAGTAATTTTTAATAACTGTTAGCAAGGAGAATGAACTGAGCAAATGATGCCACGCTCTCGTCTCTCTAACGAACTGGGCTGTTGCTACGTTGCTATTTTCTCTCTCTCTCTCTCTCTCTTTCTCTTTACCTGAGCATGAAAATGAATATATATATATATATATATATATATATATATATATATATATATATATATTCACATACACAAACATCATAACATTTATAATAATAAGAGGGTTGTTGTTGTTAATATTATTAATAGTATTTGTGTGAGTTTTACTGTTTCTGAAGTCTTGAGAAGATAAAATTGGGGAACATATGAAAACAGAATTTAGTCCATGCCTCAAGTTAAATAGCTAAACTCAACGGTGAATCTCTGCAGGATTTCCAGAGATGTTCTATCTTCAAATCTCATTCGGGACACCCTGACATGCTACCGATGACCAAAATGGTATCTTCTCGGGGTTGAAGGCTACACTTTCCTCGGTTCACAATTTTTATTTGTTTTCTTATGCTTTCAGTCGCATAACAAAACCATTGTTCGCCTAAGGTTAGCGTGTACAATTGCATCAACCTGGGTGCTGGCTATATAGAGGATTAGTGTGTCTGTTTGCTGCCATACGCGCAAGAATTAATTTTCTCTTAATTCTTTTGAGAATTAAATGTGTACAGCTTATCGATGGACATTATTCATGAATGGATATCCAATAATTCATACAAAAATAAATGTGTGTAGATATTCTTTAATTAATATTTTATAAAATGTATGGATTATTTGTAAAGTAATCAAGCAATCATCTCTTTTTCGCACACACACATTTATTCAACTATATATGCCTTACTAAGTTCATAATCTCATTTTAAAAGAGAAAAAAGAAGAATTTTATTTATCAGAATGAGACTGTTGTAATTTTTTGCACGCACAAAAAGGAAAGCGGACTTGAGAATTTTGAAAAATTGAGGGGAAAGTCAAAAGATATAAGTTACATGGCGAGTTCGTTTGTTAGAACAATTTACAGTAGCGATAAAAAAGAACAAAATGATTAAAAGCTAATAAGGGGCAGGACATTTTAGAGAGATATAATGGCAAACGTTCTGAAGGGTCACAGAAAAAAACTTAGTAGCATTTATATTTCAACTTGATACACTTTCGTCTCCATATGCAATTCAGTGAGGAATATTAATCACATCGGTCGGGATTCATACAGTAAAATATTTGTAAGCACTTAGTAAACGATCTGTCATTCAGAATAATTATTAATCAGTTCTCATATATATATATATATATATATATATATATATATATATATATATATATATATATATATATTAATCACATCACCCCGTGCAAGGCGGTAAAGCCACTGGTGTGCAGGGGACTACATAACAAAGAAAAGATTGGAAAAGAGAAAGCCGGAATCCACATCCTAAACAGGGAACAACGGATGATCCTCTTCACCTGTTCAATAGACGTGGGTGGAGTGTGAAGCGGGCGACAGTTTAGTCTATCTACTCCAATTGAAAAAAGAAAAAGGAAAAGAGTGAAAAGATTGGAAAAGAGAAAGCCGGAAACCACATCCTAAACAGGGAAGAAGGGATGAGACTCTTCACCTGTATAGTAACCGGCTGATTTTCCATATATATATATATATATATACTTAGTGTGTATGTGTGATATTTTTGTTTACACAACTACTGGAATTACCACTAAAAAGAAGGAGACGAGTAAGAATAAGGGTAATCGGTCGTGAAGTAAAAGACAACGGTAAGAATATATATATATATATATATATATATATATATATATATATATATATATACTCTTTATTTGTAGATTATTCCTTAGCGACTAATTTCGGAAGAATGGATAATATTTCAATTGAACCTAATTATCGTGTCGAAATATGTCAAACTTTTATAAGTTTAGAATTATTAAAATTTCTATGTTTGTCCTTTATGAATTACGTAAAAAGAAATAACAGTTGTTAAATCTAAATGCTCATATGTATTGGAGAATCATTTTAAAAGAATTGGATAAACGTTGTGAGGTAAAAACTTTGTCACCTTTATTTTAGTTGTATTCTAACTTGTTTAATAGTTGTATTGCCGTTTATTAAGGGAGTCGTAAAACAAATAACGATGCTAAAATGTTTTAAAGAATGTTTGAATGTAATTGGCTAGTTTGTAGCCCTCGTCATATTGGAAATACATGTTATGTATGACATTGTTTCGTTTAAACTGCCAAAAATATATGGAGAATATTTATATTAAACACTTCGTTCTGGGTATGGAGTTAACTTATATCCTGAAAAATAGCCTCTGATCTGGAGGCTTTGAGAACGTTTAATCAGCAATTAATTGTTGTAGTTTCCAAGTTTAAACTGTGTTTAATCATTATGAAAATATATAAAAAATACATTTTCATAAAAAAATACCAGCAATACCTTTTCATATTAGAACAATACTACCAGTAATACTTTTCAAAAAATCAATATTACAAAAGCTCCATTGAAAATAAAATATTAAATACGTATGATGCTGTCAGACAAAGCAAACCAAATTTTATTAACACACTTAGCAGAATTTAAAGTAATTAATAATGGACATTCATACACAGTCTCATCCACTTTTCCTACAAAACACTTTATTCAAATATCATTACAATCTTGTCGAGTCATCAAATATAATGCTCTCTCTTACATATTACTTACTTGAAGGAGTAGTATGCATTCCATTATGATGAAAATGCTACCGCTTCTCTAACCAAACATTATTTTTAGCATCATTACTTTTAAATCCTGGTTAGTAAGCATTTTCTCTTCGGAATAAACCAGAGAATGTCCATAAATTTAGATTTATTAACATCATCATCTTCATCATAAACAGTTCCAACTTATCAAATTCTTCCATATATTTCTGAGAATGTTCTTCCGGCCTAAACAGTGAATTTTACTGCCGGTTTTTATTCTTTATTTACCTCTTCTGTTGCTTAAATTGAATCCTTGTAACATGATAGTGAAATATGTGTTGGCGATTCTGACATGCCTCCATACTTACAATTTACTGTCATTGAAGAATATTCAGGGTTTTCGAACAGTGATGTTTCTTTCCCTATTGTGTGCATCACTGCACCATGTGTAATACACTCTACATAGAAAATGCCAAAGAATAATTTTGTAGTATCTCATTTATAATATTTGGATGTACTGCTAATCTGTTATTAGTGTCCAAAACTTGTAGGCGTAAGTAAAATTTGAGAAGTACTTAACGGTCTAATTTTTTATTTCAGGCAAATGCTTTTGTATTCCATGATGGTTCTTAATAGGAAATCTACTTGCCAGATTGATTATACATAACAAAATACATTAAAATTAATGACATAAACTTATTTCTTCATAGGTATGACGATAAAACTATCCGGCAGCAAAGCTGCTGATTAGAAGCGTATGAAGAGAGTGAATCTACCTCCTATTTTTGGGTCACGATCTACCCTGGCACTGAGTGATAGCACCAATTACAATCTCAGATATGAGTAAATAGTTGACACTCCAATTTTGCCAAAACACTATGAAAGTATAAACATGTATTTTTATATTAAAAATAGTTATACATTTTTTCAATTATCAATCATTACATGCAACTTTCGACAGTATCTTACAAAAATATTTTAAATTGATCTTATCTACATTCTGGTTACTTAGAAAGAACATAATATATTCATACAAACCTTACCTAAAAGTTTTGCCAGTATTAAATAACTCTGGTAAACTAAAACAAAATAAAATTGAATGGAGGCACTGAACATCATTTTAGTTCATTTGAGTGCACTAGCTATTGATTATTCTGTACTGAAATGAACCGTTTTTTTTAATTTTTTAATTTGTTTCTGTATTAATGATAATGACCTATGGAAATATTTCCCACATTAAAATCATTGAAAAATCTTAAATCGAATTTAAATAAGAAAATGTTATGCTTATTGAGAAATACAGCTGTTTCTAAAACTATAAATCCTTAATTTTTAAAAAAATTAAACGACTGAATATACCAAGAGCAAGAAGTACTTCTAACTAATCATTTAATAAGCTAACAGCGGAAATAGAACTGTCATGAACATAACTAAAGCAAAAACCTTCTCTTTCTTGTTTGTCTTTCACTTTAAGTGTTAAGTTTCTTTTGAAACCGCAACAGCTGTCAGCTGTTATTCGTTTGTCTCACTGTCCCTAGTAGCAATTTTCTATTGTTTTGATAACGTGATGGAATCGTTCTCTTTAGTCATCACTCACTTCACTGCAAATATCAAAAAATTATGTAGATGGCTATGTAAAAATTGAAAATATTGCTTATATTATTTTATTACTGGTAAATTGTATTATTAACATTGAATTTCATATATGATACGGAAAACTTCTGTATTTCTATTTTAAAGTTATTGAGTCAAAAACAATTTTTCCTTACAAAATCATTTATTTCACGTGGTTGGCATACATTTCTTGGCATACCGGAAAACTGAAAGTTTTCTTTGATATTAACTAAATCTTGCAAATAGCCAAGTTCGTAAATTAATCATTTTTTTTCCAAAAATAATATATTTTCGTACAGCAAAAACGGTTTTCAATCATAAAAATATTAAGTCACTTTATGAGGTTGATTCAGAAAATGTCTTGTTACTCTGAACCATAAATCGTGTTGGCCAGTGTAATATATTGAGATTGATATACCGCAAAAAAAAATAAATAAAAAAAACAAACAAAAAATCATCAAAATTACTATTTTGTATAAGAAACTGAAATTCAACCAACAAAATTTCATTCTCAAATAGAATATTCAAACGCATCTTAAAGTAATAAAAATTTATACGAGCCTATTAACGTTATAAATATTGTAGAAATTGCAGCAGAATCTCATTTATATGCAGAATCATAGACACACGTGTGGAAATGTTATCTTATATATAGTCGGAGAATCATCTAAATTAGTATAAGTTTGTACGACTTGGAATTATTCGCCAAGTTATTAATTGAATTTAATCAAATTCGCTCGTTGTTAATCATTTATTTTAAAGGGAACGGTGCTAGAAAGTTAGATTTTTTCTGATTGTTTTTCATAAGCATGTATTTGAAATTAAATGTTATACGTGCTAAATTGGTTTCTATTAACACTCTTTCAAAATATTTCACAAAAAGCATATTTTGTGGCACGATAACCAATTCAATTCTATTAACTGACCACGATTATTTTGAATAATGTGTCCCTTATATACTAAATTAATATTACGCTAAAAATTCAAAAGAAACAATGTTTTCTTTCTTGTGTAAGATCCCAAACTAAAAAATGAGAGTTTGTTTTTAGTATATTTAAAACGTACTCTGTATATTACATACGTTCTATTGAATATTATTCGCATTTGACAATTTGATTCGAGAAGAAAATAATTATTTATATCTGTACTTTGCTTTTTTAGGATACTGAATCTAATTTTGCATTTTATATTCATCTATCAGAAGTGTAATTTAAATTGATTAAATGCTAATTTTAAACATTTTCGAAAATGTTGGCATTTCAGTGCAAACCATGTTTTCTTAATATAACATCCTATTGTTTTTTTAATGAAAATGAAAACTACGGACATACCGCCCTATATTATTGAAATCAGTGTTTTCATCCTGGTTTGCATTGTATAAGACTCACCAGATTCCTCACTTCGTTAATGCATGAAGAACTGTTATCAATTCACCTTAAATAATATATATGCTCCAGCTATCAAATGTCCAAATCTAGTGTTTTTAACAAAGTGACAGATGCTAGAACGTTATAGTTGTAGTCAGCAGTGATAGACGAGCCAGTCTGAAGGATTTCAGAGTGAATGCATATTACAGACACATGGAAACAGTCATAGAACTTGAAATTATACACATTTCAAATAGATTCAGTTTTCTGTTTACAAAATATCATCTTGCAATGTGCTCTATCCATTTCATCCTCATCAATGACTTTTTATGGGTATCCACTTCTCCCATTCTCCGTAAATATCAGTGAATTTTATAAATTCTCGATACAATTGTAACAGCTTGCTGGTTAAAACCTACTTTTGACGTTCGAAAATATTCAAGAAAATAAATGTCAGAAATTGTGGATTTTTTTAGAAGCACAATTAGTACATTTTGCGTAAAAGCGAGGAAATTTTACCAATATTCTAACTTAATTCAATATATAAATAATATCACAGTAGAAGCTAATTTGTAAATGACTAAATGTAATGCAAATGATACAATGACCTTTTAACAGCAAAGTACACCAAAACTTTTAATACTGAGAACACACACACACACATATATATTATAACAAATCTGAGCTGCAATACTAAAAATATAATGCTCTAACGTTCGAATTATGCGCGAAAAATATATGGGACTGTCAAAAAAACTGAATAAAAGAGTAACCCTGCACAAAAGTAGCAGTAAACTAGCCAACAAACAGAAATTGTACGTTTTCTGACACTTGCATTAATGTAGTTGAGATACATTCAGACTGTGACACACTCATGATGCAGGAATAAATATTTATAAAAAATACAAGGCTTTCTGAAAAAAGGAACAAGGAAGACACACTGAAATGAAATGGGCACTAAATATTAAATATCGCGAGACATTATGTATAATAATAATTTTGGATTCCGTTTGGACAAAGTAACAATGGGAATTTGATCAATCGTATTATATTTCTTGTCAATAATAATAGAATTTCAAACATGCATTATTGGATCAAAATCGTTGAAAACAATTTTGAAGAGAAAATAGGAAATCAAATATTGCGAGTCAGTTTAAAAAATATTTCTGGGGATTGAACATTGAGCGATTTTCAAAATCGAAAAAGTTAGTGTGAAAATAGCCAGCAAACAAACAAACAAGCAAGCATACTAATTTCTTACCTGCTCAACAACTTATCTATCTATATATATATATATATATATATATATATATATATGTATATATATATATAGTCATCCGCAGACAGATCTGTTTCGCTGTATTACAGCTTATCAGTACCATTAGATTCTGATTGCTTTTTAACCTAGGATTGAAATCCGATCGAATTCGCGTCAGTCGGCGATTCTACATCTGAGCTAAGGGCGCTCGGTAGAAAGAGGCATATCTTTAGCGTGTGTATTATCATTATGCACGCCCAATAGCTCAGATTGTTCTAATTCATTGCTGAATGAACGATGCGTATATGCTAAAGTAGCTACTGTTTTTTCTAAGATTACCATTCTTCTAGGGTGCTTACTCAGGGTGTGAGAGCGTAGTCATCCGCAAAGACACACACAGACAAGGTGTTATCAATTGTGAAAAAGACAAACGGATTTATTCGCCTGGAATGAGTCAACTTTCGAATCGAAACACGTGTAGCGCCACAAATACAATTATGAACAATTCATGTACGATAAAAAAGGCAACATTAAAAGTTAATATGTAAACAAAACATTCACAGTTTCTCGCACACAGGCACACACACACAGACAGACACACACAAGCATATATATATATATATATATATATATATTTGATACAGATCTATCCTTTAATATTTTATATCAAATAATGCCATCATAGTTTATATATATATATATATATATATATGATACAGATCTATCCTTTAATATTTTATATTAAATAATGCCATCATAGTTTATATATATATATATATATATATATATATATATATATATATAGCGGAATCTCCTCTAAATATATGTTATGGCCCGATGAGGATAATTTTTATCTAATTTTCATATATATATATATATATATATATATATTATATTAGTTTTCAGCGATATAATTTCCAGCCTATCTGTATTTGAAGATTGCAATAAGTTAATATAAATTCAAGGTAACTTACATAAAATCCGATAAATACAGTTGTGTCCAATCAAAATGTTTGTAATAATTTTGATCGCAAAAATAGGTATTAATAAAATGATAAATGTTCTAAAACAAGGAGGCATTACAATTAGAGTATTTGTGATATCTACGAATAATATGCTATTTGACTTATTATCACTAATTGAACACTCTTTATACCCAAATAATTACTGAAGCAGTACAATATGCGCTAACCAGTAGAAAACTTAATTTCTATGACAATCATTCAGTCAGTAAAGTGCCACTCGTGATACACGCTTGGGAGGACATGTCTCGAAAGAGACATAAATTTTTCAGTAGTAGGTTGCCGTTACTTTCTGCTGTACTGCTTGAGAACAAATGCCTAATCTGTCCTGCTATTTAACCCACAGCAGGAGGAAGAAGAAGGGTATTTGCATGTAAGTGAATTAAACGAATTCATGTGCAATCCGAACTCGGGACAGCGATTTCTCGTTCCGAAGCGATATCCACTGCACCAAAAACGCGCATACGCTTCATGAATTCATTAACTCTAAATGAATCCTAAATGCTAATGTTTTTATTGGTAAAGAACAATATTTTTTTGATCAGGTTGGTAGATATATAAAACATCTCAACATTTATGTAACGACAAATATTTTTTCTCTTTTTATTAAATAACAATTAAATGTGAGTTTCTCTTTAATAAAATAGAATTTTGTTTTGTCGAGTATGATAAACAACCAGTAATTTTATACAATTCAGAATCACGAAAGAGGTTAGGTATACAAACTGATTTTATTTGTCGTGTTCCTTCAGATTGCATGCTCCCAATACTCTCCACAACATCTTATTTTGTGTTACAATAAATAAATATTGTCTCTTTTACCAATCTCTAAAAATTCAGCCGACAATTTTCTGAAAGTCGTTGTGTTTGCAATTTGCTGATTGCTTGTTTTTCTTGCCATTTTAGTATGTCAACTGTGTGTCAATACTTCCATAACCGCATCTCGCTTTACGGTACCAAAAAAAATTTCAACTGTCTCTTTTTGATTCGAATTATGTGCGTTGTGGTACAGTGGATATCGGCTCGGAACGAGAAACCGGGGAGCCGATTTCGAATTCCAGCTGAATCCATCATATTCACTTACGCGCAAATACCCTTGGGAAAGGTATTAATCCGTCTCTTCCTTCCACTTATGGGTTAAATAACAGGACAGATTGGGTTCTATAGCCTTTGTTGGCAACCAATCTACCGCAGAAAGTAATGGCAACCTACTGCGGGATAATCTTCTACCCGGGATAATCTTCTACCCAGTCAGTCATGTCTCTTTCGAGACATGATCGCCCAAGCGTGTATCACGTATGGCACTTAACTGACTGTTATCTGGAACAATCATGCTGATTTAGTAGTTCGTGTTCTAACACGTTAGAACAAACTATCTACATTGTTCAGATTGTTGTCCTCATGTATATTTTCATATATTATGAAGTTCTGGTCGTTGTACGCTCCGTTCAAATTCAGCTGATTTGAATTTCGGACCCAACCGTTTTTTTCGATTATATTGTTCATATTGTTCACATTCTAAGAGTAACGCCAATTCCGGATATCTTATCCCTATTTAACTCGACATTTAAAGTATTTTTCACCACTGCTGTAGCCACGTAATGAACACAAAACTTTTTGAGTAAAGTCACTGAATCTAATCAACGAATTTAGATATTTTTAGAACACGTCAAATATTTTGACAGATATAATATTCTTACATTTTCGATTAAAGCACACTTCAAACTATCTTTCAAGAGACAAATTTTCAATTTTTCATTGCTATGAAAACAGAAGAAGCATTTTAGATTTTTGATGATTTCTTTATTATCGTAAAGGTAAAAATAATATGCAATCTACAAAAAATATTCTGTGTACGGTGAACTTTATTTTAACTATATGGAATTGGTTCGGTGTATTTAGATTGGGTGATTGACTTAGTGAATGATGCTCATGCCTATTCCCAATACAGGTGAGAACCAAATCAAGACATTGGTTGAGAATTACACGCATTATGAAACTTAGTGAAATTTAAGTTCCCAAATTGCTAAAATGTTTAGGTACAAAATCATCTGAATGAAAAACATCAGTTGGATCAGATTTCTATCAGTAATATGCTGTATAAACGCAATGAAAATTAACCATTTTCTGATGGATAAACAGAATATATTGTTTGCAACTATGTTCAAGAAACAAAACACTGGTGTAGGCAACATGAGCTAAATTTAGCCACCAAAATTGTTTTCATCCGAAAGATATCGTGCTGTGCAACTGCTGATATTAAAAAGGAATCAGGTACTATGTACTTCTGCCAACTATCATTCAGCGGATTCTGAAAATCACTACTCACAACTTAGCAAATAAGAAAAATCAATTTAAGAAAACTAGCAAAATTGGCAAACAGGAAAATCGTTGTTTTTCAATAGGAGAATGCTAATCTTACATTTATTTGGCGACCCGGTAAATCTCAGGTTTTTCTTTGGCGACAAGATAAATCTCACGTTCTTCTGTGACGACACGATAAATCTCACGTTTTTCTTTGGCGACACAGTAAATCTCACGTTTTTCTTTGGCGACACAGTAAATCTCACGTTTTTCTTTGGCGACACAGTAAATCTCACGTTTTTCTTTGGCGACACACTAAATCTCACGTTTTTCATTGGCGACACAGTAAATCTCACGTTTTCCATTGGCGACACAGTAAATCTCACGTTTTCCATTGGCGACACAGTAAATCTCACGTTTTTCATTGGCGACACGGTAAATCTCACGTTTTTCATTGGCGACACGGTAAATCTCACGTTTTTCATTGGCGACACGGTAAATCTCACGTTTTTCATTGGCGACACGGTAAATCTCACGTTTTTCATTGGCGACACGGTAAATCACACGTTTTTCTTTGGCGACACGATAAATCTCACGTTTCTTTGGCGACAGGGTAAAAATTTGCATCACTTACGATGCTTATAAGATATTGTTCCTTTATATTTTCATTTATTTAGGTAATTGTAAAATAATCTCAAAGATAAAAACTTGAATTCTTTCGATAAAATAAAAAGTACATTACTGAGTTCTTTGTTAAAAACTGCAAAATTTATTAGATGGCAGAATCGCTATGTTGAAATTGAAATGAAGCAATGTTCTGCAAGAAACTCTTCCTTATTTAATTAAATAAATATTTGTTGTATTTTTGTTTTAATTTTTAATTTCTCTTTATATTTGCCACAAACTTTCATGAAAACCCAATAATCTATCTAAGAAAATAAATGTAGCTCTCATGCTAACTCATTGTCATTTCCTGTCAACTTCATTTGAACATCTTAAATTTGATTCTCCTTTCCTTTCATTTTGAAGATCCTACTAATTATAGTTTAAAATTATTTACATAATATTGATTCAAACACAGCCTACATTTAATTTTAAAATATATGGTACCTCCATGACGTCGGCAATAATGATTAACAGTTTTTGTTTTTCGAATATATACTCTCTTTGTAACTTACTGAAGAATTTACTGAAATCTATCCTGATTAACTTTTATACTGCTTTGAATGAAGAGCCGCAATTTAACTAGTCTGGCTGATACCTTGATACATCTGATGTGGGTAAATTTTTCCCATATCAAACTCACTACACGTATCAAATTATTTTGAAGTCTTGCGCATTTTTATAACGGAACGTAGAAACGGAAGTGTGATTTCTGTTCTAAATAGGTAATACTGACAAAGAAATCAGATTAATCAACGCTATACATTCCTTTTTGCAAAAGTGTTGATTTTCCTTGCCAAATACTTGATCAAACTTCGTTATTTCTTCGGAGCATCGATGCATGAATACACAAACAAAAATGGCAAAAGAGCTGAAGAAAGTATAAAGGAATCAAATAACAAAATATTCGAAAATATCTACATTACGGAATATTTTGATAATCAAAGATCAGTGAACATGAATGACAATTTGTACCTTCTAGCTCACGTTTTATTCCTCGAGGCGGAATCAGAAACACACGCAGAAAGAGCATGCATATTAGAGTTGGTTCTAGGCCGCTGTCTATGAATTTTTATGAAATATGTCATATCCGGCGTGACTCACGAATAAGATTGCGAAGTTTGGCGATCAGTCACGAGGAATGCTGGAATTGCTTCAGATATCTGGCGAGAAATCATATAGGATCGATATTGATCAGTGTATGATCCCAGTTAATAACCTGTCAATCAACAAGATTGAAGGGTGGGGTTTGGATAAGTGAGATCAGTCAGAGGTGAATGCAAGTGGTTCGAAGAAAAGAGGAGAAAGGAGAAATGAATTAAAAACTTAAAAAAGGTAAAACTAACGGTTTAAATAAATGAAAAAAGGAAGTAAAGACACCATTTTAGGCAAGAAATAGAAATGGCGGAACAGGTTAAGATAAAAGAGGTTGATCTAGAGGCAAATTATTTTGAAAAAAGTCAATGGAAAGTGGTGGTGTTGCGGTAGATAAAAAGATATAGAAAATGTTAAAGGATGACAAATGTGAGAAAAGAATAGGTGAATATATCATTAAAGAAAAAAAGGGCGATAACGAAAAGATAAATCTGTACATTAAAAGAGAGTAATATAAAGACAATTCAAAAGACACAAAAAAGGTTGGTCAAATAAAATAGGTAAGGGATTAAAATCTCAGAAGAATAAAATGAAAAGAATGAAGTCAGGGACTGAAAGCAATACGAAGAGCTAAAGACAGAAATGGTAACTACAGAAAGGAATATATATAGTTGATTTTCTAAACCCAGCTTAGATGTGGAGCGAGGAAGATATATAGACGACAAATTAAAATCCTAAATATTAAGACGAAAATCAAAAGCGATTAGCAGAAAGATTAGGCAGTAAAGAATAGTGAAATAAAATACGTAAAAATGCGAAATTGAAAGCAAATAAAAAAAAGAACGTCTTTGATGGAAAGAAAAAAATTAAAAAGAAGAAAATGTTAGTGAATTAGAAGAAAGGAAGAGTGACTCCCTTAAAGAAGAGAAAAAATAACGATTGCTTCTTTGTTTCGTCTTTTATGGCTAATCAATTCATATCAGCAGAAAATATTTAAAAGTAGAAAATATTTATTTTTAAATTGTAAGAATTTGGTGGGTGCGTAACAATAATTAATGATAAAAACTGTATTAATATATAACTAGAAAAAAAATTAAATGAATCCATAACTTGAACAAGAATATTTGAAGAGGTGATGGAATGAAAGAAAATCAAAAGAAATTCATGAAGAAATAAAAAAGGAAACGACACGACAGTTAAAGAAAAGAAAGATAAACATGAAAATTCAAAGAAAAAGTAACATAAATAAATAGAAAGAGACTGAAATGGATTGATAAAGTAGATGGGAAAAACAGTGTGCCAAACCAAGTAAAGAAAGAAGGCAAGAAAATAGAATGAGTGAAAGAAGAATACCTGAGTGAGTTACTGAAAGATAAAAAAGAAAGAATGAAAGAAAAAGCAAAGACAAAAGGGAATATTGAGTAGGAAAGAGATCACAGAAAATGAAGAAAGGAAGGTAGTAAGAAATAAAGTATCAAGAAATATATATATATATATATATATATAGTAAGAAGGTGACAGAACACAGATTTAAACCTACTGTTCAAGCATTTACTTTTATATAGTGTTTTAGATACAGTGTAGAGCTTTATATTTTAATAGTTGTTACAATGGTTTATAAAAGCATTTCATGCTTCGGAGACGAACTGCTTTTCTTCGGGTGATATGTGAACTGTAAATAAATGGTGGAAATGATATATTTTTTGAAATTTGATGTGTAAATGGTGGATGTAAGGAATTGGAATTTGGTATACCTCATTGGCAGTTTGTAAACATAGTGATACACATTTGGGTTAGGTGATGGGCTTGGTGGCTTGGATTTTGACAGTTCACTTGTTTATTTTGTTTGGCTAAATTAAATATTGGGACCTTATATATATATATCGAAAGGATTCTATGAGATAAGGTGAATTAAAAATGAATGAAAACGAATATAACACAAGATAACAAAGTTGAAGATAAAAAAATATCAACAATTTGAAATGCAGTACCTGGATGCGAACCCAGATTTAATATAAAAAGTAATAATGTGTTGTCCGGGAAGTTTATTCCTTATTTAAGGGAAATGGAAACACAAGAATTATATCATTAAGTATTTATTTAAATAGAAATGAACCATTTTTTGTACAACATTTGTTCGTTTATTTACAAGTTAAAGATTAAATCTCTCCAAAATTTCAGTGTTTTATCTGCAAAGAACTCATGAATTTCTTTATATCATCTAAATATTTTAAATGTTTACACCTGAGATTTTGCAAGGAATGAAATAAATAAAAAATCACTAGGAGAAATGACGGGTGTGGTAAGTCATCTCAGAAAAGCTGCAACTATTATTTGCCATGTCGACAAAGAATAGTGACTTAAAGCATTGTTTTAAAGGAAAAATACTTTTGTTTTTGTCAAATCTAGGCTACATTCTTCATTTCAGTCTTTAATTTCTCAAACTGCTAGCAGTATTTTTCACATACACATGATCTCTTACTTGGTATAAGTTTAAACTACATGAGTACTTTCCAGTTCCAGCAGATGCACAGCATGTCTATCTTAGGATGAAGAGCCATATTTGGGATAACTAAAGTTGGCTCATTTCCCATAGCACAGTATTTTTTCACTGCAAATGTTTGGGAAATATCCATTTGTCATCATCGGACAAAACTTTTTAAAGATGCATAAAAGGATTTATACAGCTAATAAAACATAGAAATGCTAATCAATATATATTTTCTCGCAAAGCATATGCCTATCAAACATCGTGTCGATTTCAGTAACCAAGATACACTAAGTTCTTATGAATGCTGGATTTTGATAAATTTTGTGTTTCTGCCAATTGTCAGGATTTGTAATGCTGGTTATTCTCAATCAGTGTCTTGATTTGGTCAACTCTAGTGGGCAGGGTTTCTGCCTGAGTGTCATTCATCAATAAGGATACAATCATCATCTATAAACCTAGCGAACCACTTCATTATAGTTCCAGCAGTTGAAGCACATTCAACGCAGCATATATTTTTTGTTGCGAGGCAAGTTTGTCGTTAATGTGTCAAGTGTGTAAAGTCACCTTATAATCTTTTATATTCATAGGGCTGCAAAATGGACAGAAATTGTGTAATTTTAGACTTTGTTTCACAAGAGATAGTTCTAAGTGTTCTAATAGGAAATATTAGTATATTATATCTGTCGATGAATTTGACGTGTTCTGACGTATTGAAATATGAACGACTAAAAATAAGCATCAACATTACGCACAACCCAATATACTGTTTGGTGAAAACATCGAAAATTTCGAAAGAGAGAAAGAAATACAATTGCTAATTCAATAAATAAGAAAGATGAAGAAAATGCTTGATTAAAGAAAAAAGCAAATGACGCCAAAATGTAAATTAGATAGAAACAAAAAAGTGAACACGTGATTGAACAAATGTTGAGAGAAAAACATAGAATAAAGTAAATTAACAACTTGATTGAATAAATAAGTAAACAAATAAATAGAATAAAAATATATATCGAAAGTGCCGGACACAAAAAAAAATGATTATTTGATGGAAATTTAAAAGCAAAACAAGAAACAAATGTGGATAAATAAACGGAAAATATGATAAAATTACAAACCATACAAAGTGATTGAAAAAGTTTTTCCCCAGTCTGATTTGTTTTCTTTTATTCACAGTTGCACAAGTGAGATTAAATTGGAAATAAAACGAACAATACCAAAATATATTAATTAGATGTTAGGATGAGGCAGAAATCAATAAAGATACCCTTAAAGATATTATTAGAAAGCATCGATGCCATGACTTTCAAAATTTTCATAGAACAGACAGGCACGGGCGATAGAATGTACATACTGAAAATAAATACCTCTCCGAATATTCTTTTCACAAGAGAGACGTAACTACACAATGGCTACCGAAATGCTGACTATAGTAATGCTTTCAACCATGAAATTATGTTCATTGTTACATATGCAAATAAACATATGTTAATAATATTTTCAAATAATAAACAAAGTTTATGATATTTTTGGAAAAAATGACGCGTTATATATATTATTTATAGCATATTCTAAATTTAGTCTCCCCTTTTCTCATCTCCCCTCACTCTCTCACACTCGTTAATACAAACAGGGTGTTAATAACCTTTCAACAGTGAATGACGACGGTCTGTTTCATGCTGTAACTTAATTTTTAAGCTTGACATATTGTTTCAAGCAAAAAACAGACTGACACAATTCGTTGTTGAAATCAGAGTCCCCGATGCTTATCTCGTATACTGAGCACTTTTACCACTTAAATATAGTTTAGTTTAAATCTATATTTTATAATGCGATAATACACAAAGGCCTCTGCGCAGGTACAAACACACAAGTCATCGTCACCGGTGGGTCGAGAAACCTGGCGTTGTTCAAACAACTGATTCTCGCGGGTTATGAGCTTCTTTCCTTGAAACATCAATCAAGCTAACAGAATTAAAATAAAACCTAAAAACAAAAACTGGTGCACACATAATGGGTTTGGGGAGCAATCCTTGTTTTAAACATGTTTCATAAAATGACTGACAAGCTAGTGCGTTTAAGTTTTTTATTTATTTTTTTTTATTACAATTTTCTTTCCTGGACGTAAATTTTGCAGTCAGTCAATTAAGTGCCATACGTGATACTGGCTTTGGGCGATCATATCTCAAAAGGTACATGACTAACTGGACAGAAGATTGTCCCGCAAAAGTTTGCCATTGCTTTCAGCGGAAGACTGGTTGCCAACCAAGGCTATAGAAGCAAATATTTCTTATTATTTAACCTTTAACTGGAGGGAGAAGACAGATTAGTATCTTTCCCAAATTGTGTAGGGATGTTCTAAATATTTTCTAGCTCCTAGTATATTTTGTAATTTAGTTGGGTGCTTACGTATTATCGGGAGGACCTTTAAAAAAACGACTCAAAAATTAAAGTAAATTATTTATTGAAACGGTTAAAACAATAAAATAACATTACATTTGTAATTCCGGAGGCCAGAACGTCGCAATTGCTTCCAAAAGTGACTCAAAGACATCAGTACAGGCAACATGCTTCCGCCACATGAATTCGGCCAAATACGACTCCAAATGGTGACGTGCAGTGCCACAGTGCTTCTTGTTTCGCCACTTTGTCGATCCCCATAGGCGTTCCACTGTCTGCGTATGAGCCCCGGTGTTCGAATCCACAAAGTTGTACTTGTGGTTGACGTTGAGGTGATGAAAGCCTGATTTTTCCAGTTCCTTAGTGTTATAAGCGGGCCACAAAGGTCCTCCCGATAATACGTAAGGACCTTTAGTTGCCTTCCCTATATTTTGGTTCTGTCTTGCTACATCAAAATTCGTTGATTGGTTCAGATTTGTTTCCTTTTATCACCCTTAATATTTAAGTGTTCTGAGCGCATTCGTCTCTACCTATAACCAAAGATTATTTTTTTTCACTAGATTGCTTTAAATACGTATTGAGAGAAATATTTTATTTTTCCCCGCACGGTCAGCACATTTTAGCCGCGTTCATAATTGACATTATTGAGTGTTCGATTTTCGTTTTAGTAATAATGTTTGAATTCTTTTACCTTTTCATTAACATGTGGATAAGGATATTATAATTTTATTATCAACAAATATTCTTGTGCAACTGCTTAAATTACTTTTTTCCATACGGCATGGTTTAGACCCACTGTAAATATCGAATGGAATCAGTTTCCATTTTTTCTCTCAGATTAGGTCATTTAAAGTGGTGTGCAGTAATATGTTTTTGTGGATGTATGATTAAATTAATTTGGACTTGAAAAATATTACGGCTACCTTATTTACATAAGATTATTATTACGCCAAGACACTTATCTCGATTAGTTGCCTACGGCCGTTTTTTGCAATAGATGTTAGTCGAAGAAAGTGGACGAAAGTTTTAAGCTGCAAGAGCACACTGGAAAGCGTTCTAGAGAGATCGGATATTTTTGGTGTCAGTCCTTCAACTGCCAGTTATGTCATGAAGACAAAGAAACAAATTGAATCCATCTGTTCAATAATTTAAAAAAATGCGTTCGAATTAAAAACAAAAACAAAATCAAGAGACGATGTAAATGTAATGAAGAAAAATGTGAAGAATTCTGTATGTATCTAGAGGAATATATTATTTCAAATAAACTTTCATTATCATTCTGATGTTTAATGACATCAGCATTTGGTAAAATACACAAATCTCATTTTTAATAACATATATTACAAGACATTTTTTACGATGTCAAGCAACAAAACCTTCAAGACATACTTTCTTATTATAGAAAAAACATACGACACGCAAATACATGAAAACTTTCAAAATTACTATTGTCATCACCATCTGATGCAAAATGATCTATATAAACATGTCTGATTTTCGAAGCAACACACATGACAAGAGGCAGCAAAACTATTACATCTATCATAGATTATTCCTTCATGTTTCAGGCACGAAATTTAATACCATATTTTCTATGTAGCACTAAGCTTCCAAAAAATAAGATGAAGTGAATATTTGACATTATATGAAGGTTCAATCTCTCTCTCTCTAAATGTATATGTTTGTTTGTTTTTGAGGCTTAACGACCTATCAATCCTTATGGGATCATTTTTAAGGTCACAACCAGTAATTTTGGGTAAGGTTATTTTTATAACATTTCTTTTTTCACGATTCATTTTGATTTGTTTTTAAGAGCAGGATCCCCAATTCCTACCCTTGTTATTTGGCCGTAACTGGAGGGAATGGACGGATTAATACCTTTCCCAAGGGTACCAGTACTTAAGTGAATGCAGCGTATTCAATTGGAATTCGAGCTCGGCTCACCGATTTCTCTCCCCGAGCCGAAAGCCGCTGTGCCACAGCGCACACCCGTAGTTATACGCTTACAGCACCTGGTATTCCCAAGCGGCCACCCATCTAAGTACTGTCCAGGCCCAACGCTACTTAACCCCGGTGATCGCGCGGGAATCGTTGTATTCAACGTGGCAGGGCGTAAGCGAGATATATATATATATATATATATATATATATATATATATATATATATATATATATATATATATATATATATATATATATATCAGAGAGAGAACTGAATGATGTCTCATTTAGAAAGACGGCTTAAGCATTAGCTAATTGCAGGACAGTTAAGGCTGACATAAGAAAACAAGTCAGAACCAACCAAGCGAACCTGGAAGGATCGAGGCAGAACCAAAGTGTAAGAAAAAAACTAAATGATATATACTAGGAGCTAGAAAATATGAAAGCCATTATCGGCAACGCCCTGAAAAGACTCGCCACAGCGGTGGACGAAGCTATGTTACAAGCATATCTAGTCTTTAGAAGCCTCACTGCACCAAGTCTCATACCGGCATAGCAGGTACAGACATCTTATTTTCATTTGCGTGATATGCAAAGAGATTTTCACAGAATGACCATAAATCATTGATTCTGTTTAGATATGAATTTTTATTTCAGATAAACTAAATCGGGTAAACCTGTCTCAGATTTAAGCTATTTCCAAGCATAGACATATAACATATATGTTGCTTTGACAGTTTCATTCTACATCACAACAAATAAAACTTCTCAAAGGTCGTTTATATTGTTTCACCTATATTACCGAATGCGGACTGAAAAGCACTGTAAAACAACTCTCATGATGACATAGGCAACAAGTTAAGACAAATAAATCAGTTAAAGCGATGGCGG
Source organism: Ascarosepion bandense (assembly GCA_037127315.1). Taxonomy (NCBI): domain Eukaryota; kingdom Metazoa; phylum Mollusca; class Cephalopoda; order Sepiida; family Sepiidae; genus Ascarosepion; species Ascarosepion bandense. The sequence continues at coordinate 1,936,524 of JBBBDQ010029185.1, read as the reverse complement.
ATATTTTATTTCAATATACAGTTTGTAGCAACTATGACTTACCATTGGATACTCATCTTTATCTTACGTGTGAATACCACTGCAAATTTTGGAATGATCTTCTCTGTTAAATATAATAATAGCCTTTGCAGATATATATATATATATATATATAGAGAGAGAGAGAGAGGGAGAGCCTAAATATTTAACTTTCATAGCGATTAGCAAATCTCCCGCTGCGTGTTTGCTCTTTAGCAGTGACATGTTTTTTGCCATAATTATGTTGTCGAGTAGTGACGAATATATATATATATATATATATATATATACATACACTCACACACCCCTTCTAAAACTGTCATGGAGAGAGAGAGATATTAGTGAGTAAGCGTCAGCTTAGTCCATTCTCTTTTTAATAATAGTTATTAAGCTTCTTTTGCTTAATTTCTCTGTAAGTTTCTTGTTTCATTTAATTTTTTGCTGTAATTATTATTTCTAGGATTGAAGTTTTCGTTATTATCTAATCTCGATTATGATAAAAAGAGCCGTGTCATATATACAATACAATGCACGCCAGTTTTTGAGAGGCTTAATTTTTTTTAGCAATAACACGTTCAGAATATCCTTCTTTTGAAAGACTTTCAACCTGGGCTCTTTTTTCAATGATAATCAGTTTCTTCCTTGTCATTTATACTGTAGTAATATGGTTTACAGAAATAAATTATACCGTAATTATAATATCTGAACAAATCTGAATTTTCGGCAAAAACTTGATCACAATAAGAAGTGTCAAGTAGCAAACTGAGTAAATCTTAGCTTTAAAGTTGAAAAGACTACCTTTTTTTACTTGACATCTGCATAAGAATAACAAAATTAAAAACTCGTCGAATTTGATTCTGCTAAAAATTTGTGTGGTCCCAAACTTATGGTCGGTAGTATATATATATATATATATATATATATAATCATATCACCCTGAGCAAGGCGGCAACGCCACTGATGTGCAGAGGCTACGTGAGAGTGAAAAGATTTTAAAAAGAGAAAGCCGGAAGCCACATCCTGAACAGAGAACAAGGGATGAGCCTCTACACCTGTATAATAGACGTGGGTTATATATATATATATATATATATATATATATATATATATATATATTCTATTAGGCTCAAAGAGAATAACCTGTGAGTAAATTCTATGAATCCACTCAAATTGTTTTCCGTCATTTTCAACGGCCTGCGTACACTTGTAATAAATGTTTCAAGATTCAGTTTCAAAGGATTAGAATTCATCGTTGTGTTTCTTCAAGTTCTCCGCGTCATAATTTAAAACACATTATTTATTTGTTAAAAACAAGAACATATTCATTGGAAATTAAGAGAATTATTAGATTATTAGAAATATTTGGACATGTGATTATTAGAACTTCAGTATTAGAGATTAAAAGGAATGAAGGTAAATAATGGGAAGAATTTTAAGAGGTAACTAAATGTGGGAGAAAGATTTTAATTTTAATTTTAGATTACGAAGGATAAACCCACTGTATTATGTAATGATTTATATCAGAAATTAAAAATAATATTAAAAGAATTTAGAAATATTTTACAGATCCCAAAGCATTGTGGAAATTTTCAAAGTAAGGAAATGTGTTGGAAAGCAATCAGAGCAAAATTTATATGATCAAGGAAAATATTGTATGTGAAAGAAATATTACAAAATAAATAAATAAATAAATAAAATAGATTTCATTTCGACCAAAATCGAAAGCTGCATTATAACCATGGGAATTGATAGCTTAAATCTCCTGATAACTCGGCTTATCTTTGGAAAATTCCAGTGATAAAGAAATTGCAGTAAAAATGTGATGTATTTTTAAAGAGATAGGAAAAGAAAGCGAAATAACCGAACAAGTGCGATGAAAGAATCTTTGATCTGATATGAAGGCGCAAAAAAAGATCCGCTGCATATTGGAGGGAAAAGGAAATAAAAGTCTTTGCTGCAGCCTGTCACTCTTTCTCGCCGTGTCACACAAGCTGCAATTAACGTCATTATTTTTTAAGAAAAGCGCAATTGACACCCGAAACGGATCTGGAATAAGAGATCGCACCAGTTTTATTTGAATATTATACATTTAGCCAATTTCTTAACTACACACACACACACACACACACACACACACATAATATATAATTAAATGAGTCATTGAAAATTGATTTAATAAATATCATGAATAAAAAACTAATATAATTATTTTATGATCTACTATTTATATTGTATTGAGCACATTTTAAAAAGTATGTGCCGGAGAACTTTGGACATTACATCAGCTAGTTCTGTTCATCCATCTCTCTCTCTCTCTCTCTCTATATATATATATATATATATATATATATATATATATATATAAATGAGAGAAAATTTTCAAAATTCAAAGGTGTCGGATGTACATTTCGACATAGGATCTCTAATAGAGATTCTACGTCACGTCAGAGACATTGTTTTTTCCAAATCGCGAAGGCCCTGGGGTAGAGTGTGGAGGGGTTTTAGGTTAACAACGCTCACAAAGTAAAGCAGTAAAGTAAAGGTAAATACGCGTTGTTTGCTTTCAGGGAGGCTAGCCTTATGTATGCTGACATGGAGTGGGAGCGATTATCTATGGTGTTTAAGTATTAGTAGCATCATTTTGGAAGTATTAAAATTCAAGAGCTATTTCTAACATTAGTTCACAGGTCCTCTTCGAGATTAGCAGCAAGTTTCACCTTGTCAGCTTCAGCAGATTTCTTATTGAAGAGAGAGTAAATGATAGTGTCGTCAGTGTAGGTGCCTACATGAGATCTGATTACGTCAAGGAAATTGTTGATGAAGATCAGAAAAAGCGTAAGACCTACAGCTGTGCTTTGAGTGAAGCCCTCGTTCGTATGACAATATCTAGAGGCATGCCAATACAATACAACCTTCATTAAGCGATTTAGAAATAATTAATGGATTAGATCAAACAAACGTCCAGTTATACCATAGCTATATAGCTTACATAGGAAGCCTGCATGCAAGACTTTTAAATGTTTTGGAGATATATAGGGCAGCAGCTGGAGCATTGGCGTTCTTATCGAGAGCCAGGTGTATGTGTTCATATATATATATATAAACAAAGTTGTGGAACTTGTAGGTTTTTTTACCTACCGTTCATTCATTTACTTTTATAAAGAGTGCTCGATACAACGTAGAGCATTATATGCTACTAGTTTTTACAATGGTTTATAAATTCATAGTATCACTACACAAAATATTCGCGTTTTGAAAATGCTATGCGCGCTTCTCATCGGGTGAAAAAATGAAATGAAAATTAAATGGTAAAACGGTTTATTTATGGTGATATAATGTTTAAGTGAAAGTGGGGTTGGGAGATTATTCTGTTTTTGTCGGCCGTATTGTAGCCTTAGATATATGGGTTAGGAGAGGTAGCTTAGATTAAGACAGGTTCGTTATTTATTTTGTCTGGGTAGTTCTTATAGTGGGACTTATGTTTTTTTTAAGTAAGGGTAATCATTTTTTTGTTTATTTTAGTGCTAAATATGATGGGAGTGGCGCCGCTGTTAATGAGAACGGTGTAAGTAAATGTAGGGTAGAAGTTTTGAATGATCTCGTCGTCCCTTTGTGTTTCTAGAGGTGCCGCTTTGGGTTAGGAGAAGGGTGTGAGGTAGCTTAGTTTTGGACTGGTCACTTTTTCATTTAGTTTTGGTAATTTTATATTGTGATATTTGTTTTTTTTAATGCTGTGTCAATAGTTTATATTTTACTACTATTTATAGGTGGACGAAATTGCTGTTGGTGTGGTGTGGGATTTATTTTCTTTTATTTCTACTTTATTTGTTCTTTTTATTTAGAGGGTTGATTATGTGTATTGCATTTTGGGGATTGTTTCTTGTGGGTGAGGTAATTTTTGGTTATTTAAATTTTAACAAGTAATATTTGCGAGGTTTACATAATACTGCTAATTCATCTCTACGGTTTAATAGTTCGCAACTGTTGGGGTATGTTAGAATGTGTAGCTTTTCAATTTACATAATCGTTAAGCGAGTTGCAAGTTTTAGTTTTTTCTAGGATTTTCCATTTTACTTTGGTTTCTGTTTTGAGTTATGTAATTTCCAAAAATATGCAGAAAGGGATGTTTGTTTTCGGCATGAGCTGTTTTTGAATGAAGTTAAGTTCATGTACCAGCGCTGCTTAAAAGTTTTCTTAGGGATCCGATATACACTTTATTTATAGTGGGAATTTCAATTGATGTTATGTTGCATTGGTAGATTATTGAGTTTATTGTACATTTATTCTGTAGAGGGCAGTTGTTTGGGTTTCTTCAATTACATTATTGTTGTCATCTTTATAATTTTGGTAGTTAATTTTATTTTGATCTACGTGTTGATTTAGGATATATTTGTTATCGTCTGTTATGATTTTTACTTGGTTGTTTGTGTAACTATAACTTAGTTTAAGTGTATTTTTGTTGAAGATTTTACTGAGAGGGTTATTGGTGGGGAAGCGTTTTTTAATTAAATTGAGGAACTTCTGTCCAAACTTGGTGTTTACCATTTGGTTGACAGGATGTAGGTACTAAATGATTTTTCCATTTCTATTTTTCCTATTATGGTTATAGTGTTTTATACACTTGATATCTTGGATATTGTAGCCATTTTTAGGGATTTATTATAGAGGCTTTGTGTTTGTTAAATATTTCTTCTAATAGAAGAGTTTTTGCTAATTCTCTATTCTGTGGAGGAGGGTATGTGTTTGATTATACTTGGGGGGTGAGTTGACTTTGGGTGGATGTACAATGGGTATTCATTTGGTTTTATGTATGGTTGGTAATTATTATTAACTAAATCAAGTGTTACATCGAGGATGTTTACTAATTTTAAATTTGTGTTGACTATTACTTTTAGGATTAAACTTTTATATTCTCTGTGGATAAGTTTTCTTATTTTATCTGTTTTAAAATATGTTTGAGTGTTGTACTAGCATGATACGTCGTCTTTGTATAACCCTAAGTCTTGTGTGTCTATGTCTTGGGGTGCAGTAAGATTGTATAGTGCAAATAAGCCGATGAGATCGGAATACACTGCAGAGTCTAACGCATCCATTGTAATATCAGATTGGTTAACAGAATTATTTTTTATCCATTGTTCTTTGTTATGGATAAGAACAGATGTATTGGCTGCCATTATTATATTATATTCGTCCTTGGTTAAGTCCGAGTAATGTGTGGCAAATTTCAGTACCAACGTGAAGGGATATTGATGCGTCAAATTGGATCAAAAAGAGTTGTTTTTTTTTTAATGTTGTTAAACCAATTTATGACATCAGATGTGTTTGTCCACTAGAGTAATCCATATTTCTGTTTAATTTGTTCATTGATCCGTTCTTTTAGCTGATTTTACCAATATCAGGTTCCGTTGGGTTGATGATTATCGTAGGCAAATTTGTTTGGAAATCTGGTTAATGGTCTTTTAATTTTATGTATGCTCCTTTTGTAAATTGTTAAAATCAGCAAAAAGATCCTAGAACTGATCAATAAAAAAATATATTCTAAATCAAAATGTAGATCAAAATAAAATAAACGACCAAAATTATAAAGATGACAATACGGTCGACAAAATTAGAACAAGCTCACAATCCCACATTCACTTAAACATCATATCACTATAAATAAACCGTTTTCAACATTTAATTTCATTTCAACTTTTCACCCGATGAAATGTGCGCATAGCAAATTCGAAACGCGAAAGATTTTTGTGTAATGATACGATGAATTTATAAACCATTGTAACAACATGTACAATATATATATATATATATAGATAGATAGATGCTCCTTAGTATATCATCAGTAGACCTGGTGAAGTGGAAACCACCTTGTGTGTAAGAGAAATGTGTAGGCTTTGAGATTTTTAACCAAATCAATGCTGATAATAGCCTCGCACACATTGTCAAAAATTGTAGGTGGCTGATAATCTATAATTAGATGGGTCCTAGGTTTCTCCTGAATTTTTAAATACAGGAACCACTGAGTAGGAATTCCCGCAGGCAGGAAAGCAAGAAGCAGTGAGGACAGTCCAGAGACACATTTTTCAGGAAAATGATTAATTGGAGTATCAAGCTTTGATATAATTGAGACTGGCGAGAGTTAAATGTGAAAGACACTTCTAAGTTGAAAGTAGGGTTCGAATACGCCAGACAAATCAAGTGTCGAATTGATGAATCTATGAGAATACACTTGGCCTTGTCTGCTGAATATGTGAGAACCCCATATTTATTGATTAAAGTGGGTAGTGAGGGCTTTCTATTTAATATGCATTTACGAAGCCGCTAATAGTCTTTACAGCCAAACTTGTGAGGTGCTATACGATGCTTCGTTCTGTCAATAAACAACAGCTTAGCATCATCAAGGATCCTCTTGAACTCATTACGAGTAGAAGCAAAATGGCGTCTTTTAAAGTCAAACGAGTGCCTTCGCAAACCTGGAAGTGATTTCATTGAGTGAAAGCGGCGGAGCAAGCAGGGGAGAACCACGGGAACGAATGGGGTTTTATATCATAACTTTCTAATTGATATGATTGCATTGATACCTGCTTTAATATAAGGGGAGACCAATGGGAAGTCTAAAAACTTAATTCCAAGGAACGTCACACAGGGGAACGCAGAAAGACACCTAGTCAGCAAGATATTCTGCTGGTTTGGGGTTCCTGGGAGGAAGTTGAGTGTGTTATATCGACTTTATATTGTGTATGTGAGTGTGTGTGGAGCCTGCCCCAAAATTATGTTAAAGTATTTTTGTTATCCCCTGTACAATAGTTCTTACTATTTACTGAAAACAAAATTTGTGGTAAATAAACGATTTTACAGTTTAAATAATATCAACATGCTTAATTTAACCTACTTTTCTAATTTATATACTTTTTTCTTTGATATTTTCTCCACTACAGAGGCGAGTGTAGCTTCAACTATTTTTTATCTAGAGAAAATATCTGAAATCAAGAGAGTATTAATAAATATTGTAGCACAAGAAGCGGTTATGTTTTATGTACTTCAGCAGGATTTATTCTAACAATCATAGTGCATGTAAAATATGTGAGTCAGGGAGTGAGAAAGATTAACCGAAAAATATAGTACCTCATGTTCAACCAATGTAATCCTAAAAATGTATAATTCAGAAGAAATATAAAATTAAATCTGTAATGTCGAACACTATTTGATGGACTTGACAACCAATCGGATAGAATAAAAACAGTTTAAATAATTAGCGTGTGAACAAATTGAAATTACTGAAGTCATTTTGAACGCTTATGAATACAATAATTATTCCAATATGTTTTGAAATTCTAGTAATCAGTACATATCGTTGAGAAATGATACAGGTAACTGACCATGCTGAAAGATGATGCCAAATTAAAAAAAAGTACAAAACAAAACTCCTTACGATAATGCAGCATGCTTGCATGGAATTTATCAAATTATAAATGAAGCTCTGAGCATCGATTTTAAGAGCACTTCAGTGGCAAGCTGTGAAAAGAAATGTGTCTACCAAAAGTTGGTAATGATATTCCCTGTTCGTTAGAATCTGGACGAATAACATATTAGAGATCAGAAACCTTTATTAATATTTAATGAAACTAATCAGACATCGCCATTGGAACTACAGTGATTTTAGAGAAATGCTTCAAAGAAAATTTCTTGTAAGAAATCAATAATTAAAAACTCATTCCGCAGTGTATAGGCGTGGTCATGTTAGTTAAGCCGTACGCAAAAGACTAATTAAAAAGCTGTAAATAATAGCACTATTTGGGAAGTTGTTCGAACAAAATTCACTGAAGGAAAGGTATTGGTCAGTAGAGAGAAAAATAGGTTAACAGAAAAAAAAATGTAATAAAATAATAAAGCAATTCTTTTTCGAAATATGATTATAGTTATGTCAGCAAAGACAGTCCAAATGGTTTTAATCTAAGTGCTTGTATATGGCCATGAAATATATATATATATATATATATATATATATAAGAAATTTGAATATGATATCGTTGTTTTCTAACAGAATCCGTTGCCTGAACAGCGTACGTCTATTTTCAGACGGTAATGAATCTTTAAGAAACTATTACAAGCAAGCTAGAAATTCATTGTTCTTCCTTTAACTGCAGTGTAAGAAAACATTTTCATATCACTAAATATGTCAGATTTCTTGTCGAATAAAGTATATATGCGGGAAATTTTACCGAACTATATTATTCAAGAGAAATGCAGTTGAAGCACACTGAATCCTTGAAAATTACGGTGACTATGCTTTGTCGAAAACAACATTCATATATTTGTTTGGAAGCTTTAAAATTAATGAATTTGATGTTGATAAAGAATATTCTGTCGAACGGACAAAGTCGAACAAACGGAAGATTTACTTCATGAAGTCTCGTGTCAGACGTAAGCTAAACTTACAGTATCATTTGGAGTTGAAAACACAGCAGTTTGAAAAACTTTTGAAAGCGTAAGAAATGTTTCAATGTAAGGGCTGTGTGTGCCGTAAGAGTTAAAGCCGAGTGACGTCGAGTATCCCTTTTTCATATGAACAACTGCTTCAACAGCAGAAAAGGAAATATTTTTGCATTGTATCGTGACCGAAAATGAAAAGAAGCATACAGTACGATAACCCTATATGCAACGATCTTGTACTAAGCCTGGATATGCATCAAGATAGGCAGCGAATGTTGTTCGAAGCTTTTGCTTTACATTTGTTAGGGCAAGCTGGGTGTAGTTCACTGAGAGTATCTCAAACCGATCGAAACCATCACGAAAGATTGCTATCGACTACAATTAATGAGCTTAAGCTACAGAGTGATTTTCTAACATGACAACGCTAGTCCACATGTTGCGAAATAGTTGAAAACCTACTATGAAACTCTCAATGAAAATTCCTACCACAAACCTCCTTATTACATAGATATGTCTCTGTCTGATTATTACTTGTTCTGATCGATGACGCATGAACTGGCTGAGATGAATTTATATTTCTGTGAAGATGCCAACACAGGGACAAAATGTATGTACCTCCAAAACTATGAGTGATATTGTTAGATTAAGAAGACATCAAACATCAATTTGAATGTCGCTATATAAAAAAAACTATGAGGGATATTGTTAGATTAAGAAGACATCAAACATCAATTTGAATGTCTCTATATAAAAAAAACACGTCTGCAGTTCAATAACATATATATAGAGAAAACATCACGAAATGATAAGTCTAAGAAAATAAAAAATAATTACGTTTGGCATTACATTCCAACTTGGTTGTATTACGTTGAAAGTGCCTAAGACAATATTTTGATATCTCACACACAAGTTTATTTAAAATACAAAACACATATACCTTCAAGGAGGAAGTACTTTAAAACATTAGAAATATTAATACATTCCATAAAAACGCAATTACAACATTGCATTAATTCCAATTTTTTTCACAAATACATAAATCATGAATCCAAAATACAAATAGATATTACTGAATACGTTAAAGATATTTCCTTGTATTCTGAACAATGTAATACTGTTTATCTAAATGAAGGCTATTTCATAATTTTACTATATCTTCTTATTATTGTACTCTTCCAAATTTTATGTACTTTTAATTATTATAATATATCATTTATACTGATTTATTGTAATGTTGTTATGTGTTAGTATTGTAATTTATATGGATGCTCCTTATTTATATTTTTCTAGCAGTATAGCCCGGTGTTGCTCGGGTGTAATGAAAGCTTTAAAACTAATCCATATATATATCATTTATACATATAACTATAAATTACAATATGTTGGTTCTTACTCAATTCCAGAAATCTACAGAGCTTTCCAATCAATGAAAAATACTGGAAAAAAACAAAAACTGTAAGTCTTTATACGACATCTGCACTTTGTGTCTGGAGGAAAAGCTGCAGATATTAAGGTTCCATCAAAATGGTGAACTGTTGAATCGTAGAGATGAATTGACTGTTTCATGTAAACATCGAAAATACATTCGTTAAAATTTAATTAATCATAATGTGTCATTTATAACTGGTGCTACAATATAACTTAAAATTTAATTTTTTTAACTAAAATAAATGGTGGACAATATAATAGTTGGCTTTCTTAACTACAAATGGTATGTTTCAGTTCAATTTCCAACATAAAATCATTAAAATAAATAATAAATTGTAATATTTCCTTAATAGCTTATGCCACAAAAAAAAAAGAATTGTTTTAACTAAATAAATGGTTCACACAATAATTAATTTTATTTTTGCAACTAAAATATACGTTCGTATAGCATAATTATAAAATACTCATTCTAAATTATAAATTTCACAACTTTACACGAATGGCAATAATCTAAATCTATTTTTAGAAGAACCCTGAATTTCAGCCTGCTGTAAAAGATTGCTGTCTGTTTATTTAGATAATGCATGTCTCCAAAATGTATCTTAAAACTTAGTGAACTGAACGCCCTTACTATTTATTTTTATTTTTTATTTTTATTTTTTATTTTATTTTTTTTAATTGGAGTAGATAGACTAAACTATCGCCCGGTTCACATTCCACCCAGGTCTATTGTACAGGTGTAGAGGCTCATCCCTTGTTCCCTGTTTAGAATGTGGTTTCCGGTTTTCTCTTTTCCAAATCTTTTCACTATCACGTAGCCCCCTAAAAATAATACAATACTTAATTAGTTTTCTTAACTAAATTATACTTTAATATACCATAATTATTTACTCATAATTATAAAAATTATTTTAACCTTTGACGAAAGAAATAGTTTAAAATCATTCGACTATCAACCTATTTATGTATTGTGTGGGCCCACTATGTACCTTACTCGGACAAAACAATTTTCTTTAAAATTTAATTACAATATTTCATTAATAACTTATGCTCTAACTTAAATTAAAAAAATATTTTACTAAAATACTGACCACACAATATTTAATTTTTGTTCTTACGAAAATAAAACTAAGTACAGTATAATTATATATTACTAGTTGTGACCTAAATATTCCAGTCATTTTACTCATATATAATAGTTCAAATATGTATAATTAAACAAATAACAAAAAATTCAACCTGTTGTTAAAAATTATTGTCTACCCATTTTAGAAAATCATTCGATGCCTCTTATCTAGACAAAATTAAAAGGGACATGTCTAGATCCAAGCCATCCTGCCCCATTTCACAACCCAAGTATTAAATCTCCATGTTTACACAATTCTCAATTTTCATTGAAAAATATTGATACACCTAAGGCGTTTCTCCAACAACCAATCTCTAATTTTCTAAATAATCATGAATTCAACTTATATTTTAAAAATAAATAATTTTACCATTTACTTTGACATATCACCTGAAGTGGTCCAGTTTTGTTCTGAAACATGAAAATTTTCGTGTAGATATATCATGCTTTTATAAACCATTATATTAACAATATTATATATATATATATATATATATATATATATATATATATGATAAAAAGATTTATTTGCAGAAATTTATTTTGAAAGACATCAGAAATTGTGAAATGATTCAATACTGAGAGCTTTATCATATGTGTATATTTTCCTATTTTTGTTCACAGAAACACTTTCTTATACTCTTTCACATACGCACACACACACACACACTTGAATACTATAGATAAAATCAAAACAATAAAATCAACTTTCAAGTGTAAAAAAATATTTAAAATACCAACAACGATATTATAATCGAAATTTCATATAAAATAATAGTTGTTTTTCAAAAATTAATTTTGAGTACTTTTAAAAACACTCCTAAAATATTTATTTAAGAATGGTGGGAATAATCAAAATATTGTGGAAAAAATACTTAAGGAAAATAAACAATCGAACATCTGTCTTATTAAAATGTAATCCATTTCTTCAAAAAAAAATATATATAATGATTTTACTGTTTTAAATATCTGTGTCGCATCAAAATTATCTGCGAAAACAAAATGATATAAAAAAAAACATGAGAAACTTTAAAATGATTAAAAAAACAACTAAACCGCCAAAAAACTCAAAATCTAATTTTTTTTAATATTTCTCGAAATATTCATGGATATATTTTTATATCATTAGGAATTCAGTTATATCGCTAGGACGTGCTAATAATTGTTTGCGATCCCTGCATACAGATAATATTAACCAATAACTTTCAGCTACTAGGAAGAAGGATATATACACAAATATATACCGATATTATTTATCCAATACATATTGAATTAAGGTTAAATCATAAAACATATAAACGTCTAATATTCATCCATTCCTCAAATAAGTAAATATTATAAAACTGCAATATACACGAACAATAATTAACTTCTTTATATATATATATATATATATATATATATATATATATATATATATAAAGTGAGCCAAAAATCCAATCCGTTCTGGCAATAGCTGGAGTGAGAAACGTCGGATATATTTCTCAAAGACTTTGGCGCTTAAGCAAATACAACGAATTCAACTTGAATTCGAACTCTGATCACCAATTTCTAATTCTGTGCCTATCTCCACTTGTGTGCGTTTTGTGCAGTGGAGATAGGCACAGAATTAGAAATTGGTGATCAGAGTTCGAATTCAAGTTGAATTCGTTGTATTTGCTTAAGCGCCAAAGTCTTTGAGAAATACATCCGACGTTTCTCACTCCAGCTATTGCCAGAACGGATTGGATTCTATAGCATTGACTGGCAACCAATCTAACGTAGAAAGTACAGGCAAACTAAAATCTTGTGTCTGTTCAGTCATGAACACCTAGGCGTATATCACGTGTGACAACTTACTGACAGACTGAAATCTTAACTAATTTTATATATAGAACTTTGTGTCTGTGTGTGTCTGTGTGTGTATGTCCGTTACCTATAGACTCCAAAAATGCTGAACCGATTTTCTTGAAAATTTACACAGTTGTACGATAAGCGTCGGCTAGATTTCTTAGCTAGGTTTTGTGTCGAGGGACCCCTAATAAATATCGAAAATTGATAATCGACAAAATTGGTTTTGGAAGAAGTGATCCGATTTTAATCAAATTCGATACACTCATAGACAGAGACATAAGAAACGATATTCAGAAGTTTCAAGGTTTCATTTTTTAAAATAGTGCAGAAAATCGATAATATATACATATATGAAAGGCAACATGTTTGTGTGTGTCTGTTTATCTCTCTGTATATACTTTATACAAATCCACAATTTTTATCTGATTCTCAGAAAACTTCACACAAGTATTCTTTAGGCTGAGTCTGAGCTCCAGAATCAGAGATTAGTTTTAAAGATTTCATTACACCCGAGCAACGCCAGGCTGTACTGCTAGTGTATATATATATATATATATATATATATATATATATATATATATATATATATATTCAAATATAAATTCGGGATATTATTTCCTATGATTTATTGTCATGTCTCTTTGAAATCCCTTATTCTCATCAGCAAATTAGTACACTGGTTAGGCGACCGTATAGAAATAACAAGCAATGAAAGCTTCAATATTCGATGGTATAAAAGATACGGGCTTGGATAGAAAAATAAACGAGCCGATTTTAATTTAAAAATAGGTTCATTGTTTTGACTTACACGCAAATAGCATTGAGAGCTGATGAGTCGAAAATAGACATGATTCCCCCAAACGTGTTACATCCGACATTTTTACTACGCTTTGGAGCACCGCGGTAAACGAGTAGTCGATTACACCCCAGGAATCTGGAGGAAGTTAGTTTCCAATAAAAGATGTTCATCGGGAAATAAGAGTAAGATCAAAGTAAATGTTTTATACTCATATATTGATGTTTATGGACACAAATCAACCGACCAAGTGTTACCTCTTACTTACTTTTAGCAAAGCTGTTTAAAATAGATATGTATGTTTACGATTTACCTCTCCTTAAATCATGTAACGGTTGTAAACAACGATATTTTATATACATATATATATATATATATATGTATACAAAAATCTAAAGTGAGCCAAAACCTACCGCGGTTTCACACTACGGATCGTCAGGGCAAAGCCTTTGCCCTGACGATCCGTAGTGGGAAACCGCGGTAGGTTTTGGCTCACTTTAGATTTTTGTGTGTCTTTGCTCTACTTTTGTATATCTTCTTTTGTACTTTGTATCGAGCACTTTTTCTTGTGGTTGGTTCCGTTTGGGTTTTTTTTTCTTTACTGCGGAGTATTGAATGTTTTGTTCTTGTTCCGCGGATTTCTTTTTTTTTCTCCCCATTTATCCGACGCCTTAGTGCACCGGATTGTAACGGAATTAGGTTCTGTTTGTTAGTGGTTTTTTTGAAGGTTTGTTTTAGTATAAATTTACGGCCTACATACTTACAGCGTCTATTTAGTTATTATATATATATATATATATATATATATAATATTAAACATTCCAACAAAATATATACTCTGAAGAGCTTTTATCCCCGTTTCATCGGCTACATGTATTTACTCGTGCTAGAGAGCATCATGATCCCACCATTTTATCGTTTAACAGATGTAATCACATATTCTTCCTTCAAAGCTATAATCTCCAAAAGTTTAAATACATAGTCACTTGTCATCTTCTATCTACTTGATTCTAATCCATCTCTTATCCTTTATTGATATCCCATGCACCTCGTTTTTTTCTCTCACTGTAACACAGTTGGAAGCGGAATGATTATATATATATTATAGGAACTTGAATATGTTATATCCTTATAAAATATTGATTTTGTTCTGTCACTGCTTGCGATGATACTGATTTTAATTTGAAGTGCTCAAAATGTTAAAAACTAGAAAAATCCTCTCAAATAGGGAGATATTGTTACATAGTCTGCGCTAATCATTCAAAATTAAAGTACTTTTTAATTTTAGCAAAATGAGAACAGACTCTAAAAACGATTTACTGCGGATATTAATGTTAATAATTGAATAAAATAGAGATCAGTATGACTAATCGACTAGTAGTTTCTCAGAGGCATATATATATTTATAATTCCTTTCTTTTCATTTACCTTTTTTTTCGCTAATTTCTTCTGATTATAGTGTCGCTGTTTTCTTCAATAAATCATTCATGGTATTTAAGTTAGTACCCATTTATGTTTAGTTTTTGAAAACAGTTATAGCTTTAGGTAGCGTAATAAGAATTGGTTTCCATACCTGAAGTTGGAAATGCATAGTTACCCATTCCTTAAGAATTTGCGTATATTGTTTCTAGAAAAGTTATTATTTTAAGATCTATTTAATTATATTCTTTTTTATGAAAGGACACTTTCTTACAAGTGTAGCTGTAAATTGCCGCTGACGTTATTCCAATTTTCTGTCGTCTGAATGAATTTCAGAAACTGTGAGAGAGGCAGAAATTATCAGTATCCCTTGTGCAGTTGTCTTTGTTTCATACTTCTACAGGATATGCCTAATCAAATAAAATGCGCCACTGGTACATTTCATTGTCATATTACATAATATAATTTCATTATTTAACATTAGATTCGCATATGAAAGACATGCCACTGAATGACCGTCGCTGTAAAAGTTGTGCAAGAGTCGTCAAATGTCTCGAAAACAATAACTTCTCTCTAACGTACACTATCATATCTCGGTAACGAATTAATAACATTGACAGAATGTTCCAATGTCATAGAGACGGTTATCCTGGCGATAGATTCCACGTATTCTTCAGGACATAGACTTGCTTGTACGTTAGCTTCGGTTATTCACCCTTGACTTTCTGACTTTCATCATGCTATTGTGATTTAAATAAGGATCCAGTGATTGTCTTGTATCGAGGATACTCTGAATAAATCTTTTGCCCGGCTATGACCACCGGATAGTGCACTTAACACGTGAAAGGAGTGATACATGACGTTGTGTCATGAATACAATAACTGGATTTGACATCAGAATCAAGTTGACGATGGGTAGGTATCAATTAGCGTGATTTCTTTTGTACTTTTCACGCTTTTCTCAGTCTTTTACGATCAACCGCATTTTTGTTTATTCGTCTTTTTTAATATTCTGTCTTCTTTTTCTGCCATTGTCTTAACCTTTGATTCCTTTTTAGTTTTCTCTCGGTCGATAATTTGCAAGCTATCCAAAGTCAGGCACAGGGTCACACAATGAAAGGTTAAAAAATGCGTCGTACAATTTTTATGGTTTTCATCTATGCGCTGTTTCATTTGAGAACGTAAGTGATAATGGATCTTTACAACTTCCCATTTCTTTGTAACACTTGATATTTCTTCTGTTATCCTGCTCAATCCCTGCTCTTCTATCTAGCTGCACAAGACCATTAAACATGTTATGTGTTGCTATAGTTTGTTTCTGTTTCACTCTATCCGCCCGATGAGCATTAGATTTTCCAAGAAGTCCAAGAAAGTTCAGCTGTCTTTTCCTGATGCTTGGTGTCAAGTTCCTTTTAGTTTCTATCCTCTCACAACCATGTCGTTGCTCACTTTTTCGGTCGATCGTGTCCTCACAATCCTTTTGTGAAACCACTTGGCAATTGCTACAAGTCTCTCGTTTATCTTTGAAAAGATTGTTCAGCATTAACTGCCATATTGAAGAACAGATATCATTGTAATTCGGTACTGTCTTTGTTTTTACGAAATTTTCATATATCTTTAGACTCTACTCAGGTTCTGGAATGTATTCTTGGCCATGATACTCCTCTTTCGGATCTCAGTGTTGCACCTTCCATCATCTACTAAAATACTTTTCAGGTATTTGTTTCATACCCCTTTGTTTTTAGTATCTCTTGCCTAAGGTTGGTATTTAAGGCTCTTTACTGATGCTCGTGCATTCAGCTTTCTGGTAGTTTTTTATAACCATTTTTCTGTTTTTTTTTGCTACCTTCTGTAAGAGATCTTCTTTCCTTTTTGTGTCTGCTATCAGCACTTTATCACCTGCGTATCTTAATATGTTCAGACTGTGGCCACCAATGTTGAATTCTGTAATAACTTCTAGGGCTCTCAGAATTGTCTTACTATATAAGTTGAAACCATGCGATGAAAAGACACATCCCTAGGTTACACCTCTTTTTATATTTGTTTAACTTTTGAATTTATTTTCCGTCCGTAGGCAGGGGGTTTGCTGCCGATATAACTTCTTCGTTTCTGTAATGTCTTTTCTTAATAATTCTGGGTTGCTGAGTATTTCTAACTTGTATTTGTGGCGCAATTTTTTGAAAGCCTTTGCACAGTCTATGAAACAGGTACACGTTCTTTATTTGTATTGCAGTCATGGAGCGCTTGTAATGACAATAAACTACAGCAAGTGACACAAACAATCGGATATAAAAACCAATAAAAGTATATCAAGAAGAGAGGAGGTGGTAATGGCTAGACTCCGAATAGGACACATCTCTATCATCCACTCATACTTACTGAAAAGAGAAATACCAATCTGCATACCATGCCAAAAACCCTACACAGTACACCATATATTGACAAACTGCATACTCCTTGAACAGATCCGACTAAAACACTATCAAGAAAATAATCTAAGGGATATTTTCAACAAAGCTGGCCCTAAAAATATTCTCAGATTCCTAAGAGAGACGAAACTGTACTACAAGATATTGTCAAAAAGTACCTCTGAATCATAAGTAACATTTAATTTCCACCCATCATACTACAACAACTCATGTTTCGGTATTAAATGACCCATAAGTGGCTGATTTGCCGTAAAACAAACAATAATATTTGTATTGCTCTTTCTAAAAACATTATAAGCATAAACATCACATTCTTTGTTCCAGTGTCCTTGACAAAAAAGGGATGATATTGTCCTATCTGTTCATCAGAATTCGGATAATGGATTTTCTTTTGCGAAACATTAAGCTGATACAGAATCGGAAAGATTGCTAAATTTCTACTCAATATCAATTTCTTATCTGACAATTTTTTTCTTTGAGTTGTGTCGATTGAAAACGCTGATGAGCATTGCTCCTCACAAATTTTAACTTTGTTATATCTCCAAAACATCAATCCGTGATCATTTAGGAAAGCTAGATAATAATATGCATTACATTCTGTTTAAAATCCGTTCTGTGACTATGAAATTTACAAGATATCCTTCTTCATTCTGTGCCCTTGAAATAAGTATGAAGAAAGTGATTTTGATTCTACAACCAAAACCATTCTTTATTGAAGCTGTTAACCTCTGCTGGATGTGAAATGACTCCACGATGGAATGAGCAGTTTTTTTTTTCTATATTAGACCGTATACAACCCTCTACTATTAACGATTTGGTGATTCTCTGAGATATTGTTTAAGAAACATGTTTGCGATTGAGAGTAGAGAATTCGCGAAATCAGTGAATTTTCAATGAATTGGTTTTTATTGAAATTTTTTCCTTGTAATCTAAATATAATTTATTAAATAAAAATTTTGATTTTGAATTCCCTTCTTTTATATCTTCAATCATAAATTATCCCTTAATTTTTTTCATAGAATATTTTCTAATTATTACGGATCTTACTGCTTTTATATTATTAAATGTGTTTATTTACAGACACATACTACATGTCTTACATGTTTCTTTTTATTTTACATATGCAGATAGTTTACAAATGAAACAAAGGTAGGATTCTGATGTAAATGTAAATAGCTTATAGACATGTTAAGTTATACAGAATCACTCTTTACATTATTTAAATTATTGTCCTCATCTTCATTGCCGTTCATACGTAGATCCGGCTGTTGTACGTCCTGCCGTCTTCAGATGCTAGGAATTTTGAAACGAACACTTTATGATTTCTGGAGTATATAATTCTTATTCCTTGAGCAAAGCCTTTTTGTTAGTCATGAGTCATCTTCCTTTATCATGAATCTCTAAGTTATATGCTCAGCTCTGCTGTAGCCTTGTATTGAACTCACAACTTTTCGGTTACTGAAACTAAACAACGTCTATATCCAGGGAGAGTTAACTTATGACAACCAAAATAGCACTCGTAAAAGAATGAGAATGATATACTCCAGTGATCGTAATAAAGGGTTCGGCTCGAAATTGCTATCATCTGAAGTTGGTCAGAGTGTACGGCGACCGAAACGTCGTACAAATAGCAACCAAGATTAAGACAAAGTCCGAATAATGCAAAATAGAATAAATGCTATCTCATTTCAGAAATATAAACAAAGAATCTTTAGACAATTTTGGGGTCATAAATCAACATCGCACGTTCAATGTCAGAAATTCTTGTGGTATATAAAATGGGTAAAAATTATAATCGCATCACTCAACTATATTGTTCACCTACCTTAACAGCCAATGTAATACTGGTTGTTAAAAATAACATTTTCTGGGGGACGAATTCATTTTCAGAGGCTCGAAGGAAAAAAACAATTACCAAATTTCGAGTCCTACTAACGTTAAACCGAGGGTTATTATGATTATTTGTCGAGAAGCAACAGAAAGAACACGAATTCGTGTTTAATTTCAATTTTAATTTTTTGACAAGATGGGCTACCGTACGTAGAATATCAAATCTATGAAATTCCAATGAATTTATCTTAGCAAAATATTCAGAAATAAAAATCATTTTAAATTTGCAAATTAATGAATTCATATTATTTTCTTACAGTAAATTTGTACTTATATCTCCACAAGTTGAAAATCAAATTTCCAAACTCAATTTTACAAGGAATATTACTTTGTTTTGGTAACTAAAGCTAATATTATACGCAGGATAGAGCCATCTTGGTACTCATATTAATGATAAAGTCGAAAAAATAGTAAAAGTCACATTACTTTTGAAACCCTCTAAGATAAAATGATTCACACACTTATTTGCATCTATCAACAAACTGACAAATAAAAAAATGATAAAATTTATTGAACGGCTGAGATGGCAACGTCTTGCACGCAATCGAGACAAGTCTCGATGAATGGCAAACCGGCTACAGAATTATAAGGAGGTGGTGCTTTCTGATTCCGTATAGAACGCACGCATGCCATCCACAAATATTTAAAAAAAGTAAGAACCACCGTCGTATTTACTATGCCAGTAAACAGAAAATCTTGCATGTGTTAACCTGTGGCGAATTCCGACTAACACTTTTCGTAAAATAAATTTGTGACGTAATTTATCTTTGCACTATCTATAAAAATACTTTCTTCTGAAAACATATTTGCCTAGAAACTGACATATAAACACAATCAAAGTTTCAATTAACACTCACGTATAATCTCGATTTGTTTTTACCTATAGGCACAAATTTCAACAGGACGAAGTATCAAATATTCCCCTGCAAATTTTATTTATAGACATAAATATCAACCTGAGAAATATTTAAATAAAGCTCACCTACAAATCCGTCCAATGTTTACCTATAGAAGTATATCAAACGGACTACTATTTAAATAAAGTCTCAACTATAACTCCGTCTAATGTTTACGAATATACACGTGTAAATTTGATCATTGCTAGATACAGGCTCAAGTATATTCTAGATAAAGCATTAATTCAAAAATATTGCGCGACAAATATTTCGCCTTTCACTCAGGTTCAAAATCATACAATATGTACATATTGTCTTCGTTATAACCCAACCAATCTCTTTAGATAGCTACATAAATTCGATCCATTTTAGCCTGTAGAGTGAATTATATAGTCGACAAACACTTGTTTAATTGTCGTAGGTTTTAAGTAAATTTTATTCAACTGAAAATACCAGATCCATGTATAATGTCCTTTTATAATCGTAGTGAACAGTAGTAGTCTTCGCAATGTGGAGAGTGACAAAACAAGTGGAGACCACTCTTGATTAGTCATAATACTAGTATAAAAAGTGTATTATTACACAATCCAGTTCAATTCAATCCGATATTTTTATACACACAACAGTAGATTAAAATTTAACTATAAATACAGGTTAACTCTCATTAATCTATACTTACATGTGTAGGTATTCGACAAATCCATTATATTTTTAGTTTCAACTATTGCTTCAAAACGATAACTGACCTGTGTACACTCAGGCTACACTAGTTTTATTATTAAATAATGCAACAAATAAATATCTGTTAATATCCTTTTGAAGTTAACATCCGTTTATTTTATATTTTGTAAAATTATTTTCTTTCGGTACTTATAGCTCTTATTTTAACTCTATTTTTAAAGACTTAACACTAAAAAATATAACGTGTCCCATGATTCATTTAACATAATTGAGTCTTTCATTTCTGGGGGTATGTTTCTGTTCCCACGCGCATCTGCTGTGATTGAACATACCAAAGAATAGGACGTAGCGTAAAATGACTTCATAGTTACATTTGTATTACACTTAAACAGTTAAAGAATACTTTTCATATGTAATTATTGTTGGAACTCAACATATACTTACCTACAATCAGGAAATATATTACATACAGAACTTCATTCCGCTCTTTTTGATTTCTATATCTAGTTTATATAGGTAATAAAATATTATACTGCTCATTGTATCCAACTGTTTTTTCTCGTATCAGATCTTACTATCTTTACCGCCATATCGTCCACTAACCTGATAACAATCATGCTCGGCAGTTTATTTAATCTTTATGTTGGTTTCCTTCTGAAATATTATTTTTTCATACGTTTAAATTATTTTTTTGGTATATTTGTTTCTTTCAAACTTTCATCCTCAAAAGCTTTATATTTCAGACGCCGAAATTAAACTGTAGATTTGCTCGTAACAAAGCAATTCTATTTTTTGTTTTACACGGGCTTCTATCACTGTCTGTGGATTCATTCTTTTTCGCTGTCTTCAAGACGCTTTCTTCAGTGGTATTCCAAATCTATCTCTCTTCGGGGATTCGCTGCAGTCTCGTTCTTTTGCATTTAACAATGTCTTAGTCATTTCATTTTCGACAACCTCTTTATTCTGAAGTTTTAAAGAAATCGTACTAACACTGAATTTATTTCGATGAATTCACACCATCTCTCGGAAGGTTTCCATTTTAGCGTTCCACAATATTCTTACGTCAAAGTTTCCGAACAGATTTATTAACCAATCCGAAGCCATCACGCGCCAAGTCCACGTGACCAGGTTTTGCAAAACAAAGGCGCATATCACTAGAAAATTTATTTAATTCTGTTAACAGATAAAATTTGTTGATTGTAACTATTTTCTTCCTCGTAGCTATTTCATTTCGATCACTGTCTACTTTTATACTTTTTTAAAACGTTTTGATAGATGTTTTTATACATGTTGAAAATCGTCATCTATATTCTATGTATTGAAAATTTCCCCTAGTCACCCTTTAAATATATTTGAAATTGTTTTCTGTATACTTTTTAACATTCGCGCTTTTGTCGTTTGATATTATAATCAGAATAACGATAAATAGAACGATACTACTTTGCGTTGGTAACCTAGGTGAGACAACCGGGATAGGGAGATAATTTTTACCCAGTAAAATGGTATCGTCAAGGGTTAGTGAATGAGTATGCTGTAAGTGCGTAGAGAGATGAAGCAAAGGTTGCATGTTATGAAGATATGTAGGAGAGATATCGTTTGGTGTTCCTCAATCGTCGGATCTTAGATAATCCGTTGTTTTCATTTAAGACTAGGTATTCTCAATACTCCAGAACTATCTTCAGTTTTTTAACTGATTTGTAGAACGTCCTCTATGCTTTCTTTACATTTTATCAGTGAAAATTTAAATGCAATAGTAATTGCTCTCAATTGAATTCATTACTACTAGGGTTATTCAATAGATAAGGTGAATCTTTCGATATAAGGATTTCTACGATTATCATTCAATAAATAAGATGAATTTTTCGGTATAAAGACTTCTACGAGGTTCATTCAATAAATAAGGAGAATTTTTTCTGTATAAGGACTTGTAATACAGATAGAAACTTATTTTTTTCCTTTACCTATTTTTCAAAGGGATTTATTTATTTATATTTTTGCAGATTGAAAAAACACTTTGAAAGTTTTAGAGATTAACAAAGATGCCGACTAAGAAGCATGCTCGAGGATTGGACAGAGTTCACTTATCAGGTTTTTGGTTGCTGAAGTATTAAAACCAGTTGACATTCTTAGGAGAACATCAAATGTGTATGATGCCACAGGTTTCAGCCAAAAATGTTTACAAGTTGGCTAAATTATTTGAAGAAGGACAGTGCAGTGTTGAGAATGAAGACATGCCTGAGAGGTCTAGAGAAGTGAGGTCTCCTGAGGTGATCGAATCAGTCAATGACCACATTCAGTCTCACAGAATGGTGACAGTGGATGACATTGCAAGGACATTGAGCGTATCTATTGGGACAGCACAACAATTGTTCATGATGACCTTGCCTACTCGGGGGACATCGGCCGGTTGGTGCTGAAGATGCTAACTGGAGAGTAGAAACAGAAGAGGGTCAAGTTGTCCCAACAGTTTCTCTTTCGCTATGAAAAGAATGGTGATGATTTTCTGAAAAGGTTTATTCCCTTGAAAGCGTTCACGAGAGGCACGAAGTTTGAAAGTGACGATGAAGTCAAAAATGCTGTGAGCGACTGGCTGACATATCAGTCCAAAGATTTTTACGC
This sequence comes from Ascarosepion bandense, assembly GCA_037127315.1. Classification (NCBI taxonomy): domain Eukaryota; kingdom Metazoa; phylum Mollusca; class Cephalopoda; order Sepiida; family Sepiidae; genus Ascarosepion; species Ascarosepion bandense. Next base: position 1,912,959 of record JBBBDQ010029185.1, on the reverse strand, counting down.
TGAGTGGATACGGAAGCTTGTGCACAGTTGGGAAAAGTCTGTGACACCCCTGGGAGAATACGTTGAATAAAAAGTAAGCTTCTATTTGTATTAGAATTCATTATTCCGAAAAAATCACGTTATTGAATGACCATCGTATTTTCCCTTTCCTGTTCCTAATTCTACAGCCTGCAACTCATTTCGTCTTAGTCGTTGACTGCATTGATGTGGGAGATACCATCTGAAAAAAAAATAAAAACAAAAATTTCTGAAAAATGTGAAAATAAACATCAATTAATTTCTTGAGTGTTTCATCAATTTCATTCATATTATACTATTTCATACTATTATTGACTATGATACTAGAATAAAAATATTTTAGTTCCCCACTGATGCATTCCAAAATTTGTTAGTTTCAATCAATGTTATCAATCAGTGATCAATCGGCAAAAATTATCGTTTAGATATGTTTTATTTATATTTTTACTCTGTAATTTCGTATTCATATCTTCTTTGTAAAATTCTGCATTTTTCTTTTTGAAAAATTTCCTTTCTGATAAATAATTTTCCTCAACTCACATTTTGTAGAATTCTTAAAATTCTCTTTCCGTTATCTTGCCAAAATATTAAATCCTTTTCTGAATATCGTAAATATTTACTTTTAAAAAAATTTCTTATACTGTTTTTCATAAAAATAACGTGTCATGTTCACTTTTGTGCTTATACCAATGATAGTACCGATCGCAGAATTTTATTGCTGAAATTAAAATTTAAATATACATAGGAATTTTTAAAAAAATATTCTTTTATTCTTGATACATTATATATGTATATATAAATATATATATATTGTTAAAATGTAATTAATTTTAATACCAAAATTACTGGGTTTTTTTCATTTGTTTACGAGTCAAAAGTCATTATAGGCAAGCAGATTTTTCTAAGTAATAGATATCTAGCTGAGGATAGTAATTAAAATGAAAAATTTTTGTCACAATACCTGAGCAGTGCTTCAGTCATGCCGACTTCAAAATTTCGTGAGAGTATCATGTTAACGTCTTTACTCTTTAAACTTATTTGGTTTTTTTATTAATATTACCAAAACAAATTAATTTCAGTATTTTCCATAAATTGTTTTCAATACGTGAAAGAATTTCAACGATGTATATTTAAAAAATGTTACATAGTTTTCAAAAGAAGCGAAACAAATTTGCGTATGTATATGTGTCTCTGCGTACGTTGTTCAGCTGATTTCTTTTAAATTAAGAGGTTGATTTGACAAGAAAATAAGTCTTCCCCAATTCTTTAACTTAATGCTACGACACGAAGGAAAATATAAGGTTTATTGCCTGTCCTTTGCCAGACAAAGTAGCTGTAATCTCCAGATTTATTAGCAAATGTTTTTATCATTTTTACACAATTCTACAGAAGTACCGGTTGAGCAATTGAACAATGAAAAAGTATTAACGAAAATATAACCAACGCTCACTTGTACATAGCATCAGAAAGAAAAATTGATATTTTATTTCACATATATGAGAGAGAGATTGGAATATTTTACACTCACAGAACATATTAGAAGCAAGAGGGACAAAGGGAAGCACCAGGCTCCCTAACAAGCTTTTGTAACTGGTTAGTGTGTATAGCAAAAAATACATTCTTTATTAAAAGCTAGAAATGACAGGAAATTGTAGAGACCAATGTTCGCAAATATTCTAAAGGAACAATTATTAAAAAATAATTATCCCTGCTTATATTCATTTTTGAAGTACAAGGAATTTCTAAAGTATTCTTTAAATTTTGTTAAAATAATTTCTAGTAATTTGTAATATTTCTGTTAAATACACTACATTATTAAACTTGCTCTTGCTCTTTCTTGCATCTAATATTAAATATACATTTCATCTTTGTGGATTGTGAACTATATATACAGGGTTCACAAAACAAATGCTGGATAGAACACGTTATCAGCTGCAAATTGATATTTTTCTCATCGTATTAAAAATTTAGTATAACTTTTCGATAAACGCGCCTATGATGTATCGTCCAAATACTGCCTTGTCGCCTATGTCATTTTTACCCCAGAAAATCTATTCTCCTGATATGCCATGCTCATTGCTATTGAATGTATAAAAATCCAGGTGTTGCGGAATAAAAAAAATGTAGAATCAAATCGCACAAAGCTACTTCGTATATATTTAATGTCAGTCATTTTGCTTAGTCAGTGTCCGTGAAAAACCGAAAAAAAGACGAATGAATAAAATGGATTCTTGGTGAAAAAGTTCATCCTCTACTGTCATTACAACATCTGTCTCTGACGTTGTTGGTCAACAGAATAAAATAGGAAGTATTTGAAGCGACGACGTATATTTATGCTTCCATATTTATTTTACTTAGGCAACCGTTTCGTTGCTGGAGATTTTTTTTCGTGCATACTTTCAGATTTTTTTCCAGTCATTTCGGTAAGTTTTTTTTCCGAGTTTCATTTATCAGAGCAGACGACAATTGCCGTTCTTTCTTTTTCCCTTGGCTTCTTGTTTTGTTTTACTTCCGTATTTTTGTCTTTTTCCCCGTCATATATTTTTTTAATTCTTTATAGCTTCCATCTCATTGTTCTTCTCTCTTTCGTCTACAACCTCATCTGACCCCCATTCTTCATCTTATTTGACAGTGATGTCTTCTTTATTGCATTTTAATAATGTTTTTTCTTTCAACATCATGTGTCATGATGGATTGGAAATACCAGTGTCTCGAGAATAAAAAAATGAAATAAAACAACTGTAGACATCGGCACCATTAACATTTTGAAAGTCATATTTATATGTGCTTGAAAGAATTTCTGGTGATTATAAACATACATTGATAAGTACATATATAATGGCCGCCACCTCGTTGTCGAACATGGCCATCAAAAGTTATAACTGAGAGACCCAATTTTGCTTTGAGCGGATGTAGATTTTCAAACATGACAAATAACTGTTGCACAAAATTAAGAGACGCAACAGTCACTTATTTTATTGTAAGTAGCTTAGTTTACTTTGCTTTTGCATGTTTTCTTATTCTACAAGTAATTTTGCACGCTTTTACATAACTATGAAATAAAATCTTACTACTTATACTATTGTCTATGTATTTTCTGATCTTTTACAATTTTTTGCATATCACTAAATTTTCTTTCTTTACTCCGAGCCAGCCTAATAGAAACTTTTTAATTGAAGTCCTGAATAAACTAAAGTGTGTGAAACTTCAATAACAATAAAAGTAACATTTTGGAGATATTTTAAAAGACTTTTATACAATAACTGAAATATCAATGTTAACCTCTCCATCATCAAACTTATGTCGTTTACTACGAATTGTACGAAATACTATGCAATAATACGATATGTATTATCGAATTGTATTTCTACTTATTTCAATGTTCACTGAATTTTTCAGACAATTCTTATCATTTGGCTTATGATTTGGTCAGATTAAAAAGTTCTGAAAACAATAGTTGCTTTAGAATTCTGATGTTGCTCAAGCATCACTATGAAAATTAAACGTAACTTTATTTCAGATATGTTGTTTACATCCTGTGACACAGATTTCACTCAAACGCTGCTACATCCTTGAAATGTTTTCTTCAACTAATACAAAGTATTTGACGCAAGCATTGTTGATGAATTCGCCAACCCTTTTTTAAATTTACTATTATATAGAACACAGTACTCACAATGATACAGTAAAAAATGTTAAGATACAAATATTGCATTTTTCATATTTACCACTTTTGAAATCTATAATCAGAATTTTAACATAACGTATGCAATCGGTCCTGACTTGACATTTCGGTACAAGTCCATTTTTCACAGACGTGACGAGGTTTCCCTTCATCATTTCTAGAAATATTTTCATGGCAAGTGAGCTGATAAAATGTTCCCTACTACTCGGTAACGGTAATTTGAGCGTGCTACTAGATTGGAATCTAAATCTCATCTTTTCACTGTTGAAATAATTAAATGTAATTGTAACTTTCACTCCAATATTTCTTTTCCTTGCTTATCTCGCCTATGAGAATCATTTCTGTTTACTTGCTTTCCTGAGAATTGCAATCTTCAAACACTTAAATGTAACGTCAATTGCCATCTTCTATCTTATTGCATCCCATTCATATTTTATCATTTCTTTGATTAACCCTGTACGCATTCTTTTCTCTCAGTGTAACCCTATGAGAAATGCGTTATTTGGATTTAAATGATTAAAAGAAATTTAGTAATACTTTGAATACTCATTCGATGTTCTTGATTAATTTCTTGATTTCGTGTTTACAGCATTAAAAAAGGTGATTGACCACGACTATACTCTTATTGCAAACTAAAATCTCTGGCACTTTCTAAGGAATTCCAGGTGCAACTTCTTATATTACATCAATTTTCTAAAGGCCTTATGGTAAGTGTAACAGAATCCGTTAGACGTTGACCATCATCCTGAAACAAATGTCAGTCAACATATAAGGCTATATAATCGTCTTGACTTTTATTATAGTAATATTTAATAATATCCAAGAAGCTTGATAGCACACACACACAAATATATAAACATTGTTGCTCGTTATATATATATAATGCTAATAGCACACACACACACACACACACATTATATATATATATATATATATATAATTATCATCTCAATTTAATCAGATTTTAATAATAACGCCCCAAAAAATTATTTTGAATCTGCTCACATATGCTTCAAATTAGAAATTAAATTATTTATTCTGATTGATCGACACTGTCTATACAACAATGCCCCCCTGATTTGGGGGTTTTGCTTGTTTTTTACCTTTTAAAACCCAACTTGAAATAAAACTTATCACTTGATAAGACATATTAAGTGTCGAAACAAAATATCTATTTAGTAGTGATATTATAACATAGTCATGTTATAATTTCTGAATATATATATATATATATATATATATATATTCAGAAATTATAACATAGTAAACATAGTAAATATAGTAAACACTATAAGATAATCAACTGTAAAACACCATTCTAATGTAAAAATTATGTGTGCGTAAGTGGAGGAAAGACACTTTGCTTCATTCAATAATTTTTCTTCATTTACTTCAGAGAGTTTATAGCCAACATTTACCAACGCTTTTATTCTTTCACGGAAACACCCAAGACTTTCTCAATATTTCATAGAAAGGAATCCTTCTGACTGTATCAAATGTTATTTTTTCCAATCAAACAAGAGTTTGTAAAAATCCATTGTCAGTTCCATGCACATTAGTCGTAATAGTCTTATCCGACGTACGCTGGCTGCTAGAAAGTGACACAGATTCTTGAAGCTTGACATTATCAATATATTGGTGCAGTCAGTCTAACATTATCTGCCATAAATCCTACATTGGTAACTACAGCAAATATCTTTACCAAGAGGAATACCTTCGAATTTTATTAACATTAATGCATCACGTTAGTCATCCGGAATAAGTTATATCGTTGAGTCGTAGTCCCATCCCAATGCCTTGGGAGTTCGCCGCTTATACAATCCATATCACGGAACCGTGCTCGATCCAGATATTTTTTTATGTACAGCAGTCTCTCAATCGACGGAGAGCGATCAGTTTTTCTTTAACATCTCTTGAGAAATTCTCCTCAAGTATAGAAGAACAATTGAATAGCTCAAGAAAATAATAATATCATTTTTTTCATATGCCATAATAAGAATGACGAAAAATGAATTCCGAATTTCAGCTCTAAGTGGGTTCACTGAAACGAATCGTGACTTTCATTACGCAAAAGTTTATATACCTTATTTTTATCACTGATGCTTTCTGCAGTCTGTAATTATATTCCCATTAATCCTTCAAAGGTAAACTATTCGTTTAACCACGTTCTTTGCGCCTTTGATCTCGTCAATAATATTTTGTCTTTGTTTATACTTCTGAGATGAGTTAATATTTACACAATTTACATTATTAAAACTAATACCCTCATCTTTACTGCCATGGTTACGATATTTTGGCTGTTGTATGCTACGTCTTTCCATCCCTCTATATCTAATTAGCCATGTGTCCTCAAAGGCACATTACATAGTGGATAGAGATGTAGGTTAAAATCTAGTGGACTGACCCAAACAGTTTCGAGTTAAATACTAGGCTACAGCAAGAAGTGAAGAAGTAATATAGATGAGTTATGTTAATGGTTAATAAGTACAGAGCTCTCATAAGTGGCATGCCCCATGGAAAGAGAAAGATATACACCATTAATCGTAACAAGTTAGGTTCGAAATTTGCAATCCCCGAAAAAGGTTGGAGCCTACAACGTCCGAAACGTCGTAAAATTGGCAATAAAAACGAGGACAATATTCCGAATAATGTCAAAAGTGAACACTGTTTATCTTTACAGGAAACATCATACCAGAACAGACATCTTATTAATATCTGCATCATTGTTTTCGATCTCATTCTCGTATTTCTTATCTCAAAATCTTTAAAACCTCAACGCCTATGCTCCGAATTACCACAGATGTTGTATTTCAGTCAGTTAATTGCCAAACGTGATACATTGTTAAACTATCATGTCTATTGTGATCACTGACTTACATGCCAGAAAATTTTTCCGCTCTAATTTGCCATTTTTTCTCACATATACTGCTTGCTATACAAAGCTTAGACCTCTATATGCCCTGCTATTTATCATTCAGTCAGTTAAGTACCATACATAATACACGATTGTTTTTCGATTCATTACTTACTGATCAGATTTTCCTGTATTAGTTCTTCATTTTTTCTTGCAGTAGATTAGTTGCCAACTAAAGATATAGAACAGTCTCTCCTGCTATTCAACACATAGCTGGTGGGAGAAGAGATGGATTCATAAGGTTACTCATAAGTTAATGCAACGAATTAACTGGATCACAAATTTCTAATTCACAGATGTAATTCATTAGACCTCACTTTTCGTACTAATTCTGTTGGACACGTATATAAGATCTCTTCTCTTAACTTTATCTTAAACAGCAGTATACGCTGAATAATTAGATTTGCTAACATATCCATTAATATTAATATAACTGCTCATTGCAAACCTTAAAGTTTGTAAAGAAAAATGAACTTATCTCTAAGAAATCGGGGCAATCTGCATACAGTAAAATTTTTAGATATCTAAGTTTGACTATGTCCTGTAATATTGTTACATAAATCCTCTGCAATAAGTATAGTTTAAAGTACATCAATGCTTTAGTAATTTAACTATCACTGCAATGTTATAGATGTTTTATAACTTATAGAAAATTTGACAACGTCTAGGACAGCTATTGAAAAAGCGTTCAGTGCCAAGCTTTAATTGACTGGTTCATTTATAGCGCAGTAAATGCTTATCTTATTATAATGGTGTTCTGGGTATGTCGAAAAACTGCATCTGGCAGGATGTCCTCGGATTGGAATGTTGTGAAGAGCATGGAATCACCTATTAATTGCTGTTGTTATCAGGTCCACCGCGACCGGGAGTGGTAGCACTTGTTAGGATCCCTGCTATGGGCACATTGCTAATCCCTCCTAACTGGAGACAAAACACTATGAATATAAAAATTAAACATTTATAGAAATATATATATATATATATATATATATATATATATATATACATATAAATAGACCTTTTGAGAAAAAAATATACATTCTTGGAAGAACAATTTTACCAATTATACATTTTTGAAGGAAAAATTTTTACCATAACATATTTTGCAAAATAGAAATTATTGCCATGACACATGTTTAGGGAAAATAATTTGCCGACAATACGTTTTTGAATACAAGTTTTAGTTTTCTTAAATAATTTAAAAAATTAATAAAAATGTGAATAAATCAACCTTCTTACTATAAGCTAGCAATAAAAATATGCCTTAGAACCCCCAAATTTCTGGCATTGAATAATCCCCTGAGGTGGATATGCAATTAAACAAACCTCAAATATATAATGTCTGATAACAAACGATAGTAGAGATAAGATGTGCTTATTTTATAATACCGAATGTTTACAAATGTGAGTTGTGATAGGATATGTTTATTTAATTATAGTGAGTAAATATAAGTGAGAATGAAGATGGGAGATGTTGAATTTATTGTATTGGATGAATAAAACGGAGAGAGGAGATTTGACCTGCATATTTTATTGTCAGAAATTTGTTGTAAAATTTAAAATGGCTAAAAATAACAATTTTTCAGAAGTAATATCAAGTTTTTCGCATCGTTATTTCTCATTGTATTACTTGAGAGATGATTGTATATTTTTATAGCCTTTAAATACCTATGAGAAATAATGAAGTTCCGTTGTGTGGAATCCGTTGTAAGGACTAATGCTTATCCTAAGAACTATTCATGAATACCAGTTGGCGAACACTAACACATATTCGCGGTAGTGGTAGCATACACAGAAGATTAAGTGAAAATAGCATATTCGTCTATAACTTAAAGTCGAATACAGTAAGAATAACAAATTAAGCTAGATTGAAACTGAGCAGTCGTATTTGACCTCTCATATTCTTTTGAACTTATACCACCTGATTATTAAATTTTCTGAAAGTTACAAAATGTATTTGTAGAGAGAATAATCACCAAATTAAATCAGATCTATATTTTTTAAGAAAAAGAAATTAACATCGAATCATGAAAATATTTTTCACTATATATCAAATCACCTCGTGATAAGAGATAATAATTAAAGGTAAAAATGGGTGAATATCCACATAAATGAAATGTAATTGTACTGAATTTTTAGAAAAAGTTAATCAAAATTAATCTACGATTCAACAACCTATTCATAATAAAATACTTACACAAGCGTTATATATTTTGTAAGCTAGGTTTTATTGTTTTTCTTAAGTATGTACTTAAACAGATAATGATTACTAAACGTGGACCAAATTATCACTACATTGTATGGCTATCATGTTAGCCAGAATATTCTCTTTAAAGGCAACTTTACTCATATTTAAATCAGTTTTAAATTTCAACTTGCTCGATTTTCATTTGAATATTTTGTCCAAAAATATATTTGTATATATATATATATATATATATATATATAGAAAGATGTTTTAAATATACCAAATATTCCTACTGAAATTATTTGCATAGTGACATAGAATAATAGCAAATATTTTATCTTTCACAGCAGTATTTAAATAAAACTCATATTTTCTTATTTCTATAACTGGATTTACTTCTACAAATGTTTTATATTATTCTTTGAAGTAGGTTTTTATTACCCTTGTCGGTTTGGTTGTCAGGGAAATCTTTGATGTCACGTATTCGCTTACCAACTGAAGAGATTTATTTTATAAAAAACGTGCCAGCGTTAATTTCCGTGGTACATATTGCTAAACATAGAATCTTAGAAGAAATGATTCGCATTTAATCAAACGCATGTTTTGCTGTTTTGCTTTTACATTTCGGAAGGAACATTTTATTTACGCTCTAAAGTTCTATAAAAAAACGTTTCTCCTTGGTAAGTCATCTTTATATTAATCTCAATCTTCTGAGGGTTGAGGAAACGTGCGCTCATTTGCATAATATTTTAGCTCCCTGTACCAATTCTCATTTTATATTTCGTATTGCTTCATGAAGTGGACAATCATGGTTTTTTCTGCTTTTAATACATACCGGGCTTACGTTAACTTTTCTGAAACTTCCTCCAATTTTATACACTTACGCAGGCTAAATAAATTGTCCATTATTTTTTATCTGTCCTTCTAGTATTCAATCTGTTGTGTCAGTATAATTTTTCCAAGCCTTCTTTCCTCATCTTGATGATTAGATATCATCATTGTCTGTTTCTGAATTATAACTATATTTTTGTTTCTATTTTCTCTAAATCTTCAGGTTGGTCACTTTTCCGGTCCCTAATATTATAAGCACCCTTCCTTATAACCATCTTTTTTTAAATCAAGATTCATCTTATTTTATGAGATTGTCCACCATTTATTGGCCTTTAGGAGGACTTATTACATAGCATTTCATTACGTTTTTCTTCGTTTCTAAAGAATAGTTTTTCGTCAATAACATTTTGCTTAGCTTTGGATGGCATTTTCCGCCAACGCAATCAACTTCTCGATATTTAAATTCTTGAAAATGATTGTTTTTTGGCATCTTATATTTCTAATTTGCACTTTGGACTCTTTTTATTCCTAACAACCCTTGTCCTGTCCTCTTGCAATTGTTGTTTACTATTATTTTTTTCTTTCTTTCACTACCATCTATAAGGGATATTGTAGTTCCTTTTCTTTGTATGCTATAGACACTGTGAATTCCATATATCTTATGTCTTAATGATGGTGGTTGCCAATGATGAATCATTGTCAGTCAGTCAGTTAAGTGCCATACGTGATGCACGATTGGGCGATCATGTCTCGAAAGAGACATGACTGACTGGGCAGAAGATTATCCCGCAGTAGGTTGCCATTGCTTTCTGCGGTAGATTGGGTTCTATAGCCTTGGCTGGCAACCAGTCTGTCCTGTTATTTAACCCATAACTAGAAGGAAGAGACGGATTAATACCTTTCCCAAGGGTATTTGTGCGTAAGTGAATGCAATGAATTCAATTGGAATTTGAACTCGGCTCCCCGATTTCGCGTTCCGAGCCGATATCCACTGGACCACAACGCACATCCTTGTAAAGTTTCTAATTCTTTCACCAATTGTGTCACAGTATATTTCAAATATTTCCAGTGATAAGCCATATACTTGTTTTTCTGCCTTTCTAATTTTGCATAATTACCGAACACAATCTTTATCTGTATGCAGGCGCTTTGCTTACGCTATAGATTTTCGGGTAATTCTGATATTCATTCCCAATACGTCAGTTATTTAACAATTTCAAGTGTTCTTTGTGAAGAACTTTATGAAAAACTTTTGCATAATTTATATAACACAAGAACACTTCTTGGGCATTTTATCTTTCTCAAACATTCTAAACAGAAATATTGAAATCATTGTTCCAGTATCTAACGTGCACTTTTCCTGTTTTATTTCCAATCCGATTATTCTGTGGTTTCTGTTCATCATAATTCGTTTGATATATTTTATTTTATGGCTCATTAGGCCAACTGTACGGTGGACTTTACATTTATTCACTTCTAATCTTAGCCAGTGTTATGAAAATATATCTTAGGTCAGTCAATTAAGTGCCATACCTGATACACGCTTTGGGTGATCATTCCAAAGAGACATAACCGACTGGGAATAATATTATTCCGCAGTAGGTTGACATTACTATCTGTGGTAGACTGGTTGCCAGCAAAGGCTATAGAACCCAATCTCTCCTATTATTTAATCCATAATTGGAGGTAGGACGCGTATTAATTCATTTTAAAAAAATGTATTTGTGCGAAAGTGAATGCAAGGAATTCAACTGAAATTCGAACTCGGCTCCCTGATTTGTCTTTCTGAGTCGATATCCCTTGTACCACAACGCACATCTATATCTTAGGTACTCTCGGACATTACCAATTTTCCTTATTTCCCTTACTATATCAATAATCTTTCTAATACCGAAATCCTCTATTGCAGCTAACAGTTCCAGCTGGTTCTGTTACGTTGTGCCATTGAATTTGTCAGTTCTAATTCCACTTCAGATTTTAATATTTCTGACGATTCGATATTTGGTGTATTGAAGGTTGTTTCTTTCTTCATCTAACATATCTCTGATGTATTTTTATTTCTCTAATATCACTGACATTTCCTTTGATTTTATGCATCCTGTTGATACGCATTTTATCCTCTTACGTTGTTATTTTTGTATATCTATTTCAGAACATCATTCCTTGAGATATTCGTCTTTAGCCTGTCTGCATTTGCTAATTCCTGGATATTTCTGTCTCCTTTTTATCAGGTCACGAATTTTATCTATTATTTATTCTTTCGTTATATCCATGTATCATCAGGTCTATCTCAATTGCTGATTAATCTAAAGTTTTTCTCTTAATGTGACGTAAATTCTCATGTTTCTATTGCATCAGCTTTTAAACTTATCTCAATGTTTCTCCTTCAGATTCGGGTCATTCAGGAGTCTTTTGTATTTGTGCTGCTTTGTTCAGTCCCGGTAGATTCTGTGTTTAGAGATGATCAGGTTAATTGCTCCTGCTGTTTACCTAGGATTTCTTGATAAAAATCCAAAAGAGGCCTTGCTATGTAATCGATTTAATTTGAAAGTTCGAATTCAGGCACTGTCTCATCGACAGGATGTGTCTTTTTTATATTACTACAAATATTTTCAGTTTCTCATCTGATTTGCTCTATTCCCTGATGCCCTGACCAGATTGATTTACCAGCGTTATTTGATTGGCTGATAGATCCCACTATTTTACTCTCAAAATAGGCAAATATGATCACCATTTCTACTATCAATTTCTTTTCTCACACTTCCGGCTTGTTGAACTCTCCACTACTTTTATGCTTCCCTGACATCTAGAATCTTCAAGAGTTAAAGTGCAAACGTCAGTTAACATGTTTTATCTCGTTGATTGCTATTTTTCTATAATTATTTCTCTGACACTCCTGTATTTATTTCTTATAGCCCAGCGTTGCTCGGGTGTAATAAAAGCTTTAAAACTAGTCCCTGGTCCTGGAGCTCAGACTATTTGGATATTGGCACGAAATACTATAAAGCAATAGTTGTTTCCAGTTAAAACGAAACCGTAGACTGAAAGGAAAATGAATGGATGTAAGTCAAATTTTGATTTCCTAGTATAGATATCAAATAGGTTTTTTCGTCGTAAACTGAATTTTGAAGGCTAAATAAGTCCTCTGAGTAAATGTATCATGGCTGAGATTAAGAACTACAATTATACTTACTGAGAGCCACACCCAAAGCAAAAACTAAAATAAAAGGGCTGAAAAAATACAGATATACAGGTAGATTAACAGACACACACACAAACATCTTGTCTTTTATATATATATACATATATATATTATTGATTTTCTGCACGATTGTAAGAGCTGAAACATTGAAGGTTCTGAATATCGTTTCTAATGTCTTTGTCTATGAGTGTATCAAATTTGATTACAAGCAGACCATTGCTTCTATAACCCGATTATTTCGATTATCGATTCCCGATATTTATTGGAGATACCTCGACACAAAATTTAAGCACACTCGCAGACACTTATAGTACAACTGCGTAAATTTTCAAGTAAATCTGTTCAGCCGTTTCGGATTCTATAGGTAACGGACACACACACACATGCACACAAAGTTCCATTTATAAATAAGTTTAGATTTCCGCTTTTCTCCTGTAACCCATTGCGTAAAAGTGGCAGTACTGCCTTGTTTTGGGTGAAAAACTTAGGAAATTATCAAAGAAAAAAATTATTGCCGACAGGTGATCGATTCCGCCTTTATTACTGGTCTACATTTTTCACTTTAAAACGGCATTCATGAAATCATTTCTCTTCATATTTATACAGTCGAATTTTTCTCCACCTGGGTTTCTACATATCCATGCGTCGTGAGACTTTGTGATACAACAAGATGGCTACTACATAATCATTTGCCATACACCATAATATCCATCTTTCTGTCTTCATTGCAAATTCCTATTCCACATTTGCCAAATATTTTGTCATCTTACTTCTTGCAATCTACAATGAGATATAGTGATACCTAATGCACGCTACAACATTTCGCTTTGTTCTTTTATAGTTTGTGAGTATATAAATCTTTTGCATGTACTAAAATACCTTTTTCTCTAATACGAATGATTCTTCCTTTGATTTTATACATCCTGCAATATTTATTTCAGATAGTTCAGAGTGTCCTGAACAATTTTTTCGTGCATTGGTTTATTATCTATCATTTTCTCTTTTCCTCTTTAGCTTTTCTTGGCCTCTGCAAGTATGACAGTAGTTTTCACTATCACGTTTCTTTTTAATTTTTCTTTACCTCATTTCACATTCTCATAAAATGTAACTTGCTCACATTCTGCTTTATATTATATTTTAAAATTCATTAAATCTGTTAGTACAAAAGATTTATACAAATGTATTTTTCATGTATAATGTTTCTCTTTTTCTCCACTTTAAATCATTTATCTAACTTTTGTTTATTGCAACTAGTGTGACATTATATATATATATATATAATGTTTTGTAATTTGCTTGAAGCATTGTGTATATCAGGTATATGGTTAGGTCTTGAAGGCTGTCAAAATGCGTTTAGTAAAATAAAGGAAGGTATAAATGTTTTGGAGTATTACCTATTTATTATACTTTAATATTTCGAGATCAAAATCTCATCTTCAGAATGGCAGAAGGCACGGACTCACTCGGACAGACACCTGCTTTTCAGCCATTCTGAAGATGAGATTTTGATCTCGAAATATTAATTTATAATAAATAATACCCCAAAACTTTTTTATCTTCCTTTATTTTACTAAACGCCTTGTCACAGTCTTCAACCATGTATATATATTAATTCTAATTTACTTAAAATTGATGGCAATTTTGACGGCAATTTCGACAATGATAAAAATGAGAATTATGGAAAATTAAAATTTGTGCGTGCCAGTATGTAAAAAGGGAGGTAATGATAGCAAAAATAGAAAAGGCCTAGATTATTGCTATGGTAACGTCTAAAATCTACCAAATAAGTGACAGTAACGAAAAGATTTACAATAACAAAATTAAATTAATAATTATGAAAAAAATAGTTCAGACACAGTTACGGCTTTTAACGGCCTCCTGTAAAAGGCCATGAATAAGGTTAATAATAAAATAAACTACTGAAAGATGAATAAAAATTGAAATGATAGATGTAGAAGGAACATAGATTTAAGTGTGTATATATATATATATATATATATATATATATATATAGAGAGAGAGAGAGAGAGAGAGAGAATGTAAGATATAGATAATATAGTAAGTTAGCAAATTTTCTTTTAAATAAGTTACTAATAAGATGTTTATGTCTATTTCATACATCATTTCCAAACTCCGAAAAACCTTCCACAAAGACGATTACTGTAGATGTAGAACATATCCGAAATCATGCCTGATCCATAACTCTGTTGTTGATAACCAAGAACGTAAAATCATTGAGAAAAAATATCAGAGACGCTCAAAGATACCAACGATGGGAAAATTTTGATTTCAGGGAGCCAACGCAAAATGATAAGGTGCAATGCCAGTCAAAATCGATTTTAGAAATATATAAATTTGAAGAATAATATCTACTAAAAGAACTATAGGGAAAATAAGAAGCTTCGTGTTAGACAAAGAATTTCGCCAAGCGAAACAAGATAAAGAAAATGAAGATATTCGCTGAAAGACTAGTAAAAATAACAACATGCAGAGTAAAGAAAAAATAAAGATCGCCTCAGTAAGCTGTTTAATATATTTAATCAATGCAACAACGAAGAACATTGTCGCTAGAAATAAATAAATAAAACTTTGTGGGAGTTAATTTTTATTTTGCAATATATGAAAAATAGTGAATTAAGTGGGAAAATATAAATTCATAATAATTCAATACAAAGAATGCGTGACAAAAGATGGACTGGTGAAGCAACGAATTACTTCCAAAAGTTTTACTGAATTACTTTTGACCTGATTGTAGCAATACATCGATCGATTTAATTTCTAGAACACCTTCCACTCTACAGTTCCGCACCCTGTTTGCAAAGGGTTGGTTGAAATCTGAGGAATTCGAGCATAAAAATGGCGTGAATTGCCAAGCTCTGCTCCGAATGGCGAATGTCAAACTCAGGATCTTGGATATTCATCAATGTCATCGCTACAAAGGCGACAGTGAACTTTGCGTTCAGGTCCACTGACCGAGCGTATCTAATTTCTCCATACACGTGGTGCATTCAAAAGCGAACGGGTAATGGCCGGTCGGTCAGACAGACAGCGTTAGAAAGACGCCGAACCACACATCCTCGTGGATATCTGTGTAAGTTCAAATGAATATCTAATAGGAAGAAAGACAGAGCACGCTTTCGGCCATCGGCATATAGAATATGGTAGAACGAACGAGAATCATTTGGTTTGGTTTTATTTGCTACATATCAACATTTTTTAGCATATATTAAACAAAATTATCTAGTTTTAAGAAACGATTAATGGCTAGGGACAAAACTGTTTTTCACACGTAATAAGGGTTGAGATAAATATAAAACAATTTTTAAAATGTCAAGTTTATACTCGTTCCGTTTTCTACAAGAGACAATTGATAGACCAGTTTACACGAGAAAGCGTAAAATAGATCGACCGACGTTAAAAGCTGACAGATTTCAAAATTATGTAGGCACAAACTTGGTTTGTAAGATACTATATATATATATATATATGAGTTATGCAACACAAATGGACATATGATAACTTACACGAGACTCAAGAAGTCAGACGTAATTTTCTGTAGGTTTGATCCCAGTTAAATATTCAATAACTTCAAAATATTTATCGTAAAGATAGAGTATTTACGGAAAGAGATAATTTGAATCTAGCTATAGCCGATCGATCAATAACATATACTGTTAAGCATTACTGGTTATTAATGAGTTTATACCTCCCTGACTCTCACATACTTGAGTCCTTTTTTGCTAAGTTAAGATAATCTTAATTTAAATGTGTGTGCAAATAAGTTAATTTTCATTTCATCACATATGTCAGTCTAACAACAAATGCATGAATCTTGGCTTAATAACCGAAAAGATTTGGAGGCCGTGAGATTTCAGCGGTCATCAACAATGGCTTATTTCGGACGAGATTTAATAAATGTACTTAAATACGGCATTAAATTTGAAACAAAATAGTTTCGTCTCATTGTCATTTACTAACTTGACCGTATGAAAATAATACATCCCCTCACAGTCTGTTACGATATGGAGACGTCATTCTCAAGCCAATAACAAATTTCACTGAAAAATATCATTTTAGACCGCGAAAAATATGAGTGATACCGTAAAGCTTACAATAGTATCGACGATGTTCTCGTAAAGATAAATAAATTTAGAAGGAGTAAATGTTTCATGTTCGTGTTTCTTAAATAAAATGAGAAGTAACAATTTTTTTTTATATCTTGTCGCCCCAATCAAGGCATTTTACTGCCACAGTTGAGCATGGAATAACATAGGAGGAAGGTTATGGGAAAGAGCGATAGGTTACAGTGGGTGGCAGGAGAAGAGTAAAAGAGGGATGAGAATACTGATGAGAGTGCAGTGGACGAAGAAAGGAGAAAAAAAGAGAAAGGATGCAAGTTAGTGAGATAGATGATTATTGATTTTATATTTGAATTCTTGAAGATTGTAGCTGTCGGGAAAGCAAGTAAACGGACGGGAATTCCACAGAGGGGAAGTGCGACAAAAGAAGCTAGTGAAGTAGAATTTGTGTTTACAATTTATTGGTTTCACAGTAAAAAGGTGGAACTTAGATGCTAATATTGGGGCTCGAGTAAATTCATAGATAGCGGATACCAGTGATCTAAGGTCAACTGAGTAGAAGC
Source organism: Ascarosepion bandense (assembly GCA_037127315.1). NCBI lineage: Eukaryota > Metazoa > Mollusca > Cephalopoda > Sepiida > Sepiidae > Ascarosepion > Ascarosepion bandense. Next base: position 1,895,479 of record JBBBDQ010029185.1, on the reverse strand, counting down.
CGTGAAAATATTTATAGAAGAGAGACAGTGTAGCCATATTGCGCCGGTGAGAAACTGACTGTATCCGAGCTACCAAGTCGGGATCGATCACATCACATTACACTGTGACATAATTAAGAAAATTATCTTTAAGAACTTATTCGGAGGACATCTTTTTTTTTCAGTGCCTTTTCTTTTCTGGATGTAAGCGATCGTAATCGTGGCCCTCCCAATTCCCTTGTTGTTTCTAATAATATTATCCTGTTATTTATCTCAAACTCTGCTCTTTAATCAACTGTCTCGATCTTTTCAAGTCATGCGTTGCTTTCTCGTGATTTTCACTTTGCCAGCTCTGCGAATATCAGACTCTTGAAGGCCTGTTTCCTCATTCAGTCAGTTAAGTACCATGCGCGATACACGCTTTTGGACGGTCATGTCTCCAAAGAGACATGACTGACTGGGCAGAACATTATCCCGCAGTAGGTTGCCATTGCTTTCTGCGGTAGACTGGTTGCCGACCAAGGCTATAGAACCCAATCTGTCCTGTTATTTAACCCATAACTGGAAGGAAGAGACGGATTAATACCTTTCCCAAGGGTATTTGCGCGTAAGTGAATGCGAGGAATTCAACTGGAATTCGAACTCGGTTCCCCGATTTCTCATTCCGAGCCGATATCCACTGCGCCACAACGCACATATTTCCTCATTATGTGACTCAAATAATTTAGCTGTATCTTCCTGATGTTACGTACAATTTTTTTTTCATCCTCACAAAAATGTTGTCGTTGCTTACATGGTCGGTCCATATTCTCAGCATCTTTCGGCAGAACTACAATTCGGTTTCTTCGGGTCTTTTATTCTTTGATGAGATGTCTAGCATTCGCTGTCATATAGTAGAACAGAAATAATCCGGTACTCTTTTCTTTGTTCCCAAAGAAATTTTCCAGTTTCTCAAAAAATACTTATCTTTTGTAATGCTTTCTTTGCCATGCAATGACAACTTCGGATTTAGTGTCGCACCTTTGGTCTTGAGATAGATCCTTGAAGTACTTGAATTTCTGTAAATGGTTGATTTACGTATCAATTAAGTATCGAGGTGTAATTGCCTTTTTGGTCCTTTTTTATTGATTAGAATACATGCATATTTTCCTTTAGCTTTTCTTTGTTACATTCTCTAGGAAGCCTTTTAGTTTCTTTTTCCGTGTCTGCTATCAGCACTTTATCAGCTGTGTATCTTATATTGTTAAAATGTAGCCGCTAATAATTAACATTGGCAGTTCTCACAGATTTAATTGTCTGTTTTACACTTTTTTCTCTTTTCGTATATCTGCTAAAAGAGAAACTGAAGCTCAAATAATATCCAACAGTATATATTTGTGTAATTATAAATTTCTAATTCTTATTATATTGTAGTGAATGCGTAACAACATCGAAACCGTTGTTATAAAATGAGTTGAAGGGGCCTGCTGGAAAAAATGAGTGCACTAACCCGTCGACAAACTTGTCAAAAAGAAGAATCAATTGCTGGCAGCCATTTTTTTTTAAATATCGTAGTCTTGATTTATCTCGAGGGAATGGGATAAGTTTGAAAAGATAAGAAAATAAGCCACATGTAATTTGTTTTTGCTTGTTCGCTCGCTCGTTCACTCAGTGCACATTTGAAAGTGTTTGGATTATTGAACAGTTTTAATGTTTTTGAGCTGAAAGTTTGATTTGGACAAACATGTACTCTGTGAAAATTGGACGCTATTTTGCGTCTACACACTATCTATATTTTATTTCGTAAACAAATATCAGTTTTAGATTTATTTTCCGTTTGGTTATGATAGAAAAAATATGATTATATTATCATATGTAAGGGCATTCTCTATTCTAAAGCTCACTACATATTTTTCTTGAGATTAATACAGTGTGTCCAGTAAAGTACACCAGCACTAAATCAGTTAAGTGTCATACCTAATAAACGCTTAGACGGTCATGTCTCAAAAGAAAAATGACTGAGTCGGCAGAAGATTTCTGGCAATAGGTCAATGTGTCTTGCTATTTAAACCATAGAAAAAAGACGGATTAATTCGCACACCAGCACTAATTAGACTATCTTAAATCTTTATGAGATCGGATCTTAATTTTATGGTTTACTGTAAATGTGATATCATCCTGTCTTACTTGCAAAACCATTGTTGTGAGATCGTGGATATTGATTCATTAGAGTAGAATATAGCTGAAGCTTGGAAAGAAATTCCTTTTGAAGCTATCAACAAAGCTAATGTCTCCAAGTTACCACGCTAACAACTGTGTGTTGCTTATTCAGGCAAACATTTTGAATGATTAAGTCTTATCTTTTTGTGCCAAAATTACGAATTAAACACTTTTTAGTGGGCACCCTGTTGTTCAATATTTCTCTCTGAAGTAAGCTATTTATAGGCGACGCTATCGGTGTTTTCAGGTGAAGGTATCATTGAACAATAGTAATGAAGAAAATGCCATGGTTCGCCTTTTTGGGCATTATATTTAAACTCGATATAATATGCTACTGCCAGATTAATATCCGGTAAATCTAGCGCGATTAATGTTGTGCATTATTTTCAAACGTGTCTAACCTAGAAATATGATTTTCTCGTTATTCAGGTCTATTTTATATGGCTCAAATTGTCATGATATGAAGAAAACTTCTAAGCCTAAGAAATATTTTAGGACACATCTGTGGACTAATGGTGCAACTTAAATGTGCCAAAAATCCAAAAGTATTAGACATCCATTGGCGAATGAAGTTACTACTTAACCGTAACATTTTTAGCACAAGCTTGTTAACATTTACCAGACGTTGAGGTGTCCAGTGATGTGGATAAATGTATACCGCTACTTACATTTACGATAAGAAATAGAACAAACTGGAATATACAAGCGCGGATAGAGCAAAGGATACTTTATGAATCAGATGTATTCTGTTGCATATAGGATTAAATGTCATGGAATTTGTTGCCTCTTTTTTAGAGCCACCTACAAATTTGTGGGGTTATGGTATATTTAGGGTTGTAAGATAGTCGATTTTTTGTGGGAAATAAAGAAACTGTAATGACTGTTGTGAATCTCATTAGCTAAACACAAACTACCTTATTTTTGCCATGTGTTTCGTTTATTCTAAAATTTTCAATAAGAAATCTAAATCAGTTTGAAGACAAAAAAAAAAACTTTGAGCAACCGATATTACGAATCCGTATGAATGGAGAGTTTAATTCAAACATTTTTTTCTATTAAGAAATAGTGACGTTTTCGGGAAATAATATCGTCTCCTACTCTCCAAAGGGCAGCCTAGTATGTCAAGTACAGGTCGGAGATACTAGGATCAAGCAGGTGCAAAAATTTAAATAACTAGGAAGTGTTATAACAGAGGACAGAAAGTGCAACACAGAGATCAGAAGGCGAAATGGCATAGCGAAGGAAGCATTTCAGAAAATGAGTAAATTATTAAGAAACAGGACAATTTCGCTAAAAACAAAGAAGAGAATACTAGATTACTATGTGATGTCAGTTCTTCAATATGGCAGTAAATGCTGGATAATATTATCAAAGATGAAAGAAATACTTGAAGCAAGTAAAATGTGGTTCTACAGAAAGATGCTGCGAATATCATGGATCGAGTATGAGAGCAATGATAAGGTTTTGGAAATTATGGAAAGAAAAAGAAAATTAATACTGAGCATCAGGAAGAGACAGATGAAATTCATGGGATATGCAATGAGGAAGAAAGGCTTGGAGAGCCTGATACTAACAGGCCAGATAGAGAGAAAAAAGAGACAGTGAAAAGCAACGGATAACATATTTGATGGGCCTAATCAAGTGGATGATGGAACGAGGCTTGCATAGTGCAACAGGAGAAGGCCTGCTAAGAGTCAGCAAGGCGAGGGAGACGTGGAAAGACATGATCGCCTACATCCTGAAAATACAAGGCACATAGAAGAAGAGGATTTGATATTCTTTTTGTATTGCATATTTGCTATAATCTGCTAGACAAAACAAACTACATAAAATCTCCGAATTAAGTTGATTGTTTTTTTTTTATTTTTAATTTTCCTTTCGTTTCATTTTTACGTCTTTTCTTTCCTAAGATCATTTTACTCCTCGGATTTATATCGATAATTTTCTTATTTCAAACGTTTTATTCGACATTTGATTTCTTTTAGTTATTATTATGTTATTATTATTATTTTATTGGCGGTGTAATTATTATTTCATTGTTTCCTTCTCTTTATTGTCTGCATTCATTTTTGCCTATTTCATTTAATTTGATTTGTTATATTTGTAAATAGCATGTCATATTTTTCTTCATTCTTAAGTAGAATTATAGTTTTTTATATTGTTTAATACTTCTGTTGCTATTAATTCCTATTTATATTTAGCGTTTATTTCCTAGTTTACAAATATGTATGACTTTTTAAAAACATTTTTCCATTTGTTTTTTGCTTATTTTAGTTCGTTTATATATATATATATATATATATATATATATATATATATATATTCTACATACAAGCCTGTTTCGTTGTATCCCAGCTCAACAGTGTGGCAAGACACATCCCCATGCTTCTGGCCGTGATCGTATCTCAAACGATTTGGTGTCAGTCGGAGCCGCTACCGCCTAAGCCATAGGCACATGGAATCAGTGAAAGGAATTTTTAACGTGTTCTATATAAGCAGTGTAGACACACGCCTGTCACCGAAAGAACTCAATTCATTTCTGAAGAATCACGCATATATCGCAGAAATGGAAACTGTTAAAATTTCTTCTATAGAGAGCATTCTCGTAATGAGATCATAATACATCAGTCATTCACATACAAGCCTTTTTCTTTGTATCACAGCTCATCAGTGTGGCTAGATTCACACACACACACACATATATATATATATATAATTCCCCGTCTATTGAATTATTTTGAGTTTTATGCCCTACGTAATTATCAGGTACATCGTTCCAGGTTTAGGATTTTGGTTTATGTTAGTATAACGTTGTGATAACTTTTTCATTGTACAATCTGATTTCGATCCAAAATTAAACATGATATAAAGTAAAATTGTACTTGCTTGTATTGATGGATAGAATAATTTTAAGACAGCGGTTATGACTTTAATTTTTCTGGGTCAAAGTGTATTTCTTGTACTTTATATTTTCGTGAAAAAAATTAGACGAAATGATAGAAAATATAATACATCACTAATCTATGTCAGTGTCGACATATTCTAGCTTAGTGCATGGAATTCTGAGTCGTACTTATGATAATATAATAATATATTTTGTAGATCTGTTATATTACATTTAATACAGTTTAACATGAAATCATATGTGCGTGTACTTGTCTACATCCATTTGTATATTTGCGTTGCGAAATAAAAAAAAAATCTAAAAATTAGATTAAGGAAAAAGTATGGCTGTTTGAAGAATTAAATGTGCTCATTAATTCATAGCAAAGCAAATATTCATGAAAAATATGTCTCTAATGGCTGGCCTGTACCAGCATTTTACTGTGTATATTTAGTACAGAACTTTCAGTTGGCTAATGTTTTTCACTATAATAACGGTAGTAGACGCCTATCAGCTCGAATGCAAAACAGTAATTTTTCAGTTGTCAACATTTTGCCTTAACTCAGCATGATTTTGCAATGCCTGTAAGCCGATAATAGGTGTCCTAAAAAATGAAAAGAAAATGATCAACAGATATACTGAAAAATATCAACAACTCACATTCAAAAATATCTCTACAACATGAATAAAAAAAAACAAGAGCTAAGTTTTTATATATCCAAACACATATGTCTATAAACATATATATATATATATATATATATTTTCAAGTTTGACTCTTATTTATGGTTCTAACTTAACTGGGTTGGTAACTGGCAACATGTATTATGAACGAATTAGCATAGATAGCGGGAAATCGTATTATATTATCTCTTCTTCGACAGTGACTGCCCATTTTTCTGTTTATTATCGACTGTGTTTTATTTTTCTATAGAATTGATCCACGTACGTTTAAAAATTGTTCATTCTTCTCATTAAATTTTTTCTTCCGTGGCATATGTGTCTTTCTATTTTATTTTTCCGCTATTCATTTTCCGAATAATTTATGTTCTATCCATTGAAATAGTTTCTTCTTTTGATTTTAATAATCTGAAATGCAAACTAGAACCAAAATCTAAGAAAAAATAAAATTCTATTAAAATTCCTGCATACATATAATGTTTGACATTTTCTTTTTTCGTTTCATTAAAAAAGAAATCCCTTATTTTTTTTGTCTTATCTTTTGGATTTTTGTTTCCTTTATCAGAAGACATACACATTCACCGTGTCGGCATCGGGAGAGTTTTGGCGTATAGAAACAATAATTTGATATATGGTGTCTTTAAATTCTTGTATAACACTATGCTATTGAATCCTCAGTTTGTAGACATTTACGTTTACCCATTTTGGGGATGTTGCAACACAATATTCCAATTTATTTCATACTCATCTGATCGTATACTGCAATAAGCGTCTCCGTGTAAATACAAAGTACGGTATAACGTCAAGTGTGCTATCACATTTAAGATAAATAAGTATTGACCAATCACCACCTAATTTTTCGTATTGTATCATCAATTCACAGAAAAAAATATTTTTCAGGGTCCTCTTAATTGTTCACAAATTTATTTACCCTTATATGAGTTTAAATTTCTCTAGGCCATCTTTCCTCTTAATGTCTAAAAGTTTTCACTTTCTAACTAAATTTTGTTATTATCTTCATTTTGCAACGTTTCTCCAATTATCATCTGTTACATTTAAATATTGTATGAGTTACTCTGTACCATATAAATTTTCCCTCTGTATAGAAATTTTCATTAGTTACTATTATGTAGACAGAATATTATATAGAAAATCAACATTATTTTCATAAGTAGAATTTGTTTAATTTCGGGTAGGAGTGTAGGTAATACAATTTTTCTCGTATTTATGTGACATCTTTCGAGAATAATTTTTTGTTTCTTATATATATATATATATATATATATAGCTCATTGAAATTAATTATAATTTATAACCAGTTTAAATGAAGTTTGAGTTTTCCTTTATATATATATATATATATAATCACAATTTCGTGAAATCCTCGTCTGATCACAAACATACTTAAACACGAAAACAATAAACAAAACCGAAGAATACACGAAGCTATATAAACAAAACAGTTGAAACCTAACCTGAACAAATTTAACTACGAAATCTCTAAAAACAGTCTCAAATAAATAGTCAACAGAAACAATTGATTATCCTAATGAATTTCGATATTTAATGCTTCTTGATCCCACTCTCTTGTGGACATGTGAGACGCCTGAAGCTGTAGTGCGATTTTCGTTTCCAGCATGCACACACGTTTTCGCCACTCCTCTACACAATCAAAATAGACAACTACTATCGTTCGTCCGCGAGCTGCTTGTTACAACCAGCATTACTTTTATCTTTGATAATGGCTGATATAAGCCAAAAGATCAAAAAGGATTCAATAAAAACATGTATCAATATTGTAATTTTATTTACTCTTTCAATGATAATGCTATTAAGCTTATCAGATGATATAAAAAAAATTACATAAAATAAATCGACAAAACTTGTCTATATCATTTAATAAAAAATGCATCAATAAATATATATATATATATATATTGGGGAGTTAGATCTCTCATCTGCATTATCTTTCAGATAAACTACATTATTTGTCTCGCCTTTTCCAACACTCACGGCTAGGACCCATCATGCCACTTAAATTGTAGCACACCATCCATATACTTTCCGTTTCCTAACTGGGAAAAGTTTCATTCATTCCCGAAAATCACTACCCAGTAAAATAAACTTCTAATAGGATATTTATCCGATTAAAATATTACAGTACACATGTAGAGTTAACCGTTATTGTCTTTCTCCTCCTCCTATGTATACAAAACACTTTTTAACCGATAGCTTATAGCTCTTAAATTAACCTTATGTCGCGAGTGGCTCCAGGGCCATTTACAGGGCGAAACTTACTGTTAATTATCCTTTGGTTTATAACAGACAAAACATTTTATCGTATTTGTATTTTTTCCTTTGGTTGGTCAGAGCATGTAGCCGTTATTAAGATTGGATTGAAGGGCCAGAGTTCAACTTATGCTGTGCTCTAATTCGCACAAAATCTTTTCAGAAGTTTAGAATGATTCCCTTTCCCATTATCAGCTATGGGTTAAATAGTACATGATATAATTTGAGTAGCAGCTCGTTTAGCAAATTAAAAAAATACACGAATTCGCAGATTGGAAAGAGAAAAAAGAATCTCCTCAGCCGTCACTAAAAGTACCATTTAAATTTATACAAAATACAAATAATATTTAGGCAAACAGGATCGCCTACGCTTTGACAATAAATGATATAAAAAATACACATTGTTTTATCTTCATTTTTCTTTTATCATCGTGTCTATTAAAAACAACAAAGAAATCACTGATAGTTAAGATGATTTTATATTTTATGCTAATTTTTTAAATTTTTGGCTTAATTTTCGTTTACTTGACGTCGATTAATTTCCTACTATTTTACAAAATTCTTTTTAATTTTTTTTGTTTAATACTCGACCCTCTTGTGAAATGAAATGAGCCTTGTTCTACTTTGCAAGATCAATAATTCCTTCGAGGGGAAAGTCCAAATAACAAGAACGCTGGTTCTTCATGGACAATCAAATTAATAAGGCAATTACGTATTCTTGTAACATTGCTGTATGTACTTATTATCATTTTTCTCCTTTCTCTTTGCTTCGCAGAAAAGGTGTTATGAGGTTTCTGTAGGAAAGGGGAACTGTTAAAAAATAAAGCATTATCGATTTCAATATCGACATAACTATATCACCAATATTATTTGCATATTTATTGTAGTGCTAAAAATGAATTAAAATTTCACTTTTGTTTATAAGTTTATATATATTTATAAGTTTGGTTTTCAAGAGTATGTTCAGGAAAATATTTTTTTTTACAGATATAATAGATATTTGTACACATACACACACACACATATATATATATATATATAGGTGTGTGGCCGAATGGTTAGAATTACATTTCTTACCATGAAACCAGATTTCCAATTTCATCGTGGGAGATTCGTCAGGAGGCAATCTCAGTATAGCGAATCTTTAGAAATTCCCTGAAAAATCATACAACTGTTTGACTCAAGCCTTTTGAAAGCCTACTTAGCGAAACTAAATAGACAGATTCCTTGAGGAGCCGCCTGTATCTGTTGTCTTGAAATCACAAGACATTGTGTCCAAGAGTTTAAGCGTCCTGGCCATGTTAAGATTGTTGTTACGAATCCTGTGATACGAATGACAAGCCATATATATATATATATATATATATATATATATATATATATATATATATGAAATATACCAGAAAATGAATGTTGTTGAATCACGAGAATTTCAAAACGCCGTATTTTGGCTTTAAATTCAGTGGATAATAAATACAAATTGTCTCGCCTCTAGATATTGTTTTAAGAAATCCCTCAATAAGTCCCGGACCTGATGAATAGATAGCACCATTAATAGAAAAATCTATGTTTTTTTTTTTTCATGTACTAACCTTCACTTCACAAAATGTTGGTACAATCAGATTATTACACTTATTTAAATGAAGCTATTGTTAATTTTTAAAACAGTTGAAAAATCTGAAATTTCAGTGTTGATAAAGCGTGGCTTTCTGATGAAGATTCCTGTTCTATCAACGCAATGGCTTGATAAGCGTTATTCGGACTCTGCTCCATCAATAACAATGTTTAAGTGGTGGTATGCTGACATTAAACGCTGTCGTACAGACTGAAATATTGCTGAAAGCTCAGGTCGCCTAAAATCGGCAGTCGTCCCAGATAACACAAAAATTCGTTTTGGCCGACCACAAATTGAACATGCTTGAAATAGCAGAAGATTTGAACATTTCAGAAGACAGTCTATTTAGCATTTTCATAAACATTTGTCAATGAGAAAGCTGTGTTCAAAGTGGGTGCCGCCTTTGCTCACCTTCGTTCAAAAACAACGCGTCGACAACTTCTAGTGTTGTTTGCGACTGTTTCAACGCAACAGGTGTTTGCGTAAATATGTGACAATGGAAGAATCATGGATTCACCACTTCCCCCCGGAGACAAATCGGCACTCAGCTGAGTGCATAGCAGTATGGGAACGCCGACCAAAGAGGGAAGCATAAGCAGGTAAGTTTATGGCCGCCTTATTTTAGAATGCGCAAGGAATTTTTTTCATTGATTAAGCTGAGAAAAAAAATCAATAGTGAATGTAATATAGTATTATTGGTGCGTTTGAAGGAAGAAATCGTCTTAAAACGGCTACAAATGAAGAAGTGATCTTTCACTAAGACAACGCACCGTGTCGCAAGTCGATCCGAACGATGAAAATCTACATTAACTGCTGCACGTCGAATTGCTTCCTCATCCTCATTATTCATTATATATGGCTCACAGCAATTACTGGTTATTTGTAGAAATCAAAATATGCCCCAGGAAAAGAGATTTCGTTTCACTGAAGAAGTGATATAGGACACTGACGCTTATTTTGAGACAAATCGTTCAACAAAAACGGTATCGACTTCTTAAAGAAGCGTTGGAATCAGTGTATCACTCTAGAAGGAGACTATATAGATGAATAAAGTTGAACATTGCCTAAGATTTTACTAATTAGCCCAAAGACTTATGAATGTTTTATTACGCTAGTTCTAATATTTCAGCTTGCATGAAACAACTTCAGAGCTGTTACACGGATGTTAACATAGACATCCGACTTCAAGATATTATCTTCCGTTAACAAAACATTACTTTGCGACATTAAGTCACCGAATAGCAGACGCAGGTAGTAAATTTGCAAAGTGGTTCTATGACATAGGACCGAAATATTAACAAAAGAACCATATGTTTAAATGCAATGTTGTGTTGTGACTAGACTGAAATTTGATTGTATTGAGTGTCGGTCAATTTGATTGAATATCGATCTGAATGCTCTTTTGTACTTTGTATGTGTGAGTATTATTGTTTATACCAAAATTTGTCTAATCTTACATATATGGGTGTTTTCTCTAAAATGTTTAATTGAATTATGATCAGAAAGATGGCAGGTAAATTTAAGGGAGAGCGTGGTTGTATCAAAACCAATATATGCAGTAGTTTTATTAGTATCAGAGATACAGTCCTTGAAAAGACATTTAAGTTGATACTACATTGGTTTTCTGTCAAAGAGAAAATGTGGCTGTAGGTTTATCAGAGACTGAAATCAATTGTATTAAATTTTTAAGAATGTCTAATGAACCTGTTTATTACATGTTTTAACATTTCTACCAATTGTGTTGAATGTTGTTTCAACGTGTTTGTAATTTTGCATTGGTTGCAATAGTATGTTAATAGTATTATATTTATTTTCATGTACACTATTATTAATATAATGAATATTATTACATTTTAGATGGAAGATTATTTTTGGAGTTTAAAAAATGTCCATTGTTGCCAAGTGCTTGTTCAATGTTGTGCAATTCTTTACAGAATATAGCATTGGAAGATATCATTTGTGTGCATTGCATTGTTTTTTTGGTTTTTTTTAATAACAGCTAACTTATATCGATGGGGACATTCACTATAATAATGGGATGGTCATCAGGTCGTCTTGGTGTGCCAGAACCGGTGGACATGGTGCTGAACGATAGTGTGTCGTACGATGAACAGGCGGAGCATTTTCTTGCACACATAATTGGATCACCGCACCGCGTTAATGATCCTTAGAGCGCAGTAATCAGTCATGTATGAGTGACGGTCTTGCCAGAAGACTACATTTGCGAGCAATGTAGCAACATAGAAGATGGCGGTGTTGTAAATTTATTTAGTTACACACACCACACCTAAGAAAGATGGGAAATAATCGAAATAGTGACATGTTACTACTGCAATTGAACAAATACGAATTTTAAACAGTTAGCATAAACTGGCAGTGGGTTCCTCCATTATCAACATATAAACGTTGGACTGTTTTGCTTTCGGTCTATGATTGATTCAGGGTGAACCATGCAGGCAGTTAGCCATCACTGTTAAAAATACGTCACCACTATTAGTGACCATGTTTAATTATGGTGTTTCGTAGTTCAAAACGGTCTCTCTGATGTTTGGTGTTATGCTTCTTTTATCGGTTTCAGTTTACAAGTTAGGTATTTTAAAGAAATATATACGCACTTTATTGTCGTTACACTTTATACTGATCTTGTTTTACCTTCAATAGAGAAGTGTGCGTGATTTAAGTACCACTTCTCAGCCTAAGTTCAAAGTGTAGTATATGTTCTTATCTACTTAATTTGATAATCTTTACATTTCTATATTTCATTTTTCATTTTCTATCAGAAAACAAATAGTGTGTTTTCTCCTAATTCGATTCGGTCAAATCCGAACAGTCAATTATTTATTAGTTATTGATAAGTGTAACGATCATGTGAACTAATGAATGGAAGGGACAAACAAAATTAACTAATCTTTTTCTCTGTCAAATGGATGTTGTTTACAAGAAGTGAAGCAGAAATAAATGATATCATTATGAGAGAATAAGATAAGGAAATTTGTTCGAACAAATTAGTTGACTTTGATTTTCTTGAATATCTAAAATTAGCGAGCAGAAATGGTCACAAAGAAATTCATGTTCATGGGTAAAATTTTCATAATATTTTTTTTTCGCAATTAAAAATTTTAGATCGCATAATTCCAACTGCAACAATTTAAATTACGAAATTTGATAGATAAACACAAGAAAATGATCTAATGGTAATAAACAGAAAAAAGAAATTATACTTCTTTTAAACAATTGTGTAACGACATGCCGTGCCACTGTATCAATAGTGGTGTCCTCGGCAAAATACTCTGGTAGACTAACTCTCTCCAGGCTTGTTAGACGAGCAAATGTGTAAGACTTCAACTGTTAAGCTATTTACCCGTAATTAGGCGTTGAACAAACGGATTATCACATTTTCTAAGGATATTTGTGCAAGTAATGTCACGAACACGGTTAGAATTTGAACCCGAAACTTCCATCATTTTTTTAATCGAATCCACTCTAGAATACATAACAGCCCATCCCTCTCTTTTAGCAAAATAAAACCATTCGTCCGTGCATAGAATAATGCTGTCATATCTGGTCAGACGCCCTTGCAGTTAATCTCAGTGTTCTCAACAGGTTCTAAAGGAGAATATGTAATGTGATAAGTCTCGACTTGGCAGGTGGACTCTAGCCACATTCTCACCGGTAGTATGTGGCTTCTGTCTCTTCTGCAAATATTTTTATAGCTCCGACAAACTTAAGTCAGTATTGCCCCCACCACAAGAATTTATTTGTGCAACCAGACTGGCAACAAGGTCTTACCTATTTAAAGTTAGATCAAACAATTGCAGCCAAAAAAATCTACTGTAGTAGCTTCTTTTTTAGCACTTCCTTCCTGTAGAATACCCATCAATATACATGCTTTCTTGACGGCTACAACCTGAAGGAATTTAAATGCAATATCAATTCAAATCTGTTAATCACTTGACGAGAATTCTTTCTACATCACCCTGCATATTTTATTTTCCTTTGTCTCTACCTTCGTAAGTTTTTTCACAGTGTTCTCATTCTTCTCTTGTATTTTCTCTTACACCCGCTATAATTGGTTCTTTCTCTTCCCGCTATCTAAACTTTTACTCTTTTGTAGACCCCTGAAAATCAGTGGTGTTACAGTCTTGCTGGGGGTGAAACGTTTAAAGAACTGAATATTGAATAAAACCATCAGATTTGCATTTTTAGCTTGTTCATTGCGAAGATGGTGTCACTATTGTGCGTATCTGGTCTCATATCAAGCACAAATTAAGTGTTTTCTCTTTTTTTTTATCGATGACGCGTCATCTGATTCAGGCTTTCAATATTGATCATAAAATCGACGTTTCTTCAGGAAAAAAGATGTACACAATTTTTCCCAATGTAAACGTTCAAAGAAATCAAAGAAAATGTATGCTAAAGTAAGTTAATGTTTCTATTTACTTAATTATTTTCTGAAAAATATTTTATGACGGAGACATTAAACGCTTCCTGTTTCACAATGTTGCGCTCGGTCTAATTTTTCCGCTAACGTTGTACGATAATTAAGATTATGAATACTTTTTTTCTGTCTATATTAAAGTTTTTAGACATTGATAATCGATCGTGTCCAGTGATCATAGCTAAAATGCTCTGGAACTTAATCTTTGAAAATAAGGTTGTTACAGATAATTCGCATAAAGATTTTTTTCATGAACATGCTTTAGAATATTTTCCTTGATACTTTTTAATAGCTAGTACTTCTTAATATTTGCTTTGGGTCTTTAAGCTATGATTTTTATGCTAAAACCAACCACTTACACACATGCATGCAATCAGTTTAGTGCTATACGTGATATGTCTCGAAAGAAACATGACTGAGTGGACAGAAGATTATCCCACAGTAGGTTGCTATTACATTCTACGGTAGACTGGTTGCCAGCCAAGGCTATAGAACCCAATCTGTCCTATAATTTTACCCATAACTGAACGGAAGAGATGGAAAAATACCTTTCCCAAGGTTATTTGTGCGTAAGTGAATGCAAGGATTTCAACTGGAATTCTAACTCGGGACCCCAATTTGCCGTTCCGAGTCGATATCCACTGCAACACAATGCACATCCCAGACATTACCCTCCTTAATTTTCTGTTTCTGCTCTTTCACTCACTAAATATCTTCTCTTAATGTATGTTTACGTGTTTTACTCTCTTATTTCTTGCCAGACATTTCACTTGTCCATAATTACTCACTTAGTCTTGTGAATAAATATAAATAAGGGCGAAAAAGCCTAGTGTGCGAATGGTAATTTCTGACCCGCCATTTTCAATGAAGATTAAGTTTCCCCCGTTGTTAAACAATGATGTCGGACGAACGGATTGTTGAGTGCGCGGTCTCTTTACTTAATTTTGCCCTAAACCGATTTTTCCATTAATCAATTAGCAGCTAGGATACATACAAGTCGTTGTCATTACACAGCAAGCGTACGGCTTTGGGCAAATGCAATCAAATAGAGATGAAGGTGGTTGAATACATGACGACTTAATAGCTCTCACGTTTAGCCCAGTTTTATTTATGCGGTATTTAAGTGCAGCCGGCCGATTCCCGCGATATTCACTCTCACATTTCCTTCGAGCTGTCATTGCATTGTGTATTTATAACATGAAAGGTGAAATTGCGATCTTCACTTTATCATTGCTTATTTACAATTAATACACGGTTACTAAAATTAAGTAACGTTTTGATTAAATATTAAAATCCCATTAAAATTCTACTTAACATTTCAAGAGTACTTCATATTTCAAATGAAAATAAAATCACGTTTTTCAGAGATCTTCACTAAGACTTGGAGAATCTATTCACGTATGCATATTATGTAGCGAGGTTTCCATCGTCATTACAGTACGTCTTGTAAAAATAAAATTTATCAGGGCTACAATAAATGTCACCTGTCACTTTATAGTAATAATACATCATTTTGTCCTGTGTGTAAATTTATCATTTGCTTAAACTCTATAAACTGTACAAAATATATTTTACGTGATAGTTAGGACTAAAAGTTTAAAAAAATATAAAATTGATTTACTATATTTTTAATACTTCAATTCCAAGCAAAGGCAAGAAACCTTTGAGACGCAAGATGTTCCTGTGTTAAAAGTAAAAACTTAATATTTGATAAGCAAAGTTTTCAGGAATGTTGTACACACTGTACCAGAATGTTGTTGAACGTTTCGAATGAAGCTGAGATTTTATTTCCCTCAGCAATCAGAACACAACAAAATTAACAATACATTCATTATTCATTACAAGCAACCCAAAAAGGATTAATACGAATACTAAAATATCAACTGATCAAAGTTTCAAACATTTTGTCAATGACCAGATGTGTGTCTGAAAAATAACAGCTTGATTAAATTTGAACAAGACGAAGAAATATTTTGACACTTTTACAAAAATTGTAGTCTTAGAAATTCATTCTGATTAAGTATATCTTCGTAAATGTTAAATTTGCCTGAAACCTGAATCAAGTTAAAAACAATAAAAAATGTCTTTATAAACCGTATAGAACTTCTATCAATCACATCACACCAAGCAAGGCGGAAATGTTACTCGTACGGAAGGGGTTACAGGTGAAATAAAAACGGAGTATATGGAGTATTGAAGAAATGACAAAAATTAATCAGGATTCTTGAAGACAAATTTTTAAAATTGTAGATATAAAAGTATCAAATAAATTGCTGTATGTTTAACCGGTAGAAAGTTCAAAAGAAGAAATTCTTGGAGATTTTTTTTAATCATTTCACCCCAAGCAAGGCATTCCGATGCCACTATTGCGCTTGGGGCTATATATGGGGAGGTAAATAGGAAGAGTGGTTAGATATAGGAAATGTCAGAAGGGGGTGATAGATAGTTGGGTGGGTGGGAAGAGTGTTTGGAAGCGAGTTAGTTTGTTAGGAGGTGTCTATTGACCTTACATTTAATCTCCTGGAGATTGTAGCCGTCGGGGAAGCAGTCATGTGGAAAAGAATTCCAGAGTCGGGAAGTGCGAGAAAAGAAATTGTTGAAGTAGAAGTTGGGGTTGCATTTTATCGGTTTCACTGTAAAAGGGTGGGATCTAGCTGCTAATCTAGTATCTCGTGCAAATTCGAACCTAGGGGGCACCAGTGACCTAAGTTCATCGGAGCAGAAGCCGTGAAAGTATTTATAGAAGATACACAGGGAAGCCACGTCGCGCCGGTGAGAGAGAGTCTGCAGGCGGTCTGCTAAGTCGGTATCGATCACATTCAGACCCTGCACTGTACCTTGTCTAGAAGCCGAAGGAGTATAGCAGGGGCACCCGACGAGATATAGCAACAGTATTCAATGCACGGGCGGATGGTAGATTTATAAATGTGCGGGATATATTCAGACGGAAAAAACTCCGGGCCCGGCACAGAGAACTGACTTTCATAGCAGCGGATTTAGCAATGGATTCGATATAGTCATTCCACTTGAGGTCCGCTGAAAGTGTGAGACCAAGGAGGCGTAGTTTTTTACTCTCTGGGAGGCAAGCCTGGTCCATTCTAATAGGAAGTAGGTGCGATTGTTTATGATGATTAATTGATAGTAGCTTCGTTTTAGAAGCATTAAAATTTACGAGCCATTTCTTACCCCAGTCCACTACGAATTGGAGGTCCTTTCCAAGCTCGGCAACAAGGTTAGCTTTGTCGCCCACACCAGATTTTTGGTCGAGGCGAGAATAAACTGTGGTGTCATCGGCGTACATAACTACTTGGGATGTTATGGTATCAGGGAGATCATTAATGCAAATCAGAAAGAGCGTAGGACCTAGGATAGAGCCTTGAAGGTCACCCGCGTTCGTATGGTAGCTCTGGGAGTCATGTCCGTTTAATACCACTTTCAATGTGCGGTTAGATATGAATGACTGGATTAGTTCAAACAATTGTCCAGCTATACCATAGCTCCGCAGTTTGCATAGAAGGCCAGAGAAATTTGGTTACATTTAGAGTAAACGGTGGGACTTGAACGCTCATCTAGTAGCACGATTAAATTAATATAATCAGGGGTCCACAATGAAAAAAGCTCGTCATATAATTAAAATATTTGTAAAAAAAAAGACCGGAAAGAGACACTAAGTCGTTGGGAAAGACTAAAGTTGAGATACCAGATCAGAATTTTTTTACATAACCTATCATACTTTGGATTTTGTCAAGAGCAGAAGCACAAAATCGGATATGTCAGGAATATTCAAGGCACTGATGAAAAATGGATTTAATAAATGTGCCAGCTGGATTCCGAAAAAAACGATTTTGGTTAGAGACCGTGACCAAACTTAACTTATGTTTGCTCTACATAAGTTCTAAAAAGCATTTTAACAATTTCGTCAATCGCATAAAGTATAAAAGTATATAAATCTCGTCAACACTTCCAGATTAATCCCCAGAGATGTTTATTGATCAACACAGTCATATTTATATACTATTCAAGTACATGATAATTTTTAGCCTATGAAACTCAATTCCTACTCATGAGTGAAAAGTAAAAAGTATCCACCCCGAAGTCAGGACATTATTGCTGTAATTTAAAGCGAAAAATAAATCACAGGATCCCGTAGGTTGGTCAAATTTCAAATATTCAGTATCGATTAAAAAAGTTTTTTCTTTGTCTAATCCTTGAAAAACAGTTTCGCAATTAAAAATTTCACGGATATTGAAAAAACGATCGTCTATTAACTCTTTGACCGGCCTTGTGTTACAGTGGATATCGACTCGGAACGATAAATTTGGATGTCTAGTTGGAATTCCAGTTGAATTCCTCGCATTGACTTACGCACAAATAACCTTGGTAAAGGTATTAATCCGTTTTTTCCCTCTAGTTATGGGCTGAATATTAGGACTGATTGGGTTATATAGCCTTGGCTGGCAACCAGTCTACCACAGAAAAAATGAAAACCTACTCCGAGATAATCTTCTACCCAGTCAGTCATGTCTCTTTCGGGACATGATCTTCCAAAGCGTGTATCCCGTATGGCATTTAACTGATTAGCTCTTAACTGTGCATGATATTTTTATAATCACTTTATTCCTTGCATGTAAATTAATACGCAAACGTTACTGAGTGTTAGGAATGAGACAAAAAATAATTGAGAGTTGAAAAGAGCACAGTAAAATAATTGTACAAAAGAAAATAAAAACAATATGACTGGAACGAAAGAAGCTAGAAGAGAATTCCGCAGGATAGTATTGGGATAGAGTAAACTTTTAGCATAGAAGATGCAGTTAAATCTAGTAATTTCAAATATAAAACAATGAAAATTAAATGCTAATCTAATATTGAGCTTAATCTGTAAACTTGAGTTGCAATAGTTTTTTTATTCTCGCTTTCTTCCTATTTGTGTTATTTGAATCGGTGGTTTAATACGTAAAATGAATGAGAATAGCAGAGATATTTATTAAGGGCATGCTATTATTTATATTATTCCTATCTTATGAATATAAGTTTTTCTCATATTACAAGAATTTTTTTATATGTCCTCTGGTCTTAGTAGAAGTATACAATTTCCTCATTCGCTCAGTGTGCCACTTGATTTCGCTGTTTGGCGGAATACAGCATCCACTCTTTTTGTGGGATGGACGGCTCTTACTAACATTTGTTTAATTTAGTTTAAAAATGGTTGTATTTTAGTTCGTTTTGGGGCATTTTATTTTTATAATTTTTTTATTATATAGTATATTCTTGTATATAGATGCATTTTTAATGTCATGGTTTGTTTCCCCTCTTTTAGGTGCCACTTGTAAATATTTGGGATTGTGGTGTGTGAATGATTAGGAGGTGATGGATAGGTCCTTGTGGTGTATAAGCAAATTGTTAATGAATGATTGGGTTGAGATAGTGTTTAGCTAGGTATAGAATATTTAGTGAGTACCAACTTCTACCCACCACTTTTTTGGCCTTGTGCCACAATTTTGTACTAACTATGAAATAAACATTGTATACAATTTCCTCATTCGCTCGGATTTATTATTTTCTATTTTATGTTTTTCCGTCATCGATTTCCGATATTTTATTTTTTGATATGTAATTTCAACTCGAGTAGGGCTTGGTATCTGACAGATAACTCAATTTTCTCTGATTTGATATTTTTACATTTTAACAATATAGTGGTAATTTAAAATTGAAATATTATTATTATTTTTTTTTTTTGTGGGGATAACAATGATTTCTCCTTGAATAGCATCTCTTTAATCCAGATATGGGGATGAAAGAGAATTCATAATTTTTATATATTTTAGCTTAATCGAATATAACAAATTTTCATTCGAACTCAGTTATCCTATTTCTCATTTGATGCTGCTTTTAATTACACCACACGCCAATCCATAAAATATGATTTGTTTTGAATCCAGCAAGCTTTATTTCAGTTGTTAGACTAAAAAAGTCAGCAGTTCTTTGAAGTATTTTCATCAAATAGAGAAAATTATTCCGTCCACCAATATTACGTGTCAGGTGACGAACTGAATAGCGAATTATTTCAAAGCTCGTCAAGAGTACGATGAGAAAATGAGAAACCTGTGCAAATTCTTCGCATATTTGCGAAGTCGTTGACATTAATCATTTATGAGATGCATAGCACATCTCAAAGTAATCAACCAACAGATTACAGCAATAATATTTCCCACCCCCAAAGCCAATATACCGATGATGATTGTTTATATGCTGGCAATATGGGTTTTCAAAGTAGAATATAAAAACAGTCTTGGAATAAACATATTTTCCGAAGTGTTCCAAGAAACAGTATCCAACATAACAATTTCCAAAACACAATGATGTTAAATAGGAATGAAAGTTCCATCATTAAGAAATCCTGATATGAACTCGGTAAATATAGTACACAACAAATATACGGTATGTAGACCAGTTTTAAACAAATTTAGTAAAGAGAATAAAAAAATTGAACATATAGGTTGCGTCAAATTGACGCAGCAACGCAAATTATAAAAAAAAACCCTGCAATCTCGAGACATTTTCTTTAATAGTAACGTTAGATTGACTTTTATATTGATGCCATGCACAGATTTATACACGTTCAGAAATATCTGAAGTCTCAGCTTAATACAACCGCTTTCTCAGATCAATAGTTAAAATAAATATTACGAGAGGAAATTGTGGCTGTTGGCGAAAAACATACTACATCAAATATTGTGGACTAGCGTTACAGAATTACAAAGAACTGGTTAAACAAAAAGAAACCATATAACTTGTATAATTTCAGCAACGACAACAGGGATATCACATGTAAATCGATGAGAAATTAATGATATAAACATGTATTGTCTTTCAAATATAAAATTAGGAAGAGAAGACCAATCAGTACTTAAAACCGCGATAAGTACTATTGATTGGAAGGCCTCTTTTCCTGAAAATTTCTGGATGAGAAAGATTTTATGAATTTAAATTAAAAGTAGGTTGGAGTTTCATTTTTAAAAGGGTAAGGTTAATATTACCATTATTATTACCGTATTCACACTTGGTAACTTTTTTAGAGGTATAAGAATAACACTTTATTCAATCCAGTGAAGTACATTGCTCTCATTCGGATTTCCACTTCATGTCACATTGTTTTAATTGTACCTCACTATGTTATTATATACTGTACCGCTATTTCCAAGAAAAGTGTCCTGATAGAAACATTACTTTTTTTCCACTTATTCTTATCTTCATGGGTAAGATGCACTTTATCCGGCACATTGTAACCGCGCACCCTCATTCCCTTAGGATTCCACTGATGAGTAATTCTACAGAAGCAGCAGTTTCTCATAGATACGCAGTGGCACCGACTCGGAAGAGAATACTTCCCTGTACGCAGTGGCACCGACTCGGAAGAGAATACTTCCCTGATCACTAAAATTTAACTTGTCCATGTGTAATGTTAATCGTTATATTCCCAACATGGCCACATAAACTTCGCTTCTTATTAATCAACTCTTTACCTCAAATCTCTTTAGGGCATTATACAAGGTGAACATTGTTGTAAAAATAATAAAAATCAACTAAGAAAGTGATAAAGAGACTGCTATGTGCCCAGTCGTTTTAGGACGTAGGAGATCACGGCTGTCCACGTCTGACTATACCTGGTGGCTCTTAGCACCCTTTTTGCTGTTACCTCATCCAATGCCTACGCTACCATTTACCTGCTCAGGCACTTCAAGTATGTTACAAGTTGCTTTCGCCTCTCTTTTTCCTTCTATCTGGCTTGAGTATGTCAGATTTGTCAAGCCCTCCTTCCTTGTCCCAGGAACTTTAGCTGTCTCTTCACTATCAATTTTCTTTTCGTTTCCATATTGTTCAAAACCTCAGCATTGCCCGCGTTCTTGATCCATGATATCCACAGCATTCTTCTTTAGAACCACATTTCAGTTGCTTTACGTTTTTCCATCATTTTTGAGACTGTACTGCCTTTCCTGCCATATTGAAGAACTGACATCATATAGCATTCTTTATTTCTAGTAAAATTTTCACTCCACTCGAGGTTCCCAGGTTACGAATATAATTTAATCAAAGCTTAATTCGCTAACTTTGGGAAAAAATAAGCATTTCGGCATCGAGATATTTTTATCATTTAACCAATGGAAGAGGTTACTGAGTATGAAAGAATATGCGAAATACAAAAAAAATATCAAGTAGAAAGAACATTAAAACAGAAATAAAGACAAGTTGTTGACTGATGCATTAAAATAGCAGGAATAAAGAAAGTAATGATTTTAAATTTTTGAACATCCCTGTTGACTGAAAATTATGAATTCGGAAGAGTTTCATACGCGCGTAATACCACAAAGGAAAATATTTAAAAAAAAACAAACTTAAGGTTATATTTAGTAATTTCATACCTGAATTGACGAAACCTGGCTGTCAGTCTAGTTCTTTTTCATGTGCAGTGTCCCTTCAGAACGTAAGCAATCATGGACATTCACTTGTTACTGTTGCTCTTAATATTGTTTTTGTTATCACTCCCAAACGCCGATTACCCATCCATTTGTTCAAGTCGATCAAATATTTCTCGTTGCTTTAGCCTGTCAGTTTTTTTTTATATCCGTTCTGGGAGTAGCTGATTCTCCAAACCCTTCATCATTACGTGTCCAAGGAAGCTCAGCGGTCTTTTCCTGAATTTAAGTATAAGTTTTTCGTTGTCATCCACTCCAACTCGTCGTTACTTACGTGCTTGGTCCATGAAATTAGTATAACCTTCTGTAGAACCACGATTCTGCTGCCTCTATTTTCTTGTTCATCCTGGAAGAGATAGTCCAACATTACCTGCCATACAGAAAGACAGACATCATTATCTCCAGCATACTGTTTCATTGATTTTTATGATATCTGACATTTTTGACTGCTTTCTATATGCGTTATCATTTTGTAACCTAACGTTTCTTCTCTTGAAGATTTCTATAAATAATTTCATTGTAATTGTTCTGATGAGCTTTCGTCTTTGGTAGCTTAACTTTAAGAATTTAAGCTCAGTACTAAATTCACTAACAAACACGAAAAGAAAATTGCAGGACCTCCGACATAATGCAGCACAAAATGAATGAGAATAAACCAAGAAAATTGAATGGTCATCAGCAGAAAAAAGACACCAAACTCGCAACTACAGGTCAAGGAAGCTAAATTAAAATAAGTGAAGAAATTTAAATAATTGAAGCTTTCGGACAGTGGTTGGAACTTGAGATACTGAGATCCGAAGAAGCATTGGCATGGCGAAACCACACATCAAAAGCTAACCAGGTAACTGAGAAACAGGAAAGTGTGATGGAGTATTATATGATGTCTATCTTTTTGTATGTCAGGTAATGTTGGGCTATCTCTTCCAGGATGAAAAAGAAGCTAGAGGCAGCAGAAATGTGGTCCTAGAGAAGGTTGATATTAATTTCATCGACCAAACACGTGAGTAAGGCCAAGTTATTGTAGAAGATGCATAAATCCATTTCTTCATGCCCTCACGAGATACATATTAAATAGAAGGGCAGACAAATCTTTAGGAGTTTATATTTAAAAACCCTTTGGTCGTGTTCTGTTCCAAATACGCTTTAAATGAAGCTATATATATATATATATAGAGAGAGAGAGTATGCTTATAGTATATACCACAACTCCATTCCCCCCCCAAAGAAAAATCAGCATAGCATGATGTTAAAAATCAATGTTTTATCATCAAAACGTTCTTGCTATTAAGAGGAAAGGTCAAATTTCGTTATTTTCAAAAATTGTTTTAATCATTTATAGCACGACCAATATGTAAATTAGTTTCTTTTTTTTTTTTTTTGCTTTCCGTCAGTGATTAACGCTGTGTTTAAGTAATGTGACTGTAGTTAATTTATGTCGCCAGTCGTTTGTTATGCTTGATATCGATTGAAGTACTTGATTTCAAGAACCACTCTTTCGTCCACCGTAACCCCACTAAAGATTTTATCCGCTTTTCTCTTCTCCCTCACAGACTCGCTGTTTATGCCTGCGTTTGTGGAAAGGGAACTAATATTTGCATACGAGACTCAATTCTCGCTCGCACGGGACTTCTTATTTTATAAATTCACACAAGGTCGAATTATTTTTTTCATTGGACATCCGCACGCATGACCACGGAAGTCGGAATAATCCATTTTACATTTAATGGTGGTCACGATCTTTCAACAAGACCTGACACGCCAAGCAAAGTCGCATCTCGTTCCTCACAGTGACTATTAAACAAAACGTAATATAACGTAAGTCAGTTTTTGGTGTTGAAACAACATTAAATGGAAATTTCATGCAAAAATCAGTTAATTCTCCGATTTTAATGACTTTTAGTACTTATTTTCCAATGAAAGAAATTATTTATGCTGAGAGTTTTATAAAATCTTGCTATTTTTTTAAAAATCAGTTACTACCTATCCATTATAATTAACTGCATAAAACCTCTTTAAATACATTGTCTATACCATTTTTTTTATTTATTAGTTAAATGCAGAACTCAATGGGGAATATAAATCATGTAATCTTTTATAATTAGACACCGTTTTCCAAAAATTTGCTCCGAATAGTAAAATAAAAATGCATCAAAACTACTCTTTTTTAGTGTTAATAAGGTTTTAATTGATTTTATAGATATAATTTTAGGCCTTCATATTATGAATAAATAGTATTCGATATATACTGAAATTTTATGAGAATTGTTTCATTTTCTTTTTAAATTTTCAAGCATCTTACATTCTTCCAATAACTCAGTGTCTTCGTTTACTTATTCATTAAAAATTACATGGTTTTATAAATCGAAAATTCATGAGCATAATACAAATAATTTAGAATTAATAATTTAAATATAATTTCTAGTTTTATTTTAAACTGCAAATATTCATTTACGATAGAAACTTACAAGAGACCTACTAAACGGTCATAACCCTTAAAAGGGTTATGAAATGTTGAATTGGGTTATGTTAACATCTGGTCAACATACGCCCAGATTGATGGACAGGCGCTGTAACGCTGACGTAAATTCAACAAGTATTTTGTGAATAATAGTTTTATTCTAATCTTCATGCCATAAATATGTAATAATTGTTTCAAATAAGATTTATTTAACTTTAAATTTGACAAAATAACTCGTGAGATGTATATTTCATTTTTGCAAAAAATTTTAATCCGAGAATTACCATCGCTCAGAACATGACCAAAAATCGATAACTTTTTAAAATTCCAATTTTAAATTCCAATAACTATAACTTCTGTTTAAGATACACACGAATATTTTGCTTAGTAAACATAGTATATTTAACCTATTAGCTTTCAGTTAAGCTTAAATTAAAGTTTCAAGAAAAGTTTCTATTTTTTAAAATTCAATTTAAGTATTATGTATCGAAAATTGAGTGGAGGTATATAATGCATAGCTTAGCGTAGTAGGGTCGCAACTTTATTTCTGCTGACAAATATAAAGCAACTAAAATATTATTTTATCATACATTAAGCCAATAGATTAGAAATGAATTGGAAATCACTGAAGTATATTACCTAACCGGTTTTATACAGGGTGGTCCAAAAGTAGGTGGAATAGGTTTGTGTATCGGTTCCAACAAGAAGGGCATCTTTACATAATGCAAGAAAAGCTCGTGTGTATGTTCATTATCAACCTCCTATGAAATGGATTATTCAGCACGTTCACCTGACTTGACTGCAATTGATTTCTAACTGTCCATCTCCATTTGGACAGCGCTTTTTAAAAAGCTGAGTGGCCGAGTGTAATTTTTAATTTTTATCAATTCTGTACAGGAATGAATTCCTTCATAATTACTATTACTCTTGTACTTTTGATAATTTTATAAGGACTTCATTAAAACTGGCTGAAATAAGATAAAACAATCGTAATATATTTTTATCTATAGAATATGATGTGAAAATAGCTGTACTTTTATATATCGTTAAACCTTGGCATGTTATGCGTTATTAAATAATATATTTAACTTTACACTTGAAAGATATTGGGCTTCTTTTAGACGTACAAATTCCCATAATTATAATGTAAAATTAATTCTGATTATGAGCTCAGTTAATAAAATCACTGTTATTTATTTATTCATTTAATATCAAATTAACCTGACAGATAAGAAAAAAAAATAACAATTCTATAACAAAGACTATTCCTTAGATTTCCGTTTCTGATATTCATGATGAACTAACATGTTTGGTCTAGAAGATTATCACAACTTAAGATTTTCACCACACTCCTTATATTCTGTGCCAGTTGAGCACATCGATGTTTCGTAAAAGTTCTTTTATGTGACGTATTCTTTCAGGGCTTAGGCGATCATATCCCTCCACATATTTCTGTGCCTTGCTGCTCCTGATCTACTTGGTTGTTGTTTCTCCCAAACCCTACTCAGCCGTACATTTGTTTAAGCCCATAAAGTGTGTCACAGGTTTCTTCTCTCTCATATTCCATCTGTCTGTCCTGTGAATATCAGTTTCCTGAAAACTTCTACCTCACAATGTGTTCCAGAAACTCATACTGTCTCTTCCTGATTTTAAGTATTATTTTCTTTGTTTCAGTTCTCTCCAATACCTCATTGGTGCAGACATATTCAGACAACATTCTCAGAATCCTTCTGTATAACAATTCTGTTGCATCATGACTTTCCTTCAAATTTGAGATATATGGCAGTATTCGCTGCCATATAGGATGCTAGATACTACATAACAATTCAGTTGCAAGTTTTGGCTTACATCACTTAGGACTGTATAGTGAGTGTGACACTCAACGTTTGTCCAATAAATTGGGTCTTGTACCACAAGTAAGCTATGTTTTGAAAATAATTAGGAAAGAAATACATTGCGTAATGGTTAGCAAGTATGTCTTACTGGATCAATTAAAACTGTATAGTGAGTTAGGTTATCTCTGGTTGTTCCACTCCTCTTCCCCTTCATGCCATATATAATCTAGTCTTAGGAAATCATTGTGACACTTCAATGTGGAGTAATGGGTTGAAAGGTTGATTCGATAGATCAATTAGAACTGAATGTGTTAGAACTTCATTAGGTGTCCCATCATTTCGATTTCGACACCCAACTAAGCTATATTTATAAAACCATCATTAATCGCTGTAAAAATCTTCACTTAACGACTTGATATATCTCTTAGTGAAGAACTACTTAATATATTTTTTTTGGAAATCCACATATACTGAGATATATTCGTGTTATTTTATTGTACGTATTTATCTGCCTGTTGGTGCAGAGTATCTTGTTTTCCGTTTCAGACGCTTCCTATCTTTCTTTGTTACTTTCCATAACAACAGGATTTGTTCCGCGCAAAATATTATCCAATAACAGAACACTTCATTATCCACTTCTTTACGCTCCATTATCCTGTTCTTGAACAGTCATTATATTATTTCCGAACCTTCATTCGTCTATTCTATATTTCGCATTACTTCGTTCCCAAACGTTCATTATTCAATTCCAGAATACATGATTGGTGAACAACTGAACAGTTCAGTGCTCTGTAATACATTATTTCCCATTATGACCAACGTTAACCAATGTAATTTGTTTTGCTCCGCGGTTGCTTGCAGTGACGTGGGTCCGTAAAATAGGCAAAATATATTCATAATTTTTGTGCATGAAACAGTACGTATAAAAAGCACGTGTACCGGCGTGTGTTTATATGTAGCAATATGAGCTAGCACTTCATGTGAATCAATAGCTAACTTATCTTTTTGACTGTATATAAAGATCCAGTTTACAAAATGCCTGTTTGAGATAAAAAAGACAAAAGGTACTTCACTGCAAACTTTTAAAAATGTGCAATATCTCTAAGGATTGTATTTTATATATATATATATATATATATATATATAGTTATAGTTGTCAGTCCGTAAACGGTGAGGATAATCCAACAAGATTACCTTAATATAAATTATTAATAGGTAAATCCATATAGAGAGCTCGATGGGTGTTAACCAAAACGATATGAAGTTTATAAAGGAAAACTCAACACGTCATGTTAGTTATAACCTATAGTTCATTACAATGAGATCAAACAACTCATTTCATCAGAGCGTTTTACAATATTCCTTCATCTGGCATAAAATTTCTGCCGGAATGAGCTTTTTCTTAAAATAAAGAGGGGACATGATAAAACTAATAATAATAATAAACATAAGATTACAAACAAATAATTAAATGACAATATTTGTGAGGGGAAGAAAGAAAGAAAGAAATGAAGGAACGGGAGGGAAGGGGAGAAAGAGATATAGTCCCAAATTTGGGTAGTATTCGTTTGAAGTTATTTGACTGTATTAGATGATATGACCTCTGAAAAAATCCAATTCCCCTGAACTTAGGCGTATCTTTGACCCCGTCAGGTCAACCCACTCAGTTATATTAACTTAAATCTACATATACATATGCATAAATTCCCACATATACTTACTCTGTGATTTTGTTTAATTTTACATATCCACTGATTTCTTTTTTATCTTTTTAGGTTTTAGCGTTTTCATACTCATACATATATACTCTTCATAAGCACAGGGCTTCCGTGCGTCCCCGTACCCTCGCATATCAGTCAGTTAAGTGCCATACGTGTAACACGCTTGGGCGATCATGTCTCGATAGAGACATGACTGACTGGGTAGAAGATTATCCCGCAGTAGGTTGCCATTGCTTTCTGCAGTAGACTGGTTGCCAGCCAAGGATTTGAACCCAATCTCTCCTGTTATTTAACCCATAACTGGAAGAAAGAGACGGATTAATACCTTTCCCAAGGGTATTTGCGCTTAAGTGAATGCAATGAATTCAGCTGGAATTCAAACACTGCTCCCCGATTTGTCGTTCCGAGCCGATATCCACTGCACCACAACGCACATCATTTGACGTATTCTCAATCTCGCATATATTTATATATACGAGATAATTAAGTACATATTTAAGCCCACATACCCAAACACACCCATATATATATATATATGCATCCATATATGTGCAAACGCACACCAACATGATCATATATGTAACTTTTACAAGTTCACTAGTAGTTTACTATGTCCCCATGTATAAGGAACCTGTATAATGACCCAGTGCATTTGTGCTCGTTTACTTTCTAAATTAATTGGTAATATTCTTTAAATTTATTTTGTAATTCGTAATATATATTATTCCTTCTTACTCTCTATTAATACCATTTTACTTCATTTGGGTGTTGATTTATCTATATATTGGTGGAAATACATCACATTAGGGAAGTTAAGGTTCGAGCTTGCATAATTGATTTTATCTAAAGTTGATATACATCGCCTCTAATTAGGTTTTATCACATGACGGAAATAATATCTATTTTACTTAATTGTGTATGCTCCTACCTATAGAATACACATCTTTTTAGGTGCCCATTTTTCGTACATTAATGCATCTAATGATACACATTACATAAAACATGATACATAAAAATGTGATACATAATACATATGAATTTTCACAAGTTTTCTAGGATCATGCATAAGTTTAAGTAGATCCATTTTATCTTTTATAAATAGACATATATCGCCTCATATTTGGGTGCCTCATTTCTCCCGGCGAAGTGTTTATGTTGAAGTCAATATTTTGAGTATTTTCATTTTATAGTTTGGGGCAGGATATTTCTTTCACATATATGTGTACTAATCATAATAAGTTATCGTTTGTCTAGATTGGTATGTCCTTCTACTGAATGGTGGGTTCTTACCTTCTTTACAATTGATCTGCACATTTTACCAACTCATGACCTATCAGTTTAGGAGGGTTGGTAAGGGTGTCGGAAGGTGGTGATTCCGGGATTTTATATGTCGGAGAGTTTAAATTTATTTCTATTGTAAATTATATCGTTTCTCTGATTTAATAATTGGCTAGATTCTCTAAACTTGATAATATATATATGAAATGTGTATGTATGCATATATATATATATATATATGAAATGTGTATGTATGCATATATATATATATATATGAAATGTGTATGTATGCATATATATATATATATATGAAATGTGTATGTATGCATATATATATATATATATATGAAATGTGTATGTATGCATATATATATATGAAATGTGTATGTATGCATATATACATATATATGAAATGTGTATGTATGCATATATACATATGAAATGTGTATGTATGCATATATATATATGAAATGTGTATGTATGCATATATACATATATATGAAATGTGTATGTATGCATATATATATATGAAATGTGTATGTATGCATATATATATATGAAATGTGTATGTATGCATATATATATATGAAATGTGTATGTATGCATATATATATATGAAATGTGTATGTATGCATATATAAACATATGAAATGTGTGTATATATATATATATATATATATATATATATATATATGCAATTTGTTGCCTATATTTTTCAAATATTCTATATGCATGGTATTTATTTGAAGGCTCTGAATATTAGTGATAGAGCTGACATATTCATATAGATATTTAAGAGTTTGTGACCCTTGAGTTCAGGCTCTTGTGATCGTCAACTCAGACGATCGCAAGACCGTGGAACCTAGGGCCACAAACTCACACACACACACACACACACATATATATTTTATAAGCGTTTCACCCCGAGCAAGGCATATCACTGCCACTCCTGCGCAGGGGGCTACATAGAGTGGAGAAAGGATGATTAAATATAGGAACTGTCAGAGGGTGGGTGATAGGCGGGTAGGGATACCGAGAATGGTTAAATATAGGAAATGTCAGAGGGTGGTTGATAGGCGGGTAAGGACACCGAGAATGAGGGTTGGGTAGATGAGTGTTCTGAGAATAATTGGGAGTTAGAGTGATAGGAGGTGTCTATTGACCCTACATTTAAACACCTGGAGATTGTAGCTGTCAGGAAAGCAGAATTGTGGAAGGAAGTTCCACAGGCGGGAAGCCCGAGAAAAGAAGCTGTGGGAGTGGAATTTTCAGTTACATCTTATCTGCTTAACTGTAAAAGGGTGGGACCTAGTTGTTAATCAGGTATCTCGTGTAAATTCCTACTTAGGCAGCACCAGTGCTCTAAGTTCATCGGAGCAGAAGCCATGAAAGTACTTGTATTAGAGGCACAGGGAAGTCACATCACGCCGGTGAGAGAGGGGTTGCAGCCGGTCTGAAACAGTGCGATGAGTCAAACGTCTCCATTTTATATTTCCATGTCGGACATTAACGTTATTATGTTCTTTACTTTATTTTGTCGTCTTCTCAACCTATAATGGTTAATTGGGCACTGTCTTTCGGTAAAATATCACCTTGATGCTATTCACTTTGACAGAAATTCAGATACATGTAGTACAGTTTGGATTTCGTGACGAAAGCTCCAAATTTAACATTTCTGAGTATTTGTGTCTCAATCGTAGGACATGTCAGCGGATTCTGAAAGAGTTATATGTTGTAACCCGTCCAACTGACTCGTGATTGTGACGTTATACATCTATTTATAAATCCAGAAGTGCTCGCTCAACACGGCGGCCTACATCAGGTTTCTTGATGAGGATGTGCTACCCTCGATCAAAAGGATGTCTGATGGAAGAGACTGACTGGTAACCTGAATTATACCACACACGCAGAAGAACCCAATGTTGGTTGTCAATTTATGGAACCATATTACCCCTTATCCTTTGGCGCCTAATTCCACAGACTGGAACTAACATGATTGTGTGGGGCACAGTTGAGGAAGAGGCTAACAGAACTCCTTTCAAAAACAGACGAAATGCAGTCAAGGATTATGCCAGCAATATAAACAAGTAGAACGTCCAAAGAGATGCAAGAGATTCCGAAGTTGTCAAGAAGCCGTGGTTGAAGCCAATAGCGATTTGATTGAATATATGTAACCTTCAGTATCTGAAGATATTTTTACGTAATTTTGTCAAATATATTTAAAATTAGATGGCTGTATTAATTTCATTTAAGCATAATTTAGACAATTCTTTCATAGCATCTTGAGTGTGTGTTTGTGCGCGCGCACGTGTGTAATCAAAAACGAGACAAAAGAAGTTAAAAGAAATATTCCTCTACAATGTGACAACTAAATGGAGGAGAGCACTCCGAACAATATATCTATTGCATATAAACGTATGAAAGACAATTGAATCAGAAAAAAAGATTTATTATATAAATATGACAAATTTAAATTTGAAATATTTTATCAAACTTCATGAGCGAAATATATAGAAATGTTTACTGACATTGTAAACAAATTGTCTTAATAATGTAGACTGTAGAATGTTCTTTAATTTCCTTTTCTATCTTCTACGATCTTTAGGACATTAAATGCAGTACCGAACATGTTTGTTGTCATTTTTCAAAATTTCCAATATTTCATTAACGTTTAGTAATATGTTCAATATTAGCGTCCTCATCGCCTTGTGATGAATTTGTTATATATAAAAGATACTGTTGCCTCATTCCAAGTGTACAAATTACAAATAAACAAAATAACCACGGCATCCTTTACCCGTTCGTTGGTGCACACATGAGTACGAAGAACCTCAACCTGACGTTAATAAAAACGATATAACTTTTAATTAATATAAGAGAAATTGGAACAATAGCAGTCAAGTGCTGATACCTACTGACTAGTGGCCAAAACAACTATAAAAACGTCTGTATAGTAAACTGTTGAGTCGGGGTGCTTAGTATAACATCAATCAGCTAAGTAAAACATGTATATTTGTATTAATGTTATATATAATCAAGCGGCGTTTCAATGACCAATATAGATGTCAAATCTGCTGTTCCACATACGATTGTGTATTCAGATATTTTTATAAGAATATCCGAATACAAAACCCTCACAACATCACATTTCATTTAATGAGTTAAACGGAAATATCTCCTACAGATTTTCCTCACATACACATTTAATCATTACCTAACGTTACTATCCGACATACACTTAGACAGGCGTCTCTACATATACAACCATGCACTTACATATTTTCCGCTCAAAAATATTCCTCAAATATATATTTAAAATTTCCCATTGATTTAATACGTGTAATAATACTCGCGCACACATATTTTCTTCCGAAGTATTCAACACGCATACACTAAAATATATCTACTATTTTAATATATTAACACATATCTGACAAAAAAAAAATACTCAAAAAATCATACCAGCATACTGTCTCTTGTTTTTACTTTCTTTTTTCACTGTCTCAGAAGCTTTAATAAAAACAAATATTTTAGATTGAGGTAGGTTTCCTATTTGTTTTCTTTTATTCTATCATCTTGTCAGATTTTTATCCATATGTTCAACTTTATATATAAGGTGTGTGATCTAGCCAAAATTTACAGCTTTTATTTGTAATTTGTACACTTGGAATGAGGCAACAGTATCTTTTATATATAACAAATTCATCACAAGGCGATGAAGACGCTAATATTGAACATATTACTAAACGTTAATGAAATATTGGAAATTTTGAAAAATGACAATAAACATGTTCGGTACTGCATTTAATGTCCTAAAGATCGTAGAAGATAGAAAAGGAAATTAAAGAACATTCTACAGTCTACATTATTAAGACAATTTGTTTACAATGTCAGTAAACATTTCTGTATATTTCGCTCATGAAGTTTGATAAAATATTTCAAATTTAAATTTGTCATATTTATATAATAAATCTTTTTTTTCTGATTCAATTGTCTTTCATACGTTTATATGCAATAGATATATTGTTCGGAGTGCTGTCCTCCATTTAGTTGTCACATTGTAGAGGAATCGGCCGTTTTATATTTCTACATTCCGACCTTCTTCAGGTGAATATAATTTTAAACAAAGGAAATAGAATACTATATATATATATATATATAAGCTAACCTCTGGGCTTAAAATATTTTCTCTTTCTCTTTTTTTTAAGGTGTCGAAGAATGTATGCCTTAAAATGACTTGTTGAAAATTCCTATTTCCCCTCTAAATTTACAGATAAAGAAAAGATATATATATATATATATATATATATATATATATATATATATATAAGCAGAATTCTTTTTTAAGCCAATGCGTTTTGTGCTGTGATATAATTTAAATTTTCAATTTTATTATAAATAAATATCTAGGAACAAAATATTGTTGGTTAAAAAGCCTCATAAATATTTATAAGATTAACAGAAAATTTTAAAGATTTAAAATCATAGTTCATGTTTGAAGAAAATTTTTTATTCGACGTATAATGCTATGAGCTGTTAAAATGATAGAATTTAACTATTAGTTTCTTTTTTTTTTGTTTGTTATTTTAGATATGTTTTATTTTGTTGTATAGGAGAGTATTTTTTCCAATTAGGAAGGATGAGTTTAGGAAAACGTCGTGGCGCAGATAATTATTTGGCTTATATTTGATGGCGGTGCTTCGAGAATATTCTTTATGAATAAATTGTTTTCTATTTTGATAAATATGAGGATTTTAAATGGAAATTGTTGTTGAATTAATTTGTGTACAATCAGTACAATAGTTAAATTATCATTTGAGGTTTGTGTACTCATAGATACTTCCCTTCAATATTTTGTATGTTTCCTCAATGTATTATAATGGAAAATTTTGGCAACTTACTTTAAATATGCCTACCTCCGTAATATAACATTTACAATTTAAAAAAAAAAACTCTTCAAATATGTAATCTTTAAATATTAAATAGTTTAAATTAATCTCATAAACATTTATCATCACTCTTTTTAATAACCAAAAATATATAATTCTAGAAACCATATTTAAAACGTTTTCTGATTTTTGCGTTGGTAATGTCAGTCACGGAAGGAAATGCTGAAGCAAAAGAAAAAGTTTTCCGCATGTCTTTTAAAACTTAGCACATATTTGATATATAGTACTGTGCAAAAGTATTAGGGCAAGAACTATTTTATTTTTGAGGATGCATATTGACAGAAAGTAAACAATTTAATTAAACTAATTTTATTTTATTTACTCGACAAATGCTTTAACAAGAAAAATACTTTTTGCAAAAAAAAATTATATTTAGTATAATAGCCTTTTGCTTCGTTCACAGATTTCATTCTGTCAGGCATTGACATCAAACGCTTCTTCAATATATCTAATTGTATCTCCTGCCAAGCAACTTGTATTTGTTCCCAAAATGTGCCTTGCAAAGTAACATTATATTTATCAATTTTTTTTATCCAAAAGAACCCATAGATGTTTAATAGAGTAGTTTCGAAAAAATTGTTTAATAGAAAAAAAGAAAAATAAATATAACTTCTTATTAATATATACCTTTTACACCTATTTTTAAATAATCACTATTTATTAGTAATTCTTTTGGCTTTCCACCCTGTATTTGAATTTCAGTGAGGTTTTGAGGAAAATCACCCATTTCCTAATATTTTGCACACTCCCGGTAGTGTGCAAATGTTTAAAAAAGAGGGGTTATTTTAAACTTTATTTTGATGCCTCATCAAAGATAAAATAGTTCTTGTCGTAATATCGCCCGGTTCACACTCCACCCATGTCTATTGAACAGGTGAAGAGGCTCATCCCTTGTTTCCTGTTTAGGTTATGGTTTCCGGTTTTTCTCTTTTCCAATCTTTTCACTCTTACGTAGCCCCCTGCGCATCAGTGGCGCTTTCGCCTTGCTTGGGGTGATATGATTAAAAAAAAAATACTTTAGCACAGTGCTATATATATATATATATAATATTTTTAGGTCATAATCAAATTTCACCATTACCCAGTTGTATTGAAAAAGTGCTCAACCTTTATATTGCAGAACATTTGAATTTTTTTTGTTTGAAAATGAGTTAAAATATGCATATTGGTTTTAGATTTTCGGTATCTTCAGGCGATTTATAATGGGAGATTTTGCAACGCTTTTCAATCGTCTATGGAATTTTAAGAACACAAAACCGGAAATTTTATACAAAAAAAAATTTCGAAATTAGGTAGCAGTTACTTAAAGATCTTAAAACACATTTATCAAAGTTAGTGTGATCACAAGGTGTACGTAGTAGTGTAAATTACACCTGGAAATTACTTCTGACTTTTTATTTATCTGATTGTTCTTGAAAAATATTGGCTATTTTTTTAACGGTTTAAATATTTAACTTTCTATTTTTTATTATACACCATGTTATGTCAACGTCTTTTCCATTTTTTAATTTCCACGTTTGGTTAGATAGTTTGGTACACTTATATATAACATTTACATAATGCAGAATATTGTTCTTACCTTTGTTTTCGAAGTTGTACGAAGTTTCGGCCATTGTACACTCCAGGCTTCTTCGGGTTCTAGGAATTTCGAACCGAACTATTTAATACGATCATTTTGGTATATAATTCTCATCTGTTTGTACGAAGCCTCTTTGGTATTTTTGCGATCGCCCAAGTATGCACTTAACTGACTGAAGATATAGATGAATCTACAGGACTCGTTTCTTTTTTTTCCGGTTGACTAAATGTCTTATTCTGAATAGCTTACTAAGTATCGATATGTATAAGTAATTGAAAAAATAGACAAGGAGAGAAAGAAATCAAATCAGCAGTTTAAAATAAACAAAAATTACAGCTAATCGTGAAACTCGGAGAAATGCGTACACGATAAATCAGACAAAACTTTCCTGTTGCTTTATCTTAGTATTGGAATTTTGAAAAAGTTATCTATTCAACCCATGATTGGCTGTTTAATAATGAAATCGCTTTTAGCACCATTAACCATTTAGTAGTCGAACATACTAATTTAAACTTACCTATTTCTACAAAAGTGACGAGGGTGGACGTTATATTATTATTGTTGCTTTGTTTGATAGATTCGACATAGCTTCTGCATTTTACGGTCTTGCTCGACGGGAGTTGCGCTCAGATGCAGATAAAAATCTTAGAACGCTAACGACACATTGAAAATTTTCAGAGAGCCAAAATTACGGAAAGAAATATTTATTATCACTCTACAAAATGCATTTGATTATAATATAGAATCGATCACCCCACTTTATATTATATATATATATATATATATATATATATATATATATATATATATATATATATGTGTGTGTGTGTGTGTGTGTTGCCTCTCCGCATCCCATCCTAATCCAATAGAGACATTCTACTTTGGTATACATAGCTATGAAAGTGATGAGGTTAGACGTTTTGTAATTGTTGCTATGCAAGTTCATCATATATTTTTTCTCCTTATTCCTTAAACTACCCTAGTGAAACCGGCAAATCTGCTCGTTTTCTATAAACAGCACAGGTATTCAGTATATTTTAATTGCTTACAAATATCTCCTATCGACGATATATTTTTACGATGTTTCCTGCAATTTAACATATCTAAGATTGACTTATGATGCATTTTATCTCAGCGTTTATTCTTAAATATACAAGAGTAAAGTAGTTAGATTGTTTTAAGATTTCGAACGTGTACACATAAATAAAAAAATTAAGAATGCTAATATAGATAAGTTCTTATTCATACTTCAGCGTATTTCTAAATGTCGTATGTTTTGAATTTTATTGTTTATATAAACTTTCGGCTACTTCGTGATATATATATATATATACATATAGGCTGCGGAAATCTATATAGTGTACAAGCTAAGCCAATTTTAATTTCGATTTTCGAAATGCTGGTTTTTATATTCTTGTATGGTGGTATCTGATTTCAAAGGATATCTCAAAACTTTGGTTCTCACTACAAATACAAAGTAATCTATGTAGAGATTTACGTAAAGAATAAAAATTACAAGGAGCGATGAGCAACAAAATATAGACGGATAAATATATGTGGCGATATATAGATTTAAACGAATGTGGATTGATTCAAAGTTATTTGGAAATACAGTGAGAGAAACAGAAAGTAAAAACTTACAAATTTAGATTAATAAACTAGTGTATGCTGATATAGATAAATTAATTGAAACTCATAGGATTACCCAGCTAGATAAATATGATGAAAGCTATAAATTAGAAATGAAAAGAGATATTATGATAATCTCGAATCTTAATTTTTCAGTGTAACATTTTACAAACATATTTCGTATTACGTGTGTTGACATTTGCACAATTTTCTAAAATCGATATTAATATTTCAAAATATCGTTTCTTACTTTCCACACAATTAAGATCGTCCAAAATTTAAATGCAATATCAACCGTTACATTCTATATCATCAGTTATTTTCTATCCTTACTCTTTCTTCTCACTTTATATTTTTTTCAGACTTTGTGACCGCCAATTCTTAGCTGTGTTGTCTTGCTTAGACTGATTTGCTTTTCAGGAAAGTAAAATTAACATTCAACTATAATTTATCCTACGGTAGTTAGGGTAGTCATAATATAGACCAAGCTATGATATTTTTTTCAATTTAATAATGGATAATTCCGTTTGAATGTGTGTCAAGAGGACTTATTAAGGTATATATACGAAACAACAGAATTGTTTGTATAAGAATCTAATAATCATAATCAAGGCTATGTTAAAGGAGCCAATATTTTCCCCATGATTTTAAAGTCTGCTCCGGTAAAATGAGAAAAATTGTTAAATTTAAATCTTATTTCGTACACTTTTACCCGTATTCATTTTTCTAGATGTTAATTATTTTTTTTAAATGTGATATATCTGAAAATGTAATAATTAACGTAACACATAAGAGAAAGTGGTATTTAACGTGAATGCCGAAAGTGACATTGTGAAGAGAATTTGTTAACTACAAAATAGCGACTGCATTGTCATCATTCGTATACTGGTATTCAGTCAGTTACGTGCCATACGTGATACACGCTTGGGCGATCATGTTTCGAAAGAGACATAACTGACTGGGCAGAAGATTAATCCGCAGTACGTTGACATTGCATTCTGCTGTAGACTGGTTGCCGACCAATGCTATAGAACCCAATCTGTCTTGTTATTTAACTCATAACTGGAAGGAATAGAGGGATTATTACCTTTCCCAAGGGTATTTGCGCGTGAGTGGCTGCAATGAATTCGGCCGGAATTCGAAATCGGCTCTCCGATTTCTCGTTCCGAGCCGATATCCAATGCACCACAACGCACATCCTGGTATTAAGTATCTCTAAAAAAGTCTATTAAAGCTATTAAAAATATCCTATATTAATTACAGACTGATGGAAATCACGCATTTCAAAAGAGATTTATAGTCACTTTGAGATTTTTTAAAAGAAGTGCATTAACTTGATACATCTACAATATTTAAAAGATTCACTAAAACTATATCATGATTACATTCGTTTTCTTGAATTAGATCATTTAGTTTTCATTTTCTTCGTAATATACTCGTAATCTTAATTTCTGTTCGCTACTTTCTAAATAGCTACAAACTCTGTATCACCGTACCGCTAGTATTAACTAGGTACCTCCAGTCAAATCGATTAAAAAAACAGCATAGTATAAATAAAAAAGGTCCCAAACATAATAAACAAACTTTTTCAGTCAAAATGTTTATATTACTATTAAAAAGACAGATCAAAGTAATTTTTAATTATTTTAAAAATATTTAATCCCTTCTGAAATTTTCGAAAACTTATCAGAAAGTTTTGTTTTGATTTGAGATAGCGGTTAAAAAACAAAAAAAACAAAACGATACGACTGTTTTGCAATGGAAATGTATTGATTGCATGACCCACTTTTTTTGGTGACAAACATATTAATTGGAAATTCCCGCAAAAATCACATCATTGTCAGATTTTAATAAGACTTTCGATACTCATTCACAAATGAATGAAATTAATTTTGAATCTTGATAACCATATTTTCTTTTTACCTTTGTTACCCACCTCCACGTAAATCCATGAAGTCTTAATAAATTTTATATTTATGTCTAACTTTTGTTTTTTTTTAGTTCAACGCTGGACTCATTGGGGAATATAAATCATCTATTTTTTTATTTTAAGCTTGCAATCATTATCTGAAAATCTTCTCCGAAAATTAAAATAAAAATGCAGTAAAACTCTGATATAATTTAATTTGATAAGCTTTTTATTGCTGGAATAAATAATAAATATTAAGGACATAATCTGAAGAAGAAAAACAATTTCAATTAATATTAAAATTTTAAAAGAATTGTTTTCATTATATATTATTATTGCTATTATTAAATAATTTAATAATATATAAAGATTTAAAAATGTTTTTAAAACCGGAAAGAATTGATTTCGAGTAGACTTTTTAGTTAAGAATGATTTATTATATTGCCTATCTGAAATTGAAAAGATTAACAAAAGTCTTTCTGTAGAAATATTTTAAATCAATTTTTAAAAAAATGTGTGCAAATATGTTTATTTTGATGAAGTACGATGTTCCATTTGATTAAGTATTTTTGTCGCATAAGAATCATAATATATTTTCATAAAAATTAAGACATTTTTACCTTCCTTTAAACTCAATAACTTATTTATCAATAGCATAATATAACTTAGTTCGGTTATTTTAATTTCATTTTTTCTAATTAAATTAAAATTATTTTAAAATAAATTTAATTTTTATTTATTTATTTATTTAGAAAGCATATTCAAATGTCTGGCTATAAATATAAACTAAAATTCTATGAATATTATATAATTGATGACAATATTATGTCAAATGTTTAATATTACTATTTTGTTAAAAAAACACAAAAATTAAAATTTGAAAAGGTTGTATTAACCTAATTAGAAATATGGCAGTTTTTGGCGTTACTCTTTTAGCGGCCTTGAGAAATTCCAGCTATCGTATATTTTGTCACCCCGATAACGCAGATAAAAGTGGGCTACCGGAGATAAAAAAATATTGTAAATCTCTAACAGTAACCAATTATTACTTGATTGAAATCAGATAAAAGTAAGTTTGAATTTTAAACATTGACTTTAAATTTAAATTTAGCGACTGAAAATGTGTAAAGGTGCCTAGTATTAATTGTACTATTCATGTGTTCTTATTGCTCAATAGTATTACACTGTGTGAACTGTAATTTGATGGGTTACAACTTTATCATTTTTAAACCCCGGTTCCGTTTCAATGACGGAACTTGAAAAATTTCGAAACTGAGCAGTACCAAGATGAGGGACTGTTTGAAAATAGGTGGTGTAAATTTTGAGGTACAAATGAAGGAAAGAATAATTGGTTGCAATTGAAATTCGGAGAGCTGGGTTCCAATTTTAGTTGGATTTGTTATATTCACATATGCGAAATACCGTTGAGAAAGCTAAA
The DNA here is from genome assembly GCA_037127315.1 of Ascarosepion bandense. Lineage (NCBI taxonomy): Eukaryota > Metazoa > Mollusca > Cephalopoda > Sepiida > Sepiidae > Ascarosepion > Ascarosepion bandense. Next base: position 1,854,121 of record JBBBDQ010029185.1, on the reverse strand, counting down.
AATACCACCTCCTATGACCTGATTAGTTGGACATGTTTCAATAACTAATTTTATTCAAATAATTTTTTCAATCTAAATTCTTTCTGGATTTAAATCATCGACAAACGTTTAATACACCGTCAAAAACGAATACCAATCAATTGATCCTAATTTAAATGTTTTACAGATTTTGCAGATATAGTGTAATATAGATGCGAAAAAAGAATTTTTACCTACTCAAGTGTCACAACAGAATGTTATAAATTTCAGTGTTATTGGGCAAAAAAATGTAAATTTTTTTCTAATCGTTTGCTTTTAATTCGCATTATGCCTTTGTGAAATTAATGAATTAATTTCTTTTTTGCTCTATGACTTCCTCTATATTGCACCAACATTATGAATCATATATGCTCAGAGTGAGTTCTGTATGAATCCTCTAACACCTTAGAGCACTTTTTTTTAATCATTTCACCCCAAGCAAGGCATTCCACTGTCACTATTGCGATTGGGGCTACATAGGGGAATGTAAATAGAAAGAGTGGTTAGATATAGGAAATGTCAGAAGGGGGTCATAGATACTTGGGTGGGTGAGAAGAGTGTTTGAAAGAATGGAATCGAGTTAGTTTGTTAGGCGGTGTGTATTGATCTTACATTTAAACTCCTGGAGATTGTAGCCGTCGGGGAAGCAGTCACGTGGAAGGAAATTCCACAGTCATGAAGTGCGAGAAAAGAAACTGTTGGAGTAGAAGTTGCGGTTGCATTTTATCGGTTTCAATGTAAAAGGGTGGGATCTAGTTGCTAATCTAGTATCTCGTGCAAACTCGAACCTAGGGGGCACCAGTGATCTAAGTTCATCGGAGCAGAAGCAGTGAATATATCTATAGAAGAGACAGGGAAGCCACGTCGCGCCGGTGAGAGAGAGACTGCAGGCGGTCAGCTAAGTCGGTATCGATCATTGGTTATCATTGGTGCCCAAAGTTATTTGAAGCATGACTGCTCATTAACCATGTTGAAAATCCGTACATCATTGCATTGCGTAGTCTTAATACTATTCGATATGTTGTGCGTGCTTATCGAGAAAAATATTGCAACACCTTTTTTGGTGAGCGGACAGAATTCACTTAAGATAATGGAAACACTGAAAATTTTCAATCGTTTTTAGAAAAAACGAATTATTTCATATCGTCTTGTTCATTGCTTATTAAAAACTTTGGCCGACGAACAGTTATAAATAATCAACATTTATCCCATTTCATCTATCAACAGAAGTGATCATTTTTCAACTACAGCAGAAATAAGGTTACTGCCGTTAGATTTTGCTATTTATGTAATACACAATTTGTCTAATTCCCTTATTTCACCGATTAGATTATCAAAGGTAGGACATTTCTAAGAAGCTATCATCAGCGTGTTTGACAAAGTTTCGGAAATGGATTCAAAAGAAGAGTGCAACTGAAGATGGAATTCACTACATCCTCTCTAAAATCTAAATCGTGATTCAAGAATAACATTTCCTTTAGACAGCTAAGCGTTGTTTGAAATACGTGCTATTGCAAGATAATTACTTCCTGTATGGAACCTTTGATACAACACATACGAGGTCTGGTAAACGGTCCCTTGCCACATATCCTGAACTTTGTTCGTCTATGATTCCTCTGTAATTTAATCTGCGACAATACATATTTAACGCAGTTTGATCGCTTCGAAATGGACTAACCAAAAGGATTTATTCGGATTAAAATATTGTCCTATGAAATGCATTAAAACGTAATATTTTTGTTGTTTTCCCTTCTTCTATCCAATTCTTAATATCGTTGCGCAATGGAGAATTTAGAGTTGAAAATAATTTACAACTTTGTTGAAAGATTTTACAGTTTTGTCACGAGTGTGTGGACGTTTTATTGTATTTTTTTCTGTTCCTTTAATATTTCGGCATAAAAAATACATCGTCGGTTTTATGAGTCCAACTGAAAATAATATATGTAACAGAAAACAACGAATTTAAAGTAATTATATGCATGTATTTACAATAGGGATTTCATGGCTAGGGAATTTGAATGAAAGGAAAACCCATTGAAACGATAATTCGCTCTATTATTATAGAAACCTTTGTGTGTGTATATATATATATATATATATATATATATATATATATATATATATATATATATTAGTTAAAATATTCTCAGCCAGATTAGATATGGATCAACTAAGATTACGTATCAAAAAAAGAGTGTGTATGAAGTACAGAGAATATTTGTTTAGAATTTAAAACATAAATATGTTATATCACTACAAAATCACCATTTTGTTTCGACGCAAACAGTGCCTTATAACGTGATAGTGAATTCATGTTGTAGAGAGTTAAGTTTAAAAATTAGTCAAAAACACCTTATTCATGGAGACACTGTTATGTACATAGTTTGGCTAGGTTTTAACATTGGTTACTCTTCAACTTGAATTCAAGATCACATAAGACACGGTTAGTGTCGAAACAAAACGGCTATATTTGTAACGATATAACAGTGTTATAAATTCTAAATGAGTGCGTGTGTGTGAGAGAGAGACAGACAAGTGTATGCTAGATCAAAAATTGCTCAATGAACTGAAATTGTTGCGGGAATATATCAAATTAAAGACACCACTTACATGGTACCTAGGTTTCGACCCCGCAGGTGTCTTCAGTCAATATATATATATATATATATATATATATGAAAGAGAGCCTTATTTTTTGTAATAATTATGTCGAGTACAGAAGATATATATATATATATATTTTTTTTTTAAACCTATACTTTTAAATATAAGAGACAATGAATGTATATTATGTTTAATCATGAGCCGTTCTAAATGTATTTTGGCTTTAATTTCAGTTGAAAATAAATGATAAAATTCTCCAACATTTGCATAATTTTTTATTAATTTGGTTCTAAGCTTTCGGCTCACATAAGCTATCTTCAGAGAGGTCATCAAGACGGTAACCCAATAACATCCACCATCACCGACGATTTATTTTGTGTTAACATAAAGCTTCACTAGGCAACGGCAATAGTTACCAAAAATAACAAACGCAGTTCGAAAATTTGCGGTTCTATGACGTCATCTCACCCGCTTGCTCGGTCGCTATTGCCCACCGGAACCATTTCTTCCGGCTCTATCGAAGCTTCTCGTCAAATCAAAACAGGCGCCTTTTCACCTCAGCACGGAACAAGTGTAAAAAAGTACTGAACGAAGCCAAGAGGGCGTTTGCTACCAGAATTAGGCAACGCGTAGCATCCTCTAAGTTTGGCTCCAAAGATTACTGGTGTCTCTGCAAAAGCGTGCTCAGCAGGAACAAGACTTCAATACCCCCACTAATCAATGAATTTGAAGTTCTCACCTCTCCAGCCGACAAAGCTGAATGCTTTGCTCGTAAATTCTCAACCAACTCGACACTGGACTCGTTAGGAATACCTACACCAGACTTCCCACCCAGAACTAAGGCTCAACTAAATAACGTCCACATTTCACCCTCGCTGGTCGCCAAGATAATTGCGCAACTTGACCCACACAAAGAGAGCGGCGGTGACGGAATCCCAGTCATAGTACTGAAGAAATGTGCCCCAGAACTCTCCTCTGTCCTCTCTAAACTCTATAACCTCTGCCTATCTGCTTCCTGCTTTCCTGCCTGTTGGAAGTCCTCCTGCGTAGTACCTATATTTAAGAATTCTGGCGAATTCTTAAATATAGGTACTACGCAGGAGGACTTCCAACAGGCAGGAAAGCAGGAAGTCAATTACCGTCCTATTAGTCTCCTTCCAATCTTTGGCAAAGTTTTCTAAGCCATTATCAACGCCGAGGTGATTCAGCACCTTATGACCAACGGGCTTCTCTCTGACAAACAGTATGGGTTTCGCTTCACCAGGTCTACTGCTGATATGCTAACGACCATTACCGAGTACATATACCAGGCACTCGACAAGAATGGTGAAGCCCGAACCGTTGCCTTGGATATCTCCAAAGCATTCGACAGGGTCTGGCATGCTGGCCTCTTGTGCAAACTGCGGAGCTATGGGATAACTGGACATCTGTTTGACCTCCTCCAGTCCTTCCTCTCTAACCGCACATTAAAGGTGGTATTAAATGGGCATGCCTCCCAAAACTACCAGACGAACGCGGGCGTCCCTCAAGGTTCTATCCTAGGTCCCACGCTATTTCTGATCTACATTAATGATCTCCCCGACACCATTAGATCCCAAGTTGGCATGTATGCCGACGACACAACAAACTACTCCCGCAACGATCAGAAACCAGGTCTGGACGACAAAGTGAACCTCGCTGCCGCACTTGAAAGGGACCTCCAATCCGTAGTGACCTGGGGTAGGAAATGGTTGGTACGTATTTATTTGCAATACATTACAAATTCTGGCACAAGGCCAACAAATGGGAGGGGGTACAAAAACTTGGGTTGGTCTTCCGTAACTATCTTATACCTAGCTAATCAGATTCACGACCCATACATACGTTACAATTTTCTCATTCACCATAAAAATTTGTCCATCAACACTCATACCTATCAAGCACCAAAATACCGCAAAATCATACCGGGGACCTAAAAAAAAACCCCAAATGTACATAAAAATTTGTGTTTTTACAATATATACAATATCTTACAAAAATAAATTTAAAACTTTATTCATGAAATGACATGATGGGAAGGGGGAATGAAGAAACAAAAAATCCCCAAAACAAAAGACAATTTCAAATGAATATATATACACAATGTTAGTAAGACCCAAACACACCCACATAATTAAAGAGGCCACTGTATTCTGCCATAAAAAGACAAAATCAAGCAGCTCTCTTTCTAAGGGGAATGGAGAAGCAGGGGGCAAAAATAAATTGGACTGGAGAATGTATAAGGCTGACCCAGCCGAGAGTGAAAACGGGACAAAATAATACTTGGACAATGGGAGTCTCGAACTGGATCATAACAAAAGCAATGGAGCCGGGAACAGGCCAGGACAAACACATCCACTCACATTAACTAGGCACAAAAAGAACTTCTACCTTAACCACGGGCGGGGTTCCAAAGGAATCCACCCCGATGCAACTAGCAGATCTAAAAGAGAAAATCAAGGCTAGCCCCGGTCACGCGAACCAGGCTCGCCGCATATACCCACCTTTCGCTGAACTCTGTCGGGTGCAGCCGTTTTCGTTCAGTTCTAATCTTAATTTTGAGCTGGTGCTCAAAATATCGGATTAGATCCTGATCCGAAAGACGACCTCCCCGCAAGACTTCCTCCAGACGCGTCATCCAAATCACCATTCTAGCCGTGGCCAGTAGCGACAGAAACACCATCCGCTTCACTCCAGAGTACGGGGGCGACACATTGTCCACAGCGTATGCGCGATCAATGAGCACAAGCTCCCGCGGCGCGATACGAGCAGTCAACTCGCCGACACGCGCCCACAACGGGCGAACGCGCGAACAATGGAAGAAGGCGTGCGCAGACGTCTCCTTAATTCCAAGGACGCAACGTTCACAATCTGGCAAATCCGCCAGGCCCATTGCGAAACGCTTGTCATTGAGAGACAAACCATTCCGAGCCAATCGCCAGGTCAGAGAAAACTCAGAGTTGTTGAGCCAATCCGCACCTGGCGCCCAAGACCAATGAGAGCGATACTCCTCCCCCGACATGCCGAGCTTACTCCACAGTTCATCCTTCACGGCGCCCTCCACTAATCCCCGATAGAAGATTCTCCTAGGCCGTGAAAGGTCACTGGACCATGGAATGGCCCGAAGGGCCGTCAGACATTCGAGCAGGAATTTCGGCCGCCCCCAAGGCCTATTGCTAGTCCTTAGGAGCGGGGGAGTGACAGTGAGGCTAGGGAACATGTCCCTCACTACCCCCGCAAGCAACCGATCTTCCTCCAACGCGCGCCTGAGGAATGCCAACCTCGAAGCGAGCACGTGGCTCCTCAAGTGTGGCATCCCCAGACCCCCTTGACACGGACGGAGGCAACAGACTCCTTTGTCGACCATGTGTTTGCGTCCTCTCCAAAGACAGGAGAATAGCAAACGCTCGAGCGCCTTCTCATGATCGTCACAAAGGGGAAGTACAGACAGCCGGTAAAGGATTCTGGGAAAGAGGTATGTATTACACACCTCCGCCAGACCCTTCACGGAGAGACTCCGTCGACGCCAAATCTCGACCGACGCGCCGACCTTTGCCTGTACTTCTGACCAGTTTTTCTCCAACTGTAAGTCCGGACCGAACCAAACTCCGAGGAGCTTGACCGGTCCGTCCGTCCAGTCGAAGGGCCCCGGGAGGGAAACACCCTTCCAGGCACCTAACCGCAAGCCGGACGACTTGTCGCGGTTAATTCTGGCCCCCGTTACCTGTTCGTACCGTTCAAGCGCCTTCTGTACCGCCCTTATGTCCCTGCGGGAGGACACAAAGGTCGTTACGTCATCGGCGTACGCGGAAACCCTGGCTCGAGCTCCACCAGGGACAGCAATTCCACGCAGGACCGGACTGCACGTCTCGTCCCTTAGCCGGCGAAGGAGGGGCTCCAACGCCAGGACGTAAAGGAGAGGCGACAGTGGACAACCCTGACGGACCGACCTAGACAGCGCGAAAGCGCCCGACAGCTTCCCGTTCACCTGTACCACAGCCTTGGGGGAGCGATACAGAAGGCTAATCCAGCGGCTGAAGTCGGGTTTGAATCCGGCGGCCTGCAGGACAGCAGCCAGGTAGCCATGGTCAATCCTATCAAATGCCTTGGACTGATCCAAATTGATCAGCGCGGCCTCTTCGTCGTCTTCTACACCCTCTACGATCGTGCGAATCAAGTGCAGGTTGCTCTGAATTGTTCGTCCCTTCACAGAACAAGTCTGATCCGGTTCCAACAGAGACTCGGCAACTAGCTGCAAGCGATTCGTCAGGATCTTGGCCAAAATCTTTAACTCTGTGTTTAGCAGAGTTATGGGCCTGTAATCATCTAATCCCCGCCCAACCTTCTTGCCTTTTCCCAACAGCGTGATCACGCCCCTGGTGATCCGACCGGGGATGGACCCCTGCCGAAACCAGTGGTTGAACACGACAGTCAAGAGCGGGACAAAAAGGTGCGACATCCTCAAGTACAATTCATAGGGCAAACCATCCAAACCTGGCGACTTGCCACTGCCGGTCTTCTTCAAAGCCGCGTAGACTTCGTCCTCCGTAATCTCCCCTTCGCAGCTAGCCGCTTCAGCCGGCAAAAGCCGGGGAAAGTCAGCCAAATAGCTGCGAAACTCCTCGTCACGGAGACCAGGCTCCTTGGTAAACCGGTGTTCGAAATGCTGCCGGAACGCCTCGCACATGTCGTCAGTGGACCGAAGGAGATGCCCCTCCGGGTCGCGCACTTCTCGAATGTACCGATCGCCGGCCCGACGAATTTCTTCCTTGCGCAGTTCTGCGCCCATGTTCACAGCTTCGGAAGACATCTTGCTTAACTTAGCTCTAATTACCTGGCCCATATAGCGCTCGCTAGTCGTGCGCCTCAGGGCCTCCCTGGCTAAGGCTATCTCTAGGGGATCCCCACCAGCCTCCGCCCGGGCGAAATTAGCACTAAGTGTCTTTGCCTCCGCAGCCTTATCTAGTTTGAGCCGCTGGCTATATTTGGTGGCGAAAGACCTAATGGAGTCCTTAAGGTTAACCCACCACTTATTCCCAATGACTCGCCCAATTAACGCCCGCTGAACTAGTTTTGTCAGCTGGTCACGAAAGTCCCGCCTGTCCAGTAAGGACTGATTGAACTTCCAATAACCAGCCAACCTAGGCCTAAAGTCTAACACCACACGGGCACAAACGAGTTTGTGGTCCGTGTAGCCTAGCCAGTGGAACGTTGGACATTCTAAGAAGTCTATGTCGGCCACTCTCACTAACATCCTATCCATGTACGCAGATACCCGGGTAGAAGGCCAATTAAGCGCCCACGTCCACATACTCCCATCCGGATGATCGACCCGGTATCTATCGACGAGACCAAATTCGTCGATCAGATCAACCAGGCTACGATCATCATTCCTCCCGCTAGCGCCCCTCCCTCTATCCCATTTGGGGGTTAGGATGGCATTCCAGTCCCCAACTAAGATTAGCCGTGTTGAATCCACCATAAAGGGCTCCAACAGCCGAAAGAAAGAGACACGCTCACCTTGCTTATTGGGCGCATAAACCGCAATCAACCGGAACGACTTGCTTTTCACTGCAATATCGGCCACGATCAGCCGGCCCTCGGCACCGACATGGACAAGGTCAACCTTCGCGTCCAGGGTACGCTTGACCAGCAAAGAAACACCTCTGGCTTGCCGGCTCCCATATGCTGAATAGACGACAAAGTCGTTAGACAGCACACAAGAGTCGACTTCGCAAACAAAGTGAGTCTCTTGGATCGCGGCCACATCCACGCCGAAGGACAAGAGGTCACGAAGCAGGCGAGCCGCCTTACCCCGATCCCTCAGGCCCTTCGCATTCAAGCTGGCTATCTTAATAGACATCTTTTAGTTCTGAAAAGAAAAAACAAAGAAACATGCAACAAGGCTCTAGTCGCATACGGGGTAGAAATCTCGGGCAGAGGGGACCCCGACGGACTGTCCTAGGGACCCTGTACCAATGTCGGACGTAATCCGTCCGTCTAGGACAATCCCGCCGACGTCGGTGGGATATGTTAGTTTTACCACCCTATATAAACTGGGGTGGAGTAAAACGGGGAACCTCCCCGAACAATTTTGCGACATTTTTCTTAGTTCCGGCGTGTTTTCCGCCACCATCCTTATTTTAGGATATAACCTTCTGACCTCTTCTATGTGGTCCCAGACCCGCAGGTTCCCCCCGGTATTTCTTACCAGGGTGATGACACCTGGGGCCTGGGAAAAGTTTGTAGGATCTTCAGTGGAAAGATTGTTGACTGAAGTCAGTTTTAGGAGCGGCTTCAGCAACTTTCGCCTTTGCGAGGACCACTCCGCCACCAAATTTTCGTCGACTTTCATTAGAGCTGCGCCTCTCGGGAGGCCTTTCTTCTTTTTCGCCTGACTGGGAGTCTGGCTGGGAGTGGGAATAGGAGAAGGGGAGGGAGTGGGAGTTGCCGAAATGTTCTTTTCCAGGGGGGTCAGATTGAAGGTAGGGGACTGGGAAGCTTTCCGCGGGGAAGAGGGAAGGCTCCTCGCCTTTTCTGCATAAGTGCATCTAACTGGGGACACCGGTAAAGAAGTGCATCGGTCGCCCAGCTTCCTCCTCTCAGAGCTCCTGCTCCTCCTTCTACTCTTGAGTTTGTCCTGTTGTTCCTCCTCTTCCTCTCTCCCGCGCTTCAGGGACGACGCTCTTCCTACTTCCATAGGCTCTTCCGCAACCTTTTTGGGGAAGGAACCCTTTTCCTTGCCCTGTTTGGACGGTGAATTTTGCGGAGTAGGGTCCTTCTGTTTGGCAGGCGCCTTAACAGGAGTCGGCACCTTCACCGGCACCTTCGCCGGCGAAGGCGTTTTTGCCTTTTTTCGCGCCACCACCTGCCAATCACCCTCCTTGTTGGCTGCCGGTACTGGTGCTGGTGGAGCTTGTTTGGTAGTTTCCTTTGCAGGCTGCTGCTGCTGTTTGACTGGTTGGGCCTTTGGGGGCGGGTTTTTGGTCGGACACGCCTTTGCGACGTGTTCCGCCGCCCCACAGACCCAACAGCAAGGCTTTCTGCCCTCCACGACCACAAAAATATTTCGATCCCTGCAGGTGAGAATGTTGGGGATTTTCGCAATGTTTTCCCCAGATAGGGTCACCTGCAGGACCATATCTCCTGTATAGAAGCCTGCCTTGGACCGTAGCGAGGAGACGTCGGCCACCTTTCCGTAACTTGCAAAAAAGGCGCCGACGTGGTCCTCGGCAATGTCCAAGGGGACGCCATGCAAGGTAATCTTGACTCTCCTTGCTCCCATATATTCCGTCTGGAATTGGAGTGTTTTTGTCTCCAATACCACGCCAATTAGGCGCTTGGCCTCTTCAGCTGAGCCAAGCAGGACGTCCCACTTGGCATTGCCTCTCCTCGCTACGGCCTTTGCATTAATCTGAAGAGCCCGAATTGCCTCTTCAAAGGATTCCCTTGTGATGCCCACAAACTTATGGGTCTTAAGTTCCTTGGTTCTTAGTGTGATTATTCTGGCCTCAATTTGTGCCAATTGTTCTGGCACGGAAACCAGCTCTGTTCCTTTAATATACTGGGCGTATTTGTCTTGCATCTGATGGTAATATTCCTCATCCTTAACCGTCAATTTCCCTCTTTTCCACCCAGCGGTCGAGGGTTTAGGCGATGCTGCTTCTGCTAGTACTTGCGAAGGGGGATTATCCCGAGGCGGTAGAGCCCAATCCCCCTCCTTTCCTCCCACCGACGCCGTGGTGGGAGGAACGACCTCATCCGGCCCATTCGAGGCCATTGCCACCAAAGTGGCCGAACACCGGACAACCTCTTTCCGGTGTTTCGCGTTGAAAACGCTACTTTACGCAAGCCCGAGCTATAAACTCGGGCCGGAAATTAGTGTGTCCAAGATACAAAGTCACTGCAATATCACGAAGGAACAAAACAGCTCTTTGCTCTTACCTTCACAACCCCCAAAACAAAAAGTCAAGAGGGTGGGGAAGGGTTGGTATGTATTTATTCAGGTATGAAATACATGAATTATGGCACAAGGCCGAAAAATGGGGAGGGGGAACAAAACTTGGGATGGTCTTCAGTAACTATCTTATACCTAGCTAATCAGATTCACGACCCATACATACGTTACAATTTTCTCATTCACCATAAAAATTTGTCCATCAACACTCATACCTAACAAGCACCAAAATACCGCAAAATCATACCGGGGACCTAAAAAACACCCCAAATGTACATAAAAATTTCTGATTTTTACAATATATACAATATCTTACAAAAATAATTTAAAACTTTATTCATGAAATGACATGATGGGAAGGGGGAATGAAGAAACAAAAAATCCCCAAAACAAAAAACAATTTCAAATGAATATATATACACAATGTTAGTAAGACCCAAACACACCCACATAATTAAAGAGGCCACTGTATTCTGCCTTAAAAAGACAAAATCAAGCAGCTCTCTTTCTAAGGGGAATGGATAAGCAGGGGGCAAAAATAAATTGGACTGGAGAATGTATAAGGCTGACCCAGCCGAGAGTGAAAACGGGACAAAATAATACTTGGACAATGGGAATCTCGAACTGGATCATAACAAAAGCAATGAAGCCGGGAACAGGCCAGGACAAACACATTCACTCACATTAACTAGGCACCAAAAAGACTTCTACCTTAACCACGGGCGGGGTTCCAAAGGAATCCACCCCGATGCAACTAGCAGATCTAAAAGAGAAAATCAAGGCTAGCCCCGGTCACGCGAACCAGGCTCGCCGCATATACCCACCTTTCGCTGAACTCTGTCGGGTGCAGCCGTTTTCGTTCAGTTCTAATCTTCATTTTGAGCTGGTGCTCAAAATATCGGATTAGATCCTGATCCGAAAGACGACCTCCCCGCAAGACTTCCTCCAGACGCGTCATCCAAATCACCATTCTAGCCGTGGCCAGTAGCGACAGAAACACCATCCGCTTCACTCCAGAGTACGGGGGCGACACATTGTCCACAGCGTATGCGCGATCAATGAGCACAAGCTCCCGCGGCGCGATACGAGCAGTCAACTCGCCGACACGCGCCCACAACGGGCGAACGCGCGAACAATGGAAGAAGGCGTGCGCAGACGTCTCCTTAATTCCAAGGACGCAACGTTCACAATCTGGCAAATCCGCCAGGCCCATTGCGAAACGCTTGTCGTTGAGAGACAAACCATTCCGAGCCAATCGCCAGGTCAGAGAAAACTCAGAGTTGTTGAGCCAATCCGCACCTGGCGCCCAAGACCAATGAGAGCGATACTCCTCTCTCGACATGCCGAGCTTACTCCACAGTTCATCCTTCACGGCGCCCTCCACTAATCCCCGATAGAAGATTCTCCTAGGCCGTGAAAGGTCACTGGACCATGGAATGGCCCGAAGGGCCGTCAGACATTCGAGCAGGAATTTCGGCCGCCCCCAAGGCCTATTGCTAGTCCTTAGGAGCGGGGGAGTGATAGTGAGGCTAGGGAACATGTCCCTCACTACCCCCGCAAGCAACCGATCTTCCTCCAACGCGCGCCTGAGGAATGCCAACCTCGAAGCGAGCACGTGGCTCCTCAAGTGTGGCATCCCCAGACCCCCTTGACACGGACGGAAGCAACAGACTCCTTTGTCGACCATGTGTTTGCGTCCTCTCCAAAGACAGGAGAATAGCAAACGCTCGAGCGCCTTCTCATGATCGTCACAAAGGGGAAGTACAGACAGCCGGTAAAGGATTCTGGGAAAGAGGTATGTATTACACACCTCCGCCAGACCCTTCACGGAGAGACTCCGTCGACGCCAAATCTCGACCGACGCGCCGACCTTTGCCTGTACTTCTGACCAGTTTTTCTCCAACTGTAAGTCCGGACCGAACCAAACTCCGAGGAGCTTGACCGGCCCGTCCGTCCAGTCGAAGGGCCCCGGGAGGGAAACACCCTTCCAGGCACCTAACCGCAAGCCGGACGACTTGTCGCGGTTAATTCTGGCCCCCGTTACCTGTTCGTACCGTTCAAGCGCCTTCTGTACCGCCCTTATGTCCCTGCGGGAGGACACAAAGGTCGTTACGTCATCGGCGTACGCGGAAACCCTGGCTCGAGCTCCACCAGGGACAGCAATTCCACGCAGGACCGGACTGCACGTCTCGTCCCTTAGCCGGCGAAGGAGGGGCTCCAACGCCAGGACGTAAAGGAGAGGCGACAGTGGACAACCCTGACGGACCGACCTAGACAGCGCGAAAGCGCCCGACAGCTTCCCGTTCACCTGTACCACAGCCTTGGGGGAGCGATACAGAAGGCTAATCCAGCGGCTGAAGTCGGGTTTGAATCCGGCGGCCTGCAGGACAGCAGCCAGGTAGCCATGGTCAATCCTATCAAATGCCTTGGACTGATCCAAATTGATCAGCGCGGCCTCTTCGTCGTCTTCTACACCCTCTACGATCGTGCGAATCAAGTGCAGGTTGCTCTGAATTGTTCGTCCCTTCACAGAACAAGTCTGATCCGGTTCCAACAGAGACTCGGCAACTAGCTGCAAGCGATTCGTCAGGATCTTGGCCAAAATCTTTAACTCTGTGTTTAGCAGAGTTATGGGCCTGTAATCATCTAATCCCCGCCCAACCTTCTTGCCTTTTCCCAACAGCGTGATCACGCCCCTGGTGATCCGACCGGGGATGGACCCCTGCCGAAACCAGTGGTTGAACACGACAGTCAAGAGCGGGACAAAAAGGTGCGACATCCTCAAGTACAATTCATAGGGCAAACCATCCAAACCTGGCGACTTGCCACTGCCGGTCTTCTTCAAAGCCGCGTAGACTTCGTCCTCCGTAATCTCCCCTTCGCAGCTAGCCGCTTCAGCCGGCAAAAGCCGGGGAAAGTCAGCCAAATAGCTGCGAAACTCCTCGTCACGGAGACCAGGCTCCTTGGTAAACCGGTGTTCGAAATGCTGCCGGAACGCCTCGCACATGTCGTCAGTGGACCGAAGGAGATGCCCCTCCGGGTCGCGCACTTCTCGAATGTACCGATCGCCGGCCCGACGAATTTCTTCCTTGCGCAGTTCTGCGCCCATGTTCACAGCTTCGGAAGACATCTTGCTTAACTTAGCTCTAATTACCTGGCCCATATAGCGCTCGCTAGTCGTGCGCCTCAGGGCCTCCCTGGCTAAGGCTATCTCTAGGGGATCCCCACCAGCCTCCGCCCGGGCGAAATTAGCACTAAGTGTCTTTGCCTCCGCAGCCTTATCTAGTTTGAGCCGCTGGCTATATTTGGTGGCGAAAGACCTAATGGAGTCCTTAAGGTTAACCCACCACTTATTCCCAATGACTCGCCCAATTAACGCCCGCTGAACTAGTTTTGTCAGCTGGTCACGAAAGTCCCGCCTGTCCAGTAAGGACTGATTGAACTTCCAATAACCAGCCAACCTAGGCCTAAAGTCTAACACCACACGGGCACAAACGAGTTTGTGGTCCGTGTAGCCTAGCCAGTGGAACGTTGGACATTCTAAGAAGTCTATGTCGGCCACTCTCACTAACATCCTATCCAGGTACGCAGATACCCGGGTAGAAGGCCAATTAAGCGCCCACGTCCACATACTCCCATCCGGATGATCGACCCGGTATCTATCGACGAGACCAAATTCGTCGATCAGATCAACCAGGCTACGATCATCATTCCTCCCGCTAGCGCCCCTCCCTCTATCCCATTTGGGGGTTAGGATGGCATTCCAGTCCCCAACTAAGATTAGCCGTGTTGAATGCACCATAAAGGGCTCCAACAGCCGAAAGAAAGAGACACGCTCACCTTGCTTATTGGGCGCATAAACCGCAATCAACCGGAACGACTTGCTTTTCACTGCAATATCGGCCACGATCAGCCGGCCCTCGGCACCGACATGGACAAGGTCAACCTTCGCGTCCAGGGTACGCTTGACCAGCAAAGAAACACCTCTGGCTTGCCGGCTCCCATATGCTGAATAGACGACAAAGTCGTTAGACAGCACACAAGAGTCGACTTCGCAAACAAAGTGAGTCTCTTGGATCGCGGCCACATCCACGCCGAAGGACAAGAGGTCACGAAGCAGGCGAGCCGCCTTACCCCGATCCCTCAGGCCCTTCGCATTCAAGCTGGCTATCTTAATAGACATCTTTTAGTTCTGAAAAGAAAAAACAAAGAAACATGCAACAAGGCTCTAGTCGCATACGGGGTAGAAATTTCGGGCAGAGGGGACCCCGACGGACTGTCCTAGGGACCCTGTACCAATGTCGGACGTAATCCGTCCGTCTAGGACAATCCCGCCGACGTCGGTGGGATATGTTAGTTTTACCACCCTATATAAACTGGGGTGGAGTAAAACGGGGAACCTCCCCGAACAATTTTGCGACATTTTTCTTAGTTCCGGCGTGTTTTCCGCCACCATCCTTATTTTAGGATATAACCTTCTGACCTCTTCTATGTGGTCCCAGACCCGCAGGTTCCCCCCGGTATTTCTTACCAGGGTGATGACACCTGGGGCCTGGGAAAAGTTTGTAGGATCTTCAGTGGAAAGATTGTTGACTGAAGTCAGTTTTAGGAGCGGCTTCAGCAACTTTCGCCTTTGCGAGGACCACTCCGCCACCAAATTTTCGTCGACTTTCATTAGAGCTGCGCCTCTCGGGAGGCCTTTCTTCTTTTTCGCCTGACTGGGAGTCTGGCTGGGAGTGGGAATAGGAGAAGGGGAGGGAGTGGGAGTTGCCGAAATGTTCTTTTCCAGGGGGGTCAGATTGAAGGTAGGGGACTGGGAAGCTTTCCGCGGGGAAGAGGGAAGGCTCCTCGCCTTTTCTGCATAAGTGCATCTAACTGGGGACACCGGTAAAGAAGTGCATCGGTCGCCCAGCTTCCTCCTCTCAGAGCTCCTGCTCCTCCTTCTACTCTTGAGTTTGTCCTGTTGTTCCTCCTCTTCCTCTCTCCCGCGCTTCAGGGACGACGCTCTTCCTACTTCCATAGGCTCTTCCGCAACCTTTTTGGGGAAGGAACCCTTTTCCTTGCCCTGTTTGGACGGTGAATTTTGCGGAGTAGGGTCCTTCTGTTTGGCAGGCGCCTTAACAGGAGTCGGCACCTTCACCGGCACCTTCGCCGGCGAAGGCGTTTTTGCCTTTTTTCGCGCCACCACCTGCCAATCACCCTCCTTGTTGGCTGCCGGTACTGGTGCTGGTGGAGCTTGTTTGGTAGTTTCCTTTGCAGGCTGCTGCTGCTGTTTGACTGGTTGGGCCTTTGGGGGCGGGTTTTTGGTCGGACACGCCTTTGCGACGTGTTCCGCCGCCCCACAGACCCAACAGCAAGGCTTTCTGCCCTCCACGACCACAAAAATATTTCGATCCCTGCAGGTGAGAATGTTGGGGATTTTCGCAATGTTTTCCCCAGATAGGGTCACCTGCAGGACCATATCTCCTGTATAGAAGCCTGCCTTGGACCGTAGCGAGGAGACGTCGGCCACCTTTCCGTAACTTGCAAAAAAGGCGCCGACGTGGTCCTCGGCAATGTCCAAGGGGACGCCATGCAAGGTAATCTTGACTCTCCTTGCTCCCATATATTCCGTCTGGAATTGGAGTGTTTTTGTCTCCAATACCACGCCAATTAGGCGCTTGGCCTCTTCAGCTGAGCCAAGCAGGACGTCCCACTTGGCATTGCCTCTCCTCGCTACGGCCTTTGCATTAATCTGAAGAGCCCGAATTGCCTCTTCAAAGGATTCCCTTGTGATGCCCACAAACTTATGGGTCTTAAGTTCCTTGGTTCTTAGTGTGATTATTCTGGCCTCAATTTGTGCCAATTGTTCTGGCACGGAAACCAGCTCTGTTCCTTTAATATACTGGGCGTATTTGTCTTGCATCTGATGGTAATATTCCTCATCCTTAACCGTCAATTTCCCTCTTTTCCACCCAGCGGTCGAGGGTTTAGGCGATGCTGCTTCTGCTAGTACTTGCGAAGGGGGATTATCCCGAGGCGGTAGAGCCCAATCCCCCTCCTTTCCTCCCACCGACGCCGTGGTGGGAGGAACGACCTCATCCGGCCCATTCGAGGCCATTGCCACCAAAGTGGCCGAACACCGGACAACCTCTTTCCGGTGTTTCGCGTTGAAAACGCTACTTTACGCGAGCCCGAGCTATAAACTCGGGCCGGAAATCCGTATGTCCAAGATACAAAGTCACTGCAATATCACGAAGGAACAAAACAGCTCTTTGCTCTTACCTTCACAACCCCCAAAACAAAAGTCAAGAGGGTAGGGAAGGGCTGGTACTTATTTATTTGCCAACAAAGTACAAATTCTGGCACAAGGCCAAACAATGGGGAGGGGGAACAAAAACTTGGGTTGGTCTTCCGTAACTATCTTATACCTAGCTAATCCGATTCACGACCCATACATACGTTACAATTTTCTCATTCACCATAAAAATTTGTCCATCAACACTCATACCTATCAAGCACCAAAATGCCGCAAAATCATACCGGGGACCTAAAAAACACCCCAAATGTACATAAAAATTTGTGTTTTTACAATATTTACAATAGTGTACAAAAATAAATTTAAAACTTTATTCATGAAATGACATGATGGGGAGGGGGAATGAAGAAACAAAAATCCCCAAAACAAAAACAATTTCAAATGAATATATATACACAATGTTAGTAAGACCCAAACACACCCACATAATTAAAGAGGCCACTGTATTCTGCCTTTAAAAAAGGACAAAATCAAGCAGCTCTCTTTCTAAGGGGAATGGATAAGCAGGGGGCAAAAATAAATTGGACTGGAGAATGTATAAGGCTGACCCAGCCGAGAGTGAAAACGGGACAAAATAATACTTGGACAATGGGAATCTCGAACTGGATCATAACAAAAGCAATGGAGCCGGGAACAGGCGAGGACAAACACATTCACTCACATTAACTAGGCACAAAAGAGACTTCTACCTTAACCACGGGCGGGGTTCCAAAGGAATCCACCCCGATGCAACTAGCAGATCTAAAAGAGAAAATCAAGGCTAGCCCCGGTCACGCGAACCAGGCTCGCCGCATATACCCACCTTTCGCTGAACTCTGTCGGGTGCAGCCGTTTCCGTTCAGTTCTAATCTTAATTTTGAGCTGGTGCTCAAAATATCGGATTAGATCCTGATCCGAAAGACGACCGCCCCGCAAGACTTCCTCCAGACGCGTCATCCAAATCACCATTCTAGCCGTGGCCAGTAGCGACAGAAACACCATCCGCTTCACTCCAGAGTACGGGGGCGACACATTGTCCACAGCGTATGCGCGATCAATGAGCACAAGCTCCCGCGGCGCGATACGAGCAGTCAACTCGCCGACACGCGCCCACAACGGGCGAACGCGCGAACAATGGAAGAAGGCGTGCGCAGACGTCTCCTTAATTCCAAGGACGCAACGTTCACAATCTGGCAAATCCGCCAGGCCCATTGCGAAACGCTTGTCGTTGAGAGACAAACCATTCCGAGCCAATCGCCAGGTCAGAGAAAACTCAGAGTTGTTGAGCCAATCCGCACCTGGCGCCCAAGACCAATGAGAGCGATACTCCTCCCTCGACATGCCGAGCTTACTCCACAGTTCATCCTTCACGGCGCCCTCCACTAATCCCCGATAGAAGATTCTCCTAGGCCGTGAAAGGTCACTGGACCATGGAATGGCCCGAAGGGCCGTCAGACATTCGAGCAGGAATTTCGGTCGCCCCCAAGGCCTATTGCTAGTCCTCAGGAGCGGGGGAGTGATAGTGAGGCTAGGGAACATGTCCCTCACTACCCCCGCAAGCAACCGATCTTCCTCCAACGCGCGCCTGAGGAATGCCAACCTCGAAGCGAGCACGTGGCTCCTCAAGTGTGGCATCCCCAGACCCCCTTGACACGGACGGAGGCAACAGACTCCTTTGTCGACCATGTGTTTGCGTCCTCTCCAAAGACAGGAGAATAGCAAACGCTCGAGCGCCTTCTCATGATCGTCACAAAGGGGAAGTACAGACAGCCGGTAAAGGATTCTGGGAAAGAGGTATGTATTACACACCTCCGCCAGACCCTTCACGGAGAGACTCCGTCGACGCCAAATCTCGACCGACGCGCCGACCTTTGCCTGTACTTCAGACCAGTTTTTCTCCAACTGTAAGTCCGGACCGAACCAAACTCCGAGGAGCTTGACCGGCCCGTCCGTCCAGTCGAAGGGCCCCGGGAGGGAAACACCCTTCCAGGCACCTAACCGCAAGCCGGACGACTTGTCGCGGTTAATTCTGGCCCCTGTTACCTGTTCGTACCGTTCAAGCGCCTTCTGTACCGCCCTTATGTCCCTGCGGGAGGACACAAAGGTCGTTACGTCATCGGCGTACGCGGAAACCCTGGCTCGAGCTCCACCAGGGACAGCAATTCCACGCAGGACCGGACTGCACGTCTCGTCCCTTAGCCGGCGAAGGAGAGGCTCCAACGCCAGGACGTAAAGGAGAGGCGACAGTGGACAACCCTGTCGGACCGACCTAGACAGCGCGAAAGCGCTCGACAGCTTCCCGTTCACCTGTACCACAGCCTTGGGGGAGCGATACAGAAGGCTAATCCAGCGGCTGAAGTCGGGTTTGAATCCGGCGGCCTGCAGGACAGCAGCCAGGTAGCCATGGTCAATCCTATCAAATGCCTTGGACTGATCCAAATTGATCAGCGCGGCCTCTTCGTCGTCTTCTACACCCTCTACGATCGTGCGAATCAAGTGCAGGTTGCTCTGAATTGTTCGTCCCTTCACAGAACAAGTCTGATCCGGTTCCAACAGAGACTCGGCAACTAGCTGCAAGCGATTCGTCAGGATCTTGGCCAAAATCTTTAACTCTGTGTTTAGCAGAGTTATGGGCCTGTAATCATCTAATCCCCGCCCAACCTTCTTGCCTTTTCCCAACAGCGTGATCACGCCCCTGGTGATCCGACCGGGGATGGACCCCTGCCGAAACCAGTGGTTGAACACGACAGTCAAGAGCGGGACAAAAAGGTGCGACATCCTCAAGTACAATTCATAGGGCAAACCATCCAAACCTGGCGACTTGCCACTGCCGGTCTTCTTCAAAGCCGCGTAGACTTCGTCCTCCGTAATCTCCCCTTCGCAGCTAGCCGCTTCAGCCGGCAAAAGCCGGGGAAAGTCAGCCAAATAGCTGCGAAACTCCTCGTCACGGAGACCAGGCTCCTTGGTAAACCGGTGTTCGAAATGCTGCCGGAACGCCTCGCACATGTCGTCGGTGGACCGAAGGAGATGCCCCTCCGGGTCGCGCACTTCTCGAATGTACCGATCGCCGGCCCGACGAATTTCTTCCTTGCGCAGTTCTGCGCCCATGTTCACAGCTTCGGAAGACATCTTGCTTAACTTAGCTCTAATTACCTGGCCCATATAGCGCTCGCTAGTCGTGCGCCTCAGGGCCTCCCTGGCTAAGGCTATCTCTAGGGGATCCCCACCAGCCTCCGCCCGGGCGAAATTAGCACTAAGTGTCTTTGCCTCCGCAGCCTTATCTAGTTTGAGCCGCTGGCTATATTTGGTGGCGAAAGACCTAATGGAGTCCTTAAGGTTAACCCACCACTTATTCCCAATGACTCGCCCAATTAACGCCCGCTGAACTAGTTTTGTCAGCTGGTCACGAAAGTCCCGCCTGTCCAGTAAGGACTGATTGAACTTCCAATAACCAGCCAACCTAGGCCTAAAGTCTAACACCACACGGGCACAAACGAGTTTGTGGTCCGTGTAGCCTAGCCAGTGGAACGTTGGACATTCTAAGAAGTCTATGTCGGCCACTCTCACTAACATCCTATCCAGGTACGCAGATACCCGGGTAGAAGGCCAATTAAGCGCCCACGTCCACATACTCCCATCCGGATGATCGACCCGGTATCTATCGACGAGACCAAATTCGTCGATCAGATCAACCAGGCTACGATCATCATTCCTCCCGCTAGCGCCCCTCCCTCTATCCCATTTGGGGGTTAGGATGGCATTCCAGTCCCCAACTAAGATTAGCCGTGTTGAATGCACCATAAAGGGCTCCAACAGCCGAAAGAAAGAGACACGCTCACCTTGCTTATTGGGCGCATAAACCACAATCAGCCGGAACAATTTGCTTTTCACTGCAATATCGGCCACGATCAGCCGGCCCTCGGCACCGACATGGACAAGGTCAACCTTCGCGTCCAGGGTACGCTTGACCAGCAAAGAAACACCTCTGGCTTGCCGGCTCCCATATGCTGAATAGACGACAAAGTCGTTAGACAGCACACAAGAGTCGACTTCGCAAACAAAGTGAGTCTCTTGGATCGCGGCCACATCCACGCCGAAGGACAGGAGGTCACGAAGCAGGCGAGCCGCCTTACCCCGATCCCTCAAGCCCTTCGCATTTAAACTGGCTATCTTAATAGACATCTTTTAAACCTGAAAAAGAAAAAGAAAAAACAGGCAACAAAGGCTCTCTAATTGCATACGGGACGGAAATCTTTGGCAGTTAGGACCCCGACGGACTGTCCTAGGGACCCTGTTCCTACGTCGGACGTAATCCGTCCGTCTAGGACAATGCCGCCGACGTCCGTGGGGTACATTAGTTTTACCACCCTATATAAACTGGGGTGGAGCAAAACCGGGAACCTCCCCGAACAATTTTTGGACATTTTCCTTAGTTCAGCTGAATTCTCGATACACATCCTTAATTTAGGATAACACTTTTTCGCTTCTGCGATGTGGTCCCAGACCCGCAGGTTACCCCCGGTGTTCCGTACGAGGGTAATTACTCCTGGGGCCTGGGAAAAGTTATTGGGGTCCTCCGTCGATAGACCATCCACAGAGGTCATCTTCAGCAGTGGCTTGAGTAATTTGCGTCTTTGCGACGACCAATCTGCAGAGACGTCCTCTTCCACCTTCAATAGCGCTTCCCCTCTGGGCAGGGCTTTTTTCTTTTTTGCCCGAGTGGGAGTGGACATGGGAGAAGGGGAGGGAGTGGGGGTTAAAGCAACTGGTCTTAGGGGGGTCAATTTAAAGGTAGGGGACTGGGAAGCCTTCAGCGGGGACGAGGGGAGGCTCCTTGCCTTTTGCGCGTACGTCTGCCTCTCCGGCGAGACAGGAAGCGAGGAGCACCTGTGTGATGTTGAACTCCTTTCTCTGCTCTTTCGCCGATTTTTGGAGATCTCTTGCTGCTCCTCTTCGTCCTCCCGGCTGCGTTTTAACGACCCCGATCTTTGTGTTTCCATCGGTTCTTCCTTATCCTTCGGGCCCTCATTTTGGGGAGGTTTTTTTGCCTTCCCCTGCTTGGTAGCGGCCTTGGGTGATGAGGGCTCCCTTGACTCCGAAGGCTCCTGAGGTGGTGAGGGCATTTTGGTCGGAGAAGGCGATTTCTCCGCTGGCACCTTCGCCTTCTTTTTCTTTCCGACAGTCTGCCACTCATTCACCTTATCCGGAACTGCCTCCTTCGACACTTCTGGTTGCTTTACAACCGGTTTCTCCTGCTGCTGCTTTGCCGGCTGGGTCCCTGTGGCCGGATCCTTTTTCGGGCACGCCTTGGCGACGTGATTGGAATCGCCACAAACCCAGCAGAAGGGCTTTCTTCCCTCGACGATCACATAAATTGACCTTCCCCTGCAGGTGATAATGTTGGGGATATTGCCGATCTTCTTTTGCTCGACCGTCACCTGCAGGATGACATCACCAGTCAGAAAGCCCTGCTTCGAAGTGAGTGCCTTCACCTCCTCGACCTTGCCAAATTGTGTGAAGAACACCCCAACGTGGTCCAATGAAATCTCCATGGGCACGCCGTGAAGAGTGATCTTTGATCTACGCATGCCCATATATTCCGTGTCCAGGCGCAACGTCTTTGTTTCCCAAATGGAACCAGCCAGCTTTCTCGCTTCCTCCGCAGAGTCCAGCAAAACATCCCATACGGTGTGGCTGCGCCTAGCCACCATCCTACCGTTAATTTTCAGGGCCACAATGGCCTCCTCCACCACGTCCCTGCTGACCCCGATCAGTTTGCGGCTTTTCGGATCCCTGGTCAGCAGGGATAGGATCCTGGGCTCAATGACACTGAGCGTCTCGGGAACCGAGAGAATCTCCGTACCTGTCACAAATTTGGCGTATTTATCCTTAAGGGACTCATAATACGCAGAATCCCTTCGCACTTTCCGGATGGTCTCCCCGGTCCACGCCTTGCCAGGGGTAACCGTTGCTGCTAGACACCGCTGCCCATCTTCCTTCGACGTTGAGGGCACCGGAGATGCAGGAGCTGCTGGTAGGGTTGCTACTCCTGGTCCTTTTTCCAAGGAGAGGGGTGAGGCAGGCAACCGCCAATCCCCCTCCTTTCCTCCCACCGAGGCCGTGGTGGGAGGAACGATCACATCTGGCCTATCGGAGGCCATTGCCTCCTAAGAGGCTAAGCGCGAGACACCTGCCTCCGGTGTTTCGCGTCCTTCGCAGGTCGCTACTTTACGCAGCCCAAGCTATAAACTTGGGTGGAGACCACAATGCCACACTTGACCAAAGCAATAGTAAGTATCACAGTGGAACAGATACTACACTTTGATCCAAACCAAACCGACCACACAAACACAAAAAAGTCCAGTGGGGAAGGGCTGGTACTTATTTATTTGACAAAAAGTACAAATTCTGGCACAAGGCCAACAAATGGGAGGGGGAACAAAAACTTGGGTTGGTCTTCCGTAACTATCTTATACCTAGCTAATCCGATTCACGACCCATACATACGTTACAATTTTCTCATTCACCATAAAATTTTGTCCATCAACACTCATACCTATCAAGCACCAAAATACCACAAAATCATACCGGGGACCTAAAAACACCCCAAATGTACATAAAAATTTCTGATTTTTACAATATATACAATATCTTACAAAAATAAATTTAAAACTTTATTCATGAAATGACATGATGGGGAGGGGGAATGAAGAAACAAAAAACCCCAAAACAAAACACAATTTCAAATGAATATATATACACAATGTTAGTAAGACCCAAACACACCCACATAATTAAAGAGGCCACTGTATTCTGCCTTAAAAAAGGACAAAATCAAGCAGCTCTCTTTCTAAGGGGAATGGAGAAGCAGGGGGCAAAAATAAATTGGACTGGAGAATGTATAAGGCTGACCCAGCCGAGAGTGAAAACGGGACAAAATAATACTTGGACAATGGGAATCTCGAACTGGATCATAACAAAAGCAATGGAGCCGGGAACAGGCCAGGACAAACACATTCACTCACATTAACTAGGCACAAAAAGAACTTCTACCTTAACCACGGGCGGGGTTCCAAAGGAATCCACCCCGATGCAACTAGCAGATCTAAAAGAGAAAATCAAGGCTAGCCCCGGTCACGCGAACCAGGCTCGCCGCATATACCCACCTTTCGCTGAACTCTGTCGGGTGCAGCCGTTTCCGTTCAGTTCTAATCTTAATTTTGAGCTGGTGCTCAAAATATCGGATTAGATCCTGATCCGAAAGACGACCGCCCCGCAAGACTTCCTCCAGACGCGTCATCCAAATCACCATTCTAGCCGTGGCCAGTAGCGACAGAAACACCATCCGCTTCACTCCAGAGTACGGGGGCGACACATTGTCCACAGCGTATGCGCGATCAATGAGCACAAGCTCCCGCGGCGCGATACGAGCAGTCAACTCGCCGACACGCGCCCACAACGGGCGAACGCGCGAACAATGGAAGAAGGCGTGCGCAGACGTCTCCTTAATTCCAAGGACGCAACGTTCACAATCTGGCAAATCCGCCAGGCCCATTGCGAAACGCTTGTCATTGAGAGACAAACCATTCCGAGCCAATCGCCAGGTCAGAGAAAACTCAGAGTTGTTGAGCCAATCCGCACCTGGCGCCCAAGACCAATGAGAGCAATACTCCTCCCTCGACATGCCGAGCTTACTCCACAGTTCATCCTTCACGGCGCCCTCCACTAATCCCCGATAGAAGATTCTCCTAGGCCGTGAAAGGTCACTGGACCATGGAATGGCCCGAAGGGCCGTCAGACATTCGAGCAGGAATTTCGGCCGCCCCCAAGGCCTATTGCTAGTCCTCAGGAGCGGGGGAGTGATAGTGAGGCTAGGGAACATGTCCCTCACTACCCCCGCAAGCAACCGATCTTCCTCCAACGCGCGCCTGAGGAATGCCAACCTCGAAGCGAGCACGTGGCTCCTCAACTGTGGCATCCCCAGACCCCCTTGACACGGACGGAGGCAGCAGACTCCTTTGTCGACCATGTGTTTGCGTCCTCTCCAAAGACAGGAGAATAGCAAACGCTCGAGCGCCTTCTCATGATCGTCACAAAGGGGAAGTACAGACAGCCGGTAAAGGATTCTGGGAAAGAGGTATGTATTACACACCTCCGCCAGACCCTTCACGGAGAGACTCCGTCGACGCCAAATCTCGACCGACGCGCCGACCTTTGCCTGTACTTCTGACCAGTTTTTCTCCAACTGTAAGTCCGGACCGAACCAAACTCCGAGGAGCTTGACCGGCCCGTCCGTCCAGTCGAAGGGCCCCGGGAGGGAAACACCCTTCCAGGCACCTAACCGCAAGCCGGACGACTTGTCGCGGTTAATTCTGGCCCCTGTTACCTGTTCGTACCGTTCAAGCGCCTTCTGTACCGCCCTTATGTCCCTGCGGGAGGACACAAAGGTCGTTACGTCATCGGCGTACGCGGAAACCCTGGCTCGAGCTCCTCCAGGGACAGCAATTCCACGCAGGACCGGACTGCACGTCTCGTCCCTTAGCCGGCGAAGGAGAGGCTCCAACGCCAGGACGTAAAGGAGAGGCGACAGTGGACAACCCTGTCGGACCGACCTAGACAGCGCGAAAGCGCCCGACAGCTTCCCGTTCACCTGTACCACAGCCTTGGGGGAGCGATACAGAAGGCTAATCCAGCGGCTGAAGTCGGGTTTGAATCCGGCGGCCTGCAGGACAGCAGCCAGGTAGCCATGGTCAATCCTATCAAATGCCTTGGACTGATCCAAATTGATCAGCGCGGCCTCTTCGTCGTCTTCTACACCCTCTACGATCGTGCGGATCAAGTGCAGGTTGCTCTGAATTGTTCGTCCCTTCACAGAACAAGTCTGATCCGGTTCCAACAGAGACTCGGCAACTAGCTGCAAGCGATTCGTCAGGATCTTGGCCAAAATCTTTAACTCTGTGTTTAGCAGAGTTATGGGCCTGTAATCATCTAATCCCCGCCCAACCTTCTTGCCTTTTCCCAACAGCGTGATCACGCCCCTGGTGATCCGACCGGGGATGGACCCCTGCCGAAACCAGTGGTTGAACACGACAGTCAAGAGCGGGACAAAAAGGTGCGACATCCTCAAGTACAATTCATAGGGCAAACCATCCAAACCTGGCGACTTGCCACTGCCGGTCTTCTTCAAAGCCGCGTAGACTTCGTCCTCCGTAATCTCCCCTTCGCAGCTAGCCGCTTCAGCCGGCAAGAGCCGGGGAAAGTCAGCCAAATAGCTGCGAAACTCCTCGTCACGGAGACCAGGCTCCTTGGTAAACCGGTGTTCGAAATGCTGCCGGAACGCCTCGCACATGTCGTCAGTGGACCTAAGGAGATGTCCCTCCGGGTCGCGCACCTCTCGAATGTACCGATCGCCGGCCCGACGAATTTCTTCCTTGCGCAGTTCTGCGCCCATGTTCACAGCTTCGGAAGACATCTTGCTTAACTTAGCTCTAATTACCTGACCCATATAGCGCTCGCTAGTCGTGCGCCTCAGGGCCTCCCTGGCTAAGGCTATCTCTAGGGGATCCCCACCAGCCTCCGCCCGGGCGAAATTAGCACTAAGTGTCTTTGCCTCCGCAGCCTTATCTAGTTTGAGCCGCTGGCTATATTTGGTGGCGAAAGACCTAATGGAGTCCTTAAGGTTAACCCACCACTTATTCCCAATGACTCGCCCAATTAACGCCCGCTGAACTAGTCTTGTCAGCTGGTCACGAAAGTCCCGCCTGTCCAGTAAGGACTGATTGAACTTCCAATAACCAGCCAACCTAGGCCTAAAGTCTAACACCACACGGGCACAAACGAGTTTGTGGTCCGTGTAGCCTAGCCAGTGGAACGTTGGACATTCTAAGAAGTCTATGTCGGCCACTCTCACTAACATCCTATCCAGGTACGCAGATACCCGGGTAGAAGGCCAATTAAGCGCCCACGTCCACATACTCCCATCCGGATGATCGACCCGGTATCTATCGACGAGACCAAATTCGTCGATCAGATCAACCAGGCTACGATCATCATTCCTCCCGCTAGCGCCCCTTCCTCTATCCCATTTGGGGGTTAGGATGGCATTCCAGTCCCCAACTAAGATTAGCCGTGTTGAATGCACCATAAAGGGCTCCAACAGCCGAAAGAAAGAGACACGCTCACCTTGCTTATTGGGCGCATAAACCGCAATCAACCGGAACGACTTGCTTTTCACTGCAATATCGGCCACGATCAGCCGGCCCTCGGCACCGACATGGACAAGGTCAACCTTCGCGTCCAGGGTACGCTTGACCAGCAAAGAAACACCTCTGGCTTGCCGGCTCCCATATGCTGAATAGACGACAAAGTCGTTAGACAGCACACAAGAGTCGACTTCGCAAACAAAGTGAGTCTCTTGGATCGCGGCCACATCCACGCCGAAGGACAAGAGGTCACGAAGCAGGCGAGCCGCCTTACCCCGATCCCTCAGGCCCTTCGCATTCAAGCTGGCTATCTTAATAGACATCTTTTAAACCTGAAAAAGAGAAAAAGAAAAACAGGCAACAAAGGCTCTCTAGATGCATACGGGGCGAAAATCTCGGGCAGACAGGACCCCGACGGACTGTCCCAGGGAACCAGTTCCTATGTCGGACGTAATCCGTCCGTCTGAGACAATACCGCCGACGTCCGTGGGGTACATTAGTTTTACCACCCTATATAAACTGGGGTGGAGTAAAACAGGGAACCTCCCCGAACAATTTTTAGACATTTTTCTAAGTTCTGCTGAGCTTTCAATGTACATCCTTAGTTTAGGATAAAGTTTTTTCGCTTCCGCGATGTGGTCCCAGACCCGCAGGTTACCCCCGGTATTCCGTACGAGGGTAATTACTCCTGGGGCCTGGGGAAAGTTTTTGGGGTCCTCCGTAGATAGACCGTCAACTGTGGTCATCTTCAGCAGTGGTTTGAGTAGTTTTCGTCTTTGTGACGACCACCCTGCAGAGATGTCCTCCTCTACTTTCAATAGCGCTTCCCCTTTGGGCAGGGCTTTTATCTTTTTTGCCCGAGTGGGAGTGGACATAGGAGAAGGGGAGAGAGTGGGGGATAAAGCAACTGGTCTCAGGGGGGTTAATTTAAAGGTAGGGGACTGGGAAGCTTTCCGCGGGGACGAGGGGAGGCTTCTTGCCTTTTGCGCATACGTTTGCCTCTCCGGTGAGGCAGGAAGCGAGGAGCACCTGTGTGTTGTCGAACTCCTTTCTCTGCTCTTCCGCCGATTCTTGAAGTTCTCTTGCTGCTCTTCTTCGTCCTCCCGGCTGCGTTTCAACGACGCCGATCTTTGAGTCTCCATGGGCTCTTCCCTTGGTTGTTCCTTCGGGCCCTCATTTTGGGGCGGTTTTTCTGCCTTCCCCTGCTTGGTAGCTGCTTTGGGTGATGAGGGCACCTTTGACTCCGAAGGCTCCTGAGGTGGCGAGGGCGTTTTGGTCGGAGAAGGCGTTTTGGTCTGAGAAGGCGTTTTGGCCGGAGAAGGCGATTTCTCCGCTAGTGCCTTCGCCTTCTTTTTCTTGCCGACCGTCTGCCACTCATTCACCTTATCCGGAACAGACGATTTCGCCTCCGTTGGAGCTTCTGGTTGTTTCGCTGCCGGTTTCTCCTGCTGCTGCTTTGCTGGCTGGGTCCCAGGGGCCGGAACCTTTTTCGGGCACGCCTTGGCGACGTGATTGGAATCGCCGCAGACCCAGCAGAAGGGCTTCCTCCCCTCAACGATCACGTAAATTGATCTTCCCCTGCAGGTGATAATGTTGGGGATATTCCCGATCTTTTTTTGCTCGACCGTCACCTGCAGGGTGACGTCACCGGTGAGAAAGCCCTGCTTCGAGGTGAGCGCCTTCACCTCTTCGACCATGCCGAATTGTGTGAAAAACACCCCGACATGGTCTAACGAGATGTCCATGGGCACGCCGTGGAGAGTGATCTTTGATCTGCGCATGCCCATGTATTCTGTATCCAGGCGCAACGTCTTTGTTTCCATAAAGGAGCCGGCCAGTTTTCTTGCTTCCTCCGCAGAGCCAAGTAAAACATCCCACACGGCGTGGCTGCGCCTAGCCACCATCTTTCCATTGATCTTCAAGGCCTTGATGGCCTCCTCCACCACGTCCCTGCTGACCCCGATAAGTTTGCGACTTTTCGGATCCCTGGTCAGCAGGGAAAGGATCCTGGGCTCAATGTTACTGAGCGTCTCGGGCACCGAGATAATCTCCGCTCCTGTCACGTATTTAGCGTATTTCTCCTTTAGAGACTCATAATACGCTGAATCCTTCCGCACTTTCTGGATGGTCCCCCCGGTCCAAGCCTTGTCGGGGGAAACCGTGTCTGCTGAACACCGCTGCCCGTCCTCCTTAGACGTAGAGGGCACCGGAGATGCAGGAGCTGCTGGTAGGGTTGCTACTCCTGGTCCTTTTTCCAAGGAGAGGGGTGAGGCAGGCAAGCGCCAATCCCCCTCCTTTCCTCCCACCGAGGCCGTGGTGGGAGGAACGATCACATCTGGCCTATCGGAGGCCATTGCCTCCTAAGAGGCTAAGCGCGAGACACCTGCCTCCGGTGTTTCGCGTCCTTCGCAGGTCGCTACTTTACGCAGCCCAAGCAATAAACTTGGGTGGAGACCACAATGCCACACTTGACCAAAGTAATAGTAAGTATCACTATGGAACAGATACTACACTTTGATCCAAACCAAACCGACCACACAAACACAAAAAAGTCCAGTGGGGAAGGGCTGGTTTTATTTATTCTTTAATTACAAAGAATTATGGCACAAGGCCGAAAAATGGGTGGGGGTACAAAACTTGGGGTGGTCTTCAGTACTCTATCTTATACCTAGCTAATCGGATTCACGACCCATACATACGTTACAATTTTTCTCAATCACCATAAGAATTTGTCCATCAACACTCATACATATCGTACACCAAAATGCCGCAAAAACCATACCAGGGACCTAAAAAACGCCCCAAAATGTACATAAAAATTTAAGACTTATTTACAAATATAATACAAAAATAGATTTAAAAATTTATACATGAAATGACATGATGGGAAGGGGTATGAAGAAACAGAAAATCCCCAACATAAAAACAATTTCAAATGAACATCATATACAGAGTGTTAGTAAGACCCAAACACACCCTCATAATTAAAGAGGCCACTGTATTCTGCCTTAAAAGGCAAAATCAAGTAGCTCTCTTTCTACAGGGGAAAGGAGAAGCAGGTTAAAATAAATTGGACTGGGGAATATATAAGGCTGACCCAGCCGAGAGTAAAACGGGACAAAATAACGATGGACAAAGGGGATCTCGAACTGGATCATAACAAAAGTATTGGAGCCGGGAACAGGCTAGGACAACCCATACACTCACATTAACTAGGTACACAAAAGAATATCTACCTTAACCACGGGAAGGGTTCCAAAGGAATCCCCCCCGATGTGATTAGCAGATCTAAAAAAGAAAATCAAGGCTAGCCCCGGTCACACGAACCAGGCTCGCTGCATGTATCCACCTTTCGCAAAAGTCTGTCGGGTGCAGCCGTTTCCGTTCAGTTCTAATCTTCATTTTGAGCTGGTGCTCAAAATATCGGATTAGATCCTGATCCGAAAGACGACCGCCCCGCAAGACTTCCTCCAGTCGCGTCGTCCATATCACCATTCTAGCCGAAGCCAGCAGCGTCAGAAACACCATCCGCTTCACTCCAGAGTACGGGGGCGACACATTGTCCACAGCGTATGCGCGATCAATGAGCACGAGCTCCCGCGGCGCGATACGAGCAGTCAACTCGCCGACACGCGCCCACAACGGGCGAACGCGCGAACAATGGAAGAAGGCGTGCGCAGACGTCTCCTTAATTCCAAGGTTGCAACGTTCACAATCTGGCAAATCCGCCAGGCCCATTGCGAAACGCTTGTCATTGAGAGACAAACCATTCCGAGCCAATCGCCAGGTCAGAGAAAACTCAGAGTTGCTGAGCCAATCTGCACCTGGCGCCCAAGACCAATGAGAGCGGTACTCCACTCTCGACATGCCGAGCTTACTCCACAGCTTATCCTTCACGGCACCCTCCACTAATCCCCGATAGAAGATTTTCCTAGGCTGTGAAAGGTCACTGGACCGTGGAATGGCCTGTAAAGCCGCCAGACATTCGAGGAGGAATTTCGGTCGCACCCAAGGCCTGACGGTCAGCCATAGGGTCGGGGGCGTGATGGTAAGGCAAGGGAACATGTCCCTCACTACCCCCGCAAGCAACCGATCTTCCTCTAACGCGCGCCTGAGGAATGCCAACCTTGAAGCGAGCACGTGGCTCCTCAAGTGTGGCATCCCCAGACCCCCTTGACACGGACGGAGGCAACAGACTCCTTTGCCGACCATGTGTTTGCGTCCTCTCCAAAGACAGGAGAATAGCAAACGCTCGAGCGCCTTCTCATGATCGTCACAAAGGGGAAGTACTGACAGCCGGTAAAGGATCATGGGAAAGAGGTATGTGTTACACACCTCCGCCAAGCCCTTCACGGAGAGACCCCGTCGACGCCAAATCTTGACCGACGCGCCGACCTTTGCCAGTACTTCTGACCAGTTTTTCTCCAGCTGTAAGTCCGGACCGAACCAAACTCCGAGGAGCTTGACCGGCCCGTCCGTCCAGCTGAAGGGCCCCGGGAGGGAAACTCCCTTCCAGGCACCTAACCGCAAGCCGGATGACTTGTCGCAGTTGATTCTGGCCCCTGTCACCTTCTCGTACCGTACAAGCGCCTGGTGTACCGCCTCTATGTCCCTGCGGGAGGACACAAAGGTCGTTACGTCATCGGCGTACGCAGAAACCCTGGCTCGAGCTCCGCCAGGGACTTCAATTCCACGCAGGACCGGACTGCCAGTCTCGTCCCTTAGCCGGCGAAGGAGGGGCTCCAACGCCAAGACATAAAGGAGAGAAGACAGTGGACAACCCTGTCGGACCGACCTAGACAGCGCGAAAGCGCCCGACAGCTTCCCGTTCACCTGTACCACAGCCCGGGGGGAGCGATACAGAAGGCTAATCCAGCGGCTGAAGTCGGGTTTGAATCCGGCGGCCTGCAGGACAGCAGCCAGGTAGCCATGGTCAATCCTATCAAATGCCTTGGACTGATCTAAATTGATCAGCGCGGCCTCATCGTCGTCTTCTACACCCTCTATGATCGTGCGAATCAAGTGCAGGTTGCTCTGAATTGTTCTCCCCTTCACAGAACAAGTCTGATCCGGTTCCAACAGAGACTCGGCAACTAGCTGCAAGCGATTCGTCAGGATCTTGGCCAAAATCTTTAACTCTGTGTTTAGCAGAGTTATGGGCCTGTAATCATCTAGTTCCCTCCCAACCTTCTTGCCTTTTCTCAACAGCGTGATCACGCCCCTGGTCATCCGACCGGGGATGGACCCCTGCCGAAACCAGTGGTTGAACACGACTGCCAAGAGCGGGACAAAAAGGTGCGACATCCTCAAGTACAATTCATAGGGCAAACCATCCAAACCTGGCGACTTGCCACTGCCGACCTTCTTCAAAGCCACGTAGATTTCGTCCTCCGTAATCTCCCCTTCGCAGCTAGCCGCTTCAGCCGGCAAAAGCCGGGGAAAGTCAGCCAAATAGCTGCGAAAGTCCTCGTCACGGAGACCAGGCTCCTTGGTAAATCGGTGTTCGAAATGCTGCCGGAACGCCTCGCACATGTCGTCGGTCGACCTAAGGAGATGTCCCTCCGGGTCGCGTACCTCTCGAATGTACCGGTCGCCGGCTCGGCGAATTTCTTCCTTGCGCAGTTCCGCGCCCATTTTCACAGCTTCGGAAGACATCTTGCTTAACTTAGCCCTAATTACCTGGCCCATGTAGCGCCCGCTAGTCGAACGCTCCAGGGCCTCCCTGGCTAAGGCTATTTCTAGGGAATCCCCACCAGCCTCCGCCCGGGCGAAATTAGCTCTAAGTGTCTTTGCCTCCGCAGCCTTATCTAGGTTGAGCCGCTGGCTATATTTGGTGGCGAAAGACCTAATGGAGTCCTTAAGGTTAACCCACCACTTATTCCCAATGACTCGCCCAATTAACGCCCGCTGAACTAGTCTTGTCAGCTGGTCACGAAAGTCCCGCCTGTCCAGTAAGGACTGATTGAACTTCCAATAACCAGCCAACCTAGGCCTAAAGTCTAACACCACACGGGCACAAACGAGTTTGTGGTCCGTGTAGCCTAGCCAGTGGAACGTTGGACATTCTAAGAAGTCTATGTCGGCCACTCTCACTAACATCCTATCCAGGTACGCAGATACCCGGGTAGAAGGCCAATTAAGCGCCCACGTCCACATACTCCCATCCGGATGATCGACCCGGTATCTATCGACGAGACCAAATTCGTCGATCAGATCAACCAGGCTACGATCATCATTCCTCCCGCTAGCGCCCCTTCCTCTATCCCATTTGGGGGTTAGGATGGCATTCCAGTCCCCAACTAAGATTAGCCGTGTTGAATGCACCATAAAGGGCTCCAACAGCCGAAAGAAAGAGACACGCTCACCTTGCTTATTGGGCGCATAAACCGCAATCAACCGGAACGACTTGCTTTTCACTGCAATATCGGCCACGATCAGCCGGCCCTCGGCACCGACATGGACAAGGTCAACCTTCGCGTCCAGGGTACGCTTGACCAGCAAAGAAACACCTCTGGCTTGCCGGCTCCCATATGCTGAATAGACGACAAAGTCGTTAGACAGCACACAAGAGTCGACTTCGCAAACAAAGTGAGTCTCTTGGATCGCGGCCACATCCACGCCGAAGGACAAGAGGTCACGAAGCAGGCGAGCCGCCTTACCCCGATCCCTCAGGCCCTTCGCATTCAAGCTGGCTATCTTAATAGACATCTTTTAAACCTGAAAAAGAGAAAAAGAAAAACAGGCAACAAAGGCTCTCTAGATGCATACGGGGCGAAAATCTCGGGCAGACAGGACCCCGACGGACTGTCCCAGGGAACCAGTTCCTATGTCGGACGTAATCCGTCCGTCTGAGACAATACCGCCGACGTCCGTGGGGTACATTAGTTTTACCACCCTATATAAACTGGGGTGGAGTAAAACAGGGAACCTCCCCGAACAATTTTTAGACATTTTTCTAAGTTCTGCTGAGCTTTCAATGTACATCCTTAGTTTAGGATAAAGTTTTTTCGCTTCCGCGATGTGGTCCCAGACCCGCAGGTTACCCCCGGTATTCCGTACGAGGGTAATTACTCCTGGGGCCTGGGGAAAGTTTTTGGGGTCCTCCGTAGATAGACCGTCAACTGTGGTCATCTTCAGCAGTGGTTTGAGTAGTTTTCGTCTTTGTGACGACCACCCTGCAGAGATGTCCTCCTCTACTTTCAATAGCGCTTCCCCTTTGGGCAGGGCTTTTATCTTTTTTGCCCGAGTGGGAGTGGACATAGGAGAAGGGGAGAGAGTGGGGGATAAAGCAACTGGTCTCAGGGGGGTTAATTTAAAGGTAGGGGACTGGGAAGCTTTCCGCGGGGACGAGGGGAGGCTTCTTGCCTTTTGCGCATACGTTTGCCTCTCCGGTGAGGCAGGAAGCGAGGAGCACCTGTGTGTTGTCGAACTCCTTTCTCTGCTCTTCCGCCGATTCTTGAAGTTCTCTTGCTGCTCTTCTTCGTCCTCCCGGCTGCGTTTCAACGACGCCGATCTTTGAGTCTCCATGGGCTCTTCCCTTGGTTGTTCCTTCGGGCCCTCATTTTGGGGCGGTTTTTCTGCCTTCCCCTGCTTGGTAGCTGCTTTGGGTGATGAGGGCACCTTTGACTCCGAAGGCTCCTGAGGTGGCGAGGGCGTTTTGGTCGGAGAAGGCGTTTTGGTCTGAGAAGGCGTTTTGGCCGGAGAAGGCGATTTCTCCGCTAGTGCCTTCGCCTTCTTTTTCTTGCCGACCGTCTGCCACTCATTCACCTTATCCGGAACAGACGATTTCGCCTCCGTTGGAGCTTCTGGTTGTTTCGCTGCCGGTTTCTCCTGCTGCTGCTTTGCTGGCTGGGTCCCAGGGGCCGGAACCTTTTTCGGGCACGCCTTGGCGACGTGATTGGAATCGCCGCAGACCCAGCAGAAGGGCTTCCTCCCCTCAACGATCACGTAAATTGATCTTCCCCTGCAGGTGATAATGTTGGGGATATTCCCGATCTTTTTTTGCTCGACCGTCACCTGCAGGGTGACGTCACCGGTGAGAAAGCCCTGCTTCGAGGTGAGCGCCTTCACCTCTTCGACCATGCCGAATTGTGTGAAAAACACCCCGACATGGTCTAACGAGATGTCCATGGGCACGCCGTGGAGAGTGATCTTTGATCTGCGCATGCCCATGTATTCTGTATCCAGGCGCAACGTCTTTGTTTCCATAAAGGAGCCGGCCAGTTTTCTTGCTTCCTCCGCAGAGCCAAGTAAAACATCCCACACGGCGTGGCTGCGCCTAGCCACCATCTTTCCATTGATCTTCAAGGCCTTGATGGCCTCCTCCACCACGTCCCTGCTGACCCCGATAAGTTTGCGACTTTTCGGATCCCTGGTCAGCAGGGAAAGGATCCTGGGCTCAATGTTACTGAGCGTCTCGGGCACCGAGATAATCTCCGCTCCTGTCACGTATTTAGCGTATTTCTCCTTTAGAGACTCATAATACGCTGAATCCTTCCGCACTTTCTGGATGGTCCCCCCGGTCCAAGCCTTGTCGGGGGAAACCGTGTCTGCTGAACACCGCTGCCCGTCCTCCTTAGACGTAGCGGGCACCGGAGATGCAGGAGCTGCTGGTAGGGTTGCTACTCCTGGTCCTTTTTCCAAGGAGAGGGGTGAGGCAGGCAAGCGCCAATCCCCCTCCTTTCCTCCCACCGAGGCCGTGGTGGGAGGAACGATCACATCTGGCCTATCGGAGGCCATTGCCTCCTAAGAGGCTAAGCGCGAGACACCTGCCTCCGGTGTTTCGCGTCCTTCGCAGGTCGCTACTTTACGCAGCCCAAGCAATAAACTTGGGTGGAGACCACAATGCCACACTTGACCAAAGTAATAGTAAGTATCACTATGGAACAGATACTACACTTTGATCCAAACCAAACCGACCACACAAACACAAAAAAGTCCAGTGGGGAAGGGCTGGTACTGATTTATTTATGCGAAATTACATAAATTCTGGCACAAGGCCAAACAATGGGGAGGGGGAACAAAAACTTGGGTTGGTCTTCCGTAACTATCTTATACCTAGCTAATCCGATTCACGACCCATACATACGTTACAATTTTCTCATTCACCATAAAAATTTGTCCATCAACACTCATACCTATCAAGCACCAAAATACCGCAGTAACATACCAGGGACCTAAAAACGCCCCAAATGTACATAAAAATTTGTTTATTTACAATATTTACAATAGTGTACAAAAATAAATTTAAAACTTTATTCATGAAATGACATGATGGGAAGGGGGAATGAAGAAACAAAAAATCCCCAAAACAAAAAAACAATTTCAAATGAATATATATACACAATGTTAGTAAGACCCAAACACACCCACATAATTAAAGAGGCCACTGTATTCTGCCTTAAAAGACAAAATCAAGCAGCTCTCTTTCTAAGGGGAATGGAGAAGCAGGGGGCAAAAATAAATTGGACTGGAGAATGTATAAGGCTGACCCAGCCGAGAGTAAAAACGGGACAAAATAATACTTGGACAAT
The DNA here is from genome assembly GCA_037127315.1 of Ascarosepion bandense. Classification (NCBI taxonomy): domain Eukaryota; kingdom Metazoa; phylum Mollusca; class Cephalopoda; order Sepiida; family Sepiidae; genus Ascarosepion; species Ascarosepion bandense. Next base: position 1,817,512 of record JBBBDQ010029185.1, on the reverse strand, counting down.
GGGAATCTCGAACTGGATCATAACAAAAGCAATGGAGCCGGGAACAGGCCAGGACAAACACATTCACTCACATTAACTAGGCACAAAAAGACTTCTTACCTTAACCACGGGAGGGGTTCCAAAGGAATCCACCCCGATGCAACTAGCAGATCTAAAAGAGAAAATCAAGGCTAGCCCCGGTCACGCGAACCAGGCTCGCCGCATATACCCACCTTTCGCTGAACTCTGTCGGGTGCAGCCGTTTTCGTTCAGTTCTAATCTTAATTTTGAGCTGGTGCTCAAAATATCGGATTAGATCCTGATCCGAAAGACGACCGCCCCGCAAGACTTCCTCCAGACGCGTCATCCAAATCACCATTCTAGCCGTGGCCAGTAGCGACAGAAACACCATCCGCTTCACTCCAGAGTACGGGGGCGACACATTGTCCACAGCGTATGCGCGATCAATGAGCACAAGCTCCCGCGGCGCGATACGAGCAGTCAACTCGCCGACACGCGCCCACAACGGGCGAACGCGCGCACAATGGAAGAAGGCGTGCGCAGACGTCTCCTTAATTCCAAGGACGCAACGTTCACAATCTGGCAAATCCGCCAGGCCCATTGCGAAACGCTTGTCGTTGAGAGACAAACCATTCCGAGCCAATCGCCAGGTCAGAGAAAACTCAGAGTTGTTGAGCCAATCCGCACCTGGCGCCCAAGACCAATGAGAGCGATACTCCTCCCTCGACATGCCGAGCTTACTCCACAGCTCATCCTTCACGGCGCCCTCCACTAATCCCCGATAGAAGATTCTCCTAGGCCGTGAAAGGTCACTGGACCATGGAATGGCCCGAAGGGCCGTCAGACATTCGAGCAGGAATTTCGGTCGCCCCCAAGGCCTATTGCTAGTCCTCAGGAGCGGGGGAGTGATAGTGAGGCTAGGGAACATGTCCCTCACTACCCCCGCAAGCAACCGATCTTCCTCCAACGCGCGCCTGAGGAATGCCAACCTCGAAGCGAGCACGTGGCTCCTCAAGTGTGGCATCCCCAGACCCCCTTGACACGGACGGAGGCAACAGACTCCTTTGTCGACCATGTGTTTGCGTCCTCTCCAAAGACAGGAGAATAGCAAACGCTCGAGCGCCTTCTCATGATCGTCACAAAGGGGAAGTACAGACAGCCGGTAAAGGATTCTGGGAAAGAGGTATGTATTACACACCTCCGCCAGACCCTTCACGGAGAGACTCCGTCGACGCCAAATCTCGACCGACGCGCCGACCTTTGCCTGCACTTCTGACCAGTTTTTCTCCAACCGTAAGTCCGGACCGAACCAAACTCCGAGGAGCTTGACCGGCCCGTCCGTCCAGTCGAAGGGCCCCGGGAGGGAAACACCCTTCCAGGCACCTAACCGCAAGCCGGACGACTTGTCGCGGTTAATTCTGGCCCCTGTTACCTGTTCGTACCGTTCAAGCGCCTTCTGTACCGCCCTTATGTCCCTGCGGGAGGACACAAAGGTCGTTACGTCATCGGCGTACGCGGAAACCCTGGCTCGAGCTCCTCCAGGGACAGCAATTCCACGCAGGACCGGACTGCACGTCTCGTCCCTTAGCCGGCGAAGGAGAGGCTCCAACGCCAGGACGTAAAGGAGAGGCGACAGTGGACAACCCTGTCGGACCGACCTAGACAGCGCGAAAGCGCTCGACAGCTTCCCGTTCACCTGTACCACAGCCCTGGGGGAGCGATACAGAAGGCTAATCCAGCGGCTGAAGTCGGGTTTGAATCCGGCGGCCTGCAGGACAGCAGCCAGGTAGCCATGGTCAATCCTATCAAATGCCTTGGACTGATCCAAATTGATCAGCGCGGCCTCTTCGTCGTCTTCTACACCCTCTACGATCGTGCGGATCAAGTGCAGGTTGCTCTGAATTGTTCGTCCCTTCACAGAACAAGTCTGATCCGGTTCCAACAGAGACTCGGCAACTAGCTGCAAGCGATTCGTCAGGATCTTGGCCAAAATCTTTAACTCTGTGTTTAGCAGAGTTATGGGCCTGTAATCATCTAATCCCCGCCCAACCTTCTTGCCTTTTCCCAACAGCGTGATCACGCCCCTGGTGATCCGACCGGGGATGGACCCCTGCCGAAACCAGTGGTTGAACACGACAGTCAAGAGCGGGACAAAAAGGTGCGACATCCTCAAGTACAATTCATAGGGCAAACCATCCAAACCTGGCGACTTGCCACTGCCGGTCTTCTTCAAAGCCGCGTAGACTTCGTCCTCCGTAATCTCCCCTTCGCAGCTAGCCGCTTCAGCCGGCAAAAGCCGGGGAAAGTCAGCCAAATAGCTGCGAAACTCCTCGTCACGGAGACCAGGCTCCTTGGTAAACCGGTGTTCGAAATGCTGCCGGAACGCCTCGCACATGTCGTCGGTGGACCGAAGGAGATGCCCCTCCGGGTCGCGCACTTCTCGAATGTACCGATCGCCGGCCCGACGAATTTCTTCCTTGCGCAGTTCTGCGCCCATGTTCACAGCTTCGGAAGACATCTTGCTTAACTTAGCTCTAATTACCTGGCCCATATAGCGCTCGCTAGTCGTGCGCCTCAGGGCCTCCCTGGCTAAGGCTATCTCTAGGGGATCCCCACCAGCCTCCGCCCGGGCGAAATTAGCACTAAGTGTCTTTGCCTCCGCAGCCTTATCTAGTTTGAGCCGCTGGCTATATTTGGTGGCGAAAGACCTAATGGAGTCCTTAAGGTTAACCCACCACTTATTCCCAATGACTCGCCCAATTAACGCCCGCTGAACTAGTTTTGTCAGCTGGTCACGAAAGTCCCGCCTGTCCAGTAAGGACTGATTGAACTTCCAATAACCAGCCAACCTAGGCCTAAAGTCTAACACCACACGGGCACAAACGAGTTTGTGGTCCGTGTAGCCTAGCCAGTGGAACGTTGGACATTCTACGAAGTCTATGTCGGCCACTCTCACTAACATCCTATCCAGGTACGCAGATACCCGGGTAGAAGGCCAATTAAGCGCCCACGTCCACATACTCCCATCCGGATGATCGACCCGGTATCTATCGACGAGACCAAATTCGTCGATCAGATCAACCAGGCTACGATCATCATTCCTCCCGCTAGCGCCCCTCCCTCTATCCCATTTGGGGGTTAGGATGGCATTCCAGTCCCCAACTAAGATTAGCCGTGTTGAATGCACCATAAAGGGCTCCAACAGCCGAAAGAAAGAGACACGCTCACCTTGCTTATTGGGCGCATAAACCACAATCAGCCGGAACAATCTGCTTTTCACTGCAATATCGGCCACGATCAGCCGGCCCTCGGCACCGACATGGACAAGGTCAACCCTCGCGTCCAGGGTACGCTTGACCAGCAAAGAAACAACTCTGGCTTGCCGGCTCCCATATGCTGAATAGACGACAAAGTCGTTAGACAGCACACAAGAGTCGACTTCGCAAACAAAGTGAGTCTCTTGGATCGCGGCCACATCCACGCCGAAGGACAAGAGGTCACGAAGCAGGCGAGCCGCCTTACCCCGATCCCTCAGGCCCTTCGCATTCAAGCTGGCTATCTTAATAGACATCTTTTAGTTCTGAAAAAGAAAAAACAAAGAACATGCAACAAAGGCACTAGTCGCATACGGGGTAGAAATCTCGGGCAGAGGGGACCCCGACGGACTGTCCTAGGGACCCTGTTCCTACATCGGACGTAATCCGTCCGTCTAGGACAATTCCGCCGACGTCCGTAGGGTAGTTTAGTTTTACCACCCTATATAAACTGGGGTGGAGCAAAACTGGGAACCGCCCCGCACAATTTTTGCTCATTTTTTTTAGGTCCGGAGTGTTCTCCTTGACCATACAAATATTGGAAAAATGTTTTTTTGCCATTGAAATGTGGTCCCAGACCCTCAGGTTGCCACCAGTATTCCTTATTAGGGTAATGACACCTGGGGCCTGGGGAAAGTTTCTCGGATTTTCTGTTGACATACCGTTGACCTTCTCCAGCCTCAACAAAGGCTTTAATAATTTGCGCCTTTGAGAAGACCATCCCGCCGCAATGTCCGGGTTCACTTTCAGAAGCTCATCCCCCTGGGGAAGGCCCTTTTTCTTTTTGTCCCGAGCGGGAGTGGGTACAGGAGAAGGGGAAGGGGTGGGAGTTGGTGAACGCGGCCTCAAGGGGGTCAACTTGAAGGTCGGGGACTGGGAAGCTTTTCGCGGGGAAGAGGGAAGGCTTCTCGCTTTTTCCGCGTATGAAGTCCTGGCCGGAGAAACCGGCAGCGAAACACACTTAGTTGACTTCCTCTCTCTGCTTCTCTCCCTGCTCCGGCTCCTTCTGCGACTCTTCGTCGTCTCGTGCTGCTCCTCCTCCACGAACTCCCTTCCGCGCTTTAGGGAGCCTGACCGCTCGGTGTCCATCTTCTCTGGTTTAGAAGGAGATTTATTTCGTTTCTCCTTTGGGGAGGGCGAAACTTCCACCGTCGGCTCCTTGACTTTTGGCGGAGCTTTGGCGGGAGTTTTGGCGGGCGCCTTGACAGGTGATGGCGCCTTCCCTGGTGAAGGCGTTTTTGCCTTTTTCCTTGCCACCACCTGCCACTCGCCCTCCTTATTCGCTACTGGTGCAGGTGAAGGTGCTGAAGGTACTGAAGATGGAGGTGCCGGCTTTTCCTTTTCCGCCTGCTGCTTGGATGCCTGGGTGCCGGGGGCCGGCTTCTTATTCGTGCACGTCTTGGCCACGTGGTCCGCCGCCCCGCACACCCAACAGCAAGGCTTCCGGCCCTCAACGATCACAAATATGACCCTCTTTCGACACGTTAACACGTTGGGGATATCTTCCACCGCCTTTTTTGACAGTGTGACCTGCAGGGACATGTCCCCTGTCAGGTATCCGGCTTTTGATCTTGCCGAGGAGACCTCGGCCACCCTTCCATACTTTGCGAAGAATGCACCCACATGGTCTTCAGTGATATCCATGGGGACACCATGCAAGGTTATCTTCAGCTTGCGTGTCCCCATGTACTCCGTTAACAGGATCATTTTGTCAGTCTCCAGGGTGACTCCGGCAAGCTGTTTGGCCTCCTCGGCCGTTCCAAGCAAGACATCCCAAGACGCGTTACTCCTCCTGGCCACGGCTTTTGCTCTAATGTTGAGCACCTTGATGGCCTCCTCCACGTTTTCTCGGCTAACTCCAACGACCTTCTTGGACTTGGGATCCTTAGTAATTAGCGTTATAATACGCGCCTCAATGTCCGCCAGTTCATCCGGCACCGACACCAATTCCGTGCCGTTGATGTATTTCTCATATTTTTCCTTCAATTTGTCATAATATTCTTCTCCTTTTTTCTCCAGGACCTTTCCTTTCTTCCACCCCGAGGTTGAAGGTTTCGGGGAACCAGGAGCTGCTGCTGTCGGTACCGGTAATGGTCCGGTTCCCGTTGCTGGTCCTTGTAAAGCTGCTGATGCTGGTATGGAGGGTGACTCCCGTGGCGGCAATTGCCAGTCACCCTCCTTTCCTCCCACCGAGGCCGTGGTGGGAGGAACGATCACATCTGGCCTATCGGAGGCCATTGCCTCCTAAGAGGCTAAGCGCGAGACACCTGCCTCCGGTGTTTCGCGTCCTTCGCAGGTCGCTACTTTACGCAGCCCAAGCAATAAACTTGGGTGGAGACCACAATGCCACACTTGACCAAAGTAATAGTAAGTATCACTATGGAACAGATACTACACTTTGATCCAAACCAAACCGACCACACAAACACAAAAAAGTCCAGTGGGGGAGGGTTGGTACTTATTTATTACGTAAAAGTACATAATTCTGGCACAAGGCCAACAAATGGGAGGGGGAACAAAAACTTGGGTTGGTCTTCCGTAACTATCTTATACCTAGCTAATCCGATTCACGACCCATACATACGTTACAATTTTCTCATTCACCATAAAAATTTGTCCATCAACACTCATACCTATCAAGCACCAAAATACCGCAAAATCATACGGGGGACCTAAAAAAAAAAACACCCCAAATGTACATAAAAATTTCTGATTTTTACAATATATACAATAACTTACAAAAATAAATTTAAAACTTTATTCATGAAATGACATGATGGGGAGGGGGAATGAAGAAACAAAAAACCCCAAAACAAAACACAATTTCAAATGAATATATATACACAATGTTAGTAAGACCCAAACACACCCACATAATTAAAGAGGCCACTGTATTCTGCCTTAAAAAAGGACAAAATCAAGCAGCTCTCTTTCTAAGGGGAATGGAGAAGCAGGGGGCAAAAATAAATTGGACTGGAGAATGTATAAGGCTGACCCAGCCGAGAGTGAAAACGGGACAAAATAATACTTGGACAATGGGAATCTCGAACTGGATCATAACAAAAGCAATGGAGCCGGGAACAGGCCAGGACAAACACATTCACTCACATTAACTAGGCACAAAAAGAACTTCTACCTTAACCACGGGAGGGGTTCCAAAGGAATCCACCCCGATGCAACTAGCAGATCTAAAAGAGAAAATCAAGGCTAGCCCCGGTCACGCGAACCAGGCTCGCCGCATATACCCACCTTTCGCTGAACTCTGTCGGGTGCAGCCGTTTCCGTTCAGTTCTAATCTTAATTTTGAGCTGGTGCTCAAAATATCGGATTAGATCCTGATCCGAAAGACGACCGCCCCGCAAGACTTCCTCCAGACGCGTCATCCAAATCACCATTCTAGCCGTGGCCAGTAGCGACAGAAACACCATCCGCTTCACTCCAGAGTACGGGGGCGACACATTGTCCACAGCGTATGCGCGATCAATGAGCACAAGCTCCCGCGGCGCGATACGAGCAGTCAACTCGCCGACACGCGCCCACAACGGGCGAACGCGCGAACAATGGAAGAAGGCGTGCGCAGACGTCTCCTTAATTCCAAGGACGCAACGTTCACAATCTGGCAAATCCGCCAGGCCCATTGCGAAACGCTTGTCATTGAGAGACAAACCATTCCGAGCCAATCGCCAGGTCAGAGAAAACTCAGAGTTGTTGAGCCAATCCGCACCCGGCGCCCAAGACCAATGAGAGCGATACTCCTCTCTCGACATGCCGAGCTTACTCCACAGTTCATCCTTCACGGCGCCCTCCACTAATCCCCGATAGAAGATTCTCCTAGGCCGTGAAAGGTCACTGGACCATGGAATGGCCCGAAGGGCCGTCAGACATTCGAGCAGGAATTTCGGCCGCCCCCAGGGCCTATTGCTAGTCCTCAGGAGCGGGGGAGTGATAGTGAGGCTAGGGAACATGTCCCTCACTACCCCCGCAAGCAACCGATCTTCCTCCAACGCGCGCCTGAGGAATGCCAACCTCGAAGCGAGCACGTGGCTCCTCAAGTGTGGCATCCCCAGACCCCCTTGACACGGACGGAGGCAACAGACTCCTTTGTCGACCATGTGTTTGCGTCCTCTCCAAAGACAGGAGAATAGCAAACGCTCGAGCGCCTTCTCATGATCGTCACAAAGGGGAAGTACAGACAGCCGGTAAAGGATTCTGGGAAAGAGGTATGTATTACACACCTCCGCCAGACCCTTCACGGAGAGACTCCGTCGACGCCAAATCTCGACCGACGCGCCGACCTTTGCCTGTACTTCTGACCAGTTTTTCTCCAACTGTAAGTCCGGACCGAACCAAACTCCGAGGAGCTTGACCGGCCCGTCCGTCCAGTCGAAGGGCCCCGGGAGGGAAACACCCTTCCAGGCACCTAACCGCAAGCCGGACGACTTGTCGCGGTTAATTCTGGCCCCTGTTACCTGTTCGTACCGTTCAAGCGCCTTCTGTACCGCCCTTATGTCCCTGCGGGAGGACACAAAGGTCGTTACGTCATCGGCGTACGCGGAAACCCTGGCTCGAGCTCCACCAGGGACAGCAATTCCACGCAGGACCGGACTGCACGTCTCGTCCCTTAGCCGGCGAAGGAGAGGCTCCAACGCCAGGACGTAAAGGAGAGGCGACAGTGGACAACCCTGTCGGACCGACCTAGACAGCGCGAAAGCGCTCGACAGCTTCCCGTTCACCTGTACCACAGCCTTGGGGGAGCGATACAGAAGGCTAATCCAGCGGCTGAAGTCGGGTTTGAATCCGGCGGCCTGCAGGACAGCAGCCAGGTAGCCATGGTCAATCCTATCAAATGCCTTGGACTGATCCAAATTGATCAGCGCGGCCTCTTCGTCGTCTTCTACACCCTCTACGATCGTGCGGATCAAGTGCAGGTTGCTCTGAATTGTTCGTCCCTTCACAGAACAAGTCTGATCCGGTTCCAACAGAGACTCGGCAACTAGCTGCAAGCGATTCGTCAGGATCTTGGCCAAAATCTTTAACTCTGTGTTTAGCAGAGTTATGGGCCTGTAATCATCTAATCCCCGCCCAACCTTCTTGCCTTTTCCCAACAGCGTGATCACGCCCCTGGTGATCCGACCGGGGATGGACCCCTGCCGAAACCAGTGGTTGAACACGACAGTCAAGAGCGGGACAAAAAGGTGCGACATCCTCAAGTACAATTCATAGGGCAAACCATCCAAACCTGGCGACTTGCCACTGCCGGTCTTCTTCAAAGCCGCGTAGACTTCGTCCTCCGTAATCTCCCCTTCGCAGCTAGCCGCTTCAGCCGGCAAAAGCCGGGGAAAGTCAGCCAAATAGCTGCGAAACTCCTCGTCACGGAGACCAGGCTCCTTGGTAAACCGGTGTTCGAAATGCTGCCGGAACGCCTCGCACATGTCGTCGGTGGACCGAAGGAGATGCCCCTCCGGGTCGCGCACCTCTCGAATGTACCGATCGCCGGCCCGACGAATTTCTTCCTTGCGCAGTTCCGCGCCCATGTTCACAGCTTCGGAAGACATCTTGCTTAACTTAGCCCTAATTACCTGGCCCATATAGCGCTCGCTAGTCGTGCGCCTCAGGGCCTCCCTGGCTAAGGCTATCTCTAGGGGATCCCCACCAGCCTCCGCCCGGGCGAAATTAGCACTAAGTGTCTTTGCCTCCGCAGCCTTATCTAGTTTGAGCCGCTGGCTATATTTGGTGGCGAAAGACCTAATGGAGTCCTTAAGGTTAACCCACCACTTATTCCCAATGACTCGCCCAATTAACGCCCGCTGAACTAGTCTTGTCAGCTGGTCACGAAAGTCCCGCCTGTCCAGTAAGGACTGATTGAACTTCCAATAACCAGCCAACCTAGGCCTAAAGTCTAACACCACACGGGCACAAACGAGTTTGTGGTCCGTGTAGCCTAGCCAGTGGAACGTTGGACATTCTAAGAAGTCTATGTCGGCCACTCTCACTAACATCCTATCCAGGTACGCAGATACCCGGGTAGAAGGCCAATTAAGCGCCCACGTCCACATACTCCCATCCGGATGATCGACCCGGTATCTATCGACGAGACCAAATTCGTCGATCAGATCAACCAGGCTACGATCATCATTCCTCCCGCTAGCGCCCCTTCCTCTATCCCATTTGGGGGTTAGGATGGCATTCCAGTCCCCAACTAAGATTAGCCGTGTTGAATGCACCATAAAGGGCTCCAACAGCCGAAAGAAAGAGACACGCTCACCTTGCTTATTGGGCGCATAAACCACAATCAGCCGGAACAATTTGCTTTTCACTGCAATATCGGCCACGATCAGCCGGCCCTCGGCACCGACATGGACAAGGTCAACCTTCGCGTCCAGGGTACGCTTGACCAGCAAAGAAACACCTCTGGCTTGCCGGCTCCCATATGCTGAATAGACGACAAAGTCGTTAGACAGCACACAAGAGTCGACTTCGCAAACAAAGTGAGTCTCTTGGATCGCGGCCACATCCACGCCGAAGGACAAGAGGTCACGAAGCAGGCGAGCCGCCTTACCCCGATCCCTCAGGCCCTTCGCATTCAAGCTGGCTATCTTAATAGACATCTTTTAGTTCTGAAAAAGAAAAAACAAAGAACATGCAACAAAGGCACTAGTCGCATACGGGGTAGAAATCTCGGGCAGAGGGGACCCCGACGGACTGTCCTAGGGACCCTGTTCCTACATCGGACGTAATCCGTCCGTCTAGGACAATTCCGCCGACGTCCGTAGGGTAGTTTAGTTTTACCACCCTATATAAACTGGGGTGGAGCAAAACTGGGAACCGCCCCGCACAATTTTTGCTCATTTTTTTTAGGTCCGGAGTGTTCTCCTTGACCATACAAATATTGGAAAAATGTTTTTTTGCCATTGAAATGTGGTCCCAGACCCTCAGGTTGCCACCAGTATTCCTTATTAGGGTAATGACACCTGGGGCCTGGGGAAAGTTTCTCGGATTTTCTGTTGACATACCGTTGACCTTCTCCAGCCTCAACAAAGGCTTTAATAATTTGCGCCTTTGAGAAGACCATCCCGCCGCAATGTCCGGGTTCACTTTCAGAAGCTCATCCCCCTGGGGAAGGCCCTTTTTCTTTTTGTCCCGAGCGGGAGTGGGTACAGGAGAAGGGGAAGGGGTGGGAGTTGGTGAACGCGGCCTCAAGGGGGTCAACTTGAAGGTCGGGGACTGGGAAGCTTTTCGCGGGGAAGAGGGAAGGCTTCTCGCTTTTTCCGCGTATGAAGTCCTGGCCGGAGAAACCGGCAGCGAAACACACTTAGTTGACTTCCTCTCTCTGCTTCTCTCCCTGCTCCGGCTCCTTCTGCGACTCTTCGTCGTCTCGTGCTGCTCCTCCTCCACGAACTCCCTTCCGCGCTTTAGGGAGCCTGACCGCTCGGTGTCCATCTTCTCTGGTTTAGAAGGAGATTTATTTCGTTTCTCCTTTGGGGAGGGCGAAACTTCCACCGTCGGCTCCTTGACTTTTGGCGGAGCTTTGGCGGGAGTTTTGGCGGGCGCCTTGACAGGTGATGGCGCCTTCCCTGGTGAAGGCGTTTTTGCCTTTTTCCTTGCCACCACCTGCCACTCGCCCTCCTTATTCGCTACTGGTGCAGGTGAAGGTGCTGAAGGTACTGAAGATGGAGGTGCCGGCTTTTCCTTTTCCGCCTGCTGCTTGGATGCCTGGGTGCCGGGGGCCGGCTTCTTATTCGTGCACGTCTTGGCCACGTGGTCCGCCGCCCCGCACACCCAACAGCAAGGCTTCCGGCCCTCAACGATCACAAATATGACCCTCTTTCGACACGTTAACACGTTGGGGATATCTTCCACCGCCTTTTTTGACAGTGTGACCTGCAGGGACATGTCCCCTGTCAGGTATCCGGCTTTTGATCTTGCCGAGGAGACCTCGGCCACCCTTCCATACTTTGCGAAGAATGCACCCACATGGTCTTCAGTGATATCCATGGGGACACCATGCAAGGTTATCTTCAGCTTGCGTGTCCCCATGTACTCCGTTAACAGGATCATTTTGTCAGTCTCCAGGGTGACTCCGGCAAGCTGTTTGGCCTCCTCGGCCGTTCCAAGCAAGACATCCCAAGACGCGTTACTCCTCCTGGCCACGGCTTTTGCTCTAATGTTGAGCACCTTGATGGCCTCCTCCACGTTTTCTCGGCTAACTCCAACGACCTTCTTGGACTTGGGATCCTTAGTAATTAGCGTTATAATACGCGCCTCAATGTCCGCCAGTTCATCCGGCACCGACACCAATTCCGTGCCCTTGATGTATTTCTCATATTTTTCCTTCAATTTGTCATAATATTCTTCTCCTTTTTTCTCCAGGACCTTTCCTTTCTTCCACCCCGAGGTTGAAGGTTTCGGGGAACCAGGAGCTGCTGCTGTCGGTACCGGTAATGGTCCGGTTCCCGTTGCTGGTCCTTGTAAAGCTGCTGATGCTGGTATGGAGGGTGACTCCCGTGGCGGCAATTGCCAGTCACCCTCCTTTCCTCCCACCGAGGCCGTGGTGGGAGGAACGATCACATCTGGCCCATCGGAGGCCATTGCCTCCTAAGAGGCTAAGCGCGAGACACCTGCCTCCGGTGTTTCGCGTCCTTCGCAGGTCGCTACTTTACGCAGCCCAAGCAATAAACTTGGGTGGAGACCACAATGCCACACTTGACCAAAGTAATAGTAAGTATCACTATGGAACAGATACTACACTTTGATCCAAACCAAACCGACCACACAAACACAAAAAAGTCCAGTGGGGGAGGGTTGGTACTTATTTATTTGCCAACAAAGTACAAATTCTGGCACAAGGCCAAACAATGGGGAGGGGGAACAAAAACTTGGGTTGGTCTTCCGTAACTATCTTATACCTAGCTAATCAGATTCACGACCCATACATACGTTACAATTTTCTCATTCACCATAAAAATTTGTCCATCAACACTCATACCTATCATACACCAAAATACCGCAGTAACATACCAGGGACCTAAAAACGCCCCAAATGTACATAAAAATTTGTGTATTTACAATATTTACAATAGTGTACAAAAATAAATTTAAAACTTTATTCATGAAATGACATGATGGGGAGGGGGAATGAAGAAACAAAAAACCCCAAAACAAAAAACAATTTCAAATGAATATATATACACAATGTTAGTAAGACCCAAACACACCCACATAATTAAAGAGGCCACTGTATTCTGCCTTAAAAAAGAACAAAATCAAGCAGCTCTCTTTCTAAGGGGAATGGATAAGCAGGGGGCAAAAATAAATTGGACTGGAGAATGTATAAGGCTGACCCAGCCGAGAGTGAAAACGGGACAAAATAATACTTGGACAATGGGAATCTCGAACTGGATCATAACAAAAGCAATGAAGCCGGGAACAGGCCAGGACAAACACATTCACTCACATTAACTAGGCACAAAAGAGACTTCTACCTTAACCACGGGCGGGGTTCCAAAGGAATCCACCCCGATGCAACTAGCAGATCTAAAAGAGAAAATCAAGGCTAGCCCCGGTCACGCGAACCAGGCTCGCTGCATATACCCACCTTTCGCTGAACTCTGTCGGGTGCAGCCGTTTCCGTTCAGTTCTAATCTTAATTTTGAGCTGGTGCTCAAAATATCGGATTAGATCCTGATCCGAAAGACGACCTCCCCGCAAGACTTCCTCCAGACGCGTCATCCAAATCACCATTCTAGCCGTGGCCAGTAGCGACAGAAACACCATCCGCTTCACTCCAGAGTACGGGGGCGACACATTGTCCACAGCGTATGCGCGATCAATGAGCACAAGCTCCCGCGGCGCGATACGAGCAGTCAACTCGCCGACACGCGCCCACAACGGGCGAACGCGCGAACAATGGAAGAAGGCGTGCGCAGACGTCTCCTTAATTCCAAGGACGCAACGTTCACAATCTGGCAAATCCGCCAGGCCCATTGCGAACCGCTTGTCGTTGAGAGACAAACCATTCCGAGCCAATCGCCAGGTCAGAGAAAACTCAGAGTTGTTGAGCCAATCCGCACCTGGCGCCCAAGACCAATGAGAGCGATACTCCTCCCTCGACATGCCGAGCTTACTCCACAGTTCATCCTTCACGGCGCCCTCCACTAATCCCCGATAGAAGATTCTCCTAGGCCGTGAAAGGTCACTGGACCATGGAATGGCCCGAAGGGCCGTCAGACATTCGAGCAGGAATTTCGGCCGCCCCCAAGGCCTATTGCTAGTCCTTAGGAGCGGGGGAGTGACAGTGAGGCTAGGGAACATGTCCCTCACTACCCCCGCAAGCAACCGATCTTCCTCCAACGCGCGCCTGAGGAATGCCAACCTCGAAGCGAGCACGTGGCTCCTCAAGTGTGGCATCCCCAGACCCCCTTGACACGGACGGAGGCAACAGACTCCTTTGTCGACCATGTGTTTGCGTCCTCTCCAAAGACAGGAGAATAGCAAACGCTCGAGCGCCTTCTCATGATCGTCACAAAGGGGAAGTACAGACAGCCGGTAAAGGATTCTGGGAAAGAGGTATGTATTACACACCTCCGCCAGACCCTTCACGGAGAGACTCCGTCGACGCCAAATCTCGACCGACGCGCCGACCTTTGCCTGTACTTCTGACCAGTTTTTCTCCAACTGTAAGTCCGGACCGAACCAAACTCCGAGGAGCTTGACCGGCCCGTCCGTCCAGTCGAAGGGCCCCGGGAGGGAAACACCCTTCCAGGCACCTAACCGCAAGCCGGACGACTTGTCGCGGTTAATTCTGGCCCCTGTTACCTGTTCGTACCGTTCAAGCGCCTTCTGTACCGCCCTTATGTCCCTGCGGGAGGACACAAAGGTCGTTACGTCATCGGCGTACGCGGAAACCCTGGCTCGAGCTCCTCCAGGGACAGCAATTCCACGCAGGACCGGACTGCACGTCTCGTCCCTTAGCCGGCGAAGGAGAGGCTCCAACGCCAGGACGTAAAGGAGAGGCGACAGTGGACAACCCTGTCGGACCGACCTAGACAGCGCGAAAGCGCTCGACAGCTTCCCGTTCACCTGTACCACAGCCTTGGGGGAGCGATACAGAAGGCTAATCCAGCGGCTGAAGTCGGGTTTGAATCCGGCGGCCTGCAGGACAGCAGCCAGGTAGCCATGGTCAATCCTATCAAATGCCTTGGACTGATCCAAATTGATCAGCGCGGCCTCTTCGTCGTCTTCTACACCCTCTACGATCGTGCGGATCAAGTGCAGGTTGCTCTGAATTGTTCGTCCCTTCACAGAACAAGTCTGATCCGGTTCCAACAGAGACTCGGCAACTAGCTGCAAGCGATTCGTCAGGATCTTGGCCAAAATCTTTAACTCTGTGTTTAGCAGAGTTATGGGCCTGTAATCATCTAATCCCCGCCCAACCTTCTTGCCTTTTCCCAACAGCGTGATCACGCCCCTGGTGATCCGACCGGGGATGGACCCCTGCCGAAACCAGTGGTTGAACACAACAGTCAAGAGCGGGACAAAAAGGTGCGACATCCTCAAGTACAATTCATAGGGCAAACCATCCAAACCTGGCGACTTGCCACTGCCGGTCTTCTTCAAAGCCGCGTAGACTTCGTCCTCCGTAATCTCCCCTTCGCAGCTAGCCGCTTCAGCCGGCAAAAGCCGGGGAAAGTCAGCCAAATAGCTGCGAAACTCCTCGTCACGGAGACCAGGCTCCTTGGTAAACCGGTGTTCGAAATGCTGCCGGAACGCCTCGCACATGTCGTCGGTGGACCTAAGGAGATGTCCCTCCGGGTCGCGCACCTCTCGAATGTACCGATCGCCGGCCCGACGAATTTCTTCCTTGCGCAGTTCTGCGCCCATGTTCACAGCTTCGGAAGACATCTTGCTTAACTTAGCTCTAATTACCTGGCCCATATAGCGCTCGCTAGTCGTGCGCCTCAGGGCCTCCCTGGCTAAGGCTATCTCTAGGGGATCCCCACCAGCCTCCGCCCGGGCGAAATTAGCACTAAGTGTCTTTGCCTCCGCAGCCTTATCTAGTTTGAGCCGCTGGCTATATTTGGTGGCGAAAGACCTAATGGAGTCCTTAAGGTTAACCCACCACTTATTCCCAATGACTCGCCCAATTAACGCCCGCTGAACTAGTTTTGTCAGCTGGTCACGAAAGTCCCGCCTGTCCAGTAAGGACTGATTGAACTTCCAATAACCAGCCAACCTAGGCCTAAAGTCTAACACCACACGGGCACAAACGAGTTTGTGGTCCGTGTAGCCTAGCCAGTGGAACGTTGGACATTCTAAGAAGTCTATGTCGGCCACTCTCACTAACATCCTATCCAGGTACGCAGATACCCGGGTAGAAGGCCAATTAAGCGCCCACGTCCACATACTCCCATCCGGATGATCGACCCGGTATCTATCGACGAGACCAAATTCGTCGATCAGATCAACCAGGCTACGATCATCATTCCTCCCGCTAGCGCCCCTCCCTCTATCCCATTTGGGGGTTAGGATGGCATTCCAGTCCCCAACTAAGATTAGCCGTGTTGAATGCACCATAAAGGGCTCCAACAGCCGAAAGAAAGAGACACGCTCACCTTGCTTATTGGGCGCATAAACCACAATCAGCCGGAACAATTTGCTTTTCACTGCAATATCGGCCACGATCAGCCGGCCCTCGGCACCGACATGGACAAGGTCAACCTTCGCGTCCAGGGTACGCTTGACCAGCAAAGAAACACCTCTGGCTTGCCGGCTCCCATATGCTGAATAGACGACAAAGTCGTTAGACAGCACACAAGAGTCGACTTCGCAAACAAAGTGAGTCTCTTGGATCGCGGCCACATCCACGCCGAAGGACAAGAGGTCACGAAGCAGGCGAGCCGCCTTACCCCGATCCCTCAGGCCCTTCGCATTCAAGCTGGCTATCTTAATAGACATCTTTTAGTTCTGAAAAAGAAAAAACAAAGAACATGCAACAAAGGCACTAGTCGCATACGGGGTAGAAATCTCGGGCAGAGGGGACCCCGACGGACTGTCCTAGGGACCCTGTTCCTACATCGGACGTAATCCGTCCGTCTAGGACAATTCCGCCGACGTCCGTAGGGTAGTTTAGTTTTACCACCCTATATAAACTGGGGTGGAGCAAAACTGGGAACCGCCCCGCACAATTTTTGCTCATTTTTTTTAGGTCCGGAGTGTTCTCCTTGACCATACAAATATTGGAAAAATGTTTTTTTGCCATTGAAATGTGGTCCCAGACCCTCAGGTTGCCACCAGTATTCCTTATTAGGGTAATGACACCTGGGGCCTGGGGAAAGTTTCTCGGATTTTCTGTTGACATACCGTTGACCTTCTCCAGCCTCAACAAAGGCTTTAATAATTTGCGCCTTTGAGAAGACCATCCCGCCGCAATGTCCGGGTTCACTTTCAGAAGCTCATCCCCCTGGGGAAGGCCCTTTTTCTTTTTGTCCCGAGCGGGAGTGGGTACAGGAGAAGGGGAAGGGGTGGGAGTTGGTGAACGCGGCCTCAAGGGGGTCAACTTGAAGGTCGGGGACTGGGAAGCTTTTCGCGGGGAAGAGGGAAGGCTTCTCGCTTTTTCCGCGTATGAAGTCCTGGCCGGAGAAACCGGCAGCGAAACACACTTAGTTGACTTCCTCTCTCTGCTTCTCTCCCTGCTCCGGCTCCTTCTGCGACTCTTCGTCGTCTCGTGCTGCTCCTCCTCCACGAACTCCCTTCCGCGCTTTAGGGAGCCTGACCGCTCGGTGTCCATCTTCTCTGGTTTAGAAGGAGATTTATTTCGTTTCTCCTTTGGGGAGGGCGAAACTTCCACCGTCGGCTCCTTGACTTTTGGCGGAGCTTTGGCGGGAGTTTTGGCGGGCGCCTTGACAGGTGATGGCGCCTTCCCTGGTGAAGGCGTTTTTGCCTTTTTCCTTGCCACCACCTGCCACTCGCCCTCCTTATTCGCTACTGGTGCAGGTGAAGGTGCTGAAGGTACTGAAGATGGAGGTGCCGGCTTTTCCTTTTCCGCCTGCTGCTTGGATGCCTGGGTGCCGGGGGCCGGCTTCTTATTCGTGCACGTCTTGGCCACGTGGTCCGCCGCCCCGCACACCCAACAGCAAGGCTTCCGGCCCTCAACGATCACAAATATGACCCTCTTTCGACACGTTAACACGTTGGGGATATCTTCCACCGCCTTTTTTGACAGTGTGACCTGCAGGGACATGTCCCCTGTCAGGTATCCGGCTTTTGATCTTGCCGAGGAGACCTCGGCCACCCTTCCATACTTTGCGAAGAATGCACCCACATGGTCTTCAGTGATATCCATGGGGACACCATGCAAGGTTATCTTCAGCTTGCGTGTCCCCATGTACTCCGTTAACAGGATCATTTTGTCAGTCTCCAGGGTGACTCCGGCAAGCTGTTTGGCCTCCTCGGCCGTTCCAAGCAAGACATCCCAAGACGCGTTACTCCTCCTGGCCACGGCTTTTGCTCTAATGTTGAGCACCTTGATGGCCTCCTCCACGTTTTCTCGGCTAACTCCAACGACCTTCTTGGACTTGGGATCCTTAGTAATTAGCGTTATAATACGCGCCTCAATGTCCGCCAGTTCATCCGGCACCGACACCAATTCCGTGCCCTTGATGTATTTCTCATATTTTTCCTTCAATTTGTCATAATATTCTTCTCCTTTTTTCTCCAGGACCTTTCCTTTCTTCCACCCCGAGGTTGAAGGTTTCGGGGAACCAGGAGCTGCTGCTGTCGGTACCGGTAATGGTCCGGTTCCCGTTGCTGGTCCTTGTAAAGCTGCTGATGCTGGTATGGAGGGTGACTCCCGTGGCGGCAATTGCCAGTCACCCTCCTTTCCTCCCACCGAGGCCGTGGTGGGAGGAACGATCACATCTGGCCTATCGGAGGCCATTGCCTCCTAAGAGGCTAAGCGCGAGACACCTGCCTCCGGTGTTTCGCGTCCTTCGCAGGTCGCTACTTTACGCAGCCCAAGCAATAAACTTGGGTGGAGACCACAATGCCACACTTGACCAAAGTAATAGTAAGTATCACTATGGAACAGATACTACACTTTGATCCAAACCAAACCGACCACACAAACACAAAAAAGTCCAGTGGGGGAGGGTTGGTACTTATTTATTTGCCAACAAAGTACAAATTCTGGCACAAGGCCAAACAATGGGGAGGGGGAACAAAAACTTGGGTTGGTCTTCCGTAACTATCTTATACCTAGCTAATCAGATTCACGACCCATACATACGTTACAATTTTCTCATTCACCATAAAAATTTGTCCATCAACACTCATACCTATCAAGCACCAAAATACCGCAAAATCATACCGGGGACCTAAAAACACCCCAAATGTACATAAAAATTTCTGATTTTTACAATATATACAATATCTTACAAAAATAATTTAAAACTTTATTCATGAAATGACATGATGGGGAGGGGGAATGAAGAAACAAAAAATCCCCAAAACAAAAACAATTTCAAATGAATATATATACACAATGTTAGTAAGACCCAAACACACCCACATAATTAAAGAGGCCACTGTATTCTGCCTTAAAAGGAACAAAATCAAGCAGCTCTCTTTCTAAGGGGAATGGAGAAGCAGGGAACAAAATAAATTGGACTGGAGAATATATAAGGCTGACCCAGCCGAGAATAAAAACGGGACAAAATAACAATGGACAATGGGAATCTCGAACTGGATCATAACAAAAGTAATGGAGCCGGGAACAGGCCAGGACAAACACATTCACTCACATTAACTAGGCACAAAAAAGAACTTCTACCTTAACCACGGGAGGGGTTCCAAAGGAATCCACCCCGATGCAACTAGCAGATCTAAAAGAGAAAATCAAGGCTAGCCCCGGTCACGCGAACCAGGCTCGCCGCATATACCCACCTTTCGCTGAACTCTGTCGGGTGCAGCCGTTTCCGTTCAGTTCTAATCTTAATTTTGAGCTGGTGCTCAAAATATCGGATTAGATCCTGATCCGAAAGACGACCTCCCCGCAAGACTTCCTCCAGACGCGTCATCCAAATCACCATTCTAGCCGTGGCCAGTAGCGACAGAAACACCATCCGCTTCACTCCAGAGTACGGGGGCGACACATTGTCCACAGCGTATGCGCGATCAATGAGCACAAGCTCCCGCGGCGCGATACGAGCAGTCAACTCGCCAACACGCGCCCACAACGGGCGAACGCGCGAACAATGGAAGAAGGCGTGCGCAGACGTCTCCTTAATTCCAAGGACGCAACGTTCACAATCTGGCAAATCCGCCAGGCCCATTGCGAACCGCTTGTCGTTGAGAGACAAACCATTCCGAGCCAATCGCCAGGTCAGAGAAAACTCAGAGTTGTTGAGCCAATCCGCACCTGGCGCCCAAGACCAATGAGAGCGATACTCCTCTCTCGACATGCCAAGCTTACTCCACAGTTCATCCTTCACGGCGCCCTCCACTAATCCCCGATAGAAGATTCTCCTAGGCCGTGAAAGGTCACTGGACCATGGAATGGCCCGAAGGGCCGTCAGACATTCGAGTAGGAATTTCGGCCGCCCCCAAGGCCTATTGCTAGTCCTTAGGAGCGGGGGAGTGATAGTGAGGCTAGGGAACATGTCCCTCACTACCCCCGCAAGCAACCGATCTTCCTCCAACGCGCGCCTGAGGAATGCCAACCTCGAAGCGAGCACGTGGCTCCTCAAGTGTGGCATCCCCAGACCCCCTTGACACGGACGGAGGCAACAGACTCCTTTGTCGACCATGTGTTTGCGTCCTCTCCAAAGACAGGAGAATAGCAAACGCTCGAGCGCCTTCTCATGATCGTCACAAAGGGGAAGTACAGACAGCCGGTAAAGGATTCTGGGAAAGAGGTATGTATTACACACCTCCGCCAGACCCTTCACGGAGAGACTCCGTCGACGCCAAATCTCGACCGACGCGCCGACCTTTGCCTGTACTTCTGACCAGTTTTTCTCCAACTGTAAGTCCGGACCGAACCAAACTCCGAGGAGCTTGACCGGCCCGTCCGTCCAGTCGAAGGGCCCCGGGAGGGAAACACCCTTCCAGGCACCTAACCGCAAGCCGGACGACTTGTCGCGGTTAATTCTGGCCCCTGTTACCTGTTCGTACCGTTCAAGCGCCTTCTGTACCGCCCTTATGTCCCTGCGGGAGGACACAAAGGTCGTTACGTCATCGGCGTACGCGGAAACCCTGGCTCGAGCTCCACCAGGGACAGCAATTCCACGCAGGACCGGACTGCACGTCTCGTCCCTTAGCCGGCGAAGGAGGGGCTCCAACGCCAGGACGTAAAGGAGAGGCGACAGTGGACACCCCTGTCGGACCGACCTAGACAGCGCGAAAGCGCTCGACAGCTTCCCGTTCACCTGTACCACAGCCTTGGGGGAGCGATACAGAAGGCTAATCCAGCGGCTGAAGTCGGGTTTGAATCCGGCGGCCTGCAGGACAGCAGCCAGGTAGCCATGGTCAATCCTATCAAATGCCTTGGACTGATCCAAATTGATCAGCGCGGCCTCTTCGTCGTCTTCTACACCCTCTACGATCGTGCGGATCAAGTGCAGGTTGCTCTGAATTGTTCGTCCCTTCACAGAACAAGTCTGATCCGGTTCCAACAGAGACTCGGCAACTAGCTGCAAGCGATTCGTCAGGATCTTGGCCAAAATCTTTAACTCTGTGTTTAGCAGAGTTATGGGCCTGTAATCATCTAATCCCCGCCCAACCTTCTTGCCTTTTCCCAACAGCGTGATCACGCCCCTGGTGATCCGACCGGGGATGGACCCCTGCCGAAACCAGTGGTTGAACACGACAGTCAAGAGCGGGACAAAAAGGTGCGACATCCTCAAGTACAATTCATAGGGCAAACCATCCAAACCTGGCGACTTGCCACTGCCGGTCTTCTTCAAAGCCGCGTAGACTTCGTCCTCCGTAATCTCCCCTTCGCAGCTAGCCGCTTCAGCCGGCAAAAGCCGGGGAAAGTCAGCCAAATAGCTGCGAAACTCCTCGTCACGGAGACCAGGCTCCTTGGTAAACCGGTGTTCGAAATGCCGCCGGAACGCCTCGCACATGTCGTCGGTGGACCTAAGGAGATGTCCCTCCGGGTCGCGCACCTCTCGAATGTACCGATCGCCGGCCCGACGAATTTCTTCCTTGCGCAGTTCTGCGCCCATGTTCACAGCTTCGGAAGACATCTTGCTTAACTTAGCTCTAATTACCTGACCCATATAGCGCTCGCTAGTCGTGCGCCTCAGGGCCTCCCTGGCTAAGGCTATCTCGAGGGGATCCCCACCAGCCTCCGCCCGGGCGAAATTAGCACTAAGTGTCTTTGCCTCCGCAGCCTTATCTAGTTTGAGCCGCTGGCTATATTTGGTGGCGAAAGACCTAATGGAGTCCTTAAGGTTAACCCACCACTTATTCCCAATGACTCGCCCAATTAACGCCCGCTGAACTAGTTTTGTCAGCTGGTCACGAAAGTCCCGCCTGTCCAGTAAGGACTGATTGAACTTCCAATAACCAGCCAACCTAGGCCTAAAGTCTAACACCACACGGGCACAAACGAGTTTGTGGTCCGTGTAGCCTAGCCAGTGGAACGTTGGACATTCTAAGAAGTCTATGTCGGCCACTCTCACTAACATCCTATCCAGGTACGCAGATACCCGGGTAGAAGGCCAATTAAGCGCCCACGTCCACATACTCCCATCCGGATGATCGACCCGGTATCTATCGACGAGACCAAATTCGTCGATCAGATCAACCAGGCTACGATCATCATTCCTCCCGCTAGCGCCCCTCCCTCTATCCCATTTGGGGGTTAGGATGGCATTCCAGTCCCCAACTAAGATTAGCCGTGTTGAATGCACCATAAAGCGCTCCAACAGCCGAAAGAAAGAGACACGCTCACCTTGCTTATTGGGCGCATAAACCACAATCAGCCGGAACAATTTGCTTTTCACTGCAATATCGGCCACGATCAGCCGGCCCTCGGCACCGACATGGACAAGGTCAACCTTCGCGTCCAGGGTACGCTTGACCAGCAAAGAAACACCTCTGGCTTGCCGGCTCCCATATGCTGAATAGACGACAAAGTCGTTAGACAGCACACAAGAGTCGACTTCGCAAACAAAGTGAGTCTCTTGGATCGCGGCCACATCCACGCCGAAGGACAAGAGGTCACGAAGCAGGCGAGCCGCCTTACCCCGATCCCTCAGGCCCTTCGCATTCAAGCTGGCTATCTTAATAGACATCTTTTAGTTCTGAAAAAGAAAAAACAAAGAACATGCAACAAAGGCACTAGTCGCATACGGGGTAGAAATCTCGGGCAGAGGGGACCCCGACGGACTGTCCTAGGGACCCTGTTCCTACATCGGACGTAATCCGTCCGTCTAGGACAATTCCGCCGACGTCCGTAGGGTAGTTTAGTTTTACCACCCTATATAAACTGGGGTGGAGCAAAACTGGGAACCGCCCCGCACAATTTTTGCTCATTTTTTTTAGGTCCGGAGTGTTCTCCTTGACCATACAAATATTGGAAAAATGTTTTTTTGCCATTGAAATGTGGTCCCAGACCCTCAGGTTGCCACCAGTATTCCTTATTAGGGTAATGACACCTGGGGCCTGGGGAAAGTTTCTCGGATTTTCTGTTGACATACCGTTGACCTTCTCCAGCCTCAACAAAGGCTTTAATAATTTGCGCCTTTGAGAAGACCATCCCGCCGCAATGTCCGGGTTCACTTTCAGAAGCTCATCCCCCTGGGGAAGGCCCTTTTTCTTTTTGTCCCGAGCGGGAGTGGGTACAGGAGAAGGGGAAGGGGTGGGAGTTGGTGAACGCGGCCTCAAGGGGGTCAACTTGAAGGTCGGGGACTGGGAAGCTTTTCGCGGGGAAGAGGGAAGGCTTCTCGCTTTTTCCGCGTATGAAGTCCTGGCCGGAGAAACCGGCAGCGAAACACACTTAGTTGACTTCCTCTCTCTGCTTCTCTCCCTGCTCCGGCTCCTTCTGCGACTCTTCGTCGTCTCGTGCTGCTCCTCCTCCACGAACTCCCTTCCGCGCTTTAGGGAGCCTGACCGCTCGGTGTCCATCTTCTCTGGTTTAGAAGGAGATTTATTTCGTTTCTCCTTTGGGGAGGGCGAAACTTCCACCGTCGGCTCCTTGACTTTTGGTGGAGCTTTGGCGGGAGTTTTGGCGGGCGCCTTGACAGGTGATGGCGCCTTCCCTGGTGAAGGCGTTTTTGCCTTTTTCCTTGCCACCACCTGCCACTCGCCCTCCTTATTCGCTACTGGTGCAGGTGAAGGTGCTGAAGGTACTGAAGATGGAGGTGCCGGCTTTTCCTTTTCCGCCTGCTGCTTGGATGCCTGGGTGCCGGGGGCCGGCTTCTTATTCGTGCACGTCTTGGCCACGTGGTCCGCCGCCCCGCACACCCAACAGCAAGGCTTCCGGCCCTCAACGATCACAAATATGACCCTCTTTCGACACGTTAACACGTTGGGGATATCTTCCACCGCCTTTTTTGACAGTGTGACCTGCAGGGACAAGTCCCCTGTCAGGTATCCGGCTTTTGATCTTGCCGAGGAGACCTCGGCCACCCTTCCATACTTTGCGAAGAATGCACCCACATGGTCTTCAGTGATATCCATGGGGACACCATGCAAGGTTATCTTCAGCTTGCGTGTCCCCATGTACTCCGTTAACAGGATCATTTTGTCAGTCTCCAGGGTGACTCCGGCAAGCTGTTTGGCCTCCTCGGCCGTTCCAAGCAAGACATCCCAAGACGCGTTACTCCTCCTGGCCACGGCTTTTGCTCTAATGTTGAGCACCTTGATGGCCTCCTCCACGTTTTCTCGGCTAACTCCAACGACCTTCTTGGACTTGGGATCCTTAGTAATTAGCGTTATAATACGCGCCTCAATGTCCGCCAGTTCATCCGGCACCGACACCAATTCCGTGCCGTTGATGTATTTCTCATATTTTTCCTTCAATTTGTCATAATATTCTTCTCCTTTTTTCTCCAGGACCTTTCCTTTCTTCCACCCCGAGGTTGAAGGTTTCGGGGAACCAGGAGCTGCTGCTGTCGGTACCGGTAATGGTCCGGTTCCCGTTGCTGGTCCTTGTAAAGCTGCTGATGCTGGTATGGAGGGTGACTCCCGTGGCGGCAATTGCCAGTCACCCTCCTTTCCTCCCACCGAGGCCGTGGTGGGAGGAACGATCACATCTGGCCCATCGGAGGCCATTGCCTCCTAAGAGGCTAAGCGCGAGACACCTGCCTCCGGTGTTTCGCGTCCTTCGCAGGTCGCTACTTTACGCAGCCCAAGCAATAAACTTGGGTGGAGACCACAATGCCACACTTGACCAAAGTAATAGTAAGTATCACTATGGAACAGATACTACACTTTGATCCAAACCAAACCGACCACACAAACACAAAAAAGTCCAGTGGGGGAGGGTTGGTACTTATTTATTTGCCAACAAAGTACAAATTCTGGCACAAGGCCAAACAATGGGGAGGGGGAACAAAAACTTGGGTTGGTCTTCCGTAACTATCTTATACCTAGCTAATCAGATTCACGACCCATACATACGTTACAATTTTCTCATTCACCATAAAAATTTGTCCATCAACACTCATACCTATCATACACCAAAATACCGCAGTAACATACCAGGGACCTAAAAACGCCCCAAATGTACATAAAAATTTGTGTATTTACAATATTTACAATAGTGTACAAAAATAAATTTAAAACTTTATTCATGAAATGACATGATGGGGAGGGGGAATGAAGAAACAAAAAACCCCAAAACAAAAAACAATTTCAAATGAATATATATACATGGGTTAGTAAGACCCAAACACACCCACGTAATTAAAGAGGCCACTGTATTCTGCCTTAAAAAGAACAAAATCAAGCAGCTCTCTTTCTAAGGGGAATGGAGAAGCAGGGAACAAAATAAATTGGACTGGAGAATGTATAAGGCTGACCCAGCCGAGAGTGAAAACGGGACAAAAGAATACTTGGACAATGGGAATCTCGAACTGGATCATAACAAAAGCAATGGAGCCGGGAACAGGCCAGGACAAACACATTCACTCACATTAACTAGGCACAAAAAAGAACTTCTACCTTAACCACGGGAGGGGTTCCAAAGGAATCCACCCCGATGCAACTAGCAGATCTAAAAGAGAAAATCAAGGCTAGCCCCGGTCACGCGAACCAGGCTCGCCGCATATACCCACCTTTCGCTGAACTCTGTCGGGTGCAGCCGTTTCCGTTCAGTTCTAATCTTAATTTTGAGCTGGTGCTCAAAATATCGGATTAGATCCTGATCCGAAAGACGACCTCCCCGCAAGACTTCCTCCAGACGCGTCATCCAAATCACCATTCTAGCCGTGGCCAGTAGCGACAGAAACACCATCCGCTTCACTCCAGAGTACGGGGGCGACACATTGTCCACAGCGTATGCGCGATCAATGAGCACAAGCTCCCGCGGCGCGATACGAGCAGTCAACTCGCCAACACGCGCCCACAACGGGCGAACGCGCGAACAATGGAAGAAGGCGTGCGCAGACGTCTCCTTAATTCCAAGGACGCAACGTTCACAATCTGGCAAATCCGCCAGGCCCATTGCGAAACGCTTGTCGTTGAGAGACAAACCATTCCGAGCCAATCGCCAGGTCAGAGAAAACTCAGAGTTGTTGAGCCAATCCGCACCTGGCGCCCAAGACCAATGAGAGCGATACTCCTCTCTCGACATGCCAAGCTTACTCCACAGTTCATCCTTCACGGCGCCCTCCACTAATCCCCGATAGAAGATTCTCCTAGGCCGTGAAAGGTCACTGGACCATGGAATGGCCCGAAGGGCCGTCAGACATTCGAGTAGGAATTTCGGCCGCCCCCAAGGCCTATTGCTAGTCCTTAGGAGCGGGGGAGTGATAGTGAGGCTAGGGAACATGTCCCTCACTACCCCCGCAAGCAACCGATCTTCCTCCAACGCGCGCCTGAGGAATGCCAACCTCAAAGCGAGCACGTGGCTCCTCAAGTGTGGCATCCCCAGACCCCCTTGACACGGACGGAGGCAACAGACTCCTTTGTCGACCATGTGTTTGCGTCCTCTCCAAAGACAGGAGAATAGCAAACGCTCGAGCGCCTTCTCATGATCGTCACAAAGGGGAAGTACAGACAGCCGGTAAAGGATTCTGGGAAAGAGGTATGTATTACACACCTCCGCCAGACCCTTCACGGAGAGACTCCGCCGACGCCAAATCTCGACCGACGCGCCGACCTTTGCCTGTACTTCTGACCAGTTTTTCTCCAACTGTAAGTCCGGACCGAACCAAACTCCGAGGAGCTTGACCGGCCCGTCCGTCCAGTCGAAGGGCCCCGGGAGGGAAACACCCTTCCAGGCACCTAACCGCAAGCCGGACGACTTGTCGCGGTTAATTCTGGCCCCCGTTACCTGTTCGTACCGTTCAAGCGCCTTCTGTACCGCCCTTATGTCCCTGCGGGAGGACACAAAGGTCGTTACGTCATCGGCGTACGCGGAAACCCTGGCTCGAGCTCCTCCAGGGACAGCAATTCCACGCAGGACCGGACTGCACGTCTCGTCCCTTAGCCGGCGAAGGAGAGGCTCCAACGCCAGGACGTAAAGGAGAGGCGACAGTGGACAACCCTGTCGGACCGACCTAGACAGCGCGAAAGCGCTCGACAGCTTCCCGTTCACCTGTACCACAGCCTTGGGGGAGCGATACAGAAGGCTAATCCAGCGGCCGAAGTCGGGTTTGAATCCGGCGGCCTGCAGGACAGCAGCCAGGTAGCCATGGTCAATCCTATCAAATGCCTTGGACTGATCCAAATTGATCAGCGCGGCCTCTTCGTCGTCTTCTACACCCTCTACGATCGTGCGAATCAAGTGCAGGTTGCTCTGAATTGTTCGTCCCTTCACAGAACAAGTCTGATCCGGTTCCAACAGAGACTCGGCAACTAGCTGCAAGCGATTCGTCAGGATCTTGGCCAAAATCTTTAACTCTGTGTTTAGCAGAGTTATGGGCCTGTAATCATCTAATCCCCGCCCAACCTTCTTGCCTTTTCCCAACAGCGTGATCACGCCCCTGGTGATCCGACCGGGGATGGACCCCTGCCGAAACCAGTGGTTGAACACGACAGTCAAGAGCGGGACAAAAAGGTGCGACATCCTCAAGTACAATTCATAGGGCAAACCATCCAAACCTGGCGACTTGCCACTGCCGGTCTTCTTCAAAGCCGCGTAGACTTCGTCCTCCGTAATCTCCCCTTCGCAGCTAGCCGCTTCAGCCGGCAAAAGCCGGGGAAAGTCAGCCAAATAGCTGCGAAACTCCTCGTCACGGAGACCAGGCTCCTTGGTAAACCGGTGTTCGAAATGCTGCCGGAACGCCTCGCACATGTCGTCGGTGGACCGAAGGAGATGCCCCTCCGGGTCGCGCACTTCTCGAATGTACCGATCGCCGGCCCGACGAATTTCTTCCTTGCGCAGTTCTGCGCCCATGTTCACAGCTTCGGAAGACATCTTGCTTAACTTAGCCCTAATTACCTGGCCCATATAGCGCTCGCTAGTCGTGCGCCTCAGGGCCTCCCTGGCTAAGGCTATCTCTAGGGGATCCCCACCAGCCTCCGCCCGGGCGAAATTAGCACTAAGTGTCTTTGCCTCCGCAGCCTTATCTAGTTTGAGCCGCTGGCTATATTTGGTGGCAAAAGACCTAATGGAGTCCTTAAGGTTAACCCACCACTTATTCCCAATGACTCGCCCAATTAACGCCCGCTGAACTAGTTTTGTCAGCTGGTCACGAAAGTCCCGCCTGTCCAGTAAGGACTGATTGAACTTCCAATAACCAGCCAACCTAGGCCTAAAGTCTAACACCACACGGGCACAAACGAGTTTGTGGTCCGTGTAGCCTAGCCAGTGGAACGTTGGACATTCTAAGAAGTCTATGTCGGCCACTCTCACTAACATCCTATCCAGGTACGCAGATACCCGGGTAGAAGGCCAATTAAGCGCCCACGTCCACATACTCCCATCCGGATGATCGACCCGGTATCTATCGACGAGACCAAAATCGTCGATCAGATCAACCAGGCTACGATCATCATTCCTCCCGCTAGCGCCCCTCCCTCTATCCCATTTGGGGGTTAGGATGGCATTCCAGTCCCCAACTAAGATTAGCCGTGTTGAATGCACCATAAAGGGCTCCAACAGCCGAAAGAAAGAGACACGCTCACCTTGCTTATTGGGCGCATAAACCACAATCAGCCGGAACAATTTGCTTTTCACTGCAATATCGGCCACGATCAGCCGGCCCTCGGCACCGACATGGACAAGGTCAACCTTCGCGTCCAGGGTACGCTTGACCAGCAAAGAAACACCTCTGGCTTGCCGGCTCCCATATGCTGAATAGACGACAAAGTCGTTAGACAGCACACACGAGTCGACTTCGCAAACAAAGTGAGTCTCTTGGATCGCGGCCACATCCACGCCGAAGGACAGGAGGTCACGAAGCAGGCGAGCCGCCTTACCCCGATCCCTCAAGCCCTTCGCATTTAAACTGGCTATCTTAATAGACATCTTTTAAACCTGAAAAAAAAAAAAAAAAAAAAAAAAAAAAAAAAAAAAAACAGGCAACAAAGGCTCTCTAATTGCATACGGGACGGAAATCTTTGGCAGTTAGGACCCCGACGGACTGTCCTAGGGACCCTGTTCCTACGTCGGACGTAATCCGTCCGTCTAGGACAATGCCGCCGACGTCCGTGGGGTACATTAGTTTTACCACCCTATATAAACTGGGGTGGAGCAAAACCGGGAACCTCCCCGAACAATTTTTGGACATTTTCCTTAGTTCAGCTGAATTCTCGATACACATCCTTAATTTAGGATAACACTTTTTCGCTTCTGCGATGTGGTCCCAGACCCGCAGGTTACCCCCGGTGTTCCGTACGAGGGTAATTACTCCTGGGGCCTGGGAAAAGTTATTGGGGTCCTCCGTCGATAGACCATCCACAGAGGTCATCTTCAGCAGTGGCTTGAGTAATTTGCGTCTTTGCGACGACCAATCTGCAGAGACGTCCTCTTCCACCTTCAATAGCGCTTCCCCTCTGGGCAGGGCTTTTTTCTTTTTTGCCCGAGTGGGAGTGGACATGGGAGAAGGGGAGGGAGTGGGGGTTAAAGCAACTGGTCTTAGGGGGGTCAATTTAAAGGTAGGGGACTGGGAAGCCTTCAGCGGGGACGAGGGGAGGCTCCTTGCCTTTTGCGCGTACGTCTGCCTCTCCGGCGAGACAGGAAGCGAGGAGCACCTGTGTGATGTTGACCTCCTTTCTCTGCTCTTTCGCCGATTTTTGGAGATCTCTTGCTGCTCCTCTTCGTCCTCCCGGCTGCGTTTTAACGACCCCGATCTTTGTGTTTCCATCGGTTCTTCCTTATCCTTCGGGCCCTCATTTTGGGGAGGTTTTTTTGCCTTCCCCTGCTTGGTAGCGGCCTTGGGTGATGAGGGCTCCCTTGACTCCGAAGGCTCCTGAGGTGGTGAGGGCATTTTGGTCGGAGAAGGCGATTTCTCCGCTGGCACCTTTGCCTTCTTTTTCTTTCCGACAGTCTGCCACTCATTCACCTTATCCGGAACTGCCTCCTTCGACACTTCTGGTTGCTTTACAACCGGTTTCTCCTGCTGCTGCTTTGCCGGCTGGGTCCCTGTGGCCGGATCCTTTTTCGGGCACGCCTTGGCGACGTGATTGGAATCGCCACAAACCCAGCAGAAGGGCTTTCTTCCCTCGACGATCACATAAATTGACCTTCCCCTGCAGGTGATAATGTTGGGGATATTGCCGATCTTCTTTTGCTCGACCGTCACCTGCAGGATGACATCACCAGTCAGAAAGCCCTGCTTCGAAGTGAGTGCCTTCACCTCCTCGACCTTGCCAAATTGTGTGAAGAACACCCCAACGTGGTCCAATGAAATCTCCATGGGCACGCCGTGAAGAGTGATCTTTGATCTACGCATGCCCATATATTCCGTGTCCAGGCGCAACGTCTTTGTTTCCCAAATGGAACCAGCCAGCTTTCTCGCTTCCTCCGCAGAGTCCAGCAAAACATCCCATACGGTGTGGCTGCGCCTAGCCACCATCCTACCGTTAATTTTCAGGGCCACAATGGCCTCCTCCACCACGTCCCTGCTGACCCCGATCAGTTTGCGACTTTTCGGATCCCTGGTCAGCAGGGATAGGATCCTGGGCTCAATGACACTGAGCGTCTCGGGAACCGAGAGAATCTCCGTACCTGTCACAAATTTGGCGTATTTATCCTTAAGGGACTCATAATACGCAGAATCCCTTCGCACTTTCCGGATGGTCTCCCCGGTCCACGCCTTGCCAGGGGTAACCGTTGCTGCTAGACACCGCTGCCCATCTTCCTTCGACGTTGAGGGCACCGGAGATGCAGGAGCTGCTGGTAGAGTTGCTACTCCTGGTCCTTTTTCCAAGGAGAGGGGAGAGGCAGGCAACCGCCAATCCCCCTCCTTTCCACCCACCGAGGCCGTGGTGGGAGGAACGATCACATCGGGCCTATCGGAGGCCATTGCCTCCTAAGAGGCTAAGCGCGAGACACCTGCCTCCGGTGTTTCGCGTCCTTCGCAGGTCGCTACTTTACGCAGCCCAAGCAATAAACTTGGGTGGAGACCACAATGCCACACTTGACCAAAGTAATAGTAAGTATCACTATGGAACAGATACTACACTTTGATCCAAACCAAACCGACCACACAAACACAAAAAAGTCCAGTGGGGGAGGGTTGGTACTTATTTATTTGCCAACAAAGTACAAATTCTGGCACAAGGCCAAACAATGGGGAGGGGGAACAAAAACTTGGGTTGGTCTTCCGTAACTATCTTATACCTAGCTAATCAGATTCACGACCCATACATACGTTACAATTTTCTCATTCACCATAAAAATTTGTCCATCAACACTCATACCTATCAAGCACCAAAATACCGCAAAATCATACCGGGGACCTAAAAACACCCCAAATGTACATAAAAATTTCTGATTTTTACAATATATACAATATCTTACAAAAATAATTTAAAACTTTATTCATGAAATGACATGATGGGGAGGGGGAATGAAGAAACAAAAAATCCCCAAAACAAAAACAATTTCAAATGAATATATATACACAATGTTAGTAAGACCCAAACACACCCACATAATTAAAGAGGCCACTGTATTCTGCCTTAAAAGGAACAAAATCAAGCAGCTCTCTTTCTAAGGGGAATGGAGAAGCAGGGAACAAAATAAATTGGACTGGAGAATATATAAGGCTGACCCAGCCGAGAATAAAAACGGGACAAAATAACAATGGACAATGGGAATCTCGAACTGGATCATAACAAAAGTAATGGAGCCGGGAACAGGCCAGGACAAACACATTCACTCACATTAACTAGGCACAAAAAAGAACTTCTACCTTAACCACGGGAGGGGTTCCAAAGGAATCCACCCCGATGCAACTAGCAGATCTAAAAGAGAAAATCAAGGCTAGCCCCGGTCACGCGAACCAGGCTCGCCGCATATACCCACCTTTCGCTGAACTCTGTCGGGTGCAGCCGTTTCCGTTCAGTTCTAATCTTAATTTTGAGCTGGTGCTCAAAATATCGGATTAGATCCTGATCCGAAAGACGACCTCCCCGCAAGACTTCCTCCAGACGCGTCATCCAAATCACCATTCTAGCCGTGGCCAGTAGCGACAGAAACACCATCCGCTTCACTCCAGAGTACGGGGGCGACACATTGTCCACAGCGTATGCGCGATCAATGAGCACAAGCTCCCGCGGCGCGATACGAGCAGTCAACTCGCCAACACGCGCCCACAACGGGCGAACGCGCGAACAATGGAAGAAGGCGTGCGCAGACGTCTCCTTAATTCCAAGGACGCAACGTTCACAATCTGGCAAATCCGCCAGGCCCATTGCGAACCGCTTGTCGTTGAGAGACAAACCATTCCGAGCCAATCGCCAGGTCAGAGAAAACTCAGAGTTGTTGAGCCAATCCGCACCTGGCGCCCAAGACCAATGAGAGCGATACTCCTCTCTCGACATGCCAAGCTTACTCCACAGTTCATCCTTCACGGCGCCCTCCACTAATCCCCGATAGAAGATTCTCCTAGGCCGTGAAAGGTCACTGGACCATGGAATGGCCCGAAGGGCCGTCAGACATTCGAGTAGGAATTTCGGCCGCCCCCAAGGCCTATTGCTAGTCCTTAGGAGCGGGGGAGTGATAGTGAGGCTAGGGAACATGTCCCTC
This sequence comes from Ascarosepion bandense, assembly GCA_037127315.1. Taxonomy (NCBI): domain Eukaryota; kingdom Metazoa; phylum Mollusca; class Cephalopoda; order Sepiida; family Sepiidae; genus Ascarosepion; species Ascarosepion bandense. The sequence goes on along the minus strand of JBBBDQ010029185.1, from coordinate 1,784,830 downwards.
ACTACCCCCGCAAGCAACCGATCTTCCTCCAACGCGCGCCTGAGGAATGCCAACCTCGAAGCGAGCACGTGGCTCCTCAAGTGTGGCATCCCCAGACCCCCTTGACACGGACGGAGGCAACAGACTCCTTTGTCGACCATGTGTTTGCGTCCTCTCCAAAGACAGGAGAATAGCAAACGCTCGAGCGCCTTCTCATGATCGTCACAAAGGGGAAGTACAGACAGCCGGTAAAGGATTCTGGGAAAGAGGTATGTATTACACACCTCCGCCAGACCCTTCACGGAGAGACTCCGTCGACGCCAAATCTCGACCGACGCGCCGACCTTTGCCTGTACTTCTGACCAGTTTTTCTCCAACTGTAAGTCCGGACCGAACCAAACTCCGAGGAGCTTGACCGGCCCGTCCGTCCAGTCGAAGGGCCCCGGGAGGGAAACACCCTTCCAGGCACCTAACCGCAAGCCGGACGACTTGTCGCGGTTAATTCTGGCCCCTGTTACCTGTTCGTACCGTTCAAGCGCCTTCTGTACCGCCCTTATGTCCCTGCGGGAGGACACAAAGGTCGTTACGTCATCGGCGTACGCGGAAACCCTGGCTCGAGCTCCACCAGGGACAGCAATTCCACGCAGGACCGGACTGCACGTCTCGTCCCTTAGCCGGCGAAGGAGGGGCTCCAACGCCAGGACGTAAAGGAGAGGCGACAGTGGACAACCCTGTCGGACCGACCTAGACAGCGCGAAAGCGCTCGACAGCTTCCCGTTCACCTGTACCACAGCCTTGGGGGAGCGATACAGAAGGCTAATCCAGCGGCTGAAGTCGGGTTTGAATCCGGCGGCCTGCAGGACAGCAGCCAGGTAGCCATGGTCAATCCTATCAAATGCCTTGGACTGATCCAAATTGATCAGCGCGGCCTCTTCGTCGTCTTCTACACCCTCTACGATCGTGCGGATCAAGTGCAGGTTGCTCTGAATTGTTCGTCCCTTCACAGAACAAGTCTGATCCGGTTCCAACAGAGACTCGGCAACTAGCTGCAAGCGATTCGTCAGGATCTTGGCCAAAATCTTTAACTCTGTGTTTAGCAGAGTTATGGGCCTGTAATCATCTAATCCCCGCCCAACCTTCTTGCCTTTTCCCAACAGCGTGATCACGCCCCTGGTGATCCGACCGGGGATGGACCCCTGCCGAAACCAGTGGTTGAACACGACAGTCAAGAGCGGGACAAAAAGGTGCGACATCCTCAAGTACAATTCATAGGGCAAACCATCCAAACCTGGCGACTTGCCACTTCCGGTCTTCTTCAAAGCCGCGTAGACTTCGTCCTCCGTAATCTCCCCTTCGCAGCTAGCCGCTTCAGCCGGCAAAAGCCGGGGAAAGTCAGCCAAATAGCTGCGAAACTCCTCGTCACGGAGACCAGGCTCCTTGGTAAACCGGTGTTCGAAATGCCGCCGGAACGCCTCGCACATGTCGTCGGTGGACCTAAGGAGATGTCCCTCCGGGTCGCGCACCTCTCGAATGTACCGATCGCCGGCCCGACGAATTTCTTCCTTGCGCAGTTCTGCGCCCATGTTCACAGCTTCGGAAGACATCTTGCTTAACTTAGCTCTAATTACCTGACCCATATAGCGCTCGCTAGTCGTGCGCCTCAGGGCCTCCCTGGCTAAGGCTATCTCGAGGGGATCCCCACCAGCCTCCGCCCGGGCGAAATTAGCACTAAGTGTCTTTGCCTCCGCAGCCTTATCTAGTTTGAGCCGCTGGCTATATTTGGTGGCGAAAGACCTAATGGAGTCCTTAAGGTTAACCCACCACTTATTCCCAATGACTCGCCCAATTAACGCCCGCTGAACTAGTTTTGTCAGCTGGTCACGAAAGTCCCGCCTGTCCAGTAAGGACTGATTGAACTTCCAATAACCAGCCAACCTAGGCCTAAAGTCTAACACCACACGGGCACAAACGAGTTTGTGGTCCGTGTAGCCTAGCCAGTGGAACGTTGGACATTCTAAGAAGTCTATGTCGGCCACTCTCACTAACATCCTATCCAGGTACGCAGATACCCGGGTAGAAGGCCAATTAAGCGCCCACGTCCACATACTCCCATCCGGATGATCGACCCGGTATCTATCGACGAGACCAAATTCGTCGATCAGATCAACCAGGCTACGATCATCATTCCTCCCGCTAGCGCCCCTCCCTCTATCCCATTTGGGGGTTAGGATGGCATTCCAGTCCCCAACTAAGATTAGCCGTGTTGAATGCACCATAAAGCGCTCCAACAGCCGAAAGAAAGAGACACGCTCACCTTGCTTATTGGGCGCATAAACCACAATCAGCCGGAACAATTTGCTTTTCACTGCAATATCGGCCACGATCAGCCGGCCCTCGGCACCGACATGGACAAGGTCAACCTTCGCGTCCAGGGTACGCTTGACCAGCAAAGAAACACCTCTGGCTTGCCGGCTCCCATATGCTGAATAGACGACAAAGTCGTTAGACAGCACACAAGAGTCGACTTCGCAAACAAAGTGAGTCTCTTGGATCGCGGCCACATCCACGCCGAAGGACAAGAGGTCACGAAGCAGGCGAGCCGCCTTACCCCGATCCCTCAGGCCCTTCGCATTCAAGCTGGCTATCTTAATAGACATCTTTTAGTTCTGAAAAAGAAAAAACAAAGAACATGCAACAAAGGCACTAGTCGCATACGGGGTAGAAATCTCGGGCAGAGGGGACCCCGACGGACTGTCCTAGGGACCCTGTTCCTACATCGGACGTAATCCGTCCGTCTAGGACAATTCCGCCGACGTCCGTAGGGTAGTTTAGTTTTACCACCCTATATAAACTGGGGTGGAGCAAAACTGGGAACCGCCCCGCACAATTTTTGCTCATTTTTTTTAGGTCCGGAGTGTTCTCCTTGACCATACAAATATTGGAAAAATGTTTTTTTGCCATTGAAATGTGGTCCCAGACCCTCAGGTTGCCACCAGTATTCCTTATTAGGGTAATGACACCTGGGGCCTGGGGAAAGTTTCTCGGATTTTCTGTTGACATACCGTTGACCTTCTCCAGCCTCAACAAAGGCTTTAATAATTTGCGCCTTTGAGAAGACCATCCCGCCGCAATGTCCGGGTTCACTTTCAGAAGCTCATCCCCCTGGGGAAGGCCCTTTTTCTTTTTGTCCCGAGCGGGAGTGGGTACAGGAGAAGGGGAAGGGGTGGGAGTTGGTGAACGCGGCCTCAAGGGGGTCAACTTGAAGGTCGGGGACTGGGAAGCTTTTCGCGGGGAAGAGGGAAGGCTTCTCGCTTTTTCCGCGTATGAAGTCCTGGCCGGAGAAACCGGCAGCGAAACACACTTAGTTGACTTCCTCTCTCTGCTTCTCTCCCTGCTCCGGCTCCTTCTGCGACTCTTCGTCGTCTCGTGCTGCTCCTCCTCCACGAACTCCCTTCCGCGCTTTAGGGAGCCTGACCGCTCGGTGTCCATCTTCTCTGGTTTAGAAGGAGATTTATTTCGTTTCTCCTTTGGGGAGGGCGAAACTTCCACCGTCGGCTCCTTGACTTTTGGTGGAGCTTTGGCGGGAGTTTTGGCGGGCGCCTTGACAGGTGATGGCGCCTTCCCTGGTGAAGGCGTTTTTGCCTTTTTCCTTGCCACCACCTGCCACTCGCCCTCCTTATTCGCTACTGGTGCAGGTGAAGGTGCTGAAGGTACTGAAGATGGAGGTGCCGGCTTTTCCTTTTCCGCCTGCTGCTTGGATGCCTGGGTGCCGGGGGCCGGCTTCTTATTCGTGCACGTCTTGGCCACGTGGTCCGCCGCCCCGCACACCCAACAGCAAGGCTTCCGGCCCTCAACGATCACAAATATGACCCTCTTTCGACACGTTAACACGTTGGGGATATCTTCCACCGCCTTTTTTGACAGTGTGACCTGCAGGGACAAGTCCCCTGTCAGGTATCCGGCTTTTGATCTTGCCGAGGAGACCTCGGCCACCCTTCCATACTTTGCGAAGAATGCACCCACATGGTCTTCAGTGATATCCATGGGGACACCATGCAAGGTTATCTTCAGCTTGCGTGTCCCCATGTACTCCGTTAACAGGATCATTTTGTCAGTCTCCAGGGTGACTCCGGCAAGCTGTTTGGCCTCCTCGGCCGTTCCAAGCAAGACATCCCAAGACGCGTTACTCCTCCTGGCCACGGCTTTTGCTCTAATGTTGAGCACCTTGATGGCCTCCTCCACGTTTTCTCGGCTAACTCCAACGACCTTCTTGGACTTGGGATCCTTAGTAATTAGCGTTATAATACGCGCCTCAATGTCCGCCAGTTCATCCGGCACCGACACCAATTCCGTGCCCTTGATGTATTTCTCATATTTTTCCTTCAATTTGTCATAATATTCTTCTCCTTTTTTCTCCAGGACCTTTCCTTTCTTCCACCCCGAGGTTGAAGGTTTCGGGGAACCAGGAGCTGCTGCTGTCGGTACCGGTAATGGTCCGGTTCCCGTTGCTGGTCCTTGTAAAGCTGCTGATGCTGGTATGGAGGGTGACTCCCGTGGCGGCAATTGCCAGTCACCCTCCTTTCCTCCCACCGAGGCCGTGGTGGGAGGAACGATCACATCTGGCCCATCGGAGGCCATTGCCTCCTAAGAGGCTAAGCGCGAGACACCTGCCTCCGGTGTTTCGCGTCCTTCGCAGGTCGCTACTTTACGCAGCCCAAGCAATAAACTTGGGTGGAGACCACAATGCCACACTTGACCAAAGTAATAGTAAGTATCACTATGGAACAGATACTACACTTTGATCCAAACCAAACCGACCACACAAACACAAAAAAGTCCAGTGGGGGAGGGTTGGTACTTATTTATTTGCCAACAAAGTACAAATTCTGGCACAAGGCCAAACAATGGGGAGGGGGAACAAAAACTTGGGTTGGTCTTCCGTAACTATCTTATACCTAGCTAATCAGATTCACGACCCATACATACGTTACAATTTTCTCATTCACCATAAAAATTTGTCCATCAACACTCATACCTATCATACACCAAAATACCGCAGTAACATACCAGGGACCTAAAAACGCCCCAAATGTACATAAAAATTTGTGTATTTACAATATTTACAATAGTGTACAAAAATAAATTTAAAACTTTATTCATGAAATGACATGATGGGGAGGGGGAATGAAGAAACAAAAAACCCCAAAACAAAAAACAATTTCAAATGAATATATATACATGGGTTAGTAAGACCCAAACACACCCACGTAATTAAAGAGGCCACTGTATTCTGCCTTAAAAAGAACAAAATCAAGCAGCTCTCTTTCTAAGGGGAATGGAGAAGCAGGGAACAAAATAAATTGGACTGGAGAATGTATAAGGCTGACCCAGCCGAGAGTGAAAACGGGACAAAAGAATACTTGGACAATGGGAATCTCGAACTGGATCATAACAAAAGCAATGGAGCCGGGAACAGGCCAGGACAAACACATTCACTCACATTAACTAGGCACAAAAAAGAACTTCTACCTTAACCACGGGAGGGGTTCCAAAGGAATCCACCCCGATGCAACTAGCAGATCTAAAAGAGAAAATCAAGGCTAGCCCCGGTCACGCGAACCAGGCTCGCCGCATATACCCACCTTTCGCTGAACTCTGTCGGGTGCAGCCGTTTCCGTTCAGTTCTAATCTTAATTTTGAGCTGGTGCTCAAAATATCGGATTAGATCCTGATCCGAAAGACGACCTCCCCGCAAGACTTCCTCCAGACGCGTCATCCAAATCACCATTCTAGCCGTGGCCAGTAGCGACAGAAACACCATCCGCTTCACTCCAGAGTACGGGGGCGACACATTGTCCACAGCGTATGCGCGATCAATGAGCACAAGCTCCCGCGGCGCGATACGAGCAGTCAACTCGCCAACACGCGCCCACAACGGGCGAACGCGCGAACAATGGAAGAAGGCGTGCGCAGACGTCTCCTTAATTCCAAGGACGCAACGTTCACAATCTGGCAAATCCGCCAGGCCCATTGCGAAACGCTTGTCGTTGAGAGACAAACCATTCCGAGCCAATCGCCAGGTCAGAGAAAACTCAGAGTTGTTGAGCCAATCCGCACCTGGCGCCCAAGACCAATGAGAGCGATACTCCTCTCTCGACATGCCAAGCTTACTCCACAGTTCATCCTTCACGGCGCCCTCCACTAATCCCCGATAGAAGATTCTCCTAGGCCGTGAAAGGTCACTGGACCATGGAATGGCCCGAAGGGCCGTCAGACATTCGAGTAGGAATTTCGGCCGCCCCCAAGGCCTATTGCTAGTCCTTAGGAGCGGGGGAGTGATAGTGAGGCTAGGGAACATGTCCCTCACTACCCCCGCAAGCAACCGATCTTCCTCCAACGCGCGCCTGAGGAATGCCAACCTCAAAGCGAGCACGTGGCTCCTCAAGTGTGGCATCCCCAGACCCCCTTGACACGGACGGAGGCAACAGACTCCTTTGTCGACCATGTGTTTGCGTCCTCTCCAAAGACAGGAGAATAGCAAACGCTCGAGCGCCTTCTCATGATCGTCACAAAGGGGAAGTACAGACAGCCGGTAAAGGATTCTGGGAAAGAGGTATGTATTACACACCTCCGCCAGACCCTTCACGGAGAGACTCCGCCGACGCCAAATCTCGACCGACGCGCCGACCTTTGCCTGTACTTCTGACCAGTTTTTCTCCAACTGTAAGTCCGGACCGAACCAAACTCCGAGGAGCTTGACCGGCCCGTCCGTCCAGTCGAAGGGCCCCGGGAGGGAAACACCCTTCCAGGCACCTAACCGCAAGCCGGACGACTTGTCGCGGTTAATTCTGGCCCCCGTTACCTGTTCGTACCGTTCAAGCGCCTTCTGTACCGCCCTTATGTCCCTGCGGGAGGACACAAAGGTCGTTACGTCATCGGCGTACGCGGAAACCCTGGCTCGAGCTCCTCCAGGGACAGCAATTCCACGCAGGACCGGACTGCACGTCTCGTCCCTTAGCCGGCGAAGGAGAGGCTCCAACGCCAGGACGTAAAGGAGAGGCGACAGTGGACAACCCTGTCGGACCGACCTAGACAGCGCGAAAGCGCTCGACAGCTTCCCGTTCACCTGTACCACAGCCTTGGGGGAGCGATACAGAAGGCTAATCCAGCGGCCGAAGTCGGGTTTGAATCCGGCGGCCTGCAGGACAGCAGCCAGGTAGCCATGGTCAATCCTATCAAATGCCTTGGACTGATCCAAATTGATCAGCGCGGCCTCTTCGTCGTCTTCTACACCCTCTACGATCGTGCGAATCAAGTGCAGGTTGCTCTGAATTGTTCGTCCCTTCACAGAACAAGTCTGATCCGGTTCCAACAGAGACTCGGCAACTAGCTGCAAGCGATTCGTCAGGATCTTGGCCAAAATCTTTAACTCTGTGTTTAGCAGAGTTATGGGCCTGTAATCATCTAATCCCCGCCCAACCTTCTTGCCTTTTCCCAACAGCGTGATCACGCCCCTGGTGATCCGACCGGGGATGGACCCCTGCCGAAACCAGTGGTTGAACACGACAGTCAAGAGCGGGACAAAAAGGTGCGACATCCTCAAGTACAATTCATAGGGCAAACCATCCAAACCTGGCGACTTGCCACTGCCGGTCTTCTTCAAAGCCGCGTAGACTTCGTCCTCCGTAATCTCCCCTTCGCAGCTAGCCGCTTCAGCCGGCAAAAGCCGGGGAAAGTCAGCCAAATAGCTGCGAAACTCCTCGTCACGGAGACCAGGCTCCTTGGTAAACCGGTGTTCGAAATGCTGCCGGAACGCCTCGCACATGTCGTCGGTGGACCGAAGGAGATGCCCCTCCGGGTCGCGCACTTCTCGAATGTACCGATCGCCGGCCCGACGAATTTCTTCCTTGCGCAGTTCTGCGCCCATGTTCACAGCTTCGGAAGACATCTTGCTTAACTTAGCCCTAATTACCTGGCCCATATAGCGCTCGCTAGTCGTGCGCCTCAGGGCCTCCCTGGCTAAGGCTATCTCTAGGGGATCCCCACCAGCCTCCGCCCGGGCGAAATTAGCACTAAGTGTCTTTGCCTCCGCAGCCTTATCTAGTTTGAGCCGCTGGCTATATTTGGTGGCAAAAGACCTAATGGAGTCCTTAAGGTTAACCCACCACTTATTCCCAATGACTCGCCCAATTAACGCCCGCTGAACTAGTTTTGTCAGCTGGTCACGAAAGTCCCGCCTGTCCAGTAAGGACTGATTGAACTTCCAATAACCAGCCAACCTAGGCCTAAAGTCTAACACCACACGGGCACAAACGAGTTTGTGGTCCGTGTAGCCTAGCCAGTGGAACGTTGGACATTCTAAGAAGTCTATGTCGGCCACTCTCACTAACATCCTATCCAGGTACGCAGATACCCGGGTAGAAGGCCAATTAAGCGCCCACGTCCACATACTCCCATCCGGATGATCGACCCGGTATCTATCGACGAGACCAAATTCGTCGATCAGATCAACCAGGCTACGATCATCATTCCTCCCGCTAGCGCCCCTCCCTCTATCCCATTTGGGGGTTAGGATGGCATTCCAGTCCCCAACTAAGATTAGCCGTGTTGAATGCACCATAAAGCGCTCCAACAGCCGAAAGAAAGAGACACGCTCACCTTGCTTATTGGGCGCATAAACCACAATCAGCCGGAACAATTTGCTTTTCACTGCAATATCGGCCACGATCAGCCGGCCCTCGGCACCGACATGGACAAGGTCAACCTTCGCGTCCAGGGTACGCTTGACCAGCAAAGAAACACCTCTGGCTTGCCGGCTCCCATATGCTGAATAGACGACAAAGTCGTTAGACAGCACACAAGAGTCGACTTCGCAAACAAAGTGAGTCTCTTGGATCGCGGCCACATCCACGCCGAAGGACAAGAGGTCACGAAGCAGGCGAGCCGCCTTACCCCGATCCCTCAGGCCCTTCGCATTCAAGCTGGCTATCTTAATAGACATCTTTTAGTTCTGAAAAAGAAAAAACAAAGAACATGCAACAAAGGCACTAGTCGCATACGGGGTAGAAATCTCGGGCAGAGGGGACCCCGACGGACTGTCCTAGGGACCCTGTTCCTACATCGGACGTAATCCGTCCGTCTAGGACAATTCCGCCGACGTCCGTAGGGTAGTTTAGTTTTACCACCCTATATAAACTGGGGTGGAGCAAAACTGGGAACCGCCCCGCACAATTTTTGCTCATTTTTTTTAGGTCCGGAGTGTTCTCCTTGACCATACAAATATTGGAAAAATGTTTTTTTGCCATTGAAATGTGGTCCCAGACCCTCAGGTTGCCACCAGTATTCCTTATTAGGGTAATGACACCTGGGGCCTGGGGAAAGTTTCTCGGATTTTCTGTTGACATACCGTTGACCTTCTCCAGCCTCAACAAAGGCTTTAATAATTTGCGCCTTTGAGAAGACCATCCCGCCGCAATGTCCGGGTTCACTTTCAGAAGCTCATCCCCCTGGGGAAGGCCCTTTTTCTTTTTGTCCCGAGCGGGAGTGGGTACAGGAGAAGGGGAAGGGGTGGGAGTTGGTGAACGCGGCCTCAAGGGGGTCAACTTGAAGGTCGGGGACTGGGAAGCTTTTCGCGGGGAAGAGGGAAGGCTTCTCGCTTTTTCCGCGTATGAAGTCCTGGCCGGAGAAACCGGCAGCGAAACACACTTAGTTGACTTCCTCTCTCTGCTTCTCTCCCTGCTCCGGCTCCTTCTGCGACTCTTCGTCGTCTCGTGCTGCTCCTCCTCCACGAACTCCCTTCCGCGCTTTAGGGAGCCTGACCGCTCGGTGTCCATCTTCTCTGGTTTAGAAGGAGATTTATTTCGTTTCTCCTTTGGGGAGGGCGAAACTTCCACCGTCGGCTCCTTGACTTTTGGTGGAGCTTTGGCGGGAGTTTTGGCGGGCGCCTTGACAGGTGATGGCGCCTTCCCTGGTGAAGGCGTTTTTGCCTTTTTCCTTGCCACCACCTGCCACTCGCCCTCCTTATTCGCTACTGGTGCAGGTGAAGGTGCTGAAGGTACTGAAGATGGAGGTGCCGGCTTTTCCTTTTCCGCCTGCTGCTTGGATGCCTGGGTGCCGGGGGCCGGCTTCTTATTCGTGCACGTCTTGGCCACGTGGTCCGCCGCCCCGCACACCCAACAGCAAGGCTTCCGGCCCTCAACGATCACAAATATGACCCTCTTTCGACACGTTAACACGTTGGGGATATCTTCCACCGCCTTTTTTGACAGTGTGACCTGCAGGGACAAGTCCCCTGTCAGGTATCCGGCTTTTGATCTTGCCGAGGAGACCTCGGCCACCCTTCCATACTTTGCGAAGAATGCACCCACATGGTCTTCAGTGATATCCATGGGGACACCATGCAAGGTTATCTTCAGCTTGCGTGTCCCCATGTACTCCGTTAACAGGATCATTTTGTCAGTCTCCAGGGTGACTCCGGCAAGCTGTTTGGCCTCCTCGGCCGTTCCAAGCAAGACATCCCAAGACGCGTTACTCCTCCTGGCCACGGCTTTTGCTCTAATGTTGAGCACCTTGATGGCCTCCTCCACGTTTTCTCGGCTAACTCCAACGACCTTCTTGGACTTGGGATCCTTAGTAATTAGCGTTATAATACGCGCCTCAATGTCCGCCAGTTCATCCGGCACCGACACCAATTCCGTGCCCTTGATGTATTTCTCATATTTTTCCTTCAATTTGTCATAATATTCTTCTCCTTTTTTCTCCAGGACCTTTCCTTTCTTCCACCCCGAGGTTGAAGGTTTCGGGGAACCAGGAGCTGCTGCTGTCGGTACCGGTAATGGTCCGGTTCCCGTTGCTGGTCCTTGTAAAGCTGCTGATGCTGGTATGGAGGGTGACTCCCGTGGCGGCAATTGCCAGTCACCCTCCTTTCCTCCCACCGAGGCCGTGGTGGGAGGAACGATCACATCTGGCCCATCGGAGGCCATTGCCTCCTAAGAGGCTAAGCGCGAGACACCTGCCTCCGGTGTTTCGCGTCCTTCGCAGGTCGCTACTTTACGCAGCCCAAGCAATAAACTTGGGTGGAGACCACAATGCCACACTTGACCAAAGTAATAGTAAGTATCACTATGGAACAGATACTACACTTTGATCCAAACCAAACCGACCACACAAACACAAAAAAGTCCAGTGGGGGAGGGTTGGTAAATTTCAATGCATCCAAAACAAAGCTGTTATCAACTAACCACCATAGACAATCGCATCTACCTCCCATTAGCATGGGACAGGCTAGCCTCCCAGAGAATAAAATACTACGCCTACTTGGCCTTACACTCTCGGCGGACCTCAAATGGAATGACTATATTGAATCCATTGCCAAATCTGCTGCTATGAAAGTCGGCTCCCTGTGCAGGGCCCGGAAATTTTTCCCACCTGAAACTATTCTGCACATATACAAATCTACCATCCGCCCGTGTATTGAATATTGCTGCCATATCTGGTCGGGCGCCCCTGCTGCTCTCCTTGGGCTTCTTGACAAAATACAAAGGAGGATCTGTAACGTGGTTGATACTGACTTGGCAGACCGGCTGCAGCCGCTCTTACACCGGCGTGATGTAGCTTCCCTGTGCCTCTTCTACAAGTACTTTCATGGCTTCTGCTCCGATGAGCTTCGATCACTGGTGCCGCCTAAGCACGAATTTACACGAGATACTAGATTAGCAACTAGGTCCCACCCTTTTACAGTTAAACAAATAAGATGTAACCGTAAATTCTACTCCAACAGCTTCTTTTCTCGCGCTTCCCGCCTGTGGAACTCCCTTCCACAAGCCTGCTTTCCTGACAGTTACAATCTCCAGGTGTTTAAATGTAGGGTCAATAGACACCTCCTATCACACTAACTCCCAACTATTCTCACAACACTCTCATCTACCCAATCCTCATTCTCGGTATCCTCACCCGCCTATCACCCACCCTCTGTTATTTCCTATATTTAATCAGCCTTTCTCCACTCTACGTAGCCCCTGCACAGTAGTGGCAGTGACATGCCTTGCTCGGGGTGAAACGCTTATAAAAAAAAAAAAAAAAGATAGCACGAAATGACAACAAAACCTTGTCTTCAAATGCAATGTAATGTGTTATGGCCAGATTTAAGTAATTTTATTAAGTGTGGGTTGTTTGGATTTAATGTACATGGCCTCCTGTATCTGACAATTCTTTTTAATGTTTGTATGAGTTAGGATGATTGTATTATTGACTAAAATCTGTCTGATATTACCTTAGAACAAAATTAATAAAAAACTTATCCAAATGTTGGAGAATTTTTGTCTTTATTTTCAACTGAAATTAAAGCCAAAATACGCCGTTTAGAACGGCTAATGATTAAACATAATAGACATTCTTTGTCCCTCATATTGAACAGTATATGTTTAGAAAATTATTTGCTGCCTCGATACGCTATATATATAGCCGTTGTGTATGTGTAGATATTGCCATTGTTATAGATAGGTTATCAATACAAATATTTTACTGTTTTTATTTTTTTAATTATTTTTTTTTGCTGAAACGACCCACTGGTAAAATGTGAAGACAGTACAGAAATAGCGCAGATTTAATTTTTAAAAAAACATTTTTATATGATTGGAAAATATTTATGTGTAATAAACTTTTACGAATTAACTAATGATCGTATCTATAGTCCTCTTCTGTTATTTAAGCGATGACATGTTCTTCTTCTTCTATGTGCACTGTCCCTTCAGGACGTAGACGATCATGGTCCTCCACGTCTTCCTATCCGTCGTGGCTCTTAGTATGTTTGTTCCTCTTACTCCAGGCAACACCCGTTCGTTCATCCACCCGATCAGGCCCTGCGAATATGTTATAGGCTGCCTTCCTCTGTCGCTCTTTCCCTCTACCTGGCCAGTCAGTATCAGGTTCTCCAAGCTCTCCTTCCTCATTGCGTATTAATTTCCATTTGGTTGCCATTCTTTCCAACACCTCATCGTAGCTTGCATGTTCAGTCCACGATATCCGCAGCATCCTTCTGTAGCACCACATTTCCGCTCCTTCCAGTTTTGTCCTTATTTTCGATGATATTTTCCAGTACTAACTGCCGTATTGAAGAACTGACATCACATAGCAATCCATCACTCTTTTTTTTGTTTCTAGTGAAATTTTCCTGTGTGTTAGTACTTTGCTCAGCTTCTGGAACGCGTGATTTGCGATGCCAATTTGCCTTCTGATCTCTGTGTCGCACTTTCCATCTCCTGTTAGAACAGTTCCTAGATATTTAAATTCTTGCACCTGCTTTATTCTGTTATCCCCTACCTGTATTTGATATTTTGGGTTGCACCTTTTGCTGATGACCATGCATTTAGTTTTCTTAAAGTTTATTTATAGCCCTTTTTTCTTACTAAATCTAAAATTCTTATCTAGAGGAGAAAAGGAAAATGATATTGTTATATGAAATATTACGCATGTTATTCAGTAACCAAATTAATTGGCCAGCGTTCATCATTTGTTTAACTTTCATCCAACAGGAAAAAAACTAGTACTGATAACTTTTTTGAATTAGAATAATTCAATTCCAGTATTTTGCATTGAAAAGTGTTAAGAACTTTCCGGAGAAAGGTGATGTCACACCTGGAATTGATGCCATAATTTGCATCTAGCATGTATATGAGTTAAATTAATAATTTCTAATTGACTTGGTCAGCCGCTGAATGGCTAACCGAATACATCATAACGGCGAAACTCGCGATGTTACTCCAAATATCTCTGTAGGGCATGCTGGCATTCTGCGCAAGCTCCTGGGCTATTGCATAACAAACCGGACAATTGTTTTATTTATTTCAATCGTTCTTATCAAATCGCATATTGAATGTAGCATTGCCTGAGCATGGTTCCAGATCCCATCGTACAACGAGAGTGTCTCTCAAAGCTTTATCTTAGATATTAAGCATTTTCTGATCTTACTGTTGTAATCAGGCTACAAGTAATGTTCTAATACTCTCAGAAGGAGTTTAGAGAAATGAAAGCTGATTTGTTTTAGCGAAATCTAATCTGTGCATAAAAAGATTATTCCATGATTTGGCTGTGTATCAATGAAGTAGTCGTAATATCTTTTCCTCTTTCTTTTGTAATCACGCTAATTAGGTGATGAAGAGAGATATTAGAAAACAGGACGGGAGAAGGTGAGAGAATGCGACTGTTTCTCCATGAGGACGGCCTCACTATTCTCTTGCTACATTGTGTCGTCTCACTTCTCTGCCCCTTCGTCTATCTCACTAAACTATCGAGAAATGTGAAATATGTATCTAAGTCGATAACTGGGTCAGCTTCTAAAGTATAATCATTTTTTGCTGAGATGACATGATAAAAATTCAATTTTATTGTTTTCTGTAAATTCATTCATTAGACAATAAACTTTGCACACTTGCACGCTAAATTGTCCCTGATATTTTCACCGCATGGTGGTAAATATTTCTCCTATCACCCGAAAAATAGATATTCATTCTCGAATTCGCAAACAGTGAAGAAAGTTGCTTTTATTTCATTATTATATTTCGTACTCACCTCAATGAATTGGGTAACATAGCTTGTAAATTTTAATGCTTCCAAAAAGAAGCTTCTATCTTTTAAGCTTTATAAATAATCTCTGCTACCTCCTTTCAGAATGGATCATGTAAGTATACCTGAAATCAATTTACTTCACCTCCGCGGAATTGCTCTCGCAGTCGATCTGAAGTGGAACGAATAATTGAATCAATAACTAAATCTATTGCTAGAATGTTGGAAATTTTTCTCGTCTGAATCCATCTGGAACATATAGAAACTCACCATCCGCCGTGCATGGAATACTATTGTGTCTGCTTCTGCTCCGACAAGCTTAGCGCCCTGGTGCCTCCTCTACACGAACTTACTCGGCCTAAATTCTTGGCAATAATATCTCATTTTTTACTTAAAAATTTAGAGTTTCTACTTTTACTCTCATAGATATTTTTCTCGTAGTATAGTTGCTTCACTCATAGCTATAAAATACAAAAATAAAATGCAACATGAATTGCTATCATTTATTTCCTTGATTCCAATATTTTTCATGAGATCTTTTGTATCTTATTCTATCTTTTGACTAAAGTGTCAGGTAACTCTCTTCCAATCAGTGTTCTAATCCTTTTGTTAATTCTAAATCCCCTGTAATCCGTTCATCTTTTTGCCCTCCTTTTATGTAGCACTCGACGTATCAGTGAGTGTACTACATTAATTGTAGTGAAATGATTATAAAAAGAAATAAAGCACGATTCCTCGCAGGCTGATCTATATATTTAAAAAAGCTTAAACCTCTAAAATAGTTTTGAACATTTAGGAAATATCAACAAATCATAATTTGACAACATAGTATTTCATAAAATTATCACAAACACAGAGGGTCGCTAGTTTTTACTTCTAATTTCGCACATGTGCCTTGTTTATGGATTTTATTGACTGCACAATGTATTAGGTGCAGTTAGGTACCATCTACGAGAAAAAGCACCATGACATTTCATTTTGCGAGAAATTCTTAAAAGGCATGCTGTACTACTTAACATTCACGACTGAATCTACAATATAAACTATTCAGTGTCTAGATGTAATCAGAGGACGTTGCAGAGGGCTCGCAAATAGCTGAATAAGTCTAATGTGGATGCCGTACAAACGTCAGACATGAAAACACATTTTGTTCATTCTGATAAATAAAGAAATATCGAATATGTTCGTGAAGGTATCGCTTAACCTGGAAGCTAAAAGCATGTGTCTCGAAGAGGAAATGGCTCCCTGGGTCAAAAGATTCGGTGCTGGAAGACTCTATTACAAAGAACTATACTTTGTACCATGCCACGCAAGCAGAAGAACTCTGTCAGGGATGTCGGTCAATATCTGGGAATACATTTTTCCATAGGCAACATAAGGTGAATTTCAATCTGTGAAGTTATTATGCGTGGGACGTAGTTGAGCAAGAAAAACCTTTCGTAACACATTATATAAAAGTGAAAGCAAGGCTTAT
Source organism: Ascarosepion bandense (assembly GCA_037127315.1). Classification (NCBI taxonomy): domain Eukaryota; kingdom Metazoa; phylum Mollusca; class Cephalopoda; order Sepiida; family Sepiidae; genus Ascarosepion; species Ascarosepion bandense. Next base: position 1,768,815 of record JBBBDQ010029185.1, on the reverse strand, counting down.
GACAAGATTTATCAACCTAAACAAGGATAATATCCAAAAGATTTGCAGGAGTTTCTGCTTATAGCCAATTGTGATTTTATTGAATAAATTTACTCTTTAATATTTTCAGATATTTTTGTAATTTTGGTAAGTTTAAATACCTGTCAAAATAAGATGTCAGTGTAATTTTTCATTTTAACGGAAACATTTTTTACTATATAAAATTTCTCTAAAGCCTACATCCACTCTTTTGTATTTGAAGTTTTGGAGATAAATGTTATTAAGGAAATATTCTTTCCTTAAACGAGAGAATAGGCTTGATGAACTGTAAACCTTTTTATCAGCAAGGTTTGTCTGAAGATCAAAATAAAATGTGAAGTAATGTAAAAGTGTTAAAAAAATACTGAATATCACACATGAGTAGAAAGTACATTATGTAACATTATCTAATCACTAAAATGTACCCGAAATAATATTATGCAGATGAAAAATTGCATACGCATTTTAAGTAATTTTTAAATATGGTGGAAGTACTTATTGGAACCAATCAATTGATTCTCTGTCAGAAACTGCCAGTGAAATGTTTTTTTTTATCTATATATACATACATACATACATACATACATACATACACACACAAACACACACAAAAAACTATTATTCCGTGTACATCGGTTGTTTCGAATCGTTTCAATCTCATGAGCACAATTTTTAACAAACCTAAATAAAAAGTTCAGACTGTCCTTTTTGAAGGCCGGATGTTGAAAAGTAGAAGTATAAAAATATTTCGTTTCTAGATTAAAATTAAAAAAATTATTAACTGAATAACACACTTGTAAGAAGAAAAATAGAAGTGAAACTTCGTTAACTGAATACAATAAAATATTTGTGGGAAGAAAAATGTTCATTGAGAAAATGCATGTAGGAGAAAGTGTATTAAGAACTACGAAGGATAGGAAGATGTGGAAGGTTATGATCGCGTACGTCCTGAAGAAATACGGCACATAGAAGAGAGAACAAAATAAAGTTTTCGAATCATCTAACAAAGGCAAGCGTTATAATACTACTCTTGAGAAATGTCTTTGGTCAGGTAATTTTCAGTTCAGTAACCCCTGATGGTGTAATGGATATCGGCTCGGTACGAAGAATCGAAGAACCAAGTTTGATTTCCAGTTGAATTTGTTGCATTCACTTGCGCGCAAGTACTTTAGGGAAGGTTATGAATCCGTCTCTTCTCCCTCCAGCTATGGGTTGAATAGCAGAGCAGATTGGGTTCTGCAGCGTTGATTGGCAACCAGTCTACCGCAGAAAGAAATGGCACCTATTGCAGGAGGCCTAGTCAGTCATGTGTCGAAAGAGACATGATCCCCCAAGCGTATATCGCGTAACTGTACTAATAAGTACAGAGTGCCCACAAAATCATCTAGGGATTTAAAATCTAGACATTTCAAATCTGTTTTTATTATTAAAACAAATTAATCATCATCTCAATCGTTAAACCTAATAGCGTGTAGGGCTAGTTTTTGTTACTGTTTCCGTAACAAAGTGTTTTTATGGGGCAGGGTTGTTAACCCTGCGCTGAACCCCGAAACCTGGAGGAACAGTGAACCATTTTCGGTTCTTACGTTTACAGCACGTAATATTCCCAAACAGTCACCCATATAAGTACTAACCAGGCTCGATATTGCTTAACTTTGGTAATCGGACGGGAACCGACGTATTCAGCACGAGATAACCGTAGATAAAAAGAAAAATTAATACAGAAATAAAATTGAACACTGGAAATATATTCCCATTTTCTTATGAAAAATTATACGACGGAAATATCCTTCATTTTTTTACCTCGCACAAATGCGTTCTTTCGATATAATTCTCGAGAACAGTGATTAATAACACTAGCTGCAGTCATGAAATTCCTAAAAACCTAAGTGACCTTTGAGACATCCTGTATATATGAAAAGTGTAAAAAGGGGATTGACACCTAAATTAAGGTCCAATCTTCTCATTTTTTTTTGTTTTTTCAATTGGAGTAGATAGATCTATCTATCGCCCGGTTCACACTCCATCCACGTCTATTGAACAGGTTAAGAGGCTCATCCCTTGTTCCCTGTTTAGGATTTGGTTTCCGGCTTTCACTTTTCCAATCTATTTTAACTATTACGTAGCCCCCTGCATATCAGTGGCGTTACTGCCTTGCCTTGCTCGGGGTGATACGATTCAAAAAAAAAAGTTTTGTAGTTAAAATAGTTCAAACAGAAATGTAAGTATTTAAAATGTCCAGAAAAGTTTAGTGTTCATGGCTTTATAGTTTCAAGTAGCTAATTGTCCTCGGACTATAATGATAGTAGCATTAAAGTCTTATGTCCCTTCCTCTATTTTGTAGGTCGGTGACAGTGTGAAAAAGAAAAAATAAAGAAATAGTACCTATCGCAGACAGTGACCATGTTGCTATTGCTGCTCGATTTGGCGGTGTGGCGTGAAAAAGGCAAATTGGCAGAAGAGGTCAGCCAGACTTGACAGAAGCAGCCTGAAGTTTAATCCTTACATTGTAAGATGCTATCACATACAGCACCCATTCAGATTGCTTTTGAAAATTATTTTTTTACATTGCCACAATTACCGTCAGCTAAAAGCTCAGATTTCTGACTGACTTTGACCTGTCAAGAAATATCCTTACGTAGTTAATCTGGTCATGTGACCGGCTCTTGGAGGCATTTTCTTTATTAGGCGTAAAAAAAACGTTTAACTGACATCATATACTAATTTCCTATTTGCTATCAAATTAGGAATCCAAAACTATGCATTTCACACTGACTTTCTAGATCTGGGTTTTTCCAGAATGGTTTTAGTCGTTTGAATCCACTTTTGCGGGTACGCAATTTTAGTTTATCTGTTATAGCTGGGTTTTTACAAAATGTTTTTAGTCGTTTGGATCCGATTTTGCGGATGTACAATTTTAATTTGTGTTATTTAGTTAGTTTATGTATGCTATATTATTTGTATTCTATGTCGTCAGCACGTAGTCTCAAAAGTCTGAGTGATAAATGTAAACTGTGCTTAGTATAAAAACATAGGAAACTAAAATTGTACTCTCTGAATTCTTTGCTTATGCAACCTAAACAAGTAGCCAGTGACGTTATCTAAGTAGATTTAAACTTCTTTAAAAAATTAACTATTTAGATTTAATCATATTTTAATCTATCTTTATTTATATTGGTTAGAATTTAAATTTGGTTAATCTTAAGATGTTTCCTTTTGTCTACCATTGTCCTCTAAGTCCAACCGCTGCTTTCCAATCCCAAAAGACGCTGCTTTCCAATCCTCTTTCTCCTCTTTCTAAAATTTACTCGAGCAACGTCACTTACCCCTTTCTTTAGTAACCTCTTTTTCGGTATATTAAAATTTCTTTATTATACGTCTACTCTGATTGAACAATCCATTTCTTTAGCAGACATGATTAAATAGATCTTCCTCAAACGAAAAATTTGAAGTTACATATATATACCCAACATCAAAATTTGGATATTTTATAAATCCATGTGTAATAAATGTAACACCCCAACTGACCAGTCCGTACAATTTCTCCCGGCGGCCGTTCGCCACGCTGTGATGTTTGCCGGGAGTTTGTTGAAAATGTCGGAGTCTCAAGCTGGGGGTACAAGACTGAACTATAAGGAACGAACTTCCACAACTTGGATGAGTTGAAAGGATGCTTTATTTCGTTTAGAGTTAGCCTTTTCGGTTGGGGCAGGCGAATGTGACAAACAGCTCTAACTCTAATTAATGGAGATCAACAAATCCGAACTGAACGGGACAAGACGAACGGAGATTCTTACTTCAAGCTCGTGCTCGGCTGAACTCCACTGACTGACTCACTTAACTGACTCGGAAAATTACCTGAATTTATTTAAAATTGATCATCTGAAAAAAAAAAAAAATAGAAAAATGTTAAAAAGAAAAGAAGAACGAAAAGTGTAAGGGGAAAGGAGGCTAAACTCAGCGTATTAGATCGTTACCTAGCCTTTAGGGTCAAGATACACACCAAAACTTTTGTTAAGGAAATCGAGAGTATTAACAAGAGTTGTTGCAAGTCGTCAGTTTCCTTTGAAAAACATGACATTAAAATGTTACATCTAAACGTTAAAGATAAGAGGTTTTATCTACGCTAGAAAAATAAATTGTAATTCTTCTTGTTAGTAAAATATACAATATTAATAATAGTTGTATTATTATATTATTATAAATGTTTGCAATAATAACATGGTAATAAATAAAATTATATATATGTAAAAACATTTAAAAATGTTATATTAGAAATTAAATATAAATAATCGTAATAATAATAAAAATAATAAAACCTATTAATAAGGTTAAATAATTACGACATACACTGAAAAGTTAATATAAAATAATGATGAATAAAAAAAAGGCATTATATAAATATAGGTCCTGGGTATCACAATCAACTGCATCCGACAGTAAAGCTTTTCATTGGGAGATTGTGAAGACCTGTTAGGGTTCTAAATAGGGGCTAATAGTTTATCCCCAAACTGGGGTAAACAAACTATGGAGGTATAAATTAAAATTTTATAGAAAAATATACATCTTTGAATGAAAAAATCTGTCACACATTATATTTCTTATTTATGAAATTGTTTAACTTTCTCTCACTCTTAAGCCAGTTCGAAGTGAAATTCTACTAGCTAACCATCGGTAGCAAGCAGGTTAAGATTTCATTTGAATACTGAAGGAGTGCAAGTGAATCCGTTCCATGACGCTTCTCAAGAAATCATAGCAATTCGTAGATAATTCTGTTGAGATCCATGCAAAAATTTTTGAAGTTTATTATTATTTGATTCTTTTATTTGGCGTATAAATATTACATGTTATATTAAGACAAAATATAGTTGGTATACATTTCCTATATTTAATCATCCTTTCTCCACTCTACGTAGCCCCATGCGCAGTAGTGGCAGTGACATGCCTTGCTCGGGGTGAAACGTTTATAAAAAAAATGATAATTATTTTTGAATGAATATAGATTTAATAATATTTCGTGATTAACAATGATTTTCCAGTTATAAATCTTACTATGTAACCAAAGTTGAGGATAAATTGATCCATAACTTACACATGTTCATTTATGCGAAAATGATTATGACGGACACTACTGGAATAACTTAAAAGAGCGATGAATGAAATTCATACACTCCGCTTGTACTTCTTTGATTAAAGTTCGTAAAAATCAGATACTAACAATCTACGGCATAGGATTTCTATGTATTCGCGTTGATGTTTATTTTATGTCATCTATGTTAGATATCATATGAAATCTGTCAATTCATAATACTATATTTGACTTCTATTAAAAACACATGTCTTAGCTAACTACACCGCAGCATTCATATGCAAATCTCATAAATAACAAACAAATTATTTTCACATAGTTGACGATTATCATACATGTTTCGAACATTTTTATTCGATGTTTTTCTTTATATAATGATAATCAAAAATACATTTCGCAGAAATATGTGTCCATGTTACATATTTGGTCTATGAAATATTACATATGAGATCTTAATACAAAAAAATATTGAAAACATTCGGAAAAAGAAACAATCAATTAAATTTCCTGGATATCTCTTTACAATAGTAAACACATTAGAAATCGTGGAAAATATATAAACTTTGGTATTTATCGTTTTAAAATTTCCTTGATATTTTCTTAAATATATCAAACACATGGAAAGAGAAATGATACGTAAAATTTACTTCATAACTCTTTTAAAATATCGAACATATTTATACGATAAAAATACATAAACTTTAAATTATATCGTTTAAAAGTATCAAATCCATCTTTAACAACAAACAATACATCAGATTTTGTTAATACCGTTCGAAAGAATATCGAATGCATTTCGAAGGAATACGTTTAACTTTCCATTATGTCGGCTTAAACCCTACTGATAATGATCTATGAATTATCGATTATTTGCCAAAGCAATGCTTTTCATAAACACTTTTTTACGTCACAACATCAAAATAAAGTCACAAATTTATAATTACGTTATCACTTAAATGCTCTTAGAATGTGTAAACCTCAATATCTACAGGAGAAAGACAAATATATTGAAAACTTTTCAAATAGTTTAATTGCAATTATTTTAAGTACAATACGAAGTTGAAAATTTACATATTTCGCAGATCACAAAAGGAAAATACTAAAAGACAAAAGTAGCAAATAATCTCGCTTACAATTTAAACCATTTATTGTTAAATTATTATAAATGCCTTAATGTAATTCGAAAATATCTAATATCCTTAAAATTGAATGAAATAAAATCATCAATGCTGGAAACTAAATTTAGAAAAGTAGCTGCAAAATATCAGGCAAGCATTAATAGATGAAACATGTAAAAATCTGAATATCAACAGGGATATTTACAAGACAATTCAATAAATGCCTTAGTCATAAGAAAATAGGCATGATACCCATCAAAAACTTCCATTGATCTAAAGATAATGCTTTTAATTTCATTTTAAATTGAAGAAAGCCAAATGTGACTATATTTTAGACATCTAGATAAATTGCGAATTAAATAAGATACTTGTTTCTTTTTGGTTTTTAATGTTCTCAACTCAAAATTTTAAATGACATTTTTTATGTTTATTACCAGACGATATATTATATATAAACTGGCAGCATTTAATATTGTATGTGCAAAGATTTTCCTGCTCAGAAATTATCACCTAAATTAGAAGTCGTTTGCTTTATTCATTGTATTTATTTTTATTCATTCAGTTTTTATTACCCACTGTTAATCATATATAGGAAACGAAAAAATGCTAGAAACTCACATCGCTAGGTTATAAGACGCGCAGAACAATTTGTGGGATAAATATCTCTCTTCATATATTCATGTGTGTAACATATATATAGATATATGCCCCTAAAGACAAGCCCACTTATTTAACAAATGAGTAAGACCGAGCAGATAGGTGAGATGAAGTAATATGTCCATGTATTATGTGTTATCGATACTCTATTTCTCACTCATTCTCTCTCTTATATATATATATATATATATATATATATATATATAATTTTTTGGTAATTGTGTATGTAAGTAGAAGATATTTTTTACGCTACTCAAGCAAATGGCCGAACATTTGCAGTTGTTATTCACGTGTTAAAAAGGCAAGTATAAAAAATGCTAAGTTCATTTGATTAACTTCACCATTTGATCGCTGCACAATTGTATTAAGATTTTTTTTTGTTTTTCCATTTTATTGTTTAGCACGCTTTTTGCTGCAAAGTTTCACACTAACGAGTTTCTGAATGCAGTTACATTGATTACTCTGGAGCAATCAGTTGAACTGGACAACGGTAACCGAATAACTTGAGTAACGATCATCAATTTGCTAACTTATATTAGATAGGAAAATTTGACCATTGCTTGCTTCCTTCCTGGATTTAGAATAATTCACTCTTGACGTAATATAAATTGAACAGTGTAAGAAATTTCCTGAGAATGGGAATGGCATGCCTCGATTTGATGCTAAAGTTTCGACCTATTATGTCATCTCTGTAAAGAATAAGTATTTACATCTCAATAATAATTCTACTTCATAGCTTTCAAAATTTATAGCAAGCTGATCTATATATGTGTGTAAAATTTTCATTTCTAAGATATATTTGTATAATTCTTTTTATGCGAAGACTTGTAATATATTATTGCATGTAATAATTACCATATAATTATGAAATTGTAAAATAATGACAGCAAGTCTTACTCCCACTGAGCAGAAAGTATGTCGAAAGGTTCATACGGTTGCAAAGATCAACTACTGATAAATAAAATGATCGTGGAAAATTGTAGGAAATAACTAAATTCTCAACATGTCTTGGATAGTTTACCGTAAAGTCCTTGAGAGTCAGTGTTATATATCGCCGTACGACGACAAAACAACAAACACGCATATATAAAAATATAAGGTTATATTTTTATTAATGACGACGAACTGTGTGGAATAGAGAACGGGAGGGTGAGGGGCACATAGAATGGCTGACGGGAGTGTAGCTGCCTGTGTTGTCTCTCTCTGCTTCCACCGGCCGCTCTCTGCTACTGGCGAATCCGTCTTTATATAGTCCTCTAGAACCGGGACTTTCCTTCCGGTTTTTTTGCCTCGCCCACTCACGCTACGTAATTCTAAGAGGCACCTGATCTGTTTGCCTCTGTAGCCATTTCCGCCGCTGTCGGAAACAAGGTCAAAATGACATCCCCTCCGGCCTCGACAGGATGTATTTCACAAACACCTGTCTTGTCGCTTCGCCGCCCCCTTCACCGACGGAAAACACCATCGCTTGCATCACTTCCTCGGGTGGGGCCAGATTGTTATATTACACTCCTCGCCCTCCCATTTTCCAAAATGTTCACCTAAGAACATTTTAAGCGCAACACCCTCACACAATCCCCATGCCACACAAGCCCGACAATTGTACAAAACATGTGCCGAAACAAACAAAACAACAACAACAAAAAATATATGGGGGAGCCTACATCGGCAACCCAACAATGTTCGTGTCCATTGTGGAATTTTCCTGTACAAAAAACACAGAATCTCTTGCGTATGCTTCATGATGCAGTGTTGGAAGCCAAAATGAGTGAGACTGCCACAAAAGTGATGATAGAATTACTTGGGACTTATACAGAGGATAATGTTCTCCCAGCTCGATGTTTCATTGTTCTTCTTTTTTTTTTTTTTTTAAGTTTCTGTAACTTTCAATGTTCGTTTCTTTTCTCGACTCTGTCCATACGCGTAGACGCCTCGATGCACGACCATATGATCATAGGCGGTAACCGCGCCCCAGTTTCTAAACTGACATCGAGTAAATGACCTTTGACCAACACCATGCGTGTTTCCGCTCGAGTTTATTGTTACACATGTAACTTCATTTAATTTAATTTAATTTCAAACATACTATGTTTGAACACAGAAAAGCTGCCATTATCTGCAGTACATATCATTCATAGTCTGACCGAGAAATGTTCAATAGAAAACGAAGAAAATTACCCTGATTCCAACGTTAATCCGCATGCAATTTACTTGTGGAGGATTGGAGGTTTCATCTATCTTAATTTAGTCTAAAAAAAAAATGGACCCGTGACTCGTAATTCCTTAGTTTGTATCTTCCGCATGTTTTGCTATAAGGAAGGTGACCTAACTATTTCACTTAAACTATCGTTAATCCTCCCACTGCTTTCTTTCCCAATCCTATAGCATATCAGCCAATAAGTCTACAAGACTTTTCAGTTGTTCTTTCTTTTTGTTCCGATCAACTGTGGAATCTGCAGGTCTATCCGTGCTTTTTGCCCCAACAGACGTTTGCCTCATTTGGACATCTTCGCAGCTAGGTGATTCCCTAGAAAAACCCTGATCTACATGAGTAGATCCAGTCGTTTCACACTTTGAGCAATCATCCTCGAACGTGGATGAAACATTATTTATACCACCGATTCTATCATCATTATCAATAGTTGACACGTTTTTATTCGCCATTTTACGTCGCGTCATGATGCGACGCTCCATTAATGGAACATCAGACTCATCGTCTGATTCCACACGTTGGTGTCAATATTTGTGCACTGGAAAGTCGGTCTGTTCCGCTCCGGACTCGTCATCCGAATCACTGGATTCTAAAGCAACATTTGCGAAAGGAAAAGGAGGGAAGTCACATTCCTGTATGTGGGGTTGCTGCCTCTTTAGGTTTCTTGTCTGACACGGGATACATTTACCTACGAAATCATTTATTTCTCTAAGTAAACAAGGCCAGAAATACTTTTGTTTTATTGAGTGGAATGTCTTATCCACTCCCATATGGCCACTGTCATCATGGTATTGAACTAGCACCATTTTTCTAAGGTGAGATGGTACATACAGCCTGATGAGGGGTTCATCATCAGGTTGAGACAAATAGTACACCACCTCATCCATTACTATATATCTCTTCTGTTCTGCTTTGGTAGCCCTACCATTTCGTAATCTAATCTTCAGGTCTAAGATGTTTTTGTCTGCTTCTTGCTCCCTGATTATGTCTATTCCTTTCAATGTGGGCCGTTCGGGTGCCTCTGATGAATTTCCGACATTTTTATGGGCTGCTAATTCTTCCGGCTCCATTAGGTTGGAGTTTATAACACTAACCAAGTAATTTCTATCATCTATATCTACTGGAGAAGCAATATGGTCTTCGTTCACATCAACAGCGCGTGATAAGAGATCCGCGCAAACATTATCCTTACCCTTAAGATACTGTATGCTGCAATTGTAGCCAGACATGCTCAGAGCCCAAGTCTGTATGTTCTTATTTTGTATGGGCGAGTTAAGTAAGTGCTCCAGGGGCCTATGATCAGTGTATATTGTGAATGTTGCGCCATGCAGGTAGTGATTCAGTTTTTGAAGAGCATAGTGTATGGCATAAGCCTCTTTCTCTATAGTTGACCACCTCGTTTGTGTGTCACTTAATTTATGGGACAATAAATAAATTGGTTTTTCTACATCCTTCCTATTTTCCTTATCGTACACCACCTGGGATAGGCATGCGCCAATCGATTGATCGGATGCGTCAGTATATAACCTATACGCCTTATTTGGGTTGGGATAGGCTAGTGTTATCATCTCCGCGAGTTTCGTTTTTAGTGTATCGAAAGCGGTTTGGCAAGCATCGTCCCATTGGAATCGTGCATATTTCCTTGTCAAATTGACCAGCGGTTCGGCTATATCAGGGAAATTTCTAATAAAGCGGCGATAGTATGAGGTCATCCCGATAAAAGCTATTACTTGCCTAACAGTGGTTGGAGTAGAAACTGACTTTATAGCCTTGAATTTATTGAGGTCTGGTTGTATTCCCTCTTCACTTATCTTGAACCCCAGGTATTGGGTCTCTTTCTTAAAGAACTCACACTTAGCTGGCTTCAGTTTAAGGTTGTGCTTACGTAGACTACTCAAGACTGTGTCTATATGTCTTAAATGATCTTCCACCGTATTTGAAAATATCAGAATATCATCTAAATATGCCAGAGCAAAATCTTCCTGTCCCTGTAAAACAACTGACATTAATTCCTGGAAGATGCCGGGTGCGTTTGCAAGTCCAAATGGCATAACATTAAAATGAAACAGACCCTTGTGGCAGGTGAATGCACTTTTTTCTTTGTCATCATCATGAAGCTTAACTTGCCAGTACCCTGATTTTAAATCAAGCTTCGAAAAGTACCTTGCCAAACCAAGTGATGCTAGTATATCATCGATGACAGGAAGAGGTCGAGCATATTTCTTTGTAATCTTATTAAGTGCTCTAAAGTCTACACAAAATCTCTTACCACCGTCTTTCTTCTCTACTAAAACTACTGGAAAACCCAACGGGCTATTGGATCTCTCAATTACACCTGCCTGCATCATTTCGTCGATTGCTGAATCCATTGTCTTTCTTTGTTTGAGGGGTGTGTGATATGGGCGTTTTCTTATGGGCTCATGCGTTCCAGTATCGATACGCATCTCCACAGTATCGGTTCTGCCCAGGTTCTTGTCGTCACTAACGAACATATCCCTATTTCTTTTTAGCAATTTGTTAATTTCAGGCTTGAATTCCTCCGGTACATGTACCTGTTCTAAATCTACATCAGGACTTTTATTATTTTGTTTATCGGGCATAGTAATTTCAGTAATATTACCTGCCCTTTCCAATTTAGCCAGCGGACACCCCCGTCTCAAAGTGATTGTCTTGTTAGTGTTATTCATTATCAGCAACTGAAACTTACGAGACTTTGGCATTTTTACAACTGCGTTGGCTACTGATATACCACATAAGTTGCTAACATATCCACTACTCAGCTGTTCGATTTCATATTCTTTGCCACGTCCATTTCTCAGCCTGGTTAATCCCAGACAAGCATGCAGATGTTAAGGTCTTAATGTTACTTTTCGAGCTAACCTAACAATAGAGGAAATATGAACATCCTCCTCCAATGCCACGTATTCTTCACCAATCTTCAATGCCCCCAAATCAAAATACATTCTCACCCCGTTCTGCATCAGCCAATCTCGTCCAAGTATAATGTTTCTATTGAGATTTTTTACAACTAAAAAATCATGGGGTATGGACTTACTTCCTATCTGGACATGTAGACGACAAAGGCCTTCAACGTATAACGGGGATCCATTCGCAGTTCGAAGTTTAATGTCCCTCTTTTAAAGTTCAAGTCCCAGTCGCAATTTTTTAAATACCCTACAGCTTATAACCGATACCTCTGCTCCCGTATCTACCAATGCCCTATAAGGTCTACGTTCTATTCTAATAAAGATGGAATTTGGCGCGCCCATATTACCAACTATGTGCGTTGGTACCGTCTTGTTCCGTTCGTTGGGCGTCGCACGAACGGAATTCTGCCGTTTCCCGGGGCGTGTCTACAAAATTTTGCTATGTGGCCTTCTTTCCCACAATTCCAACACCTAACAACGCTCCCGTTCCTATCCCGCTCACGCGTCCCAACTTTTCTATTGTTCTTATTCCTATTATTATCATTATTATTATTAGATTTAGCGGGGCTTACGGCTTCTATCGGTACCCGTCTCCGAGAGTGACAAATTTCCATAGGCTCCTCTTCGTATTCAGTTTGCATCGAGTCGAATTTTCCATCTCAACTCAGATAACGCTCTCTGATAGGCAGCCTCTAGTGTTTGTGGCTCATCCTTCATAACTGCCATCTTTATTTCCCGATCCCTTAGTCCTTTTATGAAGAATCCTAAAACTTGTTTTGTATCAACCTCATTCCTCCCGTCAACCCCAACATATGCGCTCTCCGCTAGGCGTACTACTCTCTGCATGTAGTCCTGCACCCCCTCCGTTCTACCCTGCCTAATGTTCACTAATTCGACTAACCGTGCGTCGGGGTCTAAAACTAATCCGTAATATTCCTTTAAAGAAGTTTTTAACTCCTTCCATGTGAGATGTGGGTTACTAGAAATTAGTCTATCTACATAGTGTCCAACAGCTCCCCTTGTTGTGAGAAGAGCTGCCTGACACTTGTCTTCTTCTGCCACGCGCACAACTTTAAAGTACCTCTCCATATCCTCCAACCAAACACTACAACCACCATCTTCTTTGCATGCTAATGGCTGTATATTTTTTAAAAAAGCTTCTCCCCTTAAAGTGTTCGACACCGAACAAGCCACATTTCTCAATTCTAGGGTCAGACCTTGAACAAAATCGGCAAAAGTATGCTGTTCCATTTTTTTTTCTAACTAGACTTATTATAAACAAAAGCAGAGAACACACACACTATCAAATCAAATAGTCACCTACCTTGGCTGATGTCTATAGTCGTGCGGCTGCTTCTATTTTCGTCTTCTTTTTTCTTTCTATCTGGTAGTTTTAAGTCCGTTGAATTTCAATCGTCGCCGTGGCAACCAGCTCGCATCTAACTGTTTTGTTGTCTCAAAACAGCAAGTCACTAGGCACCAATTACGCGTCTGTTATATTTTTATTAATGACGATGAACTGTGTGGAATAGAGAACGGGAGGGTGAGGGGCACATAGAATGGCTGACGGGAGTGTAGTCTGCCTGTGTTGTCTCTCTCTGCTTCCACCGGCCGCTCTCTGCTACTGGCGAATCCGTGTGTTGAGGTCTTTATATAGTCCTCTAGAACCGGGACTTTCCTTCCGGTTTTTTTGCCTCGCCCACGCACGCCCACGTAATTCTAAAAGGCACCTGATCTGTTTGCCTCTGTAGCCATTTCCGCCGCTGTCGGAAATAAGGTCAAAATGACATCCGCTCCGGCCTCGACAGGATGTATTTCACAAACACCTGTCTTGTCGCTTCGCCGCCCCCTTCACCGACGGAAAACACCATCGCTTGCATCACTTCCTCGGGTGGGGCCAGATTGTTATATTACATCAGTTACGTGCACTATTTGATACATAAATGGGTGATCATGTCTCGAAACAGACATGACAAACTGGGCAGAATAATTTTTCCGCGATAAGTTGCTATTATTTTCTGCGGTAGACTGGTTGCCAATCAAATCTATAGAATCCAATCTGCCCTATTATTAAGGAGACATAATAATACCTATCCCAAACGTATTTGCGCGTAAGTGAATGCAAAGAATTCATCTGGAATTCGAACTCAGCTCTCCGATATCCATTACCACACAATAGTACATTTGCATATTGTATGGAATTTTGAATAAACCAGAGAGCTCAATCACATTAACGGCACCGAGGTTTCTATTTATTTTCTTTTTAATCCGACGAGGAACCATTCAGGGAAACTGCGTTTTCCTTTCTGGGCTCTCAGTCTTAACACCACATTAAAGACAACTGATACAAGTCAACAATTTTTTAAAAACCCTATTCTATATAGAAGATATGAAACACTTTACCAAATGACTAAGAGTTTTCCCAATTTTGTGAAATGTTTCAGTGATCATATCGGTATGGATCTCTCATTAGATAGAAATGCATATGTAACATTAAAGTAAAAGGAGGATTATAGCAACACACTAAATAAATTTAAATTTTGTCACAATTTTTTTTAAATTTGAATATCAACCCTCTATATAACCTACAGTTATCGGAAGATTCTAAAAACATCAAATCCAAATGAATGAGCAAGTAAGATATTAGAACAGGCATGTGCGCTTGGTTTTAAATAACCAGTAGTATTCACAATAGAGAAGATAAGCCTTAATCACTTTGGCTGTGCCTGTCTTCAAATACGGTTTTGACAATGTTAACTAGTTCTTAGCTGTCATTTAGCGAATGGATATCAAAACTAGAAAACATTTTTCTTGCCTTCCTGGACATCGTCCAAAAGTTAATATGGATCATTTATCCAGATCCGAAATGTTCAAAGGATTAGTCAACTAGAACCATCTTACAAAATTATAACATATGATATTCAATGAGAGATGAAAGTACAGAAGATTGGAGTATGATCTGTAAAATATCATAAAAAACAAAATATTCAGTAAGAGCAAACATTTATAGATTTGATACGCACAGACAGAGCAGTCAAATTTAATGGCCCGGGTATCGTGATCCAATATCGCCAAAAATATGTGATTTCTTGTAGAGAGGGCATTTCCTGAAAACTAACCAATCGTTAAAGATCTCAAAAAATAGGTAAAATATGGGAAATCTCAAACATGGGACACATGGGGTCATCGATATTTATATTTGTAATTAAGAATTCTGGCTTGCTCTGAAAAAGTTTTTTTATGGACTCAAAGAAATGATCGCTGTTAGCATATAACTTTTAAAAGAATACAAAAATTGTGTACAGAATTTTCCCTAATGCAACCGAAAACTAATCTTTGCTGTTATATGTTGATTTGGAATTAAAATCGACTTGTACACACGTTTATAAAACCTGTTACAGAACAAAGATTTATTTGGCATTAATTTTCAATCTGCAGCATTTTTCTAACAGACGCATCAAGCATGCCTACTAGAGGTTTAGTGATACTTCCTGGAAAATATTCTCATAACAATCACTCTTCATTACCATTTTAATAGACTTAAAACAAGGACGCGTCATTATACTTCAACGATGTCTCAGTCAGTTAAGTGCCATACGTGATAAACTCTTTCGGCGATCATGTCTGCTGACTGAGCAGAAGATTATCCCGCAGCAGGTTTCCACTGAATTCTGCGGTAGACTGGTTGCCAGCCAAGGTTATAGAATCCAATCTGTCTTGTTTTTTAACACATAATTGGGGGGAGACGGATTACTGTCTTTTTAATGGTATTTGTGCGGAAGTGAATGCAAAGAATTCAACTGAAATTCGAACTCGGCACTACGATTTGTAGTTCCTTGTTGATATCCCCTGCACCACAAAGCATATCTTAATTCGAATTCTGTTACTCATGTAAAATATGAGATATGGAGCCATTTCTGACCTGATGTCTGATTGGGATCTGGAATGAAATATGCATACAACAGAAATCAAAGGACGAAATAATAATTACTTTCTCTTCGTCTTCCAGTCATAATTGTTTGCAAAAAAACAATACTTCAGTAACATTGTTTTATCGACTATACTTCGTGATGTTTTCTCACATTAACTCCCTCTTCATTTGAATCACTGTCCACGTTTCCAGTCAATAAATTTGTCGGGGAATTCTTAAAATATCGGTGATTTCTATTACTGGTTACGGTAGCAACAACATGAAGAGAAATCATCCATTTGAAACACTGTATTAGAACTAGTTTACTTTGTTCGTCATCTGTTATGCTATGCCTAATGCGTCTGCAAATATAATGGAGACCGACCTAATGAAGTGATCAGTGTATTAGAGGAAGATAGTGTGTATTAATAAATTAGTCACACTAAGAAGTCTCTCACGTTATTAGTGTATATTCAGTCGCATATATGACAAACAAATATCTACTTAATGTCTGTTGGGTTTTCTGATCTTAATCTGTAGGGATTAATTACTGAATAGAACTCATTGTTTATATGCATTCTCTCAGTGAAAATTAAGGTGAGGCATTTTACTTGTCCTCTTAGTACAAGACTTAAGTTCTTCTCCTAGCAGAGGCTGAAAGAATCTAAGAGTCGTTTTGAAGATGTACAATAAAAAAAATCAAGATAATATACTTAGATAAGATTAGGAAGAATGATGGGGTTTCGAGTCCTAGTTTTACGTGTTGAAGCAAAGAGAAAATTTTAAAAAATGGGTTAAGGAATTACAGTTGAATAGAATTCCAATTAAGATATGCTTTGTGGTGCAGGGGATATCAACAAGGAACTACAAATCGTAGTGCCGAGTTCGAATTTCAGTTGAATTCTTTGCATTCACTTCCGCACAAATACCATTAAAAAGACAGTAATCCGTCTCCCCCCAATTATGTGTTAAAAAACAAGACAGATTGGATTCTATAACCTTGGCTGGTAACCAGTCTACCTCAGAATTCAGTGGAAACCTGCTGCGGGATAATCTTCTGCTCAGTCAGCAGACATGATCGCCGAAAGAGTTTATCACGTATGGCACTTAACTGACTGAGACATCGTTGAAGTATAATGACGCGTCCTTGTTTTAAGTCTATTAAAATGGTAATGAAGAGTGATTGTTATGAGAATATTTTCCAGGAAGGATCACTAAACCTCTAGTAGGCATGCTTGATGCGTCTGTTAGAAAAATGCTGCAGATTGAAAATTAATGCCAAATAAATCTTTGTTCTGTAACTATTGTCGTTTCAAGGTTTTATAAACGTGTGTACAAGTCGATTTTAATTCCAAATCATCATATAACAGCAAAGATTAGTTTTCGGTTGCATTAGGGAAAATTCGAAAGCTTTTATTTAATTGTTATACAATTTAGCATTATTGGTGATGCATTAAAAGAAATGAAAAACAAATATATTCTCAGATTAATTGTAGGTACAGAGAATTTTTTTTTTTCGAAAAACGAAGACGAAGATGTTTTTTTTCAATCACTGCTATTCACGATTGCTCAATCGCTAAATTGTTTTAATATAACTAGCATAATATGGTCAGATAATGAGCCAGTCAGTCAATCGAATTTGTGGTATTTATAATTGTTCTGTAATCAAGCAGTGATTTGCTATACTGTGTTAAGACTCCGAAATCTTTAAGAACAAATTTGCACAAACCGTCTTCGAATATCTTACACAAAAGTCTACCTACAAATCTCTGAATTTTGGTCAGACATTTACTGAATAATCTTTAGATAAATCTCTTTCTAAAATAAGTAGATTCTGCCTTTGAATAATGGTTACGTATCCGTTCAAGTTTATGCACTTTCTGAGCGAATAATCAAGAGAACTTCAAGAAAAGGATGAACTCACCGATTTCATCCCTGAGAATTGTGGAAGGAAATTACCTAAAAACTGACTGGATTTGATAGTATTAGTTAAAAATATTACGCTTTTTATATATTTTGGTGAAATATCTTATTAATCGTAAGTTTAATTCATACCCTTATTCGTTGCCTTCCGCAAATAGATATTTTCAACATTCTATTGTGTTGTTTTTTTTCCAAAAAAATTGATATCAATGTATTTAGAGAATTATGTGTTTTCATTTGTAGTAGCTAGATGGCCTGTTTTATTCAATTTTTAAGTGATTTCACTTTTGTCCGCCTTTTGTGTAGTTTAGTTTTTCTATCTTCTATAATCCGTATCCTTTTCCAGCTCCATATGTCATTATTTTATCCCTCCCAATATCCGTTCTATTTTTACAAACACACTACGTAGATTATGCATTATATTCCTCTTCCTCATTTGTCATCAATCAGTCCTGTGTAGATAAGATTTCCATAGCCCTTTTACTATTTCTAAATCGAAATAAATTCTCTCCGATTTACTCCTTCTTCATTTGCCGTGTCTCTTTGAAACGTGAGCAATCATGGACTTCCACTTGGTTCTTTCTCCTGTCGCTCTCAGTAATTATTCTCTTGGCATCACATCCAAGCCACGCTTCGTCAACCATTTGCTCAGAACTAACACGTACGTTTCGCACTGCTTTTCTATTTCTCTTTTTATTTATCCGACCTGTGAATATCAAATTCTCAAGGTCCTCCTTCCTCATTACATGTCCCAGGAATCTCATTTGTCTCTTCCTGACATTTTTATTATCAGTTCTTTTCTCGTTTGCATCCTTTCCAACACCTCATCGTTGCACACCTGCTCTGTCCATGGTATCTTCAGTATTCTGTAAAACCTCTTTTTGCTGGCTCTCCTTCATCTTTGATAAAATCGTCCAGCATTCACTTCCATACAAAACGACAGACATCAGGTATCAATCCAGCACTCTTTTCTTTGTTTCTAATGAGATTTTTTCTGTCTTTCAATACTCGAGCTAGCTTCTGAAATGCGTCTTTATATCTCCATTTCGATTTTCCATTCTCTGTCAAAACGCTTCCCAAGTATTTGAATTTTTTACTTGTTTTATTTTACATGTGCAAATTAATTGAAACAACTGCTTTAGTTTCCTTTTCACAATATGATCAGTTTATGTCCCTCTTATTTCCAGGATGTAATCGTTTTCTGTTTGCCCCTCAGATTAGGTCATTTATATAAGTGTGCACTCATGAATCTATTTATGGGGGTGTATGATGGAATAATATTGCGTCTTCCGTGATCGCATCATATTTTCATCACGCACAGACACTATTGTCGCAACTGTAGATTGGCTAACCTACGGCCATTGTCTCCGATAGACGTTATTCGAGGGAAGCATAAAAAATTGTAACGCTGCACAAGCTTTCCGACAAGAAAAATAACTAATATTTTTAGCGTTAGATTTTCGCATGTCGGTTCGGTCATCAAAAGACTGAAAATCAAAACTGAATGAATAAGTCGAACAAAGAGAAAAACAACGCCAATAGACGACGTATAAGTGATCAGAAAAATGAAAAATCCTAGAAAGACCTTCGTTTTTTTCAGTTATTTTGCAAAAGGATGTATATAGAGAAATATATAGAAAACAAATATATATGAATTTTGAATAATTTTGATAAATTAACGTTTTGCTACCATGTAAATTAGGGTTATACATTCATCGTCACTTAGTAAATAAATTAATTTTAAATTTCTCGGTAAATCAATTCCGTCTACATGAGAGTGAATACCAGACAATTCCATCACTGAATAGAAAACCTAAAGTGCTTCTGCAAAATCTTGATGAGAATAAAACTCATGATCATATAATCAACCAAGACCTTTTTCATAAGATAAAGAGAAAATAGATGTTCTGTTAGAATCATTAGAAATTAATGAAATACAGTTATACCGTCTCTTTACTTAAATAGTTAAATGCTGCCATAATGCTTGACATCAGTCCATCTTTGTTACAAGGTGTTTGGTTGGTCTCTTGCTAAAAATAATGCTCACACAATAGTTGCAGTCTAAGGAGTTAGGAGGTCGGATTTATGTTTGATGTGTTTGCAGCAATTAACTGACAGCCATGATTGGGCTCTCTTTAATGTGTAACCTGGTGCGGATTCCTGTTGCAAGTCATAGGATCTAGCCTCCATCCACTTGAAACATGGAAGCACAACGTCATCAAGTCACATTAAGTAACCTGTATTGAGTCGAGATAACTCTGAAGAAATTCGGGAACTGTTCTTGTCAGAACTATCAGTGAGGTTTATTCTTATTTATTTTCATGATGCCATATCTTTGTAATCTCCATTACTCATCCAAATATTTTAAAATCTACTTGTTATTAGATAGACATCCAAAGAAACCGATAATACTTATTTTCCGTAACGACTGCCAAGCAGAACAGCATGTTTTATTTTTTCAGTTCCTTGCAAAATAAATTGCGTCATTGTATTCATATTCTCACAGACAGTGCTCACCTGACTTCATTATACTGTCGTATGCCCGAAATTGAATACATCAAATGGCGAAAACAACCTATCGCTCGTCTATATCAAGATAGATGATTGTATATATACATTTGAAAAAAATTGAAGCCACAATGAGATGAGATTGACAGCAGAGTGAAAAAAAAATGAACTCATAGTGAATGAAAAAAGCATGCAATTAATTATCAAACATATTCTTTGATAAAACTTTTCACCGAATGCCAAAAGTTGTGCTATAGTAATCACGGCTAAAGTAGGATAAATTGTCTAGAGTAAATTTTAATCATAAAATGCTGTTTTTATTTTTGTCATGATAAAGACCCTACAACAATATCATGTTTCACTTTTGAAAAACTTTTGTAATAATTCACTCTTATTTAAATTACAAAACACCTACTTTTGGGGAAAATTTAAATAAATTGCCTGGGCTGAAATTCCGTGTTAGCAGACGTTATTTGAAAGACAGCTCATACACCTGAGACTTAAAAGGTTTTATTTTTGCCATTTCGTGGAAAGTGTCAGTCGATATTGCTGGCCTGGTCGACAACAGAACCAGTCATTTTAGCTTCCTCGAATAGCTGTTTCTTAACTTTGATGAATGTAACCTCAATGATATTTACATTCTTTGGACACTTTCGCAGTTTCGCATTCGGCCTTAATTTCTAATACATACTGAGACAAATCTGGCTCCGGTGTGTCTGTTGCGTGCAGGTGCCTCTAATATCAGACTTGCTTCTTTTTGAATAAATCACAATTAAGAGGAAATCTTTTGGGAGAGGAACTTGAGTCAGCGAAGAATGATCAGTCGGACACAATCTTCGGGGAATTGAGAATAATCTACAAATTGTAAGCGGGAAGTCGTTGACTTTACCGACGACGCAATTCAAAGAGAATATAATGCTTATTTCTTGAGTTCGGCGGGCTACAGGCTGCTTATTAAGAATATGTACTGTATGACACAAGGAAAGTGCCCTTTAGTATTGGGTGTTTCAAAAACGTGAAATGTTAATAGGCAGATGTAACTGGTACTTGGAGAGCATATGTTGTATTAAAAAAAGGAAAATGTTGATAAAAAACTAAGGTCTTCTTCAAAGAAATAAAAACAAAGAACAAAATAAATGACACGAAAAAAGGCAGATATTTTTTAGGATTCATATCACTCGAAATAAGTAATCTCTAAGAAATATCTAAAATTAGGAACTAATCCCCATCTAATAAGCCACTTGTCAATCAGTCAGTTATTTGCTATACGTGATAAATGCTTTGGCTGATCATGTCTTGAAAGAGACATGACTGACTGGGCAGAAGATTATCACGTAGTAGGTTACCATTTCTTTCTGCGGTTGCTTATTCCGGCAAATGTTTTGTACAAAATGGAAAAAATATTGTGTGGTCCGATGAAATGAGCTAATTAGGCTCATTGAAATGAATTATAATTTATAACCAATTTAAATGAAAAATTGAGGTTTCTTTATAAATATCATATTGCTCTGGATAACATCCAATGAACTCTCTGTGTAGATATAACAGTTAATATTTTATATTAAGTTAATCTTGTTGGATTATCCTGAGCGTTTATGGACTGGACACATATATATATATATATATATATATATATATATATATTGATGTGTGAAATTGTAATTATTTTTGTAATGACGCCTGATGAACTACCAAATTTACGTTTTCCTCCTCATATGAGATAACAGATATAGTCTCGCTTGTGTAACATTACACACAGCCACTATTTACTTGCATTTAGCATTTTTCTTAAAATCCATTGTGGTACACATAGATAAAATAAGCGTGCCAGGAATTTCTACATTATCCCCAATATTATAATAAGCAACATTGGATATTTTTTTTCTGTCTCTCATATATATAATGGTTATTAATGGAAGTACATTCCAAAATTAGATATTTAATTTTAAAATGTGCTAAATAAAAAGCACACTATAAATATAAGCTAAATATACTGCAAGTAAATAGCTATTAAGTATCAATGTTAAACACTATCAAGCTTTAAAAATTACTCTCTGACTGTGTTTTAATAGCAACATTTAAAGCTAATGACTTGAAGTATGCTATTATATGTACCTTCTGTGACGCTCAGGGAGTGAGACACAATACCGAGGAAGCGTTCGCTCAGTTCATTCTCTTTACTACCAGTTATAAAAGTTCGTGCTGCGTGTTTCCTCTAACAGTACCTTATTTTTTAAAAATAGTCTCGTCGTCCAATAGTGAAGAAGAAATATATACGCTCTCTATTATAATCAAATCCGTTGTGTATATACAAGAATCCACTCAAAGATTTTGCCCACATTTTTTGACAGCAGGGGTACATTCGTTTACATAAACATTACTATCATTTTCTTTGATGTTGTTACTAAAAGGTTTCGCTAGCTGAGCCCTTCGGCGTTTGTCAAATATTTACCCATCCCAGTAACTTTCACAGAATATCAAATTAAGACTATATTTTATTTAATTCCGATGTTTTTATGTTGTTATCTATTGATTCATTTATTTTCATTTTTTTCCTAAGATTCCAAAAGGACTCGATACGAATGTCTTTGAAATGATTCTATCCTGTACTGATTTCTTTATTTAAAATTAACTTAACCTTATCCGACTTCAACATACTGTGAATGAACTTGGCTGGCCGAAGCTTGGATACTTTCTTAGCTTATACATAATATACGCGGGTCAAAATCCGCCTCGAGCTAAAGAGTTGTGTAATATATATATATATATATATATATATATATATATATATATATTAGTTTAAATTTTACTTTTCATTTAAATGCCATACTGAGGAATTTAATGCAACTGCATATTCTATCATAACTGCGATTTCTTCTTGAAAACGAACACTTAAAACCCATCGTTCCAAAGACAGACATCAATGGGTTGTCTTTAAACATACTGTGAACACTTCTCAATCTATATGTAATACCGATATTTTTATATGTAAGATAGATAATTTTAGAAATATAGGTTTTCTTTAATTTATAAATCTATACCGGATTTTTAGAGATGAGGTCTACAACTACATCACATTCCAAAACTAATCAGCGAAGTTACGCTGTAAGAGCCGCAGCAATGTTCGTTTAAGTTTCAATGTCCATTAAAACACGCTCGTAGGTAGTAAGAGTCGCAAGAAAATTCCATTAAGTTTCGATTTCAAATCACACTCAGTCCGCTGTCATATCGTTTTCTGCCTGCTCCGTCTTGGGCGATGCTAAGTTATATCGCACTATGTCGTTTTGTTTGACTTGACCAGCCAATCAGAAACCAACTAATCAGCACGAGCAACTACTCATATTGATGGAATCTGCCGCTGCGAACCTCTTTTTCTCACGTCTAGTCTCGCGAGAGGCAGCCATTTTTTTTTTGTCATCTTGGCAACACGAAACCAAATTATGGACCTACACACGAAACAAGTCTTTGCACTCGTTGCTCTACGAGGTAAGTCCCTTGTTTGCCATTTAGGCAAAGCAGAGCCTAAATACGGGACCGCTTTGGTGCTCCTAGTTTAGATGTTTTAGGTAATTAACTGAAGAGCCGTTTCTAATTACTTTTAGGTTTGTTACATTCACTTACGCAAAAACACAATTGGGAAAAGTACGACTCAACCTCTTCACACACCGAACTATGGTTTAATTAGTAAGACTTGTAATACATTATTATCCCCACCAAAAACATTAGATTCTAGAAATATTTTCTGGCTTTAAATAAATTCCAAAGATTTTCTGACCCTTAAAAAAAACTAATCAATGAATTCAGGAGGTTTAATGCTTGGTCATCAGCTAAAT
Source organism: Ascarosepion bandense (assembly GCA_037127315.1). NCBI lineage: Eukaryota > Metazoa > Mollusca > Cephalopoda > Sepiida > Sepiidae > Ascarosepion > Ascarosepion bandense. The sequence goes on along the minus strand of JBBBDQ010029185.1, from coordinate 1,744,620 downwards.
CAGTAGCCCAAAATCGTAACCATAGGCTGAGGATGGCAGACAGAGAAATTTAAATTCTTAGAGAGAGTTCTAACAGAATAAAGAAAGGGCAATATTGAGATCCGGAGTCGCATTGACATAGCCAAGGAACCATTTAAAAAGTTGTGTGGATTATAGAGAGACAGAAAAATTTCGTTGGGAACAAAGAATAATAGAATGTTGATATATGTCCTCTGATCGTGCAGTGAATCCTGACGATTCTATTTACATGATGGAAATACTCGAAGTAACACAAATGTGGCTTTACAGAAATATACTGAGGATAACGTGGGCCGAAATTGTCAGCCACGACAAGGCTTTGGAGAAAATGGAAATTAAATGGAAAATAATACTCAAAATCATGAAAAAGCAGATAAAGCTTCTAGGACACGTAATAAAAGAGGGCTTGGCTAATCTGATACAAACAGTGTGGATAGAGCGAAAGATAGCCACAGTAAATTAACGAAACATACTTGATAGGCGTAAGCAAATGGTTTCCACAGAAGAGTTTGGGGAAATATCAATACAAAGTGTATTAAATTTATAATTATAGAAAGATATGGAGGGCTATGACAGTATACATTTTTATTAGGCGGTCATGGCATTCCACAATGACATTCTAAATAAGTATTGTAAGGATTATTTATCTTGAAATTTTATTCGGTGTGTCGAGTTTTATTCCCATATTTTTCTCTCCCACTGAGTTAACCCCCCGACCCCAAAAATACATTTTTACTAATTATGGTCCCACATCAAGGCATTCCGATGAACTGCTGTCAAAAATAATTCAAAACCAGCTTGAAGAAAGAGAAGATCGCTCAGGATGTCTTGTGCAAGATATAACAGTAGGTATCTCCAGTTTTGCACGGAAAAACAGCAATAGCGTAATGCAAAACGCCACAAACTTCACTAAAATAAAGTTTTATCGTCAAAATGTTTAAATTATTATTAAGAAGATCAAAGTAGTTTTTAATTATTTTTTAAAAATTGTTAATCCTTTCTAACATTTTCGAAATATTGTCAGTTTTGTTTCGATTGATTTTAGCGGCTAAGAAACGTTTACCACTGTTTTACAATAGACGCCAATTTTTTGCATTTGCCACTTTTTTGGGTTGAAAACACATTAATTTGGAAATTCTCTCAAAAATCAAATAATTGTCGGATTTTAATGAAACTTTCAGTATTCATTCACAAATGAATGAAATTTCTTCTGAAATTTTTATTTTTTTTAAATCTTGGTAAAAATATATTTTTTTTTTACCTCTGTTAACCCCCCTTCACGTAAATCCCTGACTGTTAAAAAATTTTAAATAGTGGCAAACTTTTATTTAATTACTTCAACGCAGGACTCATTGGGAAATATAAATCACCCATTTCTTTTATCTTAAGTTTGAAATCACGACCGAGAACCTTCTCCGAATAGTAAAATAAAAAATGCAATAAAACTCCGACATAATTAATTTTGATAATCTTTTTAATTACTGGAATAAGTCACAACTACTGAGGACATTATACTCTGAATCAGAAATTTTTTTCTGATTAATATTAAAATTTTAAAATAATAGTTTTACTTTTTTTTTTTACATTAAAATAATTTAATAATTTAAAAACTTTTAAAAATATGTTTTAAATCTCCAAAGACTTGATTGCGAGTTTTCGTTATAGTTAATAGCTGAGTATCATATTGCCTATCTAAAATTGAAAAGTATAATAAAAATCGCTAAGCCATTTTTTTAAATTAATTTTTTAAAAAAAATTTTTCTGTGTAAATATGTTCATTTACGTTCCTCTTTTTGAGTAAGTACGGTGTTCCATAAGAGTCATAAAATGTTTACATAATTCTAACATCTGCAGTAATTCAGAAAGCATATTCATCCGTCCGTGCATGGAGTACTGCTGCCATTTATGGTCAGGTGCCCCTGCCGTTCTCCTCAGTGTTCTTGACAAGCTCCAAATGAGAGTCTGTAATGTGATAGGTACTGATCTGGCGACTCGTCTGCAGCCACTTTCCCATCGTCGAAATGTGGTCTCCCTCTGTTTCTTCTATAAATACTTTCATGGCTTCTGCTCGGATGAGCTTAAGTCACTGATGCCTCCTCAACAGGTGTTTTCCCGTGCAACCAGACTGGCAACTGGGTCCCACCCATTCACAGTCAGGTTAGCCAAATGCAGACGACAATTCTACTCCTGCAGCTTCCTCTCTCGAACTTCCCGCCTGTGGAACTCACTCCCGTATTCTTGCTTTCCTGACGGCTACGACCTCCAGAAATTTAAAAGCAAAGTTAATACTCACCTACTAACCACTGGACTCTAGCTCTCTCCCCTCCCCTGTATAATCTTCACGTTCTCTCCGCCCATGTATCTGTCATTGCACCTGCTTTCTATTGTTCCTTTCTAACTAGCTTGTACTCCTCACTCTTTTTTAATTAATCTTTCTACATTTATGTAACACCCTGCACATCAGTGGCGTTTCTGCCTTGCTCGGGGTGAAATGATTAAAAAAAAAATATTCAAATGTCTGGCTATAAATGTAAACTAAAATTCTATTAAATATTATAAAATTGCTGAAATTATTATTTTAAATTTTACTATTTAGTTAAAAACCAAAAAAAAGGAAACTAAAATTTTGTGCTTTTTTGGCGCGTATGGTCGCAATACTTTCCGTCTGACAACTTCCGGAGCTCGTAAATCTTTTAACACCCTGCCATTGCGTCATCGAGGTGATGACAGGTAGGGCTACCGCAGTTAAAAAGTTGTTTTTTCTAAATTTCTGGCAGTAAGGAATTATTACTTGATTGAAATCAGATAAAGCTAAGTTTCAACTTTAAAAATTGACTTAAATGACGTGTTAGCAAGTTATATTTTATTTTTGCAAGATTTTTAAAACAGAAATTGGGCTACTGTTGACATAGTGTTGACAGAATGTGTCAATAAATCAAAAATGGTGGGAAATTTTAACTTTTTTCATTCGATTTCAAAAAAAAATTAGATTAAAATCAATATAATTTCGGGTTAAATAATACCAGTATATTTTTCTTTGGGGAATTAAAATTTAATCTTATGGCTTTCAATTAAAGCTAATTTTAAAGTTGAAGATTACTTATTTAGTTTTAAAATTTAAATTTAAATTTAGGTATCGAAAAATGAGTGGAGGTACCTATGTAACAGTGATGATACATCTAACGATAAATTTACGACTGTAATAGTTTGCGGGTTTCTTAAATGCTAAGAGTATCCTCTGTTTAAACGCACATAATGTAATGTATTTGAGATATCAATGCATTATTTTTACATAATTAGGTTCCATTATTCTTACAATTTTAATTTTCTTCTTTCAGAAAAAAACTGATTTCTGGATTGACAGGTAAGTTTCATTTTCAAAATATATTAAATTATTTTACACTGATAAACGAAGTGATCCTCTTTCAATTTATCTGCTTTTATCATAAAATATATATTTTATTGACATTAAGAAGTTGTTTTTAATGTTATCAATCGTTATCTAATTTCAAATGTTTTGCGTATATGTGATTTTAAAAAAATGTCATCTAAATTCTTAGTTCCAGGAATATTTTACATTAGGAATCATACTTGTATAAACAATTACTTAGAAAAGTTTTGAAAAAATGAATAATTTATTAACCACGATCCTTAATAGCAATTTTTCTTTTTATATTAAAAATTACTTGCATAGATATGTTTGTATCACTCGTTTAGAATATTTTTCCCAATGTTTTTTTTTTATTTTTTATTTCTTTAAACAAAAGTAGTTCATCACTTTTCATTTTAGGAATGATTTCTGCTTGATTTTGCAAAAAGCAATTTTCAATGCCGGTAGTTGTTTCATCTGACTGAACTTATCTTGTTGCTTGAAGTCGTTGTTTTTAATATCAGTAGTTGTTTTTAAGGCCATATCAAGTTAAAATACCTATTCTTGCATAATCCTCGAAATTAAGTAACTTTGATACAGGTAAGTTCCTAGATGAGTAACCAATTTGGAGTAGCAGGTGTTATTTGCCTATACAAAATGTACTGGCACAATATAAAAGGGAAAATACACATTTCCGAAGAAAAATTGCAAGGCTTTAAACATAGTGCGTAAGCTTACGTGCAATAAGGAGTATTAAGTTGAAGTTATTTCTAATCTTAGATATAATTTGCTTAGCCCACCCCCAATTTGAGTTGTGACACAAATTCGGTTTAATCTGGATAGTATTCGGGCCGCTGGTCAAGATATATACAGCCCTAGCATAGGTGGTAACTGGGTATTAAACTTTTCTTAGCTCGATCCAACACACTCACCCGCCAGCTGTCGGGTGAGTACTTTCTTAGCGAAGCTTAGATGCGGTACACGACAGTTTGTAACACCAAGTAAGTATTAAACTCACTACTCAATTTTAAAGATTCTAGCGAGAAACCTTGCTAACAATTAAACCAAGTCGAGGTGCCCAAATCTGGGAAATAGTTGAGACTTGATACCAGTTGTAAAAAGCAAATGACACTTCACATTTGATATCAGTATAGAAATTACTCATGTCTGATATTGCGAGTTTGGAGCAATGACGATATTATTTGAAATAAATCGGATTTCTTAAATAAACATGCAGCACATTTTATATTCTCTTGGTGTTAATTTATTATGTAATATATAACAGTAGACTTATATAGTATATGTTGAGAATACTTTGTCTGATATATTTTTGGGGTCGGAAGTGATTCGGTTATTTTCATTCCATTTTCTAGATTTAAGAATAAAGGCTATTTAAAATTTTATATGGTATTTATAAAATGGTGCATTTTGGGAAAACAAACTCAGCAGAAACACAAAATTATTGTACATTTCATAACACAACATATATATACAGACAACCTAAAGGTTTTTTTGTGCACAACTTAATAAATTTTGTATATATGCAGATACAATTAATATCCCTAGTCATGTAATGCTCAACTGGAATTCTAATTGTTGAAACTAACATTTCAAATATAAAATTAGTGTTTTGTAATTTCTGTATTTCGACAAACACGCTCTCTACTTTGGCAAAGACCAAAAGTATTGGGTAACTTTCGAGAACCGATATCACTATTCAGTTGTAATAGCTAGACAAGCTTAATAACCAGTATACCACATCGAGCTGCCTTATCTTGTGTTAGCACGAAGCACGTGGTAAGTAATCTAAGAACGAATAAGATGATCGCTAGGAAGAAACCAGCAATAATGTAGGCCACGTAGCTAAGCTTTCTGAAATTTCCCGTAAGTGGCAAAACATGTGAGCAGCTGAAAAACTTTGATTTCTGTTAATCAACCTGTCTTTATATATATATATATATATATATGTGTGTGTGTGTGTGTGTATATATTGTTGGTATACAATAGAAAAATATGATGAATACTATGTATTTTTCCATGAAAATATTTTTTGATCGAAATGGATTTCGTAGATGTAAACAAATTTGAAAATAGATAAATAATATTAAGTTTTATCTAATTAAATACTCCAATCATTACTTTTTTATCGAAAGCCCCCTGCATCAATATTTAAAACACACATAATGATATTTTTCTGACAGTAAAAAATTTTAGTTTCGTGATGAAATGCATATTGAAAATATAATTTAATCTCTGGTCAGAATGAATTCTGTATATAATCCTACTAGACTTTCTAATAAAAAAATTAACATATACATTAATAAATATTATTGATAGCTGTTACCTGGAAGATATCCCCCCGTATTTTATAATATTGTCCCTCAACGTGACAAAATAAATCTGCTTATAGGTAATGTCATATCAAAAAGGCTTTGATATTTTTAAATGTAAATTTGCAAAATCGAACAGTTACTATGCTCCCGATATTTAGCGTTAAACATTTCTTTCCGAGCGATACTGGTTGAAAACTAGGATTATATTTATTGACAGTAATTATTCGAAGAAAATCTTAGAAAAAAAATGTTATGAGACCTTGAAGTATTAACTGTTTCAAACTTGAATTAATCAGATATAAATTATTACTTAGTTGTGATATAAAATATCACAAAAATGCACATTTTTACAGAAAAGTAGATGTTTTTCTAAGCTGACGAAAGCTTTATCAACGAACTAACAAATTTATTAACTAGAAATATAATTTTTGTACCGAAGACATATTGGAAAAAAGGATTATAGTGTAAACACCTTTTAAGATATTATTTAACGACTAATTAAACATTGAAAAAATATTTTCCGTAAAAATTTATTTAACATAATTTCAGGTAAATTAATTTTCTCTTTACTATTGGTACGCCTTTTTTTTTTTTTTTTGGATGGTATCTTGTATGGACGTCCGTATAAAAAACAGGCATGATTATAGAAAAAAAAATTAAAATGTTTTACAATATTATGGGTCGCTGAATTGTAAATTTTTCTATTTATGATTAGTAAATATAGTTTTTAATTAATAACAACGTCACCTAATTTATGCAAATAGAAAAATTTAAACTATATAAAATTTTGTAAGCATTCAAATTAAACTTTAAAAAATGTAAAAATTCATTATTCATCGACTATTTTTCTTAAGACAGTAATTTTCATAATATAACTTGTACATAAATTTAATAAAATGTTTTCTAATGAAATTAATTTTATTTAATTTTTATTTTAAGATTTTGTAATTTGATGCTGTTTATTATTTTAACTGACTTTTTCTCATTGAATAAGTGTTGAATGAATTGGAAAACTGAGTTCAGAGAATGCCGTGTGTGTTAGGTTTTTTCTTTTTTAGTGGTTAAAGAATATTTGGGTAGGTCTACCGTATACATTTCCAAATTTGGTGAAAGAAATGGCAAGAATCTTTAATGCAATAATTATTAATGTAAGTGGATTTCTTGACTTAAACGAAATCTGATTTTGTTAGTAGAAATTTTTTTCTACTTACTATAAGTGGCAATTATTTCGTCTATATGAAATAGTGTAAAGCATTTAGAGAAATTTGTTCCTGTACTTTATGAGTATAAAAATACTTAATTTTAATGTGATTTTCTGAATAAAATGTAGAAATCATCTAAACTTTTTGCCTGTAATGTATTTCCTTATTTCTTCAATACATGCAGTTTCATATTATCCCCCAGTATTTAATCACTTTATACATATTATATCAGTGTTAATGTCGTTCATTTATTTTGTAAAAGATTCCTGCCTTTTGGTATATTCAGGTATTTGATACCAGCTTGAGGTTTAACAGAAACAGCTGCCCCGTCTGTCGTTAGACACTTTTTTCCATCATTACAAAATTAAACTCGTACTAGAAGTGCTTAAATACGTTTCAAAGACACAGATTCAGCATTAAAGGTAGAATAGTTTATTCTAAGGTTAGTGTTGTTCAATACGGCACATTGCTACAAAAACAAAACAGTGGCAAAAGCAACTGGCTTCATATTTTAAAATAACTTCGTTAGGTCGACTTTCATATAAAGCCCAAGCCTGACACCAAACTCGTTCAGGCATATTAAAAATTTATGTAATTGCCCGATTGGTCGGGTCACTGCTGAAAATCAAGGCTGATGCAAGGATCTCGTGACGTCAACCCAGAATTTATGCTACGGTACCTCACTCTATTGCGTCTCATTTTCAAATTGAAGACCTAATATTAAAGATTAATTTTATTGCAAGAGTATAAACTATAATAATGGATCATATTCAATATAGGTGGAAAATTCAAATAAAAACATTGAAAATATAAGTAATGTGTCTTAATAGAAATTATAGACGTACAATTATCGAAACTTCTATCATAAATATATCAAAGATATTTTGCGCAAATTCTTAACATATTTCAGATTTGCATAAAAATTTAAATAATTTTAACATTCAATATTATGTATAAAATTTTAAATGTTACAATTTTTTATTTTGAGTTTTAACATGAGAAAACTAATTCACGAATTTAGACATTTAATGACTCCTGAATGACGTCAGAATTCACGAAAATATTTAATCCTTCAAAACCAGTAGTACACCCCAACCTGTTGGAAATGACATCCAGTGAATGAGACCACATACTTCGTCAAATGTTGGGAAAGGTGCTAATGTATCACAGAACTATATCTGTCAAGAGAAACCGCATTGTTTGATAAATTTCAACAGCTGTAACAGCTAAAATGGACAGCAAGATTAAATCCAACAGTAAATGATGAAATTATCAATATTCAAGCAAAAAGATCTATCCAGCATAGAGCGATAATATTTTCTGGCCTTTTAAAAACAGTTGCGTATCAACTGCTTTAATAGAAAGGTTATAAGTATCAACCCGCTGCAGCACTGGTTACTCCTTCAAGGAACACCGAATATTTCCCAATATTTTCATTATATTTAACACATAAATGTATCGGAAAAACCCTTTCACATTAAAACTGATAAAACGAATTGGTTATGATATATTGTGGATATCGATAGTCAAATGCAAATCGATTATTCAGTCATCAAAATCAAGTTCAAGGTCGCATGTAAGGAGCAATTTCATCGAGTCTCGGATCAATAAATAACGTCACTGACATATTTATTACAGCAGCAGCTGCTTCTCAATTAAACGTCTGATCAAATGCAAATACTTTCACTGTTTATTTTTTATAGTATTGGATACCAATTATATTTATCTGATTAACAGAATTGCTCTGAAATCGATTTGCTCGAATTTTCAAAATATTTAGAATTCACATATAAGAACCAGCCAACGATATTTCCAAGAAAGCATGCCGATGAAGTATATGTTGATAGTTAAATATTTAAAGGTTTTGCGGCCTCCAAAAATCTTTTTTAATTTAAGACTAGATGAAGCATTTTTAACTGAACATTTTTGACAAAATTTTGTTGTTTTCTTAGAATAACAAAAAATAATAGCTTTAAATTAATTTATGTAATAATCCCGGAAAATACGTGAACCCCATTATACTAGAGCAGTATTATCAACGAGTTCAGTTCTAGTTCCCCACACTAGAGGGCGACTGTTTCTTTTTAAGGGGAAGAGATGTTTTTGAAAATAAATTGCCTTTTATAGTAAGTAGAAACATATGTAAATTAGGATCACGTTTGTTTTAATAAACCTTTGTAAATTTTTGTTTTCTCTTCTGTTTTTTAATCGTTTCACTCTAAGCAAGGAGGTACCCCCACTGATGCGCAGGGGGCTACATAAGAAAAGAAACATTAGACAGGAGAATAGTGTAGAGAAAAATGAAGTAGTTACAGAATGTGTTCAGAGAAGGGGCAAAAGAAGTATTGGAACACAGGTGGGATGACAATTGTGAAGGTAGAGAGAAAAGAAAGAACAAAATAAACGGGGTAATGTAGAAAGAACTGGAATCAAGTGGATAAGAGATGGGTATTGACATTGCATTTAAATTCCTGGACGTTGTAGACGTCAGGAAAGCAAGTATACGGAAGCGTGTTCCACAGGCGGGAAGTGCAAGAAAAGAAGCTCATGGAGTAGAATTGTTGCTGCAATGGGTTGATCTAACTATACATGGGTGGGACCTTGTTTCGAAAGTGTCTTTAACAATTTAACGGTGAAATAATGTTTTTCAATTATTTTTTACCACACCGAATCCGGTAAAATCTATTTTCGTAAAATAGTTACATATATAATTTTTCAATTTAAGTATTCTTTCTTTTTTTTATAACAATTTCAGTTGCAGAAGGAGTCTGTCATCAGTCATTGGCTACCACATTGTACTGCAGTGTTAGAATAGTAATCGAGAGAAGTGAATGATACACATTATGTTGGTATAGTCACTCGTCTAATTATTTATACTTATCAAGTGTTAGTGACAATAAATAAAGTTTCAAATATAGTTTGTGTTATTTCTCATAAGGGTACAGGTCGAAACAAGTTCCTACTAATCCGGGACAATTCGCTGCACGTATAACTTTACTTTTTTTGTGTGTAATTTTGGGAAGTTAACAAGTTGAAATTAAATTAATTTTTATAAAAAATGAAACATCTATAAAAGTAATCTTTACTTATTTTGTTTATATAATTTTTAAAAGTAAAAAATATTTAATTAATTTTTATAAATGTTAAAATTTAAAAAAAATATTATTTTGTTTCTATGAATTTTTTAAATATATTGATTTTGAAATTAAAAAAAAATGACTTTTTTATATTTGTTATTTTTTATTTATTGCATTTTACGTTTTAGTTATGATGAGTTCTCGCTGTGCATTTACTTCAATCATCATTTTTTCATTATTGTTAAGTTACAAAAGGAAAAGTAGTCAGTATATATAAGGCTTTTTTGGCTATATGACGTGTAGAAAGCACTTGTGATCAGTTTACTTTTGTGTTTCATTTGAAAAGATCTTTCTCGAATGGAACGATGAATCCGTCAAAGGTTTTAGAGGATTGAGAAAAATATTGACAAAACTCATTACTTCTTTTGAGATTTCTTAGAAAGTCTTCAACCAAATAATTTCATCTTATTTTAAATACATAAAAATGCAAAAGAAAATGGCTTGGTTTTGTCGTATAATATAGCGCAAACATCTACAAAACTGAAACTGCAGTTTCTGTAAATATTATTTGCTTCTAAAATTTTCAAGAATATCCTATTGCAAGTTTTAAGAAATGTCTGAAATGTAGTTATAATTTGTAATGATTCCACTCAGTGAATTGATGATATATCTGAAGTAGAAAACGAATTAGTAAAAATATTAACGAAAGTAAATTCTCAATTCAGATTGACAAATCTACGATAAGCAATGACAAAGATTTTCTCATGGAATACGTTTGTTTTATAGATTATTTCACACTGGGTGAAGAGTTAATGTCCGTAAAACTTTTATAAACTGATGCCAATTGATTATCTATTTCTGAACAAAATATTGCTTTGACAAAAATCAAGCAAAATTTTAAGTACAACAGTGCTATTATTAAACGTAAGGAATTATTTGCGCATTTGAAAATATATATGTATGTCCTATTCTTGTGGTGTAGTTGGTATCTCCTCGTAACGAGAAATCGGAAAGCAAAGTTCAAATTCCAGTCGAATTCCTTGTATTCGGTTAGCCACATACCTTTCAAGGGAATTCTCCCCGTTTCTCTTTCATGAGGTGAATACTCTTCAGAACAAACTAGTAAAATCACCAATAATATTTAGTGAAATTAAAACTAAATAACCGATTTTCAGCTTAGCTTTCGTTAGGGGTCGATAAGTGGATGACAATCCCTTCAGCTGTGATATAGAAGTTTTCAGTGAAAATACGAACGACGAAATTATTGAAATAAAGCACAATAATGAATGCAAGTAGATATTTCAAAGCGCCGCAATAACATTTTTATCAGATCTCAAATAAAACGAAACAGCTGTAAATGAACATATGTAAAATACTGTTTTCCAAACTTTTATTTGGTTGAAACTGAATTCAATGCAATAAATAATATCTTGACAACAGAAAAAATTAAATTGATATCTGTACATGATTAAAATTTCCAAATTTAAAACCAAATTTAAATTTCTAGCAGGAAAATACCAACCACAATTATCACATGAAATGTAATGGGATAAAAATGAATTATTATATTATTCGGACTGTTATCATCTTTATCACCATATCTTGACGTGTCGCCTGTTTTTCCTTCTAGCCATCTTCATGTGGTTAGGATTTCAAACGTAGCCTGTTATTTTGATCACTGCAGTGGGTCTTTTTTTACGTTCCATGTGTCATGTCATTTCCGGATGTCATAGTCATCTCTTTAATTGAACACTGATTTTTTTTTCTTCACCACAGCTGTAGACCGGCATTAAATCCATAACACTTTATGTTCATTCATTAAATCTGACCAACGCTTTTATCCACTGGTTCAAGAAATTGAGAACCATGACAAATATTAGACAAATATTAAAATAATTTTATTTATATTTTTACAAATGAGTATGGACGATTAGCTCGAAAACTTTACGAATGTGTGAAATAGAATAAAAAGGTTTGATAATCATTGCTCTAGAGCATAAGTTTCATATTTCATCCCTTTTGGTTTTAAAGAATGTAAAGCATAATGAAGAGTGTAGCCTGCCCAGGAATTGCCGCTGTTTAATTAAGACTTGCTCAGTATCCTAGACTATTCCACAATCAAGTCTAAAAAGATCGGTATACTTTTTCATTGCAATGCAGCTCCGTAGAGGAGGTATTTTTTCTTTCTAGAGTTATTTGCGAGAGAGTGAATGCAAACATTTCCATTAGTGCTTGAAATCCCAGACAACAGTTTGAATTCTCACTGTAATCTACACTGCACGCATTTGCCAACTATGATCTGCAATCCTGATATTTAGGATCGTGGTGCAGAAGCCAGTCGGTGACAAAAGAATGTTGGTGTTTGAGTTTAGTTTTTAATTACAATATACTGCATTTTTTTTCTTAAAATGATCGTTTACTAAAAAAGAGAGGTAATAGTTCGAATGTCCCTGTAGATTTGTTCATTATTTTAATTTGGAATGATTAGTAATGATCGAAAAATAATGACTAAAAAGGTGTGGCAAAAATCATCGGAAAGAGGATAAAATTAATCGGTGTTTTATATTTTTGCAGCTTATGCAAAGCACTCTGTCAGTGTGTATGTATTTGTGAATTATATATGGTCTACTCGTGTGAAAGAGTGAGCGTGACACTCGGTTTAAGGCTAGGGATATTCATTCATATGATTTAACGTGGTTAAGAATTTTTTGCTCTGTTTAAGAAATCTAGTCTTCGAAATTTACTGTGTAGGTAGGGTGGATAATGAGAGAAACGGTGGTTGCGTTGTGAAATTTGTCAACTTTTTTATTTTACCGCTTTCGAGCATTGCAGTTTGTTTTTGATTGCCGACAGCAGAGAACAGTTTGATCATGTGACTATCCTTTGTGCAAAAATCATGTGTATGACGCGATTTTCGCTTGCTAGAAATTTGAAATGGCATGACGTAATACTTGCTATTCTCACCGAAAAAACTAATATGAACATTTCAGTGTCTTGGTATGAATCTGTGGACAGTAAAATTAATCTATATATTTTTTAATATTTTGTGTATTCTTTGTAAATATATAAATTAAAATGTGATATTTTCACTTTAGCTTAGTTTAAACACTATAATCAAGAAGAAAACAAAACAAAAATAAAAACTACCCCAAAGTTGAGGCTGCTGTAAAAGATGGCTGTTTGCCAATTTAAATAAACTCTGTTCGCACAATATAATTTACTCATGCAAAATAATTCTATTTTAATTTAAAAATAAACAATATAACTTATGCTCTATCATACATTATTTTACTACCTAAAATACCCAAACAATACTAAATTAGTTTTCTTAACTATAATATATTTAAAAATTCCATAATTATTTAATCATACTTATAACATAAATAATTTAGCTCTTTAATGATGAAGCATTTTAAAAAATTTCAACTCGCTGTTAAAAATGTCTTTATTTAAGCATTATGTTGTCCCACTAGAGGATGTGCGTTGTGGTGTATTGGATATCGGCTAGGAACGAGAAACCGAGGAGTCGAGTTCGAATTCCAGCCGAATTAATTGTATTCACTTACGCGCAAATACACTTGGGAAAGGTATTAATCCGTCTATTCCTTCCAGTTATGGGTTAAATAACAGGACAGATTGGGTTCTATAGCCTTGGTCGGCAACTAGTCTACCGCAGAAAGCAATGGCAACCTACTGCGGATAATCTTCTGCCCAGTCAGTCATGTCTCTTTCGAGACATGATCGCCCAAGCGTGTTTCACGTATGGCACTTAACTGACTGTCCCACTAGGTAACTCACTCAAGCAAGATACTTTTCTCTAAAATTTAATTGTTTCATTTTTGACTCATGCTCTAATATAAATAAAAAATGTATACAATTTTAATAAAATAAATAACCAACACAATTCTAAATTGTTGTACTTTATATAACTAAGCATACCACAATTATTTAATCTTAATTCTGACTTATACTCATAGATAGTAATAAAAATCTATTGTTCAATAAAAAACACTAAAGTCCAACGTCCTGATTAAAAATGTCTACCCTTTTAAAAAATATAAGGTCACAATATGTATCTTACCCAGACAAAATTAAAAAGTGACATGTCTAGATCTCATCCATCCTGCCCCATTTCATAACCCAAATATTTAAATCACCATGGTTATATAATTATAAATTTTGATTTAAAGACTTTGACACACCTAAATCATTTCCGCCAACTACCACACCATGATTCCTGCAAAGAAACAGCTTTGTTCTGAAACATAAACATTTTTGTATGGTGATATTATGCTTTTATAAACAATTGTAATAACAAAATTATAATATTAAGCTCTAATTTGTATCGTGTAGTTTTTAAAAAAGTAAATGCTTGAACAGTGGGTTTTAATCTACGCGTTCTGTCACTTTTATATAATATATATATATATATATAGAATTTGATTATTGCTTTAAAAGTTATAATTTTATGTTACAGGGCATACTTTGTTAAAGAAAGAAATCAACAGGTTTCATTCCCGCTCGTCTAATTTTTTGATTGGGATAATTAATGTAAAATGTTAGAGGTGTGAAAACGAAATAATCAATGTTGGGAAACGAAGAATGAACAGCTAAATACAGATCACAGCAAAGAATAACAGAAAATGTACCGTGAAGTTTAATGAGAATTGGTTTTTCATCTTGGCCAATTCGCATTTACTTTTACATTTGAAGTTGCTGGAATCTGTTTATATCAGATTCTGCAGTCCCTCGCTTTGTAACCAGCAAGATTATTTGCTCACTCTTGCTGTTATGTCTTTAGCATTTACTTCCCCTTTCTCATTACGAACCATTTCACTTTTCGCACCTCTTACATTTTATATTTAAGTTCTTCAAGTTAAAACAAATTGAAGAACGAGAACGAAACCGTTTGTTTTCTTTATATCTTTATATCTTATCCTCATTCTCTGTCAGATAAAAATTATAATTTTTAAAGCTATATATATATGTGTGTGTGTGTGTGTTTGTGTGTGGTGTGCTTTTGTGTATAATTGAGATAACGGCTGTGGTAATGCTTTTCTTCTATCCGTGTCTGTCGCTGAAGGATCAAGATGCAATAACTTATCTAATCTCTAACAATATTATTAGTCATATTTGTATAAGAAAGCATTATTTTTAACTGATCACACAGCTTTCATTGCTGATTAAATTTAATAATATTAATATCAAAACAATTTAACAGATAAATAAATTACTCAGGTTCACTGTTATTGCACTTGCGAGTATTGGTCAACGATTTTTTGTTGACATTTTTGTTTCTAGTTGTATGCAATGCCCTTAACTTGTTTATTTCATCATGTTAGCTTGGGTGTTCCATATTCTACCCATTTTAGCTCTGGCTGTTTTGTAAATTGAACAAGTGACTTTGATTCTTCTATTTTGGGGAATATTTTCTGTGAATATTTTGCTGGGTAAAGATAGTTCGAAGAATAATGTCCCAAGCTAGGACATAAAAAAAATTCACTCTTTTGAATCCATTTCAAGTGTGAATCCTAGAAATGTGTTGTATAAGGCTGATATTTTAGAAATACTTTAACAACTTTTCTGCTAGCATGTCATCAACATGAAGTTCTAGATATCACGAATATATTTAAAAGAATGGAATGATTTTGTTTTAGCAATGTGCGGTGTTGGAAAAATTTAATAATCGAGTTGAATATTATATATGAAATTTTGTTATATCCTATTCTAATTCATGTGCATTTCCCTTCAGGACGTAGGCGATCATTGAATTCCACTTGGCACTGCCTTTTCCCTCTCTCAATATTTTCTCTCTCGGCATCTATTCTAAGCCCTGTTCCGCAAGCCATTTGGTCGTACCTAACAAGAACGATTAGCGCTGCTTTCTCCTGTCTCTCCTTAATTTTATCCAAACTGTTAGTATCAAGTTCTCCATGCCCTCTTTCCTCATTTTGTGTTCCATGAATCTAAACTTTCCTTCTTGATATTTAGTAGGGTTTTTTTTTGTACTTTTGCATCATTTTTACACGTGCTCCGTCCATGTTATTCGCAGCATCGTTCTGTTAAACCATATTTCTGCCGCTTCATCCTTGATGAGATCATCCAGCATTCACTTCCATAGTGAAATGCAAATATCACATATCAATCCAACACCCATTTCTTTGTTTCTACTGAGGTTTTTCTTGACTTTCAATACTGTGGATAGTTTCTGAAATGCGTCTTTTGCCGGGCTAATACGGCTTTGGATCTCCATGTAGCACTTTCCATTCTCTGCCAAAATACTTTCCAGGTTTTTGAAATTTTGAATTGTTTTATTTAAGTTGTAGTAAGCATATTGGTCTCCCCTTTTTGCTGATGACCACACATTCAGTTTTCTTTAAGTTTATGCTAAAATCTTTTTTCTAACTTGCTTTTGTTGCACTCTGTAGAAAGTTCTGCATTTTCCTTTCCGTGTCTGCTATCAGTATTTTTATCCGCGTATTTGATATTACTGAGTTGGTGGCCGCCAATGTCGAATCTTGGCAAGGTTTTTATTTCTCTTAAAATTGCTTCATTGTACAGGTTAAAAAGTTCCGGTGAGAAAAATCATCCTTTGTTTCGCACATTTCTATTTTCGCATACCTACTGAGTTCACTTCCTATCCGAACACAAGCGGTTAGCTCACATTATAGATTCTTGATTATCGTAAACTATTTTCCGGAAATGTCGAGGTGTGTCGTGTATCTCTATTATGTGCTTGTTTAGAACTTTGTTGAAATATTTTCCGTAATCTATAATGCACAGATAAATGTCGTTCTCCATAATATTGCTCGTTCAAGTTGCATGAATATCGCATTCTTCGTTCCAGTATCTTTAACGAAATCACATTGTTCTTATTCTATCTCTGGTCTGATTCTGCTGCGACATCTGTTCATCAAAATCCCTATGATGAGTTTTATGTTGCTCATTACACTGATTGTTCGATGAAGCTCACATTCTATGTCACCTGGTTTCTTAGGTACTGTTATGAAGATTGATCTGCTGCGGTTCTCCGATATATTGCTGCTGTTGTAGATTTCATTATTTCTGTTAATCTGTCTAGGCCAAAGAATTCTACGGAAATTTTCTCTTTTACATTCTCGTCTGGTCCTGCTGCTTCTCTTCAATTTGGCCATTGCCGATTCCACTTCGATTTTTAATATTTCTGGTCAACCCGTAATCTTGTGCATTGTTGTTTGCTCTCTCTTATTGTGGAATAGATCCCCGATGTATTCGTCTCAATTCTGAAGTATACACCATCTTGAAGAGCATGTCCTATACATTAGTTATAACTGATTCATATAGTGAGGTAATTTATGTAGTATTTACTAATTACATATCTTGAATTTTATAATTGATTGTGTGTACGTGTCATCATGGATTTAATTCCAATTCAAATCAAAATAAGTAAGGTTTATTTACTAATTCTTGGAACGAATACTCAAATATATTTGCTTTTTGTTGTTGATCATTCTTATCTATCATCAGACGATTGGTGTTCAGATAGAATGCAAAGAATACTCTATGCTTTTAATACTTTAGTTTGCTGTGCAATATAGAATGCTTAAATGATCCATAATCGTCCTTCTCTTCTTTGCTTATGTATACATAAAAAATGTAGAAAGGGTAAATAAATTGGAGCTCCTGTTGTACTTCTAACAAGATTGAAATGTTTTGGTATTGAAGCAAATGCTTCAATACCATATTAACTTTGTTGCACGATAATTCCTATGTGATCTAGATATTCGGTGTTATTAAAGAAAAATGCCGTTTTTGAAAGATATTGAAATATCTTTACCGATATGGTCATGTATTGCATTGTGATAAACACAAAATATATACAATGTTTCATTGTTCCTGTAAATGTTTGATATAAATGCCATTATTTCAACTCAACACTGATTGAATCCCAGATTGTGTTGTGAGGAGGTGACTTGAATAGATCGAGAGAATTGGGATCAATATTTTGCTCATTAATATGTTTAATTCAGAAATTCTTTTTCTCTATCATCTCTGATTTTATTCCGTCCGTTAATCTCTAATTGACATTAACTTATCCATATGTTATTTCTGTTGTCTTCTATGTCTCTCATGTGGTTATTAAAGAGTACAATATATGTCTGATGTTGTAAAATTAAACTCCTGTTGTCTCATTTTGATTATAACAATCAATATTTGTCTATATTTCTAAGATAAGGTATTTTTATTATTTATATTTTTGAATGTTGTCTACATATTTGTTGCACTGTTCACGACGTCTCGGCTGTTGAATACTAAACAATATAACTAAATGTATAAAACCGTTGATTGGATGTGGTGATTTGATCAACAAAAGTGTTGTGAGTTCAATACATGGCTACCACAAAGGTGAACCAAAAACTTAGAAAAGTTAAAGGGAGAGGACTGATACTGAATGTTCTGTTCGAAATTCCTCTCACCTGAAGATGGCCAAAAAGCTGAACGGCCAGAACTTCATGAATATGGCAAGAAAGATGCAGAACAATAAACTATGAAAAATTATAGTCAAAATTAAAAGTACCATTATTTTAAATTTTGACTGATTTTTTTTTTTTTATCAACAATTTTTCTCTTCGGTTCGTTAGTTTCTTTGTAAGATTTTGCTCAATTTTCAATGGCATATATAATATATTGCATAGTGATTCTGAATATATCCTGTTTTCTTAAATATTTTCTATTAATTTATTTATCAGTCGCAAAATGTAATCACTATTTTGTGCCGCCATCGGATTTTTCTGTCACAATTTCACTATATGATATTTAAAATTAATTTTGATAAATTTTCAAATATTTAAAACTTTGATTCTAAAAAGTATAGATTATATTTGGCATAAATTAATATAAATGACGATGACTGGAATTGAGGAACATTATGGAGCCCTGTAAAGGACAATCTTTCCTGCATCTTTACAGATAAATCATATTTTCAAGTACCAGTTTTTTAAACATTTCAATCTAAACCAGGCAATGAAGTATGTAAAACAGATGGTCTATTTGACTTCGAATTTATTACAAGAATATTAAGGAGAAATAACAATAAAACCACATGAATTACGAAAATATAATGATAGACATTGCATTTTAATTTTTTAATATTGACGTCGAATGCGTTAGTTGGTTGATTTTGTTTAGCAAGGTATTAAAATCTATAGTTTGTTTAATGCCGAAATGTAAATAATTTTATGTATCGGTGCTTTTAACTACATATGTCCATAGATTTATACTTTCTGAATTTTCTTTTTTTTTTAGAGATATATAAGACATAAAATTTATTTATAGTAATTTTATTAAAATATATATTCCTATACTTTTTGGTCTTTAATATATTTTAATTTTGCAATAAAATACATTTTCAGTTTATTTTAAAAATGTACTGTCGGTTTTGCATAGGGGATAACTATCTACCCATAGCTGTCGCTTCAATAGTATCTGCAACCACGGGTCAGGGTGGAACTGAGAACAACGGAATTTAATAATATATCTTCAGAACCCAAAATCCCTCGATCAAAGGATTATGTGCCGGAGGTAGTCTATCGATATGCCGAAGGTGACACTTTAACTGCGATGCAAATAAGCGAAAGAGAGTCTCACTCTAAGAGAAAAAATGTTGTTAGAATGTAACATATTGTTAAATTAAATCGGTTCACATGTAAAAGGATCAAGCCATGCCGCCAATTTTATAATGTACTTTCGTTTGCAATTTTTAGGTAAAATTGTAGAAAATTCATTAAAACTAATATAATGCAATTATTCATAGAAATATGCAAGACAATGGGACAGTCAATCTCAGACAAAAACCTGAGATTCGGGGTGAATTGTGTGAGCACTATCTGTTTAATTAAGGTAATCTGCTTCATTTAAAGTATATTCGTTCATTATTACTTGCGAAAATTCAAAATGGTTAATCTTTTATTTTAATCATTGCTCTTTTCAATGATTTTCTGGAGTATTTAATTGATACAAAACTGTCATCTCAAAATTAGGCGTCATTATATTTTTGATAATAATGTCATAAATAAAATCATTAAATTCACAAAAATAGAAATAATAGCAAAGATTATATCTGTTCGGAAGTGAATTATTCATTCTACAATAGCAATGATATATAAGAGAACTAGATATCCTATGTGAACTCAATATGCAATAATTAACAAAAGAACCTACAGATCTTCGTAAACAGGGAACTAATATGAAGATAGACTAAAGGAGAATCCATCAATTGCAAGAAGGGAGTTTGATTTTCTGCACGAGTAAACTCCGAAAATTTTCAACATAATTGTAATGCCGTAATGAAACAAATCTAAAAAATAAATATCTATTAAGTGTTCTTTCAGAAGGTAGACGTTCTTACACCGAAATCTGAAGACTCTTTGAAATATTGAATGATTCCTCTTACATATTCTAAAAAGTATAAGAAATAGGGCAACTTCATTAGAGACAAAGAAATAGTGTTCAACTGTTATGTAATATCGATTATTCGATCAGGATGTAATTAATGGATAATTTCATCATATATTTAAACGAGATGTGAGGCAACGTATGTTTTCTATAATGATTTGTGAAGATGAACTGAACACGTGAGTAACGAGGAAGTTCAACGAAAGTTAAGCAAAAGGTCACTTATAATGAGACCTCAAATACGAAGGATATTTTGGAGAATTACCCTCTCATATGACATATTGAAGAACAGGGAGATTGGAATGTATCGAGAAACCTACGTAACATTATAGGAATAGTGAAAATCGAATGGTTACTAATAGATATTACGCAATGAAAAGCTGCTTATACAAATTAACACAGAATCAACAAAATGAATAGGAAGCTATCGCAGGTATTTCATATGTATATGAATATTTATTTGGGAGCTTTTCTATGTCTGTTGTTAAAAAAAAACAGTTCAGATCAATCACTGCAATTCGGTATATTATTCCAAAGCCCGATTGATCAATGCCATAAAAAAATTGTTTTTGTTTATATCACAGATTTATCAAAACATTTTCTAAAAGCAATATTAAGATAGATATACAATAAATGTAACAGTTCTATAGTATGTTTTAAGTGTTTAGATGAAAGGAATACATTTTTTTCAAAATAGAGTAAATATTAAAATTATTACATTCAAATTATTAACAAAAGAAAATATGCATTTTTGTTGGCTTTCTTATTAAAACCATTGAGTTAACGACTGTAGAGGAAATGCAAGGGTTTTCAGGGAGTGAAAGTGAGAGAAAAGACTATGTAAAGTGAGGTTAGAGGAAACCGACAAAACTTAGCGAGAATATAGATTATGACTAAAATTCTGATTAAAGGCTTGTATATTGTAGGTGTCAGGAAAGCAAACAAACGGGAGATCCACAGACGTGAAATGCGAGAAATTAAACTGTTAGTGTAGAACTGGTTGTTAAATTTATTTACTTTAATAGCAAACGGGTGGAATCAAGATGTCAATCTAATAGCGTGATTAAGCTCGTGCAGCCTGGGCAACAGGGTAGAAAAATAGCTCGACAGAGAAGTTGCCATTGAAATATTTGTAAAAAAGCCAGAGGCAAGCTTTCACACGTCGGTGTGAAATTTAATTTAGTAGAGATTCCATGTACGGATTGATTTCATTACTGATGCTCCTTCGGATTTTGTCAAGAATCTCCAGAACACCCGACCAGATATGACAATAGTATTCAATACATAGACAAATGGTAGATTTCAAAATTTGCAAGATGGAATCAGAGGAAAAAAACTTTCTGGTTCGAAATTTTAATAAAATTTGTTTTAGCATTTTTTTTTCAATTTCTGCCTGGCAAATTTACTACTGTCTTCCTGACATAGAATTGTGATTTTTTTCTAATGTAGTAACCGGTGCTGGATAATTGGCATACCAGTGTTTAACATATTTTCGAATGTGTTGCACATTGTCCTGTATGAATATTGCCACAGTCTATCGTTAAAATGTGTATATTAATTTAGAACGAGTACAAACAAACCTGAGATTAGATAATCTAATGTTTCTTGATATTTGTCACATATGCATTTTGGATTCAATTTATCACAGATTTTTGCCTGAATACTTTTTTAATTTGAATCTGGTCTTGTGTTTCAAGATTAAAATATTCAGTTTCAGACTTTCATTGAGATACTCGTAACATCGATGGGATAAATTTTATCAATATTGTTTTTTTAGAACTTTCTGGATATTAATCATGCAGAGGTTTATCTTGATATCGTAGTTTCATCACTTGAACCGCTTTATACTTGACTTTATTATTTGTTCCAACTACCGTTTTTTTTTTCATTATTATTATTACTATTGCTTAGATAAAATATCTGAAACATATATATTACATAAATGATTATAGTCACACTCGCATCATGTATAACAGATGAAATTTGTCATTTCATTACAATGAATTATTCATAATGCTTTCACCGAATGAATCATTTCAGTTATTTAATTGTGAGCAATATTGTTTTGCACAAAGTGAAACGAGAAGCTAATGAAATGATTGAAAATGTCACCAGAAAATGTTCAATTAATGGATATTTTTTACCATACTCATATATTTTTATCTGACGACGACATATTGACAAATTGATAAACTCCAAGATATTTATATTAATGATATTTTGATTAATATTATTTGAAAGCAATTTTTCCCTTTTATATACGAGGATAGATATTCGGAGATAAATCCTCAATTTTAATGTTTCATTGTCATGCATTGTTGATTATATTAAAATCGTGATTTAAACTTTAATATATATATATATATATCAATATAAATATAAACTTTTTATTTTCTCTTGACTTGGTTTCATTTTTCAGTGTATCTATTATTTTGGCAGCAACAATATACATACATCTTGCTGTTTCCTAGGAAGTCGACTGACTTGTTTACGAAAAATGCATCACTCTGTTCGCGGTGACAGCAGGCCCAACGGCTAATTTAGTCGCCATAGTTTTGGTGCGAATTGATTACATAGATGGCCGCATCCATGTCTTGGCGTAGTGTTAAGATGAAATGGAATGCTGAGTGAACTTGGTCTCAAAAGAGATGGGGAGGTAATAGTAGGTGGTATTGCGAATGAGAATGAATACATAAGATGATAAAAAACAAGAATGGAATTACTTTCTGGGAGATCGAATTGACTTTTCTTATCAACATTTTTTATACATAAAGGAAAGGAAAGGAAGTGCGCAAAAACTTGTATAATTCAGACTTTTTTTCAAGTTTTTTATCAATTGAAGCAGAAAGTAAATTTGAGTGCAGAAGCGCTTTTAACTCGGAAAATGTGTTGGCATCTTATTTCCGTAATCTGCATCAACGTTACCAGTCATAATATCATTTTCCTCATAAAAAATATGATTAATATAACCATTCAACCAAGAACTATCATCACGATTATTACTAGAAGTTTTATACTAGAAAATCTCAGAAGATTCTGAGCTACGTAATATAGGGATATACAGTTAAAATCTTAATGTTTTTATTTAAATAATCGTCTCACTAAGCAAGACAGTAAAGCCAATAGTTCGCTGGGGTTAGGTAATAGAGAAGTGATTAGGGAAAAGGTCACAGTGTGTGTCGGAGAATGGGTAAAAGAAGGACGCGATTATTGGCGTAAACGCAGCTGCGCGACAGAAAAGTATACATTCAAAACAGGGCTGGGAGTCAAGGAGATAAGAGATGACGGTTGGCTTTGTATTTAAACTCTGGGAGACGGTAGCTATTAGAAAAACGAAAATACGGATGGTGTTACACAAGTTCGAGAAAAGAGCTGATAGAGTGGAAGTAGTGGTTACACTTGAGTTATCACAGTGAAAAGTGAGTCTTTGTTGCTAGTACGGACACCAACTAGTAACCGTATTTGTGGAAATGACAGAGTGGGAGCAGGACAGACTATTTTGCAGATTATCTTTTGAATTTTGTCTAGAAATGAAAGAAGAATACTAAAAATGTCCGACCAAATATGACTGCAATATTCAACACACGAGTGGATGGTAGATTTTTATATGTGCATGATGGATTCAGAATGGAAAAACATTATAGCCCGACACAGGGAGCCGATTTTCTTAGCAGTAGATTTAGTCAATAATTCAAAGTAGTCATTATCTTTCTGGTCAGCTGAGTGAGTGAGGCTGAGGAGGAGCAGTGTACTACTTACAGGGAGATTAACGTGATCCATGGTGAGTAGGAAAGATTGTCTATGTTGGTTAAAAATAGTAGCTACGATTCGGAAGCATTAACCCTCTAGGGCCATTCGTATCATATTTGATACAGTATGAAAACAAGCCTTGAAAGAAACATTTTACTGAACATTTTTTTTTCAGAGAAATATTTTATAAATTTCAAATGAAAGCAGTACTGACTGCTCAGTCACTGAATACCAAATGTTTCCTTATAGGGAAATACCAAATGTTTCCTTATAGGGAAATACCAAATGTTTCCTTATAGGGAAATACCAAATGTTTCCTTATAGGGAAATACCAAATGTTTCCTTATAGGGAAATACCAAATGTTTCCTTATAGGGAAATACTGTATCAAATATGATACGAATGGCCCTAGAGGGTTAAAATTAACAAGCAATTCTTACCCCCAGTCAAAAACTGACTGGAGTTAATTTCGAGAGTAACAGCAAGGTATATTTTGTCAGACTCAGCAGATTTTTTAGCGAGGCAGGAGAAAATGGTGGTGTCGTGTGTAGATGCCTACTTGAGATCTGATTACATCAGGTAGATCGTTAAAGAAAATAAGAACAATCGGAGTATCTCGATATTCGATAGGAAGGATTTGATCTGGTCAAGCAAGTTTCCAGTTATACCATATCCCTGTAGCTAGCACAGAAGGCAACAGTGCCACAGTGTCAAATGCTTTAGAGACATCAAGGCCAACAGCTCTAGCTTCGGCGTTTTTATCATGAACCTGGTGTTAGTTATACAGTCATAGTCGTCGGCATGTCAGCTGTAAACCTGGCAAAACGGGAGCCATGCTTTCTGTCGGAGAATGGCCAGTGAGCTATAAGATATTGAATCACTTCAGCATTAACGATGGCCATGAACACTTTGAAAAGATGTCGGTAAGATGCTGAGAAGGCGATATTTGGAAAGGTCTGTATGTTCTCTCAATTTTTTAAACACCGAAACCACAAAGAGATTTTTCACCAAGCAGGAAAGGAAGATGTAGAGTGACAGTAGTTGTAGAGTTTTGGGGGACAAATAGTGTTCAGGGGTATATTTTTAAGGGACATATGCCTAGGATTCTGTCACTTCGCTTAATTTAGGGGGTGGGGTCAATTTTAAAAATTATTTTACAGACCAGCGAAGGATTACTGTAAACGTCGCTCAGTTGAGCCTCAGTTCTAGGTGGGAAGTAGGGTGTGAATATTCCAGGCGTATTAAGTGTGGAGTTGGATGTGAATCTGCGAGAAAAGCACAACCTTGTCCGCTGTAGCGGCGAGAGTCTCACATTTATTGACTGAACGAGGGGTTGATGGTTTTCTGCTGTTTAGCATATTTTAGATCCAAACCTGCGCATTTCCACACGCTGCTTTATTCTCTCATGAAACAAGGTCTTAGCTTTATTTAGAATCCTCTTATTCATTATGAGCAAAGGTAAAACTGCGCTTATTATGGTAAGACTCGTGGCTACCGTAAAGGCGGAAGAAGTGAATCTTGTTGGCTATGTCGACAGAGCTAGCAGACGATAAACGTAGGTGGAGAATGAGGTTTAAGGTGGAATTTCATGGCTGGGACGATAAATTGATGTCTGCTTTCACCACGAGGTGTCCTCAGAAGCGCAATCTTCAACAGGGAGACTAAACACATTTTTCAATGGATGTCGCACAGAAAATCTCGTAGCAACTTCCAGTTTGCCCCTTGACAGCAGTAAGTGATTCAGCTGGTCGGAGGTTTTTGGGAGTAAGAGGAATATAGAGAGCTATTAACAGAAACCACAGCATGATCAGAGTTTTCAAGAGGGTAAAGCTGCATAACATGGCAGGAATCAGGGATAGAAATGAAATAGATATCTTGTAGAGAAGCTTAAACTTCAGGCATACTGGGGAAACTTGTGGGGAGGTCCACCCCTTGAGTGACAGACTGGATGATCGCAAAGTTTAAGGTGTGGATGCCAGCAATACCATTTATATTTTTTAAGTCACTTGGCATGGTGGGTGTTATATTCACAACACAATATGTTTGCGAATGAGTAGAGGCAACGTCCTTTTCTATATTAGCGGAGATGCTGTCCGGCAAGACACAGTCGGGAGAGGAAAGGGAGCAATAGAGAAAGAGAAGATAGATAACTGAGTTTAGAAGAGCGCGGCGGAATCACTAGTATGAATTGTGACATTCAAGAGAAATCTCCCTATCCAGAGGGAGATATTTGCTGACATTGACTCTCAGGCCATGCATATGAATGCTGCAGTCCTTCATAAATGAGAAAGATAATCTGGGATCAAGAAAGCAGGATGAGATTGTGGGTTTCCTGTCAGATTCACAGATAGAGGATGTCTAGCGACCATTCGTGAGGGAAATATTCTACCTTGGTACGTTTCCCACCGATGTTATTAAAGAAAATTAAGAGGCTATATTTTTATGACTATAAACTCGACATATAAGGATTAATATTTGACATGTTACTTGTGTAGTTTTAACGAAATTATACATAATCTGAGTTGAATTCTCAAATGAAATTTGTAAAATTAGAGAAGTGTGTATGAATCGTTTTCCTGAAAGTAATATAGCGTTTCTTTGTTGCAGACATTTTAACAGATAGAACGACATAATAAAGCTCTTCACAACGAAATATCAAGGGAATAAATATAGTTTTAGGGTGTTTGTGAGAGAGTATCTGCAATGTAATGCATACGTTCACATATCGACCATTATACACTCATCTTCGGTATTTTGAAAAGAAAAAAAAGGGTTTATTCATTGTGTGTAGCTTTGGATTGGGTTTCCGGTGTTTTTCTCAATTCTACTTCAATTCTGTACGTACGTCTCAGCTTAAATTAGAAATTGATGCTAATATTGATTTACGGCCTTCTTCCAAAACTTTTATTTTTGCTTTTTCACTTATAACATATACATAGTGTGGTGAATCAATGAAATAAAGTATATTCAGAACAGGGATGGGAAAACCGAAGCTTCATCATTGGTTCTTTAATTCGTTCTTTTAAAGATAGAACATGAGAAAATGATAAATCATGTTTACTATCTTGATTTATAACAACCTGAGAATACAATGAAGAATTCACTGGTGAAATTAATAGCAAATATGTTATATTATAATATATCTAGCAATCTACTCGAAAAACCCATGTCCATCTTATATCGGGTATGCACGAATTTTACATATACATCTCACTATTAAAAAAGTTTACTAAATACGAAGTTAAGTGAAACACTATCCAAACTGATCTTTGTTCTTTTTTATGGACACCGGTATCGAAGCAACCATACTTGTACAGTAAAAGCATCAAGAAAACTAATTCGTGTCTCGTTTAGCTGACCACTAGAAGCACGCATAAAAAGAAGGCAGTGCGCCAATGTTAAAGTGCGGATAATTCTTTTATATACCTTCATGCAAATCTATAATTTATGATCGTAGGAACAATATTTCTTAAAATATTGTTATAACAAGAAAATTTCAGTTAAATCATTCTTTGCG
This sequence comes from Ascarosepion bandense, assembly GCA_037127315.1. Classification (NCBI taxonomy): domain Eukaryota; kingdom Metazoa; phylum Mollusca; class Cephalopoda; order Sepiida; family Sepiidae; genus Ascarosepion; species Ascarosepion bandense. Next base: position 1,716,920 of record JBBBDQ010029185.1, on the reverse strand, counting down.
GACGGATTAATGACAAAGATTCTACACGTATCGTAATTATTCATCTTGATATTTCAGCGATAATAATGTTAAAAAACTGTCTTCCACACTGATACCATTTTCACCGATGAAAGCAAAATACTTTATTCCGTTTCGATATTAAATATGTTCTGCTAACAGAGAATGATCAGAATCAACCAACATTCACTGATTGCCAATTATCTTTTCGCCACTATTAATTGTATAGAGTTAGATAATGTTACAGTGTCCTGACAATTTATGCAAAATGTATTAATTGGTACATATTTACTTGATCGAATGACCAATTGTTTAGTGACTAAGTTGCTGAGTTTTATTGAACAAATTTTCTGCTCTTCCCATCTAGTGTGACAATGAACATCTCTTATTTATAATTATGACAAGTTGCCATGTAGGAATTAAGGAATAGTTGATTCCATCAAATTATTCGGTTATATGTATGAGTATTTAAGAAAATTCATTTTTCACTGTGATACTGTAACTGCAGCTTACCTAATTGTCGTATATCAAAAGGATGAGACAAATAAATAAATAAACTTTTGTTAAAATATATATAAAAATTTTACTAAATTTTAATTCTTCGAAGCTATAAATAAATTATATACAATAAATCTGTTTGATTAGTTTGTATGACTTATCGAACTTCTGCGCTTTCTTTTAAGCGAATAAATATTCTTGTCTGAATTACTTGAAGGAGTAGTTGTCATTATTTGCTTTACTTTCTATTTGTCAATTAGACAAAAGTGCGACATAATGGTCGTTTGCTCAAACTCTGTGTTTATATGTCTCTACTTTTAACCACTGAAACCGATTTGAAATAACCAAACATTACTATGCGATCTCCATGGACATGAACAAAGAAACGAGAAAAGTCTATCCACCGGAGATTAAGGGTATAGTCCAAAATTCTCTGTAGCTTAACAAAATCAATATATATCATAGTATGACTGAAGATTTCCACGGTGAAAATTTTGTGATAACGACAAAAATAAGGACAAATATCTAAATATAATGGCTGTATTTAAGAAAATATATGGTTAAATGGAATGGCTTCTTTTGAGCTAATGATATAAATCTGACTAATAAAGTTTAAATCGGCGCAGTCATATATATATATATATATATATATATATATATATATATATATATATTCGATGTGAAAATGAATATAATAAATCCGATTGGAATTAGAACTCTGCCCTCTAAATTCCGGTTCCAAACCGTTATCCATTGCACTATCCTTACATTGAATCTTACATAGATTGTTATTCTGAAGCGGTCACTCATCTATGTATTGAACAGCTTAAATTTTGTTTAGGTTCGCTGATCATGCAGGAGTCGTCGTGTCACTATGATCTGACCCTCAAAGTAGATATCGGTCGTAGATTTACTCAAATCGACTGACTGTAAGAGATGATCCGTATAAATGTTCTACATCTGAATTATGAAGACTTAAAAACATATATTCTGATTCCCCCTAAGTCACCTCTACCAAGGGAATAAATCCTGTAAAATGCAAAATGTGACAGTGAATTAAACCGGGGACTATAAAATGACATAGTCTAAGATGACATGAGATACAAACTGACATTGGATTTAAGTTTTGAAGTGTTAGTTCACAGTAAAAAGAAATTATGAAAATAATTGCAAAACGAGAATTTGAAGACATTGAACCCACAACATAATTTTTCAACGATGAAGTTATGAAATCCATGCTAACAGCTGCCATTCTATACTGCATATAAATTCCTGATTTTATAGACAAACGAGAATAAATCCTCAGAATATTTACAATAAAAATGTTTTACTGAGGTGGGAAAATTTCCTGAAGTAGAGATGATTGTGCCGGATAGATAATTTTGGCAATTACCCTTTGGATTTTTTGTTGATATCTCTCTATCTATCTATCTATCTATCTATATATATATATATATATATATATATATATATATAAAAACGAAGAAACAAAATGTGCCTGCATAATTCTATGCACAAACGAATTATTCTGTACCGTATCCATTCAGAACATAAATGGTCATGCTCTATACATTTTTTTTATTTTTCGGATCACATGTTAGTTTGTATTTTCGTTCTTTCTCGTGGACATTGTTTAATAAATCTCAAAGTACGCATTGTATTTCTCTGTCCCTCTTGCCTTCGTTCCGTCGTGTCAGTTTTAATTTTTCTTTCCCTAATAATTATGTACCATAAGTTTTTCAAAGTACACTTCCTTATATTAAATATAGAATTCTTTTTAGCTACCATTTTCTTTAAAATTCCTCTCTGTTCATATTTTTGTACATTGTTTTTCAGTATTCTTCTGTAGAAAGTAAAATATTAGTATCACAGTCTATTAATTTTGTTTTTCATTAAGTGTGATTCTTAATTTTTTAATTTTATGGAATACATCTAAAACTTGGTTTTAATCAAAATTTCGATTCACGGTATTATTCAGCATCATTCTGTAGAATAACTTTTCTGTTCTTTCAAGTCACTACATTGTATTCGACGAGATTATAGAACATTCATTGTCATGTGGGAGGATTGATATCACAGTTCAGTATTTTTTTTTAATCATTTCACCCCAAGCAAGGCATTTCACTGCCACTATTGCGCAGGGGGTTACATAGAGGGAAAATGGTGAGAAAGGATGGTTAGATATAGGAAATGTCTGAAAGAGGGTGATAGACGGGTAAGGATACCGAGAATGAGGGATGGGTAGATGGTGAGTTTTGGGAGAATAGATGCAAGTTAGTGTGATAGGAAGTGTCTATTGACCTTACATTTAAACACCTGCAGATTGTAGCTGTCGGGAAAGCAGACGTGTGGAAGGGAATTCCACCGACGGGAAGCACGAGAAAAGAAGCTGTTGCAGTATCTGTTTCACTGTAAAAGGGTGGGACCTAGTTGCTAATCTAGTATCTAGGCGGCACCAATGATCTAAGTTCATCGGAGCAAAATCCGTGAAAGTATTTATAGAAGCGGCACAGGGAAGCCACGTCACGCCGGTGAGAGAGTGGTTGCAGCCGGTCTGTCAAGTCAGTATCGATCACGTTACAGATTCTCCGTTGTATTTTGTCAAGAAGCCCGAGGAGAGTAGCAAGGTCACCCGACCAGATGTGGCAGCAGTATTCAATACATGGGCGGATGGTAGATTTATATATATGCAGGATTGATTCGGACGGGAAAAACTTCCGTGCCCTGCACAGAGAGCCGACTTTCAGAGCGGAGGATTTAGCAATGAATTCGATATATCCATTCCATTAGAGGTCCGCCGAGAGTGTAAAGAGAATGAGGAGTAGTGTTTTACTTTCTGGGAGGCAAGCCTATTCCATGCTAATGGGAAGTAGATGCGATTATCTCTGGTTAATTGATAGCAGCTTCGTTTTAGAAGCATTGAAATTTATGAGTCATTTCCTACTCCAGTCTACTACAGATTGGAGGTCCGTTTTAAGCTCGGCAGCGAGGTTCGCTTTGTCGCCCACATCGGGTTTATGATGGATGCGAGAGTAAATTGTGGTGTCATCGGCGTCCCTGCCTACTTGGGATATAATGGCATCGGGGAGATCATTAATGTAGATCAGAAAGAGAGTAGGACCGAGGATAGAGCTTTGAGGGATGCGTTCGTATGGTAGTTTTAGGAGGCATGTTCATTTAATACTACCTTCAATGTACGGTTACAGAGGAATGACTTGATGAGCTCAAACAAATGTCCAGTTATATCGTAGCTCCTCAATTTGCATAAAATTCCAGCATGCCACACTCTGACGAACGCTTTGGAGATATCCAAGGAACGGTTCGGGCCTCGTCATTCTTGTCAAGAGCCTGGTATATGTACTCGGTAATGGTTGTTAGCATATCATCAGTAGATCTGGTGAAGCGGAAACCGTACTGTTTCTCCGAGAGAAGCCTGTGTGACATGAGATGATGAATCACCTTGGCGTTGATAATGGCTTCGAAAACTTTGCCGAAAATTGGAAGGAGACTGAGAGGGCGGTAATTAGCAGGGTCTGAGAGTTCGCCAGTATCCATAAATATAGGAACTACAGAGGACACTTACAACAGGCAGGAAAGCAGGAAGCAGACAGGCAGAAGTTATAGAGTTTAGAGAGGAAATGGGAGAGTTCTGGGGCATATTTCTTCAGGACTATGATTGGGATTCCGTCCCCACCGCTTGCTTTGTGAGGGTCAAGTTTGAGATTATCTTAGCGACCATGTTAATACTCCGGTTACCTTAAGAAATTCATATTTGGTTATTCCAATGAGTACTTGCCGATTTGTGTTGAATAGAATACTTAAAAATTTGTAAGATAGTTTGTGACAACAATAAATTCTTGCACTATCAACTAAAGCGTAACAGCAAACCGTGAAAATATACAATAAATATCCTCAAACGTGGGATAAAAAAATAGTAAAATTAAATTGCTTTTCTAGAGTTTTCCATCAGCAATGCACAAGAAAGTTAAAATACATGATATAATACATTATACATTGTGTACATACATACGCATTTGATTGGTATATTCAAATGCATATCTATCTAACTATATATATATATATATATATGGTACACTCCGGCGAACATATACATACAATGCCCCATACTGTCCACATATAGTTATGTTTGTGTGGGCGCCGGTGGGCGAGCGCCCGTCTGTGTGTTTGTGTGTGTGTGTCTGCGTAATTCAATGGGTGTACAAGTGTGTTTCTATGTCTGCGTTTGTATGAGAGACGTCACGATGACAAATTTCCTCACAATTCTTATCACACATCCACGAAATACATCAATATAGGCAGCCCTACATATATACACTATTTTAAAAAAGTTATTCAATTTGTCTGACGATCGCAAAACCGTGAAACAAGTGTCGCACACTCACACTTATCTAACTATATATATATATATATATATATATATATATAGAGAGAGAGAGAGAGACATTACAATACTATTGTATTCTCGCTCTACTTTCGTACCTTCGTACTTTCGTATCGAGCCCTTTGCTGTTAAGATTTCGTCTTGTTTTTTTTTTCTTTCAAACGATACTAAACGTATTGTTTTTGTGTGCTGTTTGTTTTTTTTTCTCCCCCTTGATTTAACCCACGAGGTAGTCCTAGCCGAGTTACAAGACGGTTTATGTTACTGTTAGCATTATTTTCGGATATTTAGTCTGTTATTATTAGTGTTGATTACTGTAATTAAGTTCATTACTATATATATATATATAGTGTATGTGTGTATTTAGGCAGCCTTTTTCATGAAATAATATAGACAAGTATAAACTATAACATTTCCCAACCAAAAAGCTCCCTTATACTTCAGATAGAGAAAGTGAACATTAAACCCAGTTGTTTATCGGAAGTGGGTAAGAGGGATTTTTTTTGGTTTTTGAATATATGATAATCACAGTTGTTATTTGTATCTATCAACACACATTTTCTACTGAAAAAAGAAACTTAATTCACGTTATGAAAATAAAATAACTGCAGAGAATAAAATATATGATTAGTGAATTTATCACATGAAATTCATTACAATATCAGTCAGTTAAGTGCCATAACTGATACATGATTTGGGCAATAATGTCCCGAAAGAGACTTGACAGACTGGGCAGAAGATTATCCCGCAGTCAGTTAACACTACTTTCTGAGGTAGACTGGTTGTCAACCAAGGCTATGGAATCCAATCTTTTCTATCATTTAACCCATGACTAGAGGGAAGAGATGGACTAATACATTTCTCATAGTTATTTGTGCGTAAATAAATGCAAGTAGAACGATCTTGTACGGCGAATATGAATTTTCACTTGAACATTTGTGGACAAATTTATAATCACAGTAAACATTTAGGCGAACACATAATATATATATATATATATATATATATGGTATATTCAAATGCATTAAAAGTAGGTTTTATAACCATAAAACTTCTTTCAAAAACGAGAAATATAAGCATAGCACAGCATTATCTACCTATGTATGGGAAATAAAAGCCAAAATTAAAAAGGATCCCATTCTGAAATGGGAAATAATAAAAAAGTGCCCTAGCGATAATAAAAACAATAAATTTTGTAGGGTATGTGACGAGGAGAAGCTAGCAATAGCTAAATTTGAACCTGCCAACAAACTTATTAACGCTAGAACAGAAATATTAAATAAGTGTAGAATGCACAAAATGAAGTTTCTTGCTTAGACTATCGGACCTTAATGTGACCCCCCCCCCCAATATATATATATATATTTTTTTTTTCTTTCCTCAAACAATCCCTTCCCCCAAATGGGTTAGTCTTTAATAGGTGTCTATTTATTTAATTAGTCCTTGGTCTGCCTTTGCCCTGACGAGCCGTTGTGCGAAACCGCGGTAGGTCTTGGCGATCTTGCGATTTTTTTCGTGTATATATATATATATATATATATATATATATATATAATATGAAATAGGTATGGAAATAAAACTATTCTGTATCCAAAAAACAATACAAATGTTAAGGCGCTCTCCACCTTTGAAGTATAATGAACTGATCCAGGCACTATACCTGGTGGTAGTGCCGGAAGGACAGGACGAGACGACTTTCAGATCAGTACAGATTACGAGTCAGTCGTGTATTTCCGGTTGTAAACCGGAAGTGATTAATTTCACTCTACCACGTACAGAGACGAACACATTAATACCTTGTTTTCCTGTATTATACTAACCAACTGTGTAAATACCTTTCATCCGTAATATATTTTTATATTTTTGTTGTTTCGTTATTACCTGCACACCTCAACAACAAATTAAAGCAAATTACATTTAAAATCTATAGAGTAAATGTTGTATCACTACAAAAGTTAATTTGTTTCGACACTACATATGAAGTGATTGTGCTGTTTTTGAATATATATATATATATATAATTCACGCGTATCATTTCATGTGTATTTTTATATTTTAATCGATACACATATGTTACCTTTTCTTGTAACAGTCCCAAATATTCATATATATATATATATATATATATACACACTCAACCCGCGTATCGACTGAAATAAAAATTGTAAATTATTAAAACTAACACAAAATTTTACGTGTTGTTGTTTCCCTGTCTGATTTTCTTGAATGTGTGTCTGTAGTTTTTAAAATGTGTGTGCGTTAATGAGTTTGAATGCTCCTGCACAAATGAATATTTATCGTATTTTAAAATTGACTTAAACGCTATTAAAGGCAAAGAATTAGCGAGGCACATATTTGGCAGTTACATTAGTAATTGTGATGTTCGATCAATTGTTCTGTATCAGTAATTTTTCCAATATACATATATATTTCATGATTTTCTAGAAAGATAACAGAAAAAAAAAAATTTTATGGAAGAACTCCAGCTGGCAAAAATATATTTTGATTTTCTTATTCAAATATGAAAGGAAAAAAGCAAATATATTTGAAGCAAAGTCTAAAACTGATTCTGAATAGAAGTACATATGAGAGAAATTGTGTCCGCAAATGATACATCTATTTAATATCAACAAAGTGTTGAAGAATGATTAATAAAGGTATTCCAAATGACGGAATAATTTTGGTAAAATCAGTTGTATTTTAGTTCTACTAATTCTAACAAGTATTACCGATTACAAATTTCCAGTTAAGTCATTTTAAATGCTAAAGCCTGATTTTTATCTAATATTTGTCTCATGGCCATTATAGAAAATCTATAATCGTCACAATATAAAAAACAGCGTTGTATAGAAAAATTCCGAGAAGATGTGTATATTTTGTTTAAAGGGTAGATTTATTATTATTATTAATAGCATTTTATATATAATATATTAAGTGCCCATAATGGCATTTGTGTCGCTACAAGTGTTCCGTGTCCAAAGTTGATTCTTCTCTGACTTGTGACTCTGAAATCGAGATATGTTTAAATTATATATATATATATATATATATATATATATACTATAGTCATCAGCAGACAGATCTGTTTCGCTGTATCACAGCTCATCAGTACAGCTAAGACTACGTTCGCTTCCTAACCCAGGCTCGAAAACCGACCGAATCGGCGTCAGTCGGCGATTCTACCCCTAGGCCATGAGTGTCCGGTAGAAGAAGGCGGGTTCTTTAGCGCGTATAAACACGCCCAGAAGTTAGTGCGCCAGTTCACTATTGAATGAGCGATGCGTATATGCCGGAGTAGCTACTGTTTACAACGTCTCTCTCTCTATCTATATATATATATATATATATATATATATATATATATATATATATTCTCTAGCTCATGGAGAGAGATAAGCCAGGCAGCGCGAACTCTTTGCTTCCACTTAACAAAGGTTTTGCTGCTTTTTTGCTCATTAACAGAATTTTTACAAACATTTCGTTGAGTAGTGAAATATATGCAAACACACACACACACATATATATATAATTTCTCTCCTGTCACCGTCGGTGCTTTAGTATATATTTTTTCTTAATCTGTGTTACTCCATAGTACGTAATTCTGTATATATATTGTCGCCATTTTGAGCTGCATGTCAATAGAAATAAGTTAGTCATTTTAGACGTCACAGGCCCACTCGATATTAGAATATTTTCTGTGCACCAATTGGAAAAATTTTATGATTTAATCTATATTGGCAGTCAAATCGATGTCACCTAATCAGAAAACTCACGTTGTCATCGAACTAATGAGGTTATTTGCGCAACTATGTTTGTCAAATATGTGCAGTTTTCATTTTTTCATTAGTTGCTAATTTTCATTACGGCCACACAGACTTTTCTCAAAAATATTCAAAATAGGAGTATGTTTCCCTAAACATTTTGCAAATAAAATGGAATAAAATTAGAAATATAGTTAGAAACTTTGAAAAGAAAATAAATGAATTTTTCAAGACTTCAATTATCTTCGTTTCCTCTCCACCTGTTTTTTTTAATTCCCTTAAAATGCTCCAAATATTACGCTCCCTATTTGTTTCAAATGAAATAACTAGTGTCTGAATTTATTGTATGATAATCTATTTACATTATATCTGTTTGAACATATATCCTTATCTTTTAATCAGCTCTTTTAATAGCAATGATTTTGAGGATATTAGTGACTAATGTAAATAGAAATTGAATGTATGTTAAGGAGCATTGTAGATGCTTGGAATAAGAAATATAATAATTTGCTAGACAAAAACAATTCCCACCATGCCAGAACCATGCTTTCTTTGTAAAGTTGAAACTGGAAATTTTTTGGCACGTTCATGATGTTTGTTTACTTAACATTGTTAGAATTTCAACCTCGATTAGGTTTTATCTAAGGTGAACTACCTCTTGTTGTTCACATGAAATTCTTTTTGCAAATACATGCTGTTGCATTATTTTTGTTTTGGTGTGTCTAAAATATAATATAAAAGCGTTATGATTACTGCTGTGTTCAGCGCAGTGCCTACTGGGGCATAAAAATGATTTCAGTCTTTATACAATCGATTATATTAAAGTAACAAAATCCTTTGGATTGTAGTTACAAATCAATGGACAATAGGCAGGTTTAAAATTCTATCTTAAGATTTTCCGGGTTCTTTTTTAAACAACGCTCTATATAGAGACAGAAAACACGGGCTCATGTGGTGTAAACAAATAAATATCAAAGGCCAGGCATCTGTATATATTATGCTAAGCAACAGTATACTAAGTGAAAAAAAAACAATTGTTTGGAGAGAAAATGGACATTAATTTAAATACGAAATTATTTGAAATTGTAATTATACTTGATTTCATTTTAATAAATATTTCAATATATATATATATATACACACACATTAGTTCGTAATAAGAATTTCAGTCGGTCAAGTGGTATACAAGATACACGCATAGGTGATCACGTCTTGAAGAGACATGAATTACTGGGAATAATATTTTACTGCAGTAGTTGGGCATTATTTCTTGCGGTAGACTGGTTGACAGTCATAGTTATAGAACCCTATATGTCCTATCATTTAACCCATAACTTTATGGAGAAATGACGGATTAATATCTCCCGAAATATTATTTGTTAGTAAGTGGATTTAGCTGAAATATAAACTCTGATCACCAGTTGTTTCGTGCCGATTTTCACTGCACTACACACCCATCTCATAGTCTGTTCATTTAGACAAATGACTAATTTGGAGAACTTATTCCAAATTGATTTATTTTCTTAAGGAAAAACAGATATATAGGTTTTAATAATCGGACTATTAGGAATAGACAAACGGTTTCAAAATATTGAGAATAAACTAAATCTCGATAAAAGTGGCTAGTTAAAAAGAAATCAAATTTTACTTAACTGTGTAACGTCCGTATTTGATTTATTATTCATCAAGTAGTAATCATATTAATCATATTAATCAATAATTTTAATAATATATCATGAAACAAGAGAACGTTAAATAGAAAAAGTAATCCGATATATTCTCACTAATAACAGTAATGTCTTTATCAAATCAGATAAAAGAAAAACTACGGATAAAATTCCACTTAAAAACAAAGAATCCATCACCAATAAACACATGTCAATTTTATGGAATAGTGTATTATATATATTTAAATATAAATCAATTTAGCGAATAGTGAACTAAATATGCTGAAAGGTTATATTAGAAAATCTCAAGAAATCTTAGTACTAAAGAAATCTACTCTATTTACCAACCGTAGAGCAACATTCCTAAACTACAATCAGAATAGAATATGCTATTCTTCTAGAGAGCAATATACTGCGCCAATTTAGCCTAATTCTTTCAAATGACCTCAAATGGAATGGCTCCATTAAATCCGTAAATTCATGTACTCTAAGAATATTGGTTCACTATGCTGGGCCAAGAAGGTTTAATCGTCAGAATGCTTTGTGCACATTCATAAATCTACAATTCGTCAGGGCATTGAATACTGTTGCTATATATGTTCGGGTGTTTCTGTTACCCATCTTGAGGTACTCGGAAAAAATCCAATGGACCGTATACAATATAATCGATCCTGACTTGCCATTATATCTCTTGTCACTTTCTTAACGACGTGATGTCTTCCTTCTGTCTTTTCTCCAAGTTTCTTAACGGCAACTGCATTAAAAAAATTTCACTGTCACCTCGACCACATGTCTTTACTCGTGCTACTAGATTGGCATCTAGGTCCCACTCTTTTATTGTCGAAATTGTTAAATATAACCTTCACTTCCACTCTAACAAATTATTTTCTCTCACTTCTATACTGTGGATCTCGCATATATATGCATGCTTCCCTGACTGCTACAATCTCGAGAATTTTAAATGCAACGTTAATTTCCATTTTTATCTCCTTGATTCTAATCCAACTCATGTCTTTTCGAAATTCCCTGTACCTTTTTTCTTTTATTGTAGCCCCCAGCGCACCAGTGTCATTTATGCTACGCTAGGTGTCAAATGATGATAAAAAAACTGGTTTTGATAACTACTAACGGTCTTAGCAACTTCCATACAAGGACGTATCCACAGTTATCATCTATGTACCATATCACTTATAAGACAATGAGTATCCATTCTTCCAGTATTTTTAATAAAGTTATATTACTGATATATCCCTTGAAATCAATTTCTGTTCTTCTGTGAGTGACAGATTTCCATAACTCTTTTTACGCGCCATCGAAATTTCAGCTGTTTGTTGATTCCTTTTGTTTTAATTTACTCTAAAACTTTTATGTTGCTAATATGTTCATTACCTCGTATGCTGTGCATCCGTCTATAGAGATATATTCATGTTGCTTCATGTCCCTTCTTCATATGAGATGTGATTTTCCTGAGTCATTATAAAGAAACGATTAATATCACGAGTTAGTCAGTTATGTGCTATACGAGATACGCGCTTTGAGCGATCATGTCTCGAAAGAGAAATGACTCACTGGGCAAAAGATTATGTTGCAGTAGGTTACCATTGCTTTCTGATGTAGACTGGTTTCTAGCCAAGGCTATAGAATCAATGTGTCTTATTATTTATCTCATAACTGTAGGGAAGAGATGGATTATTACCTTTCGCAAGGGTACTTATGCGTAATTTAATGAAAGGAATTCAGCTGGAATTCAAACTCGGTGCCACCCCGATATCATGAGACAGATCAATATATATGATAAACAAAATATGATTTTGCATTTATTCGGTCAAGACGAATATTTTATGTCCAGTCTCTGTCAGAGAAAACCAGTCTATGACACTTATCTGGAAAGTTCAGTAAATTTGTTGCATTTTCCATGATCGAATGAGGGTTAACATCTATTGAACTAGTGAAACCTTTTCTTCCAAAATTAAAAATAAATGATTTTGGCATTTTGTTTTTATTTTTATAAATATGAAGCGACAATAGAATAGGCCTCTCAATAAATGATTGCCAATGTTTTTTTTTTATACGGAGAAGGTAATGTTATCATTACGATTTATAATTAGCGCAATTATTTCACTACATTCACAAATTCAATGAAACATTTCTAATTTGTACGCTCGCACTTGAAAGATGATATTTGGTCCGCCAGCTGTTCACCTGGTATCTGTTAATTGCAAAGTTAGGCTAAACGAAAATATTGAAACTTTGTTCTTATACCAAACATGTGTGCATATGAGGAGCTGTACAAATTGTTTATATATATAAAATGTTTAACATGTTAGATTAAATAAACTGCTAAATTTGTGTCTGCTTATTTTTACTATTACCTGTTCATACTCACGGATAATGTTTTCTGTATTATAATTGAAAGTTATGAGAAATGAGCTGTAACGTTGACAGATGATTTTATCATTCATTTTTCGATGTTCCCATGAACTTTCAATCTCCTTCCGATTCAACTTTAGGGTTGTGAGTTATGGTAACTAAAACTAACCGCAAAACAATGTTGCTAAAAGTTACTGTAAATTTTCTTGCTTTAGATATAACGTTTGAAAATTTGCTTAGCGTTCATTAGAACGTAAACGTATGCAAAAAGGAATGTTTTATGTTGTAATATCATGGTTATTCTCGTCTTAAAGCATGAAAAACTGTTTTTTCTATAAATATTTTGGAAAATTACAACAACTTTTATAGCTGATAGTAATAACTGAAGGCTTTTCGTTAAAATAAGACTTGCCTCGAGAATATGTTGTTTGCTTTTTTTTGTTGGCATCTTGAAGTAGGATAGTTTTTATCCATCATATTTGTGAAAAAGAATGTTGTAGATGTCTAGAAATTGACGAATGTTTAGACATGAGTAATGTTAGAGGTTTTTAATGTAGCTGTTGTAAATCCAATATATATATTTGTATAATGTTGGTTTACGGTAACACATTAGTTGGTGGAACATATAGGTAATACTTCCTATATTTGCCACAGCATGTCCCTCTGTAAATGCTATCTGCCACATACACTTTCAGAAATACCAAGCACATAACAGTAAGACTTTATCTAGATGAAGACACCATTAACACTAGTGACTTATTATGCTTTTTCTACAGATATAAAAAAAATCAAATCTTCAACATTTTACAGGGTGTGGTAGAAATACATTGCACATAAAGCTCGTAGTATTATGTCTGCCATTAATAGCTAGACATTATCTGAGACCTAGTTCTTGGAAGTGTTTGTGCGAGTTATTTTGACCATATCATGTGTAAATGACATGTAATGTGTAATGAATGAATTTGGGTGTGTTGTGTTAAGATTTTTGAGATTTGAAATACTTACTGTCAGTACACATTAAACCAAAATTTTTATTAATATTTTCAGGAAATTTAACATCAATTTTCAATCATATACTTTGAATTCATACGCACAATGAGTTTGTTCAAATGCTTAACTTATTACGTGCAATTTCGCCCCATTTCAAAATTGGCTTTAGCAGTCAGTTTCAATGATGTTAAACTTCAATGCATCATTGATTCAATTTTTACAAATGAAATGTTGTATTTTACATTTTTTGCATTGTTCGGGATTTCGTCCTCAAATTTCTTGTTATATTCAAGACGTTCTTTAGGTGATATTCTTCGGAATTTCGAAACGAAAACTTTATTTCATCATCGGGTGTGGATTGTTTTAGTTCCACGTGCCATCTATTTACTGGAGATATCAGTTTTAGTTTATTCTTTTTAGTAACCCAAATCTAAAATTTTCTTTATTTCTGCTGTGGACTGGATTTGAACTCACATCTCTTCGGTTTTATTCACTGCATTATTTCAAACGTCACCTTTATCAACTGACCGATGTGTCATGAAGAAGACCGCAACGTACAAGAGAGGAAATGTCTTATATATGACAATGAAAAGAGGAAAACATTATGAATGATGAAAATAGTCTAAATAGTTAAATATCATCTCAAAAATATAGCCAATTTAGCTTCTGCGATGATCTTTCATATTCAGCCAATTCACTACATGAAAATGCTTAGAGGTATTATCGCCCCTTAGAAGGACAACATATCTACAATACCACAAATACAACAGATGTAACTGACACTTCATAATGTTAAACAGACTGGTATCAATGTGGCTTACGTCCAGTTGCCACTGCGTACCCAATTTATGAATGCATGGAGGAGTCATGAATAGCGGCGTGTCCGAATTCTATTCGAATCTATTCTGTTCCCTTACATATTGATACCGTTTGGAACGGTATGAATCCATGACATCCCCCAAAATTATTGGTAAGTAGCAGACAGTTTTTCTATAGCTTTGGTGGTTAAACTAGTCTACAATAACGACAACTGTCAATTCAAACAAGCCTGGAGCGTTTTAGGTTTCTTCAGGCTGACTTGCCCAAAAGTCGCTTACACTGCAACTTCAGTTCATGTGGTTCCCCTAAAACTATGAGTCACGGGATATCTCTATATCGCGAATAAACTTTCTGAAATCGTATACATACATACATACATTCAGCTTTGTGCAAATTAATTGAAACAACAGCCTTAGTTTGTATTCATTCCAAAAACAATCTGTTTTAGACCCACCGGATTGATAGTGTAATCGATTTTTATTTTTTCCTCAGATTTGGGTTTGTAGTGCTGTGCAGTCATATGAATCTATTTTCGGGGTGTATGAAGAAAATTTTGACCTTGAAAATATTGCGTCTTCCGTGATTGCGACAAATTTTATCGCACCCAGATTGTTGTCTCTGTTACCGGGTAGTTGTTCTGCCATTGTCTGCGAAAGACGTTACACCGAGGAAGCGTAGGAAAATATTAACGCTACACGGACAGCTTTACATATATACATACACAAATACATATTTAAATATTACTGCTTTCACGTAGGTACAGTTTGTCCCAAAATGTACTCACATTTAAAAGACAATGAATGCAATGTTTAATGACATGGAAATAAAAGAACAGGTTAAAATGAAAACCAACATAAACATTATCGATTTAAAAAGAGAAACAGTTGATATTAAGTATTAAATATTCATGGGAATTAAATCTCATAAATTTAAGTTACTGATTTTATAATAACAAGATTAAAAATTTAAATATTCTAATGTTATATGTAAATAAAAGTTTAATATTTAAATATTAAATAAAAAATACTAGAATGCAGGAAAAAGAATTAACGACGCGTAAATCATAAAACTTAAAAATGTAAATATTCTAATATAACTTGTAGATAAAAAAAAATAAAATTTATATAAAAACAAGTTAAATGAAAATTTAAAAAGTAAATTTTTCATTATAATTAATGCAGGGAGCAAAATTAAAGGAGTTCAATTCATTACTGACGAAAGTAGTTTTGCGGGGGAAAGAAAGAAAAAAGAGGAAGACAAGAAGAGGGGAAAAGTAATAAACATATGCAGGAATATATATCGTTCTGGGTCTAAAATTTAAGTATTTTTTCTCTGATAGAATTACCGTAATACCAACAACAACCTGAAAAATGAACAAGGATGGTCACAAATCAGTTCAAAAATTCGACAAATCGATTGTGATATCTGACAGGAAAAGCCAGTATTATTTTATTTACGCGGAGTCATACCACAGTCATTACACATAAAATCAACAAAACACATAAAACTAGGAAATAAACATAAATAGGGAAGCCAAGAAAATAACTGAGGAACTTAAAATAGATGAAAGGGTACCAATTATACATAAGCAACACGCATTCATCCCGATCAAAAACCGTATACACAATTTCATAAACAACCAAAAATAAATTATTAGACCCTTCTAAAAACAATATAGGTAGAGTTAGCAAAACTATAACTGAAATAGCTTCCATATTAACTAAGAATGCCATCGGCATGAACTAATGGAAGAACACATCTGATGTAATTGATTCGCTAAGAAAAATAAAATATAAAAGTGACTGCATTTTAATTCAGTTTGATATTTGTGATTTCCATCTGAAAAAAATTAGCTACAGCTTTAAATTTTGCTAAACATTTCTGAACCATCTGCGAGCAAAGCATGAACATCATAAAACAGGTAAAAAAATGTTCATTTTACGATGAATACTTGTGAATTATACAAAACCAACCTTATTTCTTCATCTCTATGGGTGCGTAAGATTCCGTACAGGTTTGTAATTTAGTAGGACTCCTTTTGCTCTGGATCTTAGGCACGTCCTTGATTTTTGTAACACTGGAGATTACAAAGACGACGACGGACTAATTATCTTCCGCAAAACTTTACCTCATAAAAGGATATACTCGTGAAGGTTCTAAAAAATTGCTTACCACCATAACTAAATCTAAAGTGGTAAATTTCTTAGAGGCTACATTTGACCTGGCAATGATCTGAACAAAGGGTACATTAAGGAATCATATGATCATACTTACATCAACAGGGAATCAAATCACCTTCAGAGAATCACCAACAGCCTACATAAATCCATCAAATTTTATCTAAGTACAAACTTTAACAATATAGGTATTTTCGACAAATCTAAAAATAATAGATAAATGCTTAAGGAAAATGTAAATTCAATATTAGTTTCGCAATATCTGTTAAAAACAAGGTAGTAAAACATAAGTAAAAATCATGTACACTTAACATTGTTTGGTTTAACCCACCTTTCAGTTGTAACAACCAAACTAATATTGATAAAATCTTCCTAAACTTAATTCAAACATTTATACCATTAACCACACTAAACTAAATCTTCAAAAACAATGTTAAAATCAGTTATAATGGCCTTAAAACATAGACAAATATATTTCATAACATAATACTATGATATCAGATAAATAAACATAAACAACATACATCACCCAAATAATAGCAACAATAACCCATTTAAAATTAATTGCAACTCTCAAAAAATAAACACAACCATTGAATTGCTAACGTATGTACGAAAATATTGTTCATGGCGCTCTAATTTATTTGGATGATAACGATTTTAAATTTTACTTTGGAAAAAAATCTAACAGGTGGATTATAAGATTTAACAGCACTTGTTTTAAATATCAGTATACACAATAAAAATAGGTACTTATCCATATATTATTGGAAATTACAAACAATAAGGACCTAGTTATTACCTGGTATATTGCAGCTAAAAAAAAATTACAACGGAAAAAAAAGATAGATCTAATATTTTCCTTTTAAATAAAATTGTCATTTTAATCCATATCAGTAATTCTTATTTGCTTAGAAACTAAAGTGACTTAATGAACATATGCTGTCATTCAAAAAATATTTAGTCTTAGGCACAGATTGGTATAAATTCTTCTGTACGTTTGCCCTGTTTTTCCTCTGACTTCCTACAATTATGAATTAAACCCCTTTAAGTTTTGCTCTCTGCGTTGTTTAATTTTAATTATAAATATAACTTTTACTTTTACTATTTACGTTTTTATTTAAAATTTAAATTTTTATCTACAATTAATATAAAATATTTAAATTTTTATGTTTTATGATTTACATCCTTTGCATTTCTTCTCGATGCATTTTAATATTTATTTGAATTTAAATTTTTATTTACACGTAAGCTTAGGGTATTTAAAATTTAATCTTGTTATTTATAAAGCAGTAAATAAGATTTAATGCCCATGAAAATCGAATGAACATAAATTCTATTCTATTAAACGATCAGTTTGAAATATGCATCTTATGATTGCATAACCCATGAAACACAGTCTTTCTATACACGAAGAACAATATAGTCATCCATAGACAGATCTGTTTCGCTGTATCACAGCTCATCATTAGGGTTAGACATGCGATTGCTTTTTACTCAGGATTGAAAACCGACTGAATTGGTGTCAGTCGGTGATTCTACCTCTGAGGTATGGGCGCTCGGTAGAAGGGGCAGATTCTTAGCGCATGATGTATGGCATTTTTATTCATAGGTTGAGCACTGTTTTATTAATATCTGAATAATACTATACATATGTGCAGCCTCATATATATATTCATTTACGTAACCACATATATATATATATATATATATATATAATGTGCTGTTGAAGTTACAATTTAGATACTGACAACGTGCATCACACCGTGTAATTCCTCTTTTTTGAATTGCTCTGTGAAAAGCCCTGATATAAGAATCGCTCGAAATTTAATATTAAGTTTTTCAACATCAAAAATAATTGCTTTGAATATCGAAGGAAACTATTTTAAAACCTGTTGTTTACTTTGTTTTCAGCAAAACAATTCATTCCTATTAACAGCACGGGAAACTATTATTTGCCTTTCCATCTGCGCAAGTTTATCAAGTACTTCACTGTTCGTTTTTTCATGTCTTGCTTTGCCTCTATGTAACCAGTGACCATCAGGTTCTTCAAGCCGTTTATACTCAGTCAGTCAGTTAATTGCCATACGGGATACACGCATCCTTCTGTAGAACCTCATACAATCAACACTGAATCAAAAATAGCCTAATTTTCACTGAAAATCGCAGCAACATTACATAGCGTTACCTAGCTATAGATATTTGGGTCACATGCTAATTTAATGTAACCAAGCAGCAGAATTAAGACACCCTTTACATACATGGTACAATCTAAAACTGTCTGATGATAACGTTAAATGTCTTGAAACGCTGAAAAGTAAGATTTTAATCAAATTATTCGTCTCGTCAACCTTTACACCTAGAGCTTTCACCTTGATTCATTTACATTTCGCTGATATTTAAAAAGAGTAGATCAATACACTCCAAATGTGGAACTATTCGGCGCTTGAAACCTCATAACGTACGCTATTATATGGGTTTAATTGTTCGGGCCATTTGATGAAGATAATTTCCTAGTAATGACCGCCAAACGAAATGACGAAAGAAGCCTTAGGCTAATTTTACAGTCGATGACCAGTCGAGAACGACAAGTTTCAGCCTGTTATTGGATACTATGGAGGCGATTTCTGCGATTAGAAACCGTTTACTGAATACAAATTGCAAATGAGTGATTAGTTAAATAATGCGTATCATAGTGGTATCTGAAATTTCTGTGGGCAATATTTTGGAAAATTAATTTTCTTTGCCTCATATCTTTACATTTAGATATGTTTTTATTGGTGTAGGGCTACATTAACCATAGTTTTTGCAAAAGCACTTTATAACTGAAGTAAAGATTTCTTCCTTCTAGCAGATAACATATTTGCAGGGACTGATCAGGTGGATGACGGAACGGGAGTTGCCAGGAGCAACAGAAGCAAACATACTAAGAGCCACAAGGGATAGGGAGACGTGGATAGCCATGATCGCCTACGTCCTGAAGGGACAGGGCACATAGAAGAAGAAGATTTCTTTATCACCGCTATTTTTATAAACGCATTCACTCTGTCGGATATGTTTATTCACAAGATAAATGTGAGAACCAAATACAATGCAATGTTGATTGTTTTATAAAGATTAATTATTTAACATTTTATCAGGAAATAAATTTAATAATATCGTGATATACACCTGTTTGATGCTACGGTACACATTATCAGTGAAGTATTTAACTGATGTTTTTTAGGGATTTCGTATTTTCGATGTCATGCCCCCTGTCTATGTTCCAGTCAGTCTTAAATGCAATGCGGGATACACGCAAGTGCGATCATGTCTCAAAAGTGCCATGATTGATTGGGAAGAATATTTTCCCGCAGTAGGCTGACATTACTTTCTCGGGTAGATTGGTTACCAACCATAGTCATAGTACTCAATACCTCCTGCTGTTTAACTAATAGATGGAGGAAGAAACTATTGATTAATACCTGTCTCGAGTGTATTTGCGCATAAGTGAATAAACGATTTCAATCTGAATTTGAACTCGGTTCTCCGAATTTTTGTTCTGGGTCGATATCCACTGAACTATAATAATCATCTCTACGCCGAAACTGATTGGGTATATAACTGGTTGACATCCATCAGCTGCAACATTTTTTTTGGGGTCACACATTGCTTATATTCCTGGCAATTTACAGTCCATTAGTAGAGAAAATTTCCGGTACATCAATCCACGCTTTTCTAAATATCAATAATGGTTCCGCACAGGTCTCCTCTCACTGACACACACACACACACACACACACACATATATATATATATATATATATATATATAAATCATGGAAACGGTTTTTCTGATTCTTATATTTCTGGGCATGTCGATAAATTGCATACGGCTGCAGAGCCTTAGATTGGGAGATGGTGCTTTTTGCCACTCGGCTGCAAAGTGTCTCACAATCAAACAAGATTCTACTTACTGTAAAGCAACATCTAATTTAAAGTGCAGTATTCATTCAGAAAGTAGTCAATCATGACTTTCCATATCACCCTATCTCTTCTCGCTTTTAAATATATTTTCTCTTGTGATATCACTCACTCATCTCTGCACTCTACCTCTGCTTAAGTCTATCAAGTATATCACGCATTGTTTTTTCTTGTCTCTCTTTGCCTGTATCTGTCCCGTGAGCATCAGGCACTTCAAGCCCTCTATCCTCAATACATGACTCAAAACTTCAGCTTTCTTTCCCTGGCGGTATGTATAAGTTTTTTCTCGTGTCCATTTTCTCGTTGCGCGCGTGTTCTGTCCGTGGTATCCTAAGCATCCTTCTATAGAATCTTATCTAATCTTTCCTTTATCTTTGATTGTTCAGCGTTCGCTACTATATTGAAGGACAGGCGTCACATAATAACCTAGTACTTTCTTCTTGATGGCTAATGATGCATTTAAAAGAAGTCCAAATATTGACCAACAGAAACTTTTATAAAAACAAACGATACTCGATTGTTATGTCATATCACAGCGGCAATGAATTCTGGAAACAACCCATGACGAAAAGGAAATATTTGGCTGCAGAATTGTGTTATCAGAGATAAAAAACCTGAGGATACCAAAGGCCGCACATGAAAGTGTATTGTATAAGGTACTTATGTTTTGCATCGGTATGAGCTGTCGATTAAACCTTAAAAAAAAATGGTTTGAAAGATTAAGTTCAATTTTTATTGATGCACGTGGGTAGGCTAACTGGGAATTAATAAAGTTTATCCACATCGAATCAACAAATCGTTAGATCGTGTAACTACTCTGTTTTCGTGGAGTGCTACAAAACGCTCCTGAATCATTTGATTTGGAGTTCTCAGGAGAAATTATTTCCCTTCCGGAAGTAAGTTGACAGACTTTTGACGCGACACGAAATCCTCCTTTCATTTCTATTTGTATTACGGAAAATTTAAATTGTTTATTTAGTTTTCAATCTCCCACAGAAGTAACGACAGAGTTTACACAAAACTGAAACAAATATGAAAATTAAAATTATCATGAAGAGTCAGCTCAAACCTCCAGGTCACGTAATAAGGAAAACGTGATTGGAAAATATGCTACCATGAGAGATTGAAAGTTAGTGCACTGGAAGTCAAATTATATCTTAGTGAAATTTACAGAAATAGCAGAACAAGTGTTAAAATAAAAAATATCAAGACAAAAGATATTGGGAGTTACAAGGTAGAGTATATTAGCCATGAGCGTCTACACCCTGAAGGCTCACGGTAAATACTAGATATTATATTAAATGTTAAAGATTTCACAATCAACATGAACATGAGCGATAGATTTTTGCTGTAGATGCTTCGGAAATCTCTGACTGCCCAAGACACATGAACTTGATCTGAAGATTTTAAAATAACGTTAATTTTTATATTCGTCAGTTGCACTATCAACATGAGTATAAAACTGATTGAAAACAAATGAGTTTGTCGAAACACAATAGCTGAAAAATCCTGATCTGGTTTCACTCATTGATTTATTGTTTCTGTTGTAACTAGGAAATAAGTAAACGGAAGCCCTGATTGTTCTGACACGGAGTACTGTGACGGCTATATTGTTAGCTATGACTGAAATACAGAGAAGTAACCAGACTATAAAATATTGTCAATACTTTTACGAACCCCTTACAATGATTTGACATTTGAATCATTGATTACCGAAACTATCGATATTATCACTACCAGAAGGTATGTAGCGTAATGTAGATGGTTAATGTTTCGTGGTTCGGTTTTGTGTTTGACTTAACCGAACTCCCTACAGTTTACAAGTTTTATGCAGAATCATTATCAGCAGGTTTTTCATCATCAGAAGGTTGGTTGTCAGTTGGAATGTGAGGATTATTGTAGAAGAGTGGAACAATAAAATATATATTTTAAATGTTAAAATAGAAATTAATTAAAGGGAAAGAATAACATGAGTTGCAGAAGTTAGTGTACAATTAGAAACATTAAGAAGTTATGAGTATCAAGATTCGTGGAAAATTTTCATAGTAGTAATTTTTTAAATGAATAAGGAGAAAAAACAAGGTGCGACCTAACCTTATCTCCGGGTCGATTTGAAGTTTGTTGCATTTTAGATGTTTGTCTCGTGGTTCCCATCTGTGAATCTGTGATTGACGATGACCGGGGCCTTTTCTAGTATTTAGATTTTCGCACATGTTCGCGAATTCCTCAAGTATTGTAAGTCACACCGATTGGTCAAAAATCAATTTAATACTTACTTGAGAAATCAGGGTTCGACCTTTTCATTTAGAACATGATCAAACTTTTTTCTATTCGGGAAAACCAGGATTTCACACTTCATTGTAAATGTTTGTAAAAGTGAAAGTTAATTTTCATTATTTTCTCATCCCTTACAGGTATTTATAATGAAGTGACCTTCAAACACATATATTGTATCAATTACAAGAGCAAGATTTTGGCTCTTCTCTATTTTGTCAATATTTAAAAGTTCCTGCTATTTGTTTTAGAACCATGATTGTTAACACGAGTAGTTTAAATAACTTTATCACAATATTATACATAAAATACTTTCAATTTGCACATTATTATTGCTCCCTCTGTTGGTACTTGGGCGTAAGTATTTTCTTGACTCATTTTGGAACTGATCATGAATTCTCGTTATCTGTGAAATTTCCGTTTTTCAGGCTTATCTAGAAATAATTTCCTTATCGAAAGAATAAATAATTCTGTGAAAACTTGTCTGAAAAAAAAAGAAAAATGATGTTGACTTTTCAAGGTAGAGGAGATGGAATGAGATGCGTCTACGTGGCTTGACTTTGTGGGGAAACGTTTATACACGGCATCTGTTATGAACAAGTTTTAGACATGCAATACTACAGCAAAGCGAATTTAGGTGCTTTGAATAACGTATTTTTTCACCACTTTTCAAATGTTATTCAGTACAACATATGTAAAATAAAATTCAGAAATGAAAATTGATGAAAGAAAATGAGAGAGTAAGTAGAGCATATGGACACAGAAAATGAATAATAATATTGACAACTGCAGTTTATATACACATAAATTCAAACCTTCACAAACTCGCCTCTAGACATGCGTACGCAAGCTCTCACTCACTCACTCACACATTCTCTCACTCACTCACACATTCTCTCACTCACTCACACATTCTCTCACTCACTCACACATTCTCTCACTCACTCACACATTCTCTCACTCACTCACACATTCTCTCACTCACTCACACATTCTCTCACTCACTCACACATTCTCTCACCTTATGACACATTCTCTCACACATTCTCTCACCTTCTGACACATTCTCTCACCTTCTGACACATTCTCTCACCTACTCACACATTCTCTCACCTACTCACACATTCTCTCACCTACTCACGCGTTCTCTCGCTCACTCACGCGTTCTCTCGCTCACTCACGCGTTCTCTCGCTCACTCACGCGTTCTCTCGCTCACTCACGCGTTCTCTCACTCACTCACGCGTTGTCTCACTCACTCACACGTTGTCTCACTCACTCACACGTTGTCTCACTCACTCACACGTTGTCTCACTCACTCACACGTTGTCTCACTCACTCACACGTTGTCTCACTCACTCACACGTTGTCTCACTCACTCACACGTTGTCTCACTCACTCACACGTTGTCTCACTCACTCACACGTTGTCTCACTCACTCACTCACGTTGTCTCACTCACTCACTCACGTTGTCTCACTCACTCACTCACGTTGTCTCACTCACTCACTCACGTTGTCTCACTCACTCACGTTGT
This sequence comes from Ascarosepion bandense, assembly GCA_037127315.1. NCBI lineage: Eukaryota > Metazoa > Mollusca > Cephalopoda > Sepiida > Sepiidae > Ascarosepion > Ascarosepion bandense. The sequence continues at coordinate 1,692,469 of JBBBDQ010029185.1, read as the reverse complement.
CTCACTCACTCACTCACGTTGTCTCACTCACTCACTCACGTTGTCTCACTCACTCACTCACGTTGTCTCACTCACTCACTCACGTTGTCTCACTCACTCACTCACGTTGTCTCACTCACTCACTCACGTTGTCTCACTCACGTTGTCTCGCGCGTACACTCTCTCTAACACACTCTCTCTCAATCTCTCATATATACACACTCTTTCACTGTCTCTCATATCCACTCTCTCTCTGTCTTTCACTCTCTCTCATATCCACTCTCTCGCTGTCTTTCACTCTCTCTCATATCCACTCTCTCTCTGTCTTTCACTCTCTCTCATATCCACTCTCTCGCTGTCTTTCACTCTCTCTCATATCCACTCTCTCTCTGTCTTTCACTCTCTCTCATATCCACTCTCTCTCTGTCTTTCACTCTCTCTCATATCCACTCTCTCTCTCTCTGTCTTTCACTCTCTCTCATATCCACTCTCTCTCTCTGTCTTTCACTCTCTCTCATATCCACTCTCTCTCTCTCTGTCTTTCACTCTCTCTCATATCCACTCTCTCTCTCTCTGTCTTTCACTCTCTCTCATATCCACTCTCTCTGTCTTTCACTCTCTCTCATATCCACTCTCTCTGTCTTTCACTCTCTCTCATATCCACTCTCTCTGTCTTTCACTCTCTTTCATATCCACTCTCTCTCTCTCTGTCTTTCACTCACTTTCTTTTTCACACGTACATACACTCTCTCTTACTGACTCTCTCTTACACACTCTATCTCACTCTCTCACTATCTCTCTCACCATATCGCTCACTCTCGCCATCTCACATTTAAAAAAAAAAAAATCAAATCACTTGCTGAAACCCTGTGACGAGGGAACCGAACGAGTACAAAAATTTTCGTCTACTAACCACTTGACCCTAATGCTAGGTTACAAATTAGGTGTCTATAGTAATCACACACACACACATATAATTCTTAACCAGTTATAGGTCAGCCAAATTAGATTAGTAAACAGTTGTGTAAAAGGGTATCATAACTGGTTAAGCGTTTTTAAATTTCCTGTTATGCGTTAAAAAATCCACCACTTCTATTTCTTTCACCCTCAGTAGCCCTGTGAATGTTAGACAATTAAATGCCTTGCATTTATTGAAATGGATACAAACAATACATAAATGTGTAACTGCCTAATGTAATACCGAAAATTGAAGACAAATAAGACATAAAACATTATGAATTCGAAATATATTCAAAATTAATATTCCTTCAAATTTCACCTAATACTTTCAATAAAAATTATATAATACGTAATTTTAAAAGATTTAAACACATTATCTGTGTTATTCATGTAATTTCAATGTCTTACCTAATTTTGAAAATATATTCAAATTTGAGGAGACTTGATGCGACAAACATATAGCCTTTCGGAATGATGCTACCATTGTTCGAAAATGTGAGCAACAACGAAGTATGAGATAAAATGGAAACTAAAATATAACATCAAGAATAGACATTTGAAATTTTTAGGGCACATGACGAGGAAAAAATGATTGAAAAAATAATACTCTCTGAACAGACAAAAGAAAGAGTAACAGAAAAATGCATAATTATTTTAGTAGAATTAACAAATAGATGAAATATATTAACATATTATAGGGACAAGTAATTGTGGAGAGCTATTATCGCCAAAGTCCAGAAGGGATACAGCGCATACAGAACATTGAAATCTGCGTATATAATTATTTCCCCTACTGAAAATTCTAAAGGATGATGATGTCTATATTATTGTTTCAGCGTACTGTATATATTTATTGAATATTCTAACAAAAGATCTCTGTCAATTGTGCAATATATATCCACACTGCCCTACATAAATGTTCATGTTTGCAATACATTACTACTGAGTATAGAAAAAGAAATGTTTCAATATGTGCAAAATATTTTTCTTTGGTAATAATTCCCACAATGATGATAGCATTAAGTGAGAAACAAATTTTGTTAAAAACAACGACGATATTGTTGAAATGCTATATAATATTTGTTGTCCGATGTCAGTGTTAAATAATTTGCTCAGTCGGGGTATTACAGGCGTTATTTAAGTAAATTTTAAAGCCATGGAATGTGACGAAATATTAAAATAAATATGAAAATATAACACATATATTTAGAATCAGGAGACAAGTAATATTACTTTCGCTCAGCGTAAAAGAGGGTATAAAGAAATTAACACTCACATGGCCTACTCAGAAACACTTAACTTTATTACTTTGTGTAAATCGAGGTTAGAACAGATACAGGTAAGAGTTTGTAAAAAAAAAAGAATTTATCAAATTACAAAGTATAAGATGTGTAGTAATCAATCGATTCCTGAGAGATATACCAAAGAGAAACAGAATAAATCAATATATGAAAATAGTAAAAAAAAAAAAAAAACTTGCATAGATTGCCAGTGGTGATTACTAATTTTAATTCTGGTTTTAATATAACTTTACAAAAATTATAGTCAGGTTGCAAGAAAAAATTCTGAAATTAGATATTTCTGTACAATATTTCAATTGTTTAAATGCGCAAAAATTGATGAGGTGATGAAATTAAATGTTCGCGTTACTATTTATCACACAAAATCCGAACTTCATAATTTGAGTGCAATGTTTATTTTTTATATAGATTTATCAAAATATCTTGTTCATTCGTTCTTCAATTTAACAAATACATCTTAATAAACAGTCCTGATGCGCCCTAGTATTCGCATTAATAAATACACTCGATGCGTCAGTCTTTTGAGAACAATTCCAACTATTTACTCTTAGGCAATTTTTTGTTTCTGAATTCTATATTTACTTAAACCGGCTTCAATTTACCAAGGTAGAAATGTACACGTAAGCACCCCAATTAATTAAATAGATCAACGAGAGACATGTCTAAGTAACATAAAGACAGTTATTATTTTCATTAATTCTTAGTGTATGTTCTATCCGGATCACAACCAGAGATATAAGAAGAAAAATGGCATCAATACATCAAATAGAACATTTCGTAAGTTGTGAGCTGTACTTGTGAGGAACGTTTTTTTTTTTCTATTTCTTTAAAATTGGGATACTTCAGTAAATGTATGGAAACATTTTCCAGTCAAACCGAGAGATCCGAATACAACTGAAATTGTGGTGTCCTCACATACCACAATTTCATTATCATAATTTCTGTTCTTGCTATGATCACACAATCTACCATTTTGCAGAAATATCTACGACCAAAATCGGGCGTTCCTAGTGCTACCTTTCATTACTAGTTTTTCTAACTTCGACATCCCTCCATTTCCGTAGAAAAAGGTCTTAATGTCGGACTGTCATTTTGAAAACTTCCTTTTTGTATTACTCTAATCCTAGAATTCCCATTGATTTTTTTCAAACTCTTCTTCTAATTATCATTTCAAGTACACCTATTATGACAGATACTATTCTTCTTTTCAATTCCCACATTTTTCGATTTTCAGGTCTGTACACTTCGATAGATTTTTCAACCTGGTTGGTTATGTTACAATCCGCTAGGTAAACCATATCTAATAGTAGACGAGTTTCTTTTTGTTTTTCTTTTCGGTTTTAGACAGTTAAGTCCGACGTATATGCTAAAATCTATCCCCTTTTTAAAGATCGTGTAATCCCAAATAATTGCAATATCTTCATATGTAGCCGGTGCTGGGTGATATTCTTACCAGTGTTTTGACCCTTCAATATTATCACATTCTTAAATATAACCTTATTTCATAGTCACGATTTTTACATTCATTTGGTGTAAATAGAGTACATTCTGATATGACTTTCTTTCATTTGTGGCCGAACCTGCATTTTCGATTAAAATTAATATGTATATTTCCATCAATGTTCTTTTTAAAACGCCTCCTGTTGTCCGTTGCAAAAGCAGTTTTCCGTTTCAGCCGTTGATGTTCATAATATCAATAAGTGTTAACTTTACAACATCCGCTTTATTCGTATGTTCTACGTATTGGCCGTGTTAAGATCGGTCTTACCAGCGTTTTTTCTAAAGTTCAAAAGATGTGTCCTTGGCTTTCGTTTTCATGCTTTTTTTTTCTTCAGCAGTAACTTCTTGAATTTTGTTTTAAGTTTCTACTCGTTGTAGTCACATATTTTTTTATAATTAAATGTTTTCTTTGTTTTGTTTGATTAATTGTATCATCTAATAATTTGTTTCTATATATGTTACTACGTTTATAAATGTTTTCTTGTATAGCGTTTCTAGCTGAGTAAGACAACTTCTACCTTCTTTAAGGCGTATGAATATACGGTCTGCATAAACATTATAATGATTCATATTTTACTTAGATAGAAGCTTTTATTTCTTACAATTTATTTTATTTACGATTCATTTTCTTTACAATTCAGGTGAAGACACCGAAATAATTACGATGGCAAAGTTATTAATACCCATAATTCTGTTCTTAGAATTTAATTCAGTTCTTGATATCAGTCGCACATGTTTTTAGTACACTTTTCGCTATAGTACATTAATTATTATTTCATCTAATATATGGTAGTTATCGCTGAAGATTGGATAACATTATATTTCTTAAAATATGTGCTATCATTGATCTGTGTATGAACTAAATTTGTTCTCGACATTCTAATTCTGTAAATGTTATATTATTCTTCTTGACTAGTCAAAGTACTACACATATTTTAAACCAGACACTAAACGAAATATTCCTTATTTTACTTGTTTCCGGATGAGATACTTCTTTGTTTCCAATTTGCCAATCTGTTTCGTCGATTGTCAGATGACACAGGCACGCCTACGTTCTTTTTATTATTTCAACGCTGCCTCTTAATCAAACATAACCAACGTTTACACAGAATTGGAAGCCGATTTCTGAATTGGATGACGTTAAACTTTTTCTGCTTCTTTTCATGTGTTTCTGAATGTAAATTGAATGAGTCGTCTTTGATATAAAATCCAATGAATGCAATCCTCACGTTGAAGAAGCCACATCAGCGCGGATCATCCATTTACTACAATGTTTATAGAGCACTTCTCATTTTTGTTTACTCGATTCCCCCATATATATATATATATATATATATGAAAATCAACGAATAACAAAAAAATCAAGGTGGATGTGAATAAATAACAAAAACAATAGATGACGAAAGAAAATATAAAATAAAGTAACTAAACGTAAGAACATAATAATTGAAGGCATGAATGGCGCATGATATGCGAAAAAGAATATGAATGAAAGTAATTTAATATGAAAAGAAACGCAGAAAATTTGTTTAAACGAAGATTTAACCGCGCCGAATAAGCATTAATCTTAACTTGTGTGTGTGTATATATATATATATATATATATATATATATATATATATATATTTGAGTTTTATTTATTTTTTCTTCTTTAAAGCTTTTGTGTTTTTCATGTTCTTTCTCTTCTTTTTTTAATATTTTTGTTATATTTTCTTTAATTTCATTGATTTTTTTACTCTATCCAGATTGTTTTATTCATTATATTTTTCCCTTTTCAAAATCTTTCATTCAATTCATTCCTTTTTTTCGTTTAATTTATACTATTTATATTTATTTCTTTTAGTTACATATCTTCCTCTTTCTCTTTTATGTTATTCAATGTCCATTTTCTTTATTAATTTACTTATTTCTATTTTATTCATTTTCCATTTTTATTCTAAACCTATTTTTCTTTATTTTTTATTTAATTTATTTTCTGTCATACATTATATTTTTAATTTTTATTCATTTTTTTTTTCATTATTGCATTTTTCATTTTTTCTTCATTATTGCATTTTACATTTTTTCTTCATTTTTTTCATCCCTCTTTTCACCCGTTATTTTCTCTTTAAGATTTCTGTTTGTTTTTCTTAATTTGTTTCTTTAATTTCTTCGTTTTCATTCAACTCCTGACATTTCATCCTAAGTTTTCATCCTATTTTTTTCATTTTCTTTTCTTTTTGTTTGACGGCATAAAAATATACGACCATATTAGACGCGCCTTCATATCATTCAGGGAAAAAGCTTTTAGTCTATTTAGGCATGTAATGTCTAAAGCAAACTATCAGTGCATCTAAAAACTTTGCGAAAACACATTAGTTATAACAGTAGAGACGAGCTGAGCATAAAACAAAATCACAATGGTGAAAATATACTTTCTTTTCAGGCCAATTTCTATGACGGACATATTTCTCTGAGGCCTTAATGTTATGTTGTCTACGGTAGTTTTACTTTTACCAGTATTTTCTTTCATTTTCGTCTCTTCTACAGTTGCTCAGTAGTTACTGATATGAGCACGTTAAATATTATTTCAATATGATTGATTGGCATGTACCGATGAACGACTACGATATAATTTTGCTATAATAAATTTATGCTAGTAATAATAATAATAATAATAGTAATAATTTAATCAGTTGAACGATTGAATAATTCATTTTCATTTGCATAGCATTAAAATGATGTAGAGTTTTGCCTAAAATATTTGTACTTTATAATCCTAACCGAATATTAAAATAAAAATAATACGTAATAAGCAAAAGCATTTTTAAACAAGCAAGCGTATGTAAATAAAAGATTTAAGAATGAAAATCATTTTTTGCTATTCCAGTCAGTCACTATAATAAAAATGGTTCATTAATAAAATAATATTCAATCAGTTCTGTATTATCAAAACAATAAAATGACGAACATGACACTTACTTTCATATCAAAAACTTCGTTTTAGCAGATTGCAAAAGGTCCGGTCGATACATTATTGTCTTGCGAATTGTGAAACTGTGCTAAACATCGAAAGTATTAGTGACTTAAAGATGAAAATGAAGAAATATCAGGTTTTTAATGTTGCTTTTTCTAATTTGTTTTTTCTCCGCATTGAGATATGTTTTGATGTATCACGGCTTAAATATTTAATTGTTTCTAGCCAGAATTTAAACCTAACCAAATAGCTATCAGTCGGCGATTCTAACACTAAGCTATGGAGGCTCGGAAAAAGGTGAATTTTAGCGTGTTATATACAATGTAGACACTCGCCAGTAGCGGAGAATGTTCAGATACATTAATGAATGAACGATCCATAGATGCGTGAGTAGCTCATGCTTGTTTTTTTTTTAAATCTGCTATTCCTCTATAGTGCTCAATTGGGGAATGAGAGTGTAAATAGTCGTCCGCATACAGATCTGTTTCGCTGTATCACAGTTCATAAGCAGTTACATTACACTAGGTAAGGTTGAAACTGGCCCGAACTGGTGTCGTTTGGCGATTCTACCTCTAAGATATATATATATATATATATATATATATATATATATATATATATATATATTAATAATAGTAATAATACCAATAGCAACATAATTAATTCTGTCAAGACTAGCAATAATTAAACTATAAATTTCGACTTGAAACCCACCGGGAATGAACCCGGAGGGAAAATAAGGGGAAGAAAAAAAGAAATAGAGGAAATGCCTGAAAAAAAGTTTAAGCATTCGTGAGAAAGAAAAAAACCCAAGACGAAAACCTTACCAATAAAGGGCTCAGTACGAAAGCAGTGTACACAATGCACTCTAGACGAAAGTAGAGTAAACAAATTCGAATATCTAAGAGTGAGCCAATAACCTACCACGGTTTCGCTTAACAGCTCGTCAGGGAAAATTGGCCAAGCGAATCCGTGGTAGGTTATTGGCTCACTCTTAGATTTTCGATTTTATATATATATACATATATATATATATATATATATATATATATATATATATATATATAATACTGGTACAAAATTAATATAAGAAAGAGCAATAGCCATCTTGAATTTTATAAAACGGACATCACATTCTGTGTATTCGTATATATAAATATGTGTGTGCGCGTGTGAGTATTACGCAGAAAGGGGAAGGAGAATGTATGAATATGTGTGATTTTATATTACGCAAAAAGGATATTTAATCAAACAAGATATGTATGTTTGCATTTTGCAAAAAGGAAAAGAGAAAGTGTGATTTCTCTAATAAATATATATAGTGTATTGAGACAGCAGCTAATTTTCTAAACATATACTGTTAAATATAAGAGACAATGAATGTCTATTATGTTTGATCATGAGCCGTTCTAAACATCGTATTTTGGCTTTAATTTCAGTTGAAAATAAAGACCAAAATTCTCTAACATTTGAATAATTTTTTATTAAGTTGGTTATAATCTTTCGTCTTACATGAGCCATCTTCAGAGGTTACAAGAACGTTAACACAAAAACATTCACCACCAGCGACGATTTTATCTTGTGTTGACATAAAACTCTGCTCAGCAACGGAAACAGTTAAAAAAAAAAGCAAACTGTGTTTGCTATTTTTGTTAACTTAAAAGCACAATAAAAGAAGAATCAAAAGTTGCTTTTTATCGATTCTCTTTTTCCTACAACACTTATTTGCAACAAAAAAACAAGTAACCATCTGCAAATACTAGACAGCTTACGAGATATATCCTACCCTGATTAGGCAGGTTAAATTGATCAGTACAAAAGCACTTAAGAAACGCTTAAGAAACATAAGTCAATAGAAATAATTCATCAAGCAAAAAGAATCACTCCAAAAATATTTAACAACACCAAATGTCATATCAATAGGAAAATATCAGTTGAAAATTGCAGACAAAGAAAATCACATGAAAGTCTAGATATCATAATTGTTTCATGAAACTTAGTATTCGATAAGACTGATACAACTCAGTTAAACAAAGTGCCTCGACACATTAGTAATTCTATTAAGTTTTATTGCTATCTTGGTGTGTAGTGCTTTGAAAAAATTTTTGCTGAGAGTGCATTTTTCACAGTGAACTCAAAAAACGCAATTTTTACACTAAGTATCATCACAACTTGACAAATGTACATATAAAGCTCACTGAATGCTGGTGAACATAACACAGTGCTCAATATGTCAACGGTGCTAATTTATGCTAACAAGAATTAATTTTTTCGCTAGTGTTTGATTCAAGCTCGCTTTTTACCAAATAGTTTTGAGTATATATATATATATATATATATATAAAAACCTGAAAAGGTTCGTTTCGTATATTAAGTGGTTTAATCAAGTGAAAAATGAACTTTTCGTCCAACACAAAATACAGGGGACAATAAATAATGTATCGTCTAAGAAAAACACTAACATCTCATTTAAAAGATATATTTATCAAACTTAAACAAAAAATATAAAAAATTAAATTTATTCAGTAAAATCGCCATTGGCTTAAACTACGATCTTCAGACGACTTCGGAATTTCCTACATCTCTTCTGGACGGTCTCCTTGTTTAATCTGTGGAATACTGTCATAAAACCTGCCTTCAAATCATCAGGTAGTTATGCTGGTCTCTCGCTGAACTCTACCAACACAAAATAATTAAGGAAGTTGTAGTTTGGGAAGTTAGATTTAAGATGTAATGCCATATGTAATCGGTGATGAGGTCGCAGAAATTGTTTGACTGTCATGACTGGTTTCTCCCGTTCGTTTGGCATAATGCAGTCTTGATGCTAAATATAGCCTCTTCCAGCAGCCACCCACTTTACCCAGCGCAGCACTACCTTCTCAAAGCTTTTGATTTAGGGTATCATGTTGAGCCTGAGACCCTGTGGCAAGATGAATGAACGTATGTAGCTATGAGTAATGATCACTCTAAACACCATTATGTTTAATGAAGATATCATAAAACTCTTTCCCATTACTATGCACTCTCCTGTGGTTAAAAAGCACATCCGCTGAAAAGCAAGTTAGCATGCCATTTACAAGTTTTTGGCGGAGTGACATAGGTAATACGTCTAATTTACTCACAGACGTTGCCTAACTGACTTTAATATACTATCGACAAAACAATATCACTCAATTTGCATGAACTAAATAATAAAATTTATTGAAATGTTGACATAATTACTGATACAAAAGTGTGCGTGTCTCTCTGTCACTCTCTCTCTCTATATATATATAGAGAGAATGACAGAGAGAGACACGCTCACTTTTGTATCAGTAATTATGTCAACATACCAGCCTGATTTACTGTATCACATCTCATCTGTCCTCCTACATTAACAGTTCGCTTCAAGTCATGACTGAAAGCCGAGTGATGTATCATCAGTCGGAAACCCACCCACTAAGCAATCGGTGGAGGACAAAGAAAGGCAGATTTCATAGCTTGTAATGTTTTTTATCGAATGCAAATATGCCAGCAGTCGAGAGTGTTCAATCTCGTAACCGAACCAAAAGCGTTCAACACGATAACCGGAGAACATACCAAAGCTGAAAAAGCTGTTAATGACATTTTCCTTTTCTCCCCAGTACTCAATTGGCTAGCGAGATTATTAATGTAAGAAAATTTTCATTTAACTGGGCAGCTTCCTGCACACAAGAAAATTTCTTGAACGCACATTTATGATGCCGTCACTATTCAGTGATTTTCTTCAATCACAGTAAACCAATAAAAATCGTGTCTTCTTGTAGACAGGCTTTAGACTCAGGGCAACTTTAGCTATTCAAGGTACTCGATAGAGATCTCCGTGTTAAGTTGGAAGCCTTCACTAAAAATCTTTGGGAGTTCTTTTCTTATCAGCACAATCACAGTGTGATTCCGAGCTTTCTCTTCACCATTAGACTGATTCAACACATTTCAAATCCTTTTCAATCTCTCACTCTCTATCTCTCAAACATTCTGAAATGTTTGTATTCGAACTACCGGCTTTAATGTCAAGCAGGACGGCCTGCAATTTACAAATTTCTGGTGAATTGAATTGCTTCATATTTTTCTCATAAACGGTGCCAAACTGAACCTGTTATTCTGTGCAGACGATACAATAAAAATAACTGACCTTACACAAGCACTAAATTAAAAATATAAAATATCAACAATTTGCCTGAATATTTGACAACATGCTCAGAAGTATGACTCAATAAATTCCATGATTCTTCCAAAAAAATCCATACATACTTGTTTTTTTAAGTTTATCAAAGCTAAATTCAGCTAATATTTAAATCTTTTTCTTTAAATTCTCTGCTTTTAGTGTCGCATTTTAAAGGTTATTAACACTGATTTTTTTTTTAAGTTGTATATTTGACATTAAACTTTCTCCTTTCGGCATTTGATCTCATTTACTGATAAAGACAATTTTATCTTGAATATTTTATCTAATTTTCCACCACTTGTTTCTTTATGTTTATTGGAAAAATTAGTTTTATTCTCTTTGCTGAAAGAACCAAATTATTTTCCAATAGTCATACGACCATCTTTTATTCGTATGATATCTTTGATGTGTTTGCTTGTCGAGGATTTAAAAGCCAAAAACTAACGTTATTCTTTTACTAGGAAATTATCGATTTATTCATTTGTCAAGTTTGAAATATTTATGCCAGGTCATATATACAAGATTTTGAATACGTCAAGCTGTAATCTACTAAAGCTGCTTCTACACAAATATTAATAGACGAATGTCAAGTAGATGTTTTACAAACGAATCAATCCATCATTCTGCGATATTCAATGGAAGGCTTTAGCGATGGTATTAGATATTTCTATTCTCGTTGTTCTAAAATTTAATAATACTCGTATACACGGAATTTTGAGACAAATATGTAAGTCTTCACTGGGTATTGAGTTACACTCTATCACCAGGTGAATTTTTTCTCTGGTGTATGATATCGGAGATAATGTACTCAATGAGAATTAATGAGATAACTCAGCAAAAATGCTTATCGAAAATTTTTTGTCATGCTCACTTATTTTACATATGCTGATCATTTGTTCCAAAAACTTGACTTAAAAAGAAACTGAACAATATTATTTCACATATTCCTCTTCCGAGTCCCTCTTGCACTGGTTTTAACAATTTCATTACATAAGATATTTGATATTTGCTGTTTCTCTATCCTCTTTAATATAACTTTGAGCTGAAATATACAAAACAGCATTGTGATTGTTTTTCCTCATTTGTGATGCGAAGATTCATGCTCTTTACAAGGTTCCCTGTAACACATTGCAATAAACCCCATTACTGACGTATATTAAAATCTTCTTTCTTTATATTTTTAATCAAGTGTGTTGTAACTGTTTTTTATTTTGTACAATTTTTTCTTGTTATTCCTCAGAAAAATAAGTCAGTTTTTTTTTATTCTTTCCCCAAAACAATGTTTAAAGTGTGGAGTTAAAAAATGCATAGTTAACGAGATTTTCTGTGTCCAGATATAAGACACCTTTTATATCTAAATGATTTCATCAATTGTTTTCTGATATTAAGTGTCATATTTGTTTCATTTATCCATAAATTCATTCATATATTCTATGCATGATTTTTTTCGTAGTTTCTATAGAACAACCGAGATTAGATATTTCTTATGTAAGTGCTACTAATTTCACCTTAGATACAGTTACATCGGCCAAAATGTGAAAAGCCCAAATCGTACTCATGTAGGTTTCAGGCTTGAAAGCATTAAACACTAATTGTTAGTCATTTTAACAGATTTTTTCCTGCATTATATATTGTTGATATTTTGGAATGTCATATTTTCCTATTTCATTGCACATGCATATTCATGAAGGTTAATATTGATTTTTTTAATAGTGTCACCCCGAGCAAGGCGGCAAATCACTGATATGCAGCGGGCTACATAAGAGTAAAATGATTTGATCTGGGAGAGTGAAGAGAAAGACAAATCAGTTAGAAATGAGAAAGAGAAGGATGGGAATACAGGTGTGATGACAGTTGCAAATGTAGAGAGAAATGAAAGGATATACAGGTTTGTGTAGAAAGAACTAGGGTCAAGTGGTTAAGAGATGCGTATTGACATTGCATTTAAATTCCTGGAGGTTGTAACCGTCAGGAAGCAAGAATATAGAAGCGAGATCCACAGGCGGAAAGTGCGAGAAAAGAAACTGCAGGAGTACAATTGTCTGCCTTGGGTTGATAGTCCATTATTATTGTGTCCAGATATAATCGAGTTTGAAAAATGTTCGATTTAGTAAAAAAAAAATACACTTTTGCATTCTAATATATTAAAAAATTAAAACAAAATTCCTCAATTCTAATCATTAGCGGTAAACTTCAACCAGCAGCAATGTTTCAGATTGCGAGGTTTTGAGAACAGTTGAACCACATCTTAATTGCTGTTGTTCCAACGTCTAGTCTTAACCGGGGTAGTAGGACCTGATAGGCGTCCAGCTATATAGTTAACATTTCAATAATGGTACAAATACGCTGAAAGAACTATTTCAGTAAGAATACTAGCAATAAATTAGATTAAACATTTCACCAGTGATACATATCTGAAAGAAAAACAAATATACCAACATGGAGCTTTTGTAAAAGGAATTAATAATGCTCTCAAAGTTAAATATCGGCGTGAAAGAAGATGTTGATATGACGCTAAAAAGATATAATCATTAATGTCTTGTTTGCTAAATTGCTATTAATAATTATGAGAAATTTAAAACATCCATCCTCTGGACTATGAAACACGAGGTTATTTCCGACATCAACATTATGATACACAAATTTCTCCCAAAATTAACATGGCATGTTCTGAAACATCTAGGGTTAAAGTATGACGGTAATTTCTGAAGTTCCGCCGTGCGATTACCAGTCTTGAGTTTTAAGGTTGTACATGACGTCCATCCGGAATTGACAAACAACATATCAACGCACGAGTCGGAAGAAATCTAAGTGTCAGTGTTTCGTGTAATGAGTGTCAGAATTTAGAAAATAACGGATTATCTTAAGAAATTTAGCAAGGTGAAGAAACTTTATAAATGTGTTTCACACAAACGGCTTAGCGCAAAAAACGAGTTATTTTCTTCGAAAAGTGATCAATAACACTATTGTTGGCCTTGATATAAAGGGAATTGATTGATGAAAGAGTTTCTTGATATTTGGTGATGAGGTTTGGAACTAAGATTTATTAAAACTGAATATATTTTCAAAGAATTTGTTTCAACGCATCTGCATATTTAAGCTTTCTAAAAAACATCATTTTGGACAAGATTGTAATAATAATATAACATGTCATCCGCAAAAATCTCTCAGTTAAAACGATATTATCCAAATGGCCATAGATAAATCTCTTATGTCATTTTAATTGTAGGCTCCCGAGACACTTAGAATTATTCTCTGAGCAGTTCATGCCACATACAGTAAAAATAATCATGAATCAAATAAGCGAATGAAACAATGATTGCAACATTTTCCCAATAACTGTTCGTACATTTACATATTTCAAACGCTTAATGTAAGAGCCATTAGATTTTAAAGAACACTAAGAAGCCATGATGCCGAAATCAAATATTAATAAACATTGAAGTAAAAAGAAAGGTTTTTATAGCAGAAAATTCAGAATGAGATAAATATTTTGGTAGGTAAATTTTGAGGTTAAATTGTTCGGACTGTCATCTTTATCATATACACGACGTTTTTGTAGATTCCGTCCTTTTCGGTTGAGTGAATGTTGATTCGAACTATTTATTTCGATCACTGGTGTCGATAGTTCTTGTTCCCGGAGTAATGTTATATCCGGATATCTGTATTTATCTCAATTAAGTAAAATATTTAAGTTTATAATATTCACTATTTTAGCCAGGTCATAAGCTCAGTTCTTTGTGTCAGGTGTCTGGTTCCATTCAACGCATTCATCCACTGGGTCAGGTATTTAGTGAATAAAATGTCATATTCACGAAACGAAGTTAATATGAAAATAAAAAGAACAACAGTCGGAACTATGTAAATTATGTAAACACCTAATCTCAGAAATACAGACGAATAAAGTGTAAGTTGTTGTGTGTTATTCTAAAGTAATCTTGAAGATAATACATAGATTCGAAATGTAAGGTCTAACGCCGTTGTAATTGAGATTCCCGAAACTCATTTAGAATACAAATGTTTTAAAAAGTTCAGAAAAGAATTAACAGCTGTTCAACTTAATAAGCGGTCTATATTGAAAACATCTAACAAATAGGCCAGATATTTTGAATTGTCAGTAAATTTTAACCTATCATATTTTATATGAAAGAGAATTAATAGTTTATGTAGGTTCAATTCTATTGAGGAAATTTTCAAAATATTGTTAACATAAGACCCAGAAGAAGGCATCTGCCTAGACAGTATATCACGTTCGTGATTTGTCTGGTATCAACACCCGGTGTTCTCCAAAATTGGGGCTTCAGCGAATTTTCCACGGTATTTGAATTAAACCCCACTTTAAACTAATGTTGCAGCTAAATGACCGTTTGCCTCCTCTACTCGAGGTCTCTCTACAACAACATTAAATATGAACACACATATCTCCACTAACAGAGCTAAACCAGGCAAATTAAAATCACCTAAACTCCTTAACATTTCCATTACTAACATCCGCGGTTTCCGAACCAATTTCATTAGAGTTGAATCTTTTCTCCATCAAAAATCCCCTGACATCCTAGCTCTGTGTGAGACTAATCTCAACTCCTCAATACCCTCTTATGACTTCTCTATCCCTGGCTACCTCCCTCTCTTCAGAAAGGACCCCAATATCTACATGCATGGGCTTGGTGTTAACGTCAGTGAACGACTTCCTCTAGCCAGGATGATTTCTCTTGAATCCCCACATTGCTTTCATATGAGTTTCCGTCTCTCTCTTCTAAGTTCAGTTAGTTACCTCTTCTTTCTCTATCGCTCCCCATCATCACCCGACTGCTCCGTTCTTGACAGCATGTTCAACAATATCAGCAAGGCCATTTTCTCCCACCCATTTGCACATATATTTGTGTTTGGCAACTTTAACGCCCATCATGCTGAGTGGCTGCCTAACTCCGTCACAGATCCTGCCGGCACACACCATGAATTTTTCTGTCACTCAGTCCCTTACGCAGGTGGTTCAGTTCCCCACGTGTTACTGTAATAATTCTAACGGACACGATTCACTACTCGATCTGTGCTTTACCTCGACCCCTGACTCTTGCAATGTCGAGCAACTCTGGCCTCTTAGGAAACTCTGACCACGAATTAGTTTCCGTCAATATCTCCTTCCACCTCAACTCCACCCAAGAACCTCAGACCAGCAGAATATCTTACTGCTACCAAAGAGACGACTAGGACTCATTCCGCAATTTTCTGAGGTCTCCTCTTTGGTTAAGGCTGGCATCGATGCTTTTATCCCTGCCAGGAAGTTGATTCTTAAGTCCCACTTATCCCCCTGGTTGTCCCCTGCCTGCTCAGCTGCCATCGCCTACCGAAATCACTTCTTTCGGCTTTACCGGAGTCGCACGTCAGATCTTAACAGACGCCTTTTTACTTCGGCTCGCAATGAATGAAAGAAGGTATGTAATGGAGCTAAGCTGATGTTTGCAGCCAGAATGTAGCAGCGCATAGCATGACGTAGGTTCGGCTCCAAAGACTGCTGCAGGCTCTGTAAAAGCGTGCTGAACAATATTATGCCCTCAATCCCCTCTCTAATCTAATAATTTGAGGTCCTCACCTCTTCAACAGACAAGGCTGAGTGCTTCGCTCGCAGATCTCCACTAACTCGACTGGAGTATCTGTACCCGACTTCCCTCTCCAAACTCAGGCCCAATCCTCTGACATAATAATTACACCCTTGGTGGTCTGCAAAATAATTTCTAAGCTTGACCCCAATAAGGCAACCGGTAGCGACGGAATATCCATCATTGTCCTAAAGAAAGGTGCTCCTAAATACTCCTCTGTTCTCTCTAAATTCTATAACTTCTGCCTTTCTGCTTCCTGCTTCCCTGCTTACTGGAAATCCTCCTCCGTGGTTTCTATATATAAAAATATTAGAGAACACACTAACTCCCTTAATTATCACCCTCCTACCGATCTTTGGCAAAGTGTTCAAAGCCATCATCAATGTTGAGGCAGTACAACATCTCACAGCCCATAGACTCTTCTCTGACAAACAGTAAGGCTTCTGCTTCACCAGGTCTACTACTGATATGCTCACGACTATCACCTAATATATACACCAGGCCCTCGAAAAAACGGTGAAGCCCGGACTGTGGCCCTTGTCATCTCCAAAGCGTTTGACAGTCTGTCATGCTGGCTTTTTATGCAAACTACTGACCTATAGTTTAACTGGACAATTGTTGTACCTAATCCTGTCCTTCCTTTCAAACCGTAAAATGAGGGTTGTATTTATTGGACAAGCCTCCTAATACTATTACATGAATGCAGGTGGCCCTCAAGGCTCTATTCTAGGTCCTGCGCTTTTCCTTATCTATATTAACGATCTCCCTGATGTAACAAGATCTCAAGTAGGCATATATGCTGAAGACACTACAGTTTACTCTGGTATCAATCAAAATTCTACTGAGGCTGAAAAAGCAAACCTCGGTGCCGTGCTTGAAAAGGACCTCCAATCCGTGCTGGACTGGGGCAAGAAATGGCACGTAAATTTTAATTCTTCCAAAACGAATCTGCTGTCTAATAACTACAACAGACAATCGTTCTTCCTGCCTATTAACACGGATCAGGCTTCTCCCTAAAAGCGAAACACAGCGCCTTCTCGGGTTACCTCTCACACCAGACCTCAAGTGGAATAACTATATAGAATCCGTTGCTAAATCCGCTGTCGGTTTTCTGTGCAGGGCCAGAAAGTTTTTCCCGTCCCAAAAAATTGTGCACATATACAAGTCTACCATCCACCTGTGCATTGAGTATTGCTGCTATATCTGGTCTGGTGCTCCTGCTATCCAATTAGGTGTCCTCGACCGAATACAACGGAGAATCTGTAATGTGATCGATCTCGACTTGGCAACTAGGATACAGTCGCTGTCTCACCGACGCAGTGTAGCTTCCCTGTGTCTATTCTACAAATACTTTCACGGCTTTTTTTTTTTGATGAACGTAGCTCACTGGTACGGGCCACAAAATTGGCAACTAGGTCCCACACTTTTACTGTAAAACCAATAAATTTAAACGCAAATTCTACCCCATCAGCTTCTTTTGTCGCACTTCACGCTTGTGGAATTATCTTTCGCATACTTGCTTTCCTGACAGTTACAAACTCCAGGAGTTTAAATGTGAAGTCAATCGTCATCTCCTGTCTTACTAACTTACATCCTCACTCTCATGTTTTCCTACATCCACCCAACTATCATCACTACTCTCTTCCTGACATCCTTTGCAGTCTCTCACTCATCATAACATTCCTCCTCGTCTCTCCTACTCACATCAGTAATCTCTTTCCTCTCCTACTCTCTTCCTGACACCTCCTGCAAACTCGCACTCCTCAACGTTCCTCCTATGTAACCCCCTGCACAACAGTGGAAGTAAAATGCCTTGCTTGGGGCAACATGATTATAAAAAAACACAACATTGCGACATGTACCTGCTGAAATATATGCCATACTACATATGCTAATGCTATCATGTAACCCAGGAATAGTTTCCGCATTGCTAGGACATCAGAGACTCAGAGACTAAACCTTCATGTGTGGAATGTTGCTAAACATACAGCATGGAAAATGAAAGAAAGTCAAATGGTCAATAAACCTTTGTATTGAGTCAAAATGATATCTCGAGAAATAGTATAGATTCGGATTCATAGCAATATATGCCTCTACTGCTATCAGATATCTAACACATGATAAAGACTATACATTTTGCTTATTTTTTATGTTTGCCTTCTATCTTATTTTGGTCATTATTTGATCTATATTTGATCCCAAACTTAACCTTTTACTCAGTTATGCCGTCTTTGGTTTCTTTAGCACCACATAAACGCCAGATAATAAATAATACTCGTTTGGTTGTTTCCATTGTTTGTTCTTTCTCATTTCTGCGAGTATTTTGCATAAAATAGAAATTTTCAATTAAGCTATACTAATTATACAAATTTAATTTGTAATAGATAAAAAATTCATTTCAATAATCAAATTATATTTGATAATTGAAATAACACAAATTATACAAATGGAATAGTTAAGATATACAAATTAATAAACGTTTTGTTATTTTTGCGAGTATTTTCTGTATATGCAAATACAAGAATGTTTATATTTTTTTTAGAGACGTATCAGGTTTTAAAGTAGTCTTTTTAGTATGATCAGGTATTAGTAGATATCCAGCACGTATTATAGTAACAAAATAGTAAATTTGATGGACACGATTTCGAAAATCTATTCGAAGTCAAATTAATCCTTATATGACAAAAGATTCGATTTTACGTGAATAAAATTCTCTGCTCTGAAAGCTATAAAAATATCAACAAATGTAAACATAAAATATTGTGGAAATCCAGGAGATAAGCGTGATGGATTTAATAATATATATATATATAGAGAGAGAGAGAGTGTGTGTATGCGCGTGTTAATTAAGCATCATCTAACTCCGATTAGACAGTGGAATCGTTCGTAATCGTGTCGTTTAAGACGCACCAGATCAATTGGTGGCTTCCCCCATACTGATAAGTCTCGAAGATTCTAATTCTGCCTAGAGACACATCTTTTTGTAATAAAATTCATCGCAAATAATCAGACAGACAAATAAATATATATATATATATATATATATGATTAAAACCACAATATCTACCCAAACTAAAGTACCAAATGGAATTGATCACACAAAAGAAATTAACTGTATCAGTTGTTAGAACCATTTCGTTAATTCTCAGGATTGTCCTTAACACACACACACATATATATATATATATATATATATATATATATATATATATAAATCTTAGGACACTTATTGCTAAGATGGTTGATTATTTCAGTGGTTTGCTGAGATTAAAGGAAATTCCTGATGAGTGACAACATAAATGTGCTGTCACGAAACTTCAAAATCGTCATGACACTCTGTCACCGTCTGTGAGAAAAGGAATCCTATGAGGAAATTCACTCTCTCAGAAATATGTAAACGGCATGTTCTCTTGAATTTCCGATGGTTTGGGTATTAAGCTGAGAAGAGTGTGTAGGATTCAGAAAGTGTTTTAGGATGTATCCCGTCAATATCATGGTTTTGGGAATGGTCGCTAATTGTAGCAATATTATTTCGCCATTCAAATTGCCGCATGTACTCAGACTTGTCATGAAGTTCTGCATCAACAGATCTGAGGTAGTGCTGATCTGGATTAAGAGGGTGGCTGCTGAAATAACCCATATCTGTCAACAGGACTCTGCATCATGACACACTACCCGGAGTACCCAGTCATTACTCTCAAACAATTCCTGAGACCACATCACAAATTACATCTGGCGACTTAATTTCCCAGATGTAGCCTCATTGATTATGTCATGGGCGCAGTTGATCGAGAGAACAAAACTCTTGCAACACCCAGGATGAACTGAAAAAAGGATTATGGCAGCATTCGCTAACTAAAAAAAAACAAAAACGTCCAGAAGTAATGCAGCTGATTTTTCAGTCGTTGGTGGCCAAAGATGTTACCAATAGCGAATTTTGTGATTAAATTAACTTTTCGTATTTCAAAATATTTCTCCAAATTTTGGTAAAATTTCCTATTAAGCTCTGATGTCAGTGTTATTTTGCTTTTTGAGTCAGTTAAGTGCCATACGTGTTACACACTTTGGGCAGAACATTATCCCGCAGTAGATTGCCATTGCTATATGCAGTAGAATGGTTGCTAGCCAAGTTACACAACCCAATATGTCCTATTATTTAACCCAAAACTAGAGGCAAGAGGCAAATTAATATCTTTCCTAAGGTTATTTGTGCGTAAGTGAATGCGAGGAATTCAACTGGAATTCGAAAATTCTCGCTCGAAACGAATTGTAAAAACAACAATACTGATAGGCAAGTGATACTGACTGGAGATTTCCAATATGCTTATAACTTTTATGGTCTTCAGCTGAAAAAGCATCCCCAACTTATATTGATTTTATTGCAAGTACTAAATAAAGGAAGAAAGAACAAATAGCATCAACCTTTGTTTAGTGGTCGAGACTTGGATGAGTTTTACTGTATTTAATGACGCATATATTGCATCTTGACGTCGATTTTGCTTGACCTAAATAAACAGAACCACAATATGATATCTGTACCCGTTTTTCTGTAGAGAAAAGATCGACCTATTTTAATGAACAAGCACTAGCAAATTATCTTGTAAGTATTTTAGTGTTACACTATTCCCCGCTGATATATATTTCTTGTTTGGTTTAATACAACGGAGAGAGTGCAATTAATATTAGTGGTGTTATTAGTTGTGCTTTATTTTAACCCGTGACAGGAGCTTATGTAAAAAAGAACTACTGTTAATACTATTATGTGGGGGGAAAAGAGAAATATAGTTTTCTTTATTTTTCATATACAAATGTTCAGAATTTACTTGATGAGGTAAGGTAGGATTAAATCCGCAAAAAATATTCTTAGGAAAAAACTGATATGAAAATAAAAAATCTGGGAATAATTTAATTAAACGAAAGAAGACAGAATGACATTGTCATGTGAGTTGTTGATATTTCATTCGTCGAGCCATGGCTCCCCGCAAATCGTGTGGATGGAAAATAATTTAATTGGTTAAAAGCTTTGAATCGGCTAGATCCACCAAGAGGATTGAGGATGGCTATAAAAATGGAGACGCAGCGATAAAAATAAAGTATCGGAGACAGACCATCGTGGGGCAAGAAAAAACATACCCCACCGTCGCCGTCATTAGCTGCTCTAATTCGGTAAATTTCGGTATGCTCCGATAAGAACCTGAAAGAAGCTTGTCGTTTTAAAAGTTGGGGTGAGAATTGATTTGAAGATTGAAAGCTCTGATATTATTAAACCTCTCTCTATCTCTCTCTATCTCCGTTGTAAACTGGCATTCCGACAATTGTATGTTCTGCTCGTGTAACTAAAAACTTTTTTTTTTGTTATTATAAAGACTTTCTTCCGTGGCTCATCAAGGCGTTATCGACTTATTCATTTATATTTTGTTTTTTGGTGCCGTAACTGTTTTATTTTAACCATAAGTGTACACAAGTGTCCGGTTTGGATATGGTAGAAATTCGGCTACCAGGTTTGCACAATCACAGCGTGGGCAGTAAGTTCGTTGTTGTAATAGACGTCTTGAGGACCAGTTTTTCACGATCGGCGGCCCGAAAGCGTCGACATAATTGGTACAGTTTCGACATCATCGCAGCAGGCTCCGTTCCCGAACACCAAACCAACCAACTAGCTGGCTGGGTAGGCAGAGAAGAGTGTCACATTTGAACCCTCAGAAAAAATGTTTTAGACGATTGTTGAATATTCATTGCTTTTTCTGTGAGGTACAATTTCTGCCAACTTTGCCATTTGATGTAGTCGATGCGCAATATGAATAGACAATGAACCTTATGACTTGCTTGCCCGAGGCAATATGTAATATAAGCTGGTGTCTTCCTGTCTGATCCTGCTGTGAGTTGATAATTTTATAAGCAAGTTAGTGAAATGTAAATTAAGAAAAACATGTGGTTGGAGGCTGTAATGTTACCGTATGCTTCTCTGAAATAAGACATTAAAGTTATCAACATAAAATTTTTGTTCAGATTTTTGAAGGTTCATAGAATTGAAACTAAACTTTGTTCTGTCACTGAGACTGTTTAAAACTTATAATGGATGCTTAATATGTAGGCTACATCCAGCATCCAGGTGTCTGATCGAGGTATTGTAGATTTTGAGAAGAGTGGAATCGCCTCTTAATTCTCTGGTATGGTAACATATTTTGGGCAATTAACGAACGCCAAAATTAAATCTAAAGCCTACCAATGTATAAACATAACATTTTCTCTAAAAAGAAAAAAAATATAAAAATATTCAACAAAATATATTTATAATAAAATGATTAACAAAAGAATTCCAAAAGAAAATGACGAGTAATACATTTTCTAGCAGAATTACAAACGATATATTTCTTCTCTAGTTGAAGGCATTGGATTCCGTTCAAAATATACAGAAGTGTATCCATCAAATTGTCTAAAATAGTTAAACGACACATAGAATTTAATATATTAACAAAAAAATTAACTAAACAAAATTAAAAATGTACTCATTGAATACGGTTATGTACCACTGTCGTGTCTGGTATATATTACTACTGCTGGAATAACAAAAGCCTTCACTGATAAGCGATCACACCCTACACACAATGAAAAATATATTAACTTAATTTTTATTCTCTTCAGTGGTCGTTGTGTGTAGAGGAATGGTCAGAGATAAAGACTAACGCATACATATATAGCCAATCGCTGCGTTTGCCCGTCTTTCGCCTCAAACTGCTGTAGTTTTTCATCCCAACCCCAAATCACCAGAGCTATGTAAAAAAAATCATTACATATCATCAGTTTTACATGATTACACAAGAGTGATTAAATACTCAGCCGCGGTACTAAATCTGTTTTGCTTGACCGATAAATGAGAATGTATCGCAGACTGATGCATTGTCTCAGATTAAATAAAAATTGAATTGGCTTTTAAAGTCTATGGAATATGAGAGAAGAAATCAATTATTTACACCATTGTGCAAATTAATTAAAAAAAAAAGGAATAATTTATTCCTAGTAGGTCTCTCATTTTCCCTGATCACGTACCCGTCGTCTCTTACCGTTGTTTTTTTATTTCAAACAGCATTTTTCTTTGTTTTTGATTCAATGTAGCGACTGAGATTTGAAAGGCTGACTGGAATAAATTACACAGAAACAACCGTCAGGCTTGCATGGGTGTTCATGCAGCGTTACAATTTTCACACGTTTCTTTCAGTAACGTCAATCGTAAACAATGGCTGTAAGACAACTAATCGGCAGTTGATACGATAATGTCTGGACGTAATAAAATTCTGATACAATCACGGATGATGGGCTATTTATCACGGACAAAAAACGTTCATTATATAACCCGAAAAGTGGATTCATGTCACTGGACACAACTGCAAATGACATAATTTGAGGAAAAAGTAGAAATAGATTGCACCCGATAACTCCAGCGGGTTAAAACTGGCCATTTGTTGAACGAAAAGAAACAAAAACCGTTGTTTCAATTAATATGCACGTGGATGTATATTGGAATAAATATTAGCTAACGTGGTGCATGATTTTGTTTGACATGACCACCATGGTCATTGAGGATACACTTAAAATTACGACACTCTTTAGTTGATTGATATTAATTCGTGGATTACATTTTCTTTAAATTTATATTCATTAACAATAAATAACATTAAGATTTGAAGCATCAATAGCAAAGAGTTGATATAGTATGGGCCAGTATGTGTAAAACAATAATTTTTAAACTCTATGCCGCAAAATATTGTTAGAGTGTATATATATATATATATATATATATATATAGTTAAATAAAAAGAAGACAAGAGGAAAACTGTATTAAAATCGACTACGCGTTTTGTCCTGTGATGGATTTTATCAAGGCAAAAAGACGAAATGAGTTTTATTCTAAGTTACGTATCTATAAACAAATTTTGGCAACTATAAAAACGATCACAAATCATTAAAAAGATTAACAGAATATTTCAGTTTTAGAATTTCTTCATGTGTAGTGCAAATTCCACAGTAATAAAACGAGGAAGCAATTTGTTCAGAACATTTCTCGAGAGTACCGCCATCCAGTACTACCAAAACATCATTTGTGTCCCGGATTTTTCACAATCTCATCCTTGCTTATAGAAAATATACTAAAACAGACTAACGTACAAATCACAGCGTAGGCAGTAAGTTAGTTGTTTTAATAGACGTCCTGAGGACCAGCTTCTGTGACAGGATCTTCACGACCAGCGTCCCGAAAGCGTCGGCATAATTGGTACCGTTTCGACATCATCGTAGAAAACGTTCCGATTTTGGAAGCGACCACCTCCCGGGAGTATCCAAACAGGGTAAAATTGCTGTGAGTTAAAAATCATAGTGCAGCACACTGACAGCAATACAACGCACTCCTGAATGACCTCAACCTGCAAAAAAGTACAGGGATAGAATGAAAAAAATTTACTAGGGTCAAATTATAAACAGAAATTCAAAATGGGACGCGCTAAAGAAAACATTAGTGACACCGGCTAATGACATTGTTCTAAATGGAAACAACCGTAGAAAGAGAAAATAATAGTTCACGGATAAAATGTTTTGTATGATGCAAAAAACAGAAAATAATGCCAATATATGAACGGAATACAGGAAACTACAAAAATAAATAAGAAGCCAGTTCAGACAAGCTGAAGAGGAATCGCTCAACGACAATGTGTAGTAATAGAGATTGAACTTAACAATAATGAAGACATGCTTAAAAAAGAGAACTTACAGAACAAGAGACATGATCCTCAACAGGATGCATAAAATCCAAGGATGGAAAAATCGTGTTAGAGAAGGAAGAAATACTTCGGCAGTGTGAAGAATATACAGGAGATCATTTCCGCAACAAGAGTGCAACAGACAATACAATAACGACTGACTAGAAAAATACTAAATGGAATCTTCCACTGGCCAAACTGAATAGAAAAATAACAGCTGGACTAGACGGAATTGTAATAAAGATGTTGGCAGCCTAAGATACATTCGGCGTAGACAAAATTATAGAAATTATAAATGAAATCTACAATAATAGTAAAGTTCTGGAAGACTTAAGCATATCGATTTTCATAGCTGTGCATAAAAAGCCGTGTGCAAACGAATAGGAACTCCACCGAACAAAAACTTTGAATCTCGTCAGAAAATTCATCCGAACACTTACAAATATAGCGCCCAGCAGAATCCGATCGACAAAATACAGCACAACCTTATGGTAGAGACGCTAGGCAATCTTGACACATTCCGCAAAGTGCTTACAGTAATTAAGAACCTGTAATAGAAGCTATCGGACTCATTACGGACAGGAAACGAACTTAGAAATTGCACAAAGATACTAATGGATGTACGACAAATATGTGTTCTCAGTAGATCTGTTCAAATTATACGAGACAATTTTGAGCGCTCTAGAAATTCTGTCAAGATTCTTCATTAGCAGACACACTCTGAACAATATAAGATCGCAGATGATACTGTGATAAAAGCATATATAGGAAAGAAACTACAAGACCTCCTACAAGAAGTAGTTAAAGAAAGCAGAAAGAAATGACTATATAAACCTTAAGAAAATCGAATGCATGACATTCAGTATAAAGGAGTAAAAAATTCCAGTTACAGGATAGGGATATTAAAATCAGCAAGTGCAGAAATGTGAATAGCTGGTAAGTGTTTTACATAAGTGGAAAGGGTAATAAGGAGATCTGAAGGGGTATTAGCGTGGCAAGGATGCAATCGTGAAGCTGAGTAGAGTATTAAACGACAAAAACATTTCGATGAACACTAAGAAAAGCGGATTGTTATGTGAATTCTGACATTCAATATGGTAAGTAATGTTAGTCAGTTTCATAAAATATGAGAAAAACTTGAAGCAAATAAAATGCGGTTCTACAAAAAATGTGAGGGTACCTGTAACGTTACAATCGTGCAACGAAGAGGTTTTGGAGAGGATGGACATGAAATTCAAACAAATACTTTCCATCTGGAAAAAAACAGATGAGGTTTTTTATGACATCTACTGAGGAATGAGATATTGGAGAACCGGATGGAGTTGAAGAAAAAAAAAACGGAAATCAACACATCTCATACCTGATTAACGTTAGCAGATGTATGGTGGATGGAGAATTGAGTGGGATAACAGAAGTTTTAATAAGTGCGACAGTGGGCAGGTATATATGGAAGCTCATAATCGCCTACATTCTAAAGGAACACTACTCTTAGAATTAGCTCTAAACCATTATTATCACAAAAAACAAAATAAACATTAAATTAAAAATAATGCTTAGTTGTAAATAACTTATAGATTGTTAAGCCGTAGAATAACAAACACACAAACATTTAATAGAATTGGTGATATACACCATAAAACCAACAGGCCATTTAGCTGTTATTGGTTATTTGCGTAAATATGAAATGTAGTAGAATGCAATCATGGATATTAATGCCGAACAGAATTCACATGTCGAACAATTAGAAAAACCTTTCAGGATCTTGCATTTCTGAAAATATAAATAACTTCGTTCGATTTTTTGAAAAAGGAAACTTATCTCAATCTTTGTTTTTTCTTTGTGCAGAAGCATTTCTAGACACTTTTCTAATACGATAAAAATCTTGACATTAGCCTACTTTCTGATATTCTAATTTTATCGATTTTCTTAGAATTATAAATGAAAAAAATGTACAAAATAACTTTCAAATTATGTAAAAAATTAAAGTTTAAAAGTTTGGTTTATATTAGTAAATTTCTAATTATAACAATAAATAATAAAATTTCATTTTCGTGCATATACCTACAAAAAAAACTATTAAGTTGAAAACTGCGTTGTCATTCGTTTACTGGTTTCATTGTATAGGTGTTTAACAATGCTAGCGTATAAAATTGCGACTACTCAATCAGAAATGAGAAATATATTTATTTGTGCAGTTCAGTCGAATATCTATAATATTTCAAAATGTTAATCTTGTTTCCCAAGACAAATGTGATTTTGCATTGTTTTCATAATTATTTTCCTCCTTTTAATTTCCATTTATTCATAATCAAGTATTTCAAAAGCAATCTTTCATTTATTTTATTAATAAATATGTAAAATATAATTACGTAAGTGCGAGTATATGAGGAAAAATACAACTACCTTGCCGAAAGGAAATATCTGGATTCTAAAAAGCAATTGTATTAATCCGAAAAAATGTGCCGGATTGATTTCTTTCAACGTGAGTCGTAAGAAACTTCCGTTTTATGAACTCAATTAAATAGTACTACCCTACTAAACGTTTCGTAAATATATCATCGCAGCTGAGCATAGAACAGATTCCATACGATAAAGCTGAATGGAATTGATTGTCAAGGATAATTCTCCATAACAGGACAAATTCTTGCATCCAGATAAAATATTGTTCATGTAGATAATATTAACTTAGATGCCTTAAAAGGCAATGTAAAACAAAATTCATATATATTTAATCCATCAGTTGCATCGCGACCTTACTTAAGTGGTCAAAATATTACCAGCGTTTGTCAATTAAGATTTAAATCAATTATTTTATCTGACAATACAAAACATTAGACAATAAAAAGATATTGAAATAAATTGAAAATCAGACAGTCTGTTCAATTTCACTTGTCATATTCATCTGACTATATGCAAACTGATCATTATTGTTCTGGATAAATACAAAACACTGACAAGGACAGATTTCTGTAATTAAAACCAGATTCACAAAATCATTTTATTATTTACATCTAAACCTGCTGTAATTGTATCAGAATGTATCAATGTCTGATATGTGGATACAAGTCTTAGAAATTTATTTTACCAAATATTCGACAAATGATATGATAAAAGGTCGCTTCAGCTAGGTAGAGGGCTTATATATGAGGATGTTTTATGGACATAGCAAGTAAAATTATTTACAGATTAGGTGTATATGCAAGAGTTGTCAGGATGTTTCGAATATGAAGAGGTTATGACTATAACACTCAAGTAAGTATCCACTCATGAGTTGGATAGATAAAGGTGAGTCTCTTTTAAAGAAGCAATAGGATCTTAATATATTTCCTAGCAACAGAATGAAAACTGATATATATTGCTTATGTATATCGTGACATTTACTTAAAATAAAATTATCCACTGTGTGTGTACAAACATGCATATATTCATTTTATATAGACAACCATTATACGCAGTCATCATTCTCTAGTCTGTAAGTAGATCTCCCTCCCTCCCTCCATCCTCTCTCTCTTTATATATATATATATATATATATATATATATATATATATATATATATCATGGAGACTAAAAGAGAAAGAAAGAACAAAGTATTGTACTCACCGAGGGTAGGTCTGGGAGGGGATGTAAGAGATCAACAGCTGGAGCGCCTGACCATATATGGCAGCAGTACTCCTCGCACGGACGAATGGTTGATTAGTATATATGAGGGATGGATTCAGGCGGGAAAAACATCCTGGAACGAGACAGTGACCCAAAATTCCTGGCAGTGGATTTAGCTATTGACTCAGTATAGTGGTTCCATTTAAGATCAGAAGAGAGGGATAGGCTGAGAAGGCGCAGTGTATTGCTTATGGGGGGCAGCGGAGGTTGCCTGTGATGATTGACAGAGAGACGCTTGATCTTAGACGCACCGAAATTTACAAGCCACTTCTTACCCCAATTCACCACAGAATGTAGATCACTCTCAAGATCAGCAGCGAGATTATGTTTACCCGCCACGCCGGGTTTCTTACTGATGCGGGAGTAAATTGTGGTGTCATTTGCATAGATGCCTACTTGGCTCTTGATCTCGTCTGAGAGGTTATTTATGAAAATAAGGAAAACCGTCGTGCCTAGGATAGAGCGCTGAGGGACACCAGCGTTTGTACAGTAAGATGTGGAGGTACTCCCGTTCAGGACGACCTTCATTTTGCGGTTATTTAGGAAAGATTGGATCAGATTTAGCAATTGTCTGGTAATACCGTAACTCCGTAGCTTGCATAGGTCAACCTGCCAAACCCTGTCAAAAGCCTTAGAGATGTCCAGAGCAACAGTACGAGCCTTCCCTGGCTCATCAAGAGTCTGGAAAAGGTACTCTGTAATGGTCGTTAGCATGTCGGTGGTGGACCGGGAAAAGCAGAAGCCATACTGTCTGTCAGAGACGAGTTTATGGGCAGTAAGATGCTGCGCTAATTCAGCATTAATTATTGCCTCGAATACCTTCCCGAAAATTGGAAGAATTCTGATAGGGCGATAGTCGGATCCATCCGAGGATTCACCAGAATTCTAAAATACTGGAATGACAGAAGAGGACTTCCAGCATGCAAGAAAACAGGAAGCAGAAAGGAAGTTGTTAAACAGTTTAGAGAGGACAGAATAGAGTTCAGTGGCACATATTTTAAGGACAATCACTGGGATTTCCATCGCCTTATGGGGGTATACTTTTGATATTACGCTGGATACTACTGTCGTGGTAATGTGTATATCGTACAGTTTAGCTTCAGTTCTACTAGGGAAATCGGGTGGTGGTACCCTTGGATGAGTCAGATGTGGAGTTGGATGAGAATATGCGAGCAAATACACATCCTTGTCCGCTGATGATGTAAGGACCTCAAATTCATTCATTAAAGGAGGGATAGAGGATTTGCTATTGTTCAGCACCAGTTTTCATAACCGACAATAGCCTTTAGAGACGAACATGCGGTCAGCTCTGCGCTGTCTCATTCTCTCAGCGAGCAACCGATTGGCGTCCTTCAGGATTCTTTGCATTCGTTACGAGCAGATGTGAATTGGCACCTATTGAAGTCAGATGACTGTCTCCGAAATAGTCGGAAGTTGTTCCTCTCGGCAATGTCGGCCGAACTGGCAGGAGAGAATCAATGCGACGAATGAGGTTTGAGACAAAATTTTCTGGTAGGTGTGAAGGCATCAATGCCAGATTTCACCCAGGATGAAATCTCAGAGACACAGTGATTGACTGGGAAATCGAACACTTTTTCCCAAGGGAGGTTGCATCGGAAATCGCGAAAGACGTTTCTTTGGTAGCACTAGGAGGTCCTATAGGTTGGAGCTGCTGGGGGGAGTGAGAGTGGAGAGAAATATTAACAGAGACAACAGCATGGTCGGAGTTGCCGAGAGGGCAAAACTGCGAGATTGTCAGGTGCAGAGATAAAGTATATATCTAGTAGAGAGGCGTGTCCAGAAGGAGTGCTTTGACAGCGTGTGGGGAAGTTCACTACTTGCATGAGGTATTGGGAAATGGCAAAGTTCATGGCGTGGATGCCAGCTGAATCAGTAACAGAGACCTGTAAAAGCTGACCTAGATGTCGTGCACCATCACGATTTTTATAAGAATACTTACTAATGTTAATTTTATTGATCATAATCATAACATTAGTATATGGTTTACGATTTCTGGGATACCGTTTATTCTTTCCTTTCGGCTAAGATATGTTTTCCTTTATTCATATTACATTTTTCAGGATTTTTTCATTAGGTTTTGTGATATTTCAGGACGTAGTTTATCATGGAATTATACTTACGCTCTTAACACTTTTTCTCATTGTATCTCGACAAAACCCTGCATTGCTCTCCACTTGTTCAAGCCCTTCAAGTATGTTTCGATTTGCTTTTCCCCTGTTTTTCTTTTCCTTTGTCACATCCTGTGAGTATTAGATTCTCCAAGACCTCTTTGCACATACGTCTCAGAAACTTCAACTGTCACTTCCTGATATTTCAATTTCTCTGAAAGTTTCACACACACACACACACACACATATACATATATATATATATATATATATATATATATAAATAACTGACGGGAGCAATCAATTACGCTACCATGGTTTCAACATCTTGTCAGATATTACATGAACGGTCCCAAATAATGTCCGGATTAAACATAATATATAATACTTTTTCGGCTCGTACAAACCGGGATGAAAGAATTTTCAATAACGAACTACTCACCTTTTTAGACTTCCAGTTATGAACATATAAATGCATTGAAGGTTATGCAATGAGTCAATACAAAGCACCTGGCGATACTGAAAATATCGGTTGACCTCTCCAAATTAAATATCTCTAACGGTCTACATGTTAAAGCTTCATTTCTCTTGAATCGAACTGTTTACTCGTCTAATTTAAATTTTGTTTAAATCTAACCTGTAACTGTTTACTTAATTTTTTTCAATGTTATTGAGCCTTCTTTAAGATGATCTCATAAGGATATACGTCCAGCATGTGTGTCAAAAATAAACCACTCACGCTATCATTACACGAACAAGACATAATCTCTGCGTTCCATTAAACTGATGAAATTGCTATATCTATAGAGTCATTTATTATTTAGAATAGGAATAGCTTTCTGTCAGCTGTTAATTTGTGTAAGTTTATTAGAATTAAAAGCAATTCTCTTTGGTGTCGGAGTGGTGCATAGTTTTATGTGTGAATGTTTTGTTTGATGTTTATTATTTTCATTTTAGTTTACTATCAAATATATTGTATATCATGTGGTGATTGGCATGTGAACTGCTACATTATAAAATGGTCTTCTTTGATGCGTATGATTTATAGATACGATTACGGTATAAAGAATATTGAGTTAAGAGACTGACGTATTTACAGATATGCCATCTAATGTTAATTAATTTTAGAGAAAATGTCCCTGCGTAGTGCAAAAAGAAAATTGACAATAGATTTACCTTTGAATGTCAGGTGATTCAAAATGCCAAAACTAAAATACAAACTGTTAAATATAGGTGATGAGCAGATTTTATTAAATAAAGTAACTGTGACGAATCTACATTTTGGCGAAACAGTTATTACGTGTGAGATGGTCATGCAAGATGCAGTCTCATTACATTGCATCAAACCCAAATGATACTGAAATCTCAATGGAGCTGATTTGTTTACATATTCGCTATAAATTAGCTTTCGATTTGGTACATTGTGAAGCAGTGATCAAACAATCATTTCGTTTCTCTTGATATTCAAATTTAATGGATACGTTCCAGACGGGCGTCCTATATTATGTTGTAATATATATTCGTTCGTTGTTTTCTGATATTCTGTAAATGAGCACAAAGAATAATTTTTCGTGGAATTTTATGCTTCTTAATAATTGTGATATTACTATGAACCTGTTTAATATTAATGATATTGCATTTCAGATTCTACACATCTTTGATATGAAATGTCATTTAGAAAAAGAGAAATATATATAGTGTTTGGACTGTTGTCTTCATTAGTATTGGCAAGTGTAAGACGTTTTTCACCGTTGTACGTTCAGGCCTTCTTCAGGTTCCAATTATTTTTCAACCGAACCGTCGTAAACATGGCAATAAAAAAGTGAACAACAGTCCAAACTGTAAATAATGTAAATACTGCATCTCCGATAATAGACAATAGAGAATGAGCATGTCTGATATATTCTCCTATTTGCTTTTAATCAAGGTCACAGAGCTGTTAAAGCTGTTCAAGTCATTAGTGTTGTGTACGCAAATGAAAACCTTCAAATCAACCAAAAGAAAAATGCTAAGCTGCACATGAGCAAATGAATAAACTCAAAAAAAAGCTGAAAGACATGACTGGCGATAATGTATGATTACTCAACATGTCAATGCTTGCCTTCGAGTCGATAACATGACCAAAGATTCAATTAAAGAGCTCGATTTGGAAGCTCTGCCAAATCCGCTCTATTCGCTTTGTTGGTACTGTTCACAATGCCAGTTTGCCTGTCGCTTTCTAACACTTTGAGAGGCGTGTCATTCAACACCTACATGAAGATTAACACTTAGTTTGATAAATTGTTCAAGTCAAAACTTAGCGATTTCTATTAGCGAGGTATTAAAAAGTTACTGGATCAATGACAGGAGGTCGAAAATCTTAAAAGTGTTCATATTGTTGAATGTTTTGTCCGAACTGTAAATAAATAAAAGCTGAAAGAAAAAAGAAAACGAATAATGTATGTAACAACATGATACAGATATAGTTCTTTCATATCAGAAGTTCTTTTGGAAAAGAGAAAACACATTTTAGCTAACGATATTTTAACTGTTCTGCATGTCGCAAAGCTGAGTAAGCTATGATAAGGAGGGCAATGTTTAGAGGTAATTGTTCGGATTATCTCTTCGCTATGATGCATACAGTGTAGCGAACATAAAGATCAGAACGATGTTAAAAAGGTCTAAATATGAAATTACTTTTTATTTTAAAACTTCAAAGAACATTTGTCAAGGAAAAAAAAAGATATAAAATAAATTATATAATCCTAAAATATAAAGGTCGATAAATATTTTGATATAGTTACTAGAATAATTATATAATATTCGAAAAAACAGATGATCAAAACATCAGAACGATTAAATAAATCCATAAAATTTAAAAAATTATTTTGAATTATTGAAAATTTTGTTAGGGTAAGAATATGAAATCGGGTATTTTACTAAACTACACCGACTTTTTGCTGGCTCTTGCATGGGAAACATGGCGAAAATATCTGTGACGTCATTGATACATATACAGCTGATAGTCAAGTTACGTAATAAAGATAAACTCTCAATTGGGAATTACATTTTGCGAAAAACTGCTTGCTAACCAAGAATTTAGAGCACAATTGATCAAGTGACAAGTAGGCATCTACGCAGATGACACTACAATATGCACCCGCACCAGTAAGAAACCTATCGTGGTGGACAGACATAATCTCGCTGCTGACCTTGAGCGGGATCTACACTCTGTGGTGAACTGGGGCAAGAAGTGGCTTGTCAACTTCAATTCCTCTAAGACCAAGCTGTTGTCTGTCAACCATTACAGGCAACCTCTTCTGCCTCCCATAAGCATGGACCAGATGATTCTCCCGGAGAGTAATACACTACGTCTCCTCGGACTTACCCTGTCCTCAGACCTCAAATGGAAGCACTATATTGAATCCATAGCAAAATCTACTGCTAAGAAGATTGGGTCACTATGTCGATCCAGGATGTTTTTTCCACCTGAATCCATCCTGCATATATACAAGTCAACCATCCGTCCGTGCATGGAGTACTGCTGCAATTTATGGTCAGGTGCCCCTGCCGTTCTCCTCAGTGTTGTTGACAAGCTCCAAAGGAGAGTCTGTAATGTGATAGGTACCGATCTGGCGATTCGTCTGCAGCCACTTTCCCATCGTAGAAATGTAGCCTCCCTCTGTCTCTTCTATAAATACTTTCATGGCTTCTGCTCGGATGAGCTTAAGTCACTGATGCCTCATCAACAGGTGTTTACCCGTGCAACCAGACTGGCAACTGGGTCCCACCCATTCACAGTCGGGTTAGCCAAACGCAGACGACAATTCTACTCCTGCAGCTTCCTCTCTCGCACTTCCCGCCTGTGGAACTCACTCCCGTATTCTTGCTTTCCTGACGGCTACGACCTCCAGAAATTTAAAAGCAAAGTTAATACTCACCTACTAACCATTGGGCTCTAGCTCTCTCCCCTCCCCTGTATAATCTTCGTTCTCTCCGCCCATGTATCTGTCATTGCACCTGCTTTCTATTGTTCCTTTCTAACTAGCTTGTACTCCTCACTCTTTTCTAATTAATCTTTCTACATTTATGTAACCCCCTGCACATCAGTGGCGTTTCTGCCTTGCTCGGGGTGAAATGATTAAAAAAAAAAAAAAGTGTAGTGAAATCTAAAAACTTGAAACTGGATCATGCGACACCAAGTCATCTCCTGGCAGGCTAGGAAAATTACTGCAAGAGAATACAGATCGATTGATAAAAATAATAGATAATGCTAACCTTGGCATTAAAATATCAAGGCACACTATTTCGCGAAGACTTAATGAAATAAATCTGAACAATCGAGTAGACTATACGAAGCTTTATATTTCTAAATGGATTTAAATGAAATTTTCCACTGAATACCTCATATGGACAAAAACAATAGTGAGATTGTGTTCATTTCAGCCATGAGTCAGTTTAATTTGTTTAGTTGTGACGGGAGAGCGTTCGTTCGGTGCAGTCTTAAGAAACAATATTTTCCTCAGTGCACTAAAAGTAGCGTTAAATTTGGAGGAAGTAATGTGGTGGTGTATGACATGATTTCAGTCGATGGTACGGGATAACTTATTAGACGACACAGTAGGATTAATGCAGCTGTATACAAAGAGATATTGAAGAAACCTTTTGTCCATAATGTTAGAATTGCAATTAATCAACCAGCTCTATTTATGCATGATAACGCGCCATGTCACACAGCAAAGTCTGTCTAGACATTTTTTCAGAGGTTGATGTTTCTATTATGAAAAGGCCTGCTCACAGCCCAGACATGAATCCTATTGGGAATGTTTGCAAGTTACTAAATGATAGAGCTAAGGAAATGAACTATAGACTAATTTGAAAAGAGAATGTGAGAAAATATCCGTTAATAAATGCAAGACATTAATTCGCTCATTTAGCAAATGATACCAAGGTGTTATTGAAATTAAAGCTTTTCACACCAACTACTAATTGTGATCGCTATTTTCATTTAAATATTATGTATCCATTATAATAGTATGATTTTGTTAATCGTTCTGATATTTTTGATCATTATTTTTTTTTCGAATGTTATATAATTATAACTTCAGCAAAATAATTTTTTTTGGAATTATATAATTTACTTTTATTTCTTTATGCTTTATTATGAAGCTTTAAAATAAAAAGTTATTTCATATTTAACAACATTATCTGATCTTTATGCTACTGTACTTCTTAAATTTAGGCGCAGTACTAGACAAGCGTCGAGAACTTAATAATTTATAGTTCAGCTGAATAGAATATAACCGTAAATAATTTGCTAACAGTTTCTTTCCTAGCACTTGTTTCTGTTGAAACACATTTCTGGATTCATAATTTCCAACCATCACTAATAACTGACATCACTCCTCCTCATTACACTTTCCATTTTATTATTAATGTTCCTATTCCTAATTTTTTACGTCCTGTCATCCCTTGATCCTTGATGTTTTATTCTTGCATGAGATGTTTCTCCTTCGTGGACCATGGGCCTTTAGGACGTAAGTGATCATGAAATTTCATTTGGCTCTGTCTCTTTTCATTCTCAATATTTTTTCTTTTTGTATCTATTTGAAACCCTGCTCTGCCATCCATTTGCTCAGACCTAACATTTACGTCTCGCGCTGCTTTCCCCTGTGTCTTCTCTTTATCCGACCTGTGAGTATTAAATTCTCCATGCTCTCCTCCATTATTACCTGATGCAGGAACTTCATTTGTCTCTAACTAATATTAAAGGTGTGTTTTCTTCTCGTTTGCATCTTTTCCAACACCTCATCGTGGCACACGTGCTCCGTCCATGCTATCATCAGCATCCTTCTGCAAAACCAGATTTCTGTTGCCTCAAGCATCTCTTTCATCCTTGATAAAATCGTCCAACATTCACTTCCCTACGGAAGGACAGGCATCCCGTAGTAATCTAGCACTCTTTATTTTTTATTGTTTATAACGAGATTACATGTGGTGATACCGATTTAAACAATATCAGGTAGGAAGCTTCTCATAACATAACGTGTTTTCGATTTTCGATTGATACTAACTTGTGTATCCTATAACATCAATGGTTTGTAGTCCGGTTATTTTTTAGGGCGTCGGGATTGGGAAATTTGAAAGTAAACTTTCCAATATATTGGTTACAACACACGTTCTCCAATAATAATATCACTAAGTATTAAGTAACAGATGTTGCGCTACAAGTAATGTCAATATAACCCTTTTACATGTCTTAAATATATCTTTGTTACGTCGAGTATAACTTCAGTACGTGGATAATAATGGTTCTCCCCATCTTCCTATTTTTGTAGCTCGAATACTATGTAACAGATGCTATGATAATGTCAATATTTTATTGCTCTAGCATTGCTTACCTCCTAAGTAGTTGTGTATACAAGGATTGATTGTTTTATATTTATTTTATAGCACATATATATACAGTAGTAAGTGAGTGAGGATGTTCCTGTTTCATTTAGATCGAAATGAAGTTTGATCTTTCGTCATCGCTCTTTAGGTGACATCTGTTGTCCGTTTCTACAGACTCGGTAATTACCGAATTATACTTGTCCGCATCGTGTAATTGCTGCCACTAATGCCGGAAGTGTTTTGTTGAGAATAAGAAGGCTTGGTTATTAAATAAAACTAATTAGCGTGTTCAATCTTCACTGTAATATACTTACATATAAATGGATATTACTTAAACACTATGACTAATAGCAAAGTAAAATCAACACAAGGTATAACAGTTGGATACCATACTTTAGCCTTGAGCATCAGAAAAATACAGCTTACGTTCCTGTGACATGTAATGAGGAAAGAAGGAAGGTTTGAAGAATCTAATACGCACAGGTCAGATAGTGGGAAAGAGAGATAGGGAATGCAGCGGATATCATATTTGACAGGCCAGGGCAGGTGGATGGCAGAGCGGGATTCTGGGTAATATAACAGGAGTAAGCGTGCAAAGTGCCACTAGTGATAGGGAGACGTGAAAATCCATGATTGCTTAAGACATGAGATGACATGGCACATAGAAGAAATATTGGTTTATTAGTGTGTTTATCTAGAACGTCAGTTCTGCGATCATCGTTAATAATCATTACATGCGTAGAATAATATGGTGCAAATTCCATTTTGTATAAAAAGTAAGTTACGGATGTAATATAAATAATGATTAAGAAGTCTTGCTTCCACTTCTATTTTCCTTTATATGCTGTGTGCGCTCAGGACATAAGTGATAATGGCTCTCCATAGTTTCCTCTCTCTTGTAACTCTTAATAAACTTTGTTTTTCTGTTATTTCCTCTAAATCATATTGTGCTATAAATTTATTCAAGAGCGCTAAATGTTTTTTCCTCTTTCTCTCTGTTCTCTACATGTATCAGATTTTACAAGCTTTACTTGCTCATTATTTGACCAATAAATCTAAAATCTCAAAGGGGCTCTGAGATGTGTCGCTGAATATTCTCACTTCATATACAGTTGCACATCTAGTCTGTACTGTTAATCCATTGCTTGTAAGAGAAGAATAAAATTCATAGATTTTTATCATTTCACCTCAAACAAAGTGGAATCGATGCTAGTGTCCCAGGGGGGATTCAGTGATAGAAAAGACTGTGTACAGAATGTATTGAAGAAATGATAATAGATGAATTGGATTCAAGAAGATAGAAGTTGCCAGTTGACGTTGTATTTAATGTTGTCGAGATTGTAGCTCTCAGCGACACAGGTAAACGGAGAGGATGTCAACGGACGAGAAGTGCGAGAATAGAAACTGTTCGTGCAGAAGTGTTTATATTTAGCTATTTCAACATTAAATGTGTGGGATCTAGATTCAAATCATGTAGAATGCTCAAATTCAAGCGGACTTGGAACCAGCATTTCCATGAGAATAATTTTAGAAAATTCAGACGCCACGTTATGGCGATGAAAAAATTCCAGATGACAATCAAACTGATTAAGTTGCAAATACTTCTTTAGATTATATCCAGAACCTTGAGATGATAAGCAAGATATGGTAAATATTAAGTGCACTGTTGATGGGTAAATTTTATAAGTGTGTAAAATTGATTCTGACAAGTAAAACTTGTTGGCCAGACACACTCAAACTTCCTCGCAGTAGAGGCAGCTATAAATCCGGTACAATCGTTTAAGTTTAAGTCGGTTGAAAAAGTGAGACCAAAGAGGTGCAGTGTGTTGCTCTCAAGGAGACTTGCATCATCTATGCTGATGGCTGGCAAGAAAGTCTCTCTATGGTGGTTAAATTGAATTTGCTTGAAAGTGAACGTTGCGAATTCGGCTTGAATTTTACATTGCGAGCTGCATTTTATTTCTAAACACGTTCTCGTTTTGTGTATGCAATTTAGACTATAAATAATGGCCTTATTGATGTTCTATCCAGTCTGTTTGATTCTACACAATGCGGTCAAAATACAGGATGTCTCAAAAAATGTATACACATGGACTGTCATTATTGTGTTCAAGGAATGAATCTGCAAAATAAACATAGCAATTTAATTATTGGCTATATAAAATTATTTAAAATATTGTCAAAAAGCTGTGACAAAAAACAGTAAAATGATACTTGAAAATATTTTTATATTTGTGAAATAATAAACCACAAGTTTACAATTATTTAAAAGGTATATACATACTTTGGGACACCCTGTATTTATCTAGATCAAAACAGGTAATATTTTCCACGTGTATTTTTTTTATATTTGTGAAGTCGTGCATTATTTGCTTCAGTTACCTTTTTGTTTAATTTTTTACATATAGAATAATATTTATGTTTCTTTTTCTAACTTAGGATCATTTATATTGTGTTCAGTAAATTCGCTGAGAAGACGTAAGAAATTTTGTTATAATATAAACTTCAAGAATCGTAAAAAAAAACAAAAGAAAGTCGAACCAATCTGTGTACACCTCGTGAGCATTTCACACTAAATGCCTTGGGGAAAATGTTAAACACACCTCTCACCAGTTGTACTTGTAAATGTCTCTTAACAGCTGAGAGAAGAAACTCGTATCAGAAATTCTTCCTTGCTCCTGATATCATGTAATTCAGACAATCTGTCTCTTGTTACCAATAAAGGACACATACTGACACTAGATATGCTATTAATGACCTGGCGTGGTGGTCCAGTGTTCAGGTATATTAGAAGACAGAGCATCTCTACGTTTATGATATTTGGTAATTAGAATTTCATTGATTCAGCCTGACTATTCCCGAGAGACCATTTCTAAAAGAAAACATCATAGAGAGACGGAAGCAAATAATACCGTTGTAAATTGCCATTTTCCCCATTGCTGAAGACGTTGTTCTGTGGAATTGTGGAAATCCGGCCTTTAATGGCCGTGCTAGTATTAACTGTTAATTCTTCAGCTTGTGCGCATATGATGTAGGCGTATATGTTGTGAACGAAGAATGGTCACATCAAAATCGTAATTATGTGATCATGATATTTTAATTAGAAAGAGAAAGACACTCTGCCATTTTCAATGGTACTTTGCAAAAGAATCACACAGTTTATTTTTTTAATAAACGGAAAATATTTCTAGTGTCTTTTTTTTCTCTCCAAATCTACGAAATAGAGAACGAGAACCGGACATATATATATATATATATATATATATATACTGTAGTCATCCGCAGACAGATCTGTTCCGCTGTATCACAGCTCATCCGTACGCTTAGACTCCGATTGCATTTTTAACCCAGGAATGAAACCCGACCGAATTGGCGTCAGTCGGCGATTCTAACTCTGGGCCACGTGCGTTCGGTAGAAGAAAGAATACTTTTTAGCACGTATATCATTATACACGCCCAATAGCCATAGTGCTCTAATTCATTATTGAATGAGCGATATATATATATATATATAGATATATATATATATGATTAAATATATGCAGGTTTTAACACGGCTTGCATTTACTCATATTTGCAAATTTCGATAAACACGATTATTCATGTTGATGCATGCTTAGCATTTGTTTTTTTGCTTAAATATTGAACATTTACACTTGCCAGGAAAATAAATGTGATGAACCATAATGAGCGGTTTATTTATCTTGTTAAAAAGAATTAAGATAGCCTCTATTCAATTTCAAATTTTCTACTTGTAAATACAGATATAATTAAGTCTTGCAAAGAGACAACCAAATATTAATTATCGGGAAAATGTCCTTAAAAAGTGAATAAAATGTTCAGCAATATTGTTCCTTCTATATGGCAGTGAACACTGAAAGATCTCATTGCAGATGGAGAAGCAACTTGAGGGAGGATAAAATGGGTTCTAAGATGCTCATAATACCATGGACCGAATATGTGAGGAACAAAGACATTTTAGAGGAATCACTATTTAAAAAAAAAAAAACACTTAACATACCACCAGAAACATACAGTTAAAACTTGTAGGCGATATATTGAAGAATGGAGGCTTGAAATATTTGACACTGACAGTACATATTAAAGCCAAGAAGAATAGATAAAAGTGCATAGCCTACCCAAACAGCTTAAGTAAATGGTTGGCAAAACAGTGATTCAGAATATAGCTGGACTTTACTAAGCACTATAAAGTACAGGGAGTGGTACAGACCATATTCCAGATGAGATAAAAAAAGAGCTTGAAAACCTTACCTCAAATATACCAGTGTATAAAAATAATAAACCTTCATAATATCAGATTCAATTAATATCCATAAGATTACAGTAAACCAGAATATATTATAGAGCCATTAATTACATTTAATATATTTCTTGTTGACAATTGGTTTTGATTGATTCGTTTCTTGGGCTAAAAATCTTTACAGTTTATTTAAAACCGGGAAATAATATTTAGTTCGTAAGGATTTTCTATTGTTGATAATAATCATTAAGTGTTACAAGTTTTAATAATTGACTCATAGATGTGGAAAAGAGTAATCATACATGAGTGTTGGAAAGAAAAAATGTGTATATATTAAAGTCAGTTAAGTATTACTCTGAACAAAAGAGACATAACTGATTACGCAGAAGATTTTCCCGCAGTTGTTTGCCATTATTTTCTGCAAGATACTGGTTGCCAACCAAGGATATAGGACTCAATTTTTTCTCTTATTTAACCAATTGCTGAAGGGAAAAGCAACTGCTCATTACTTTTATAATGGGTATTTGCATGATAGTGAATGTAACGAATTCAAATGGAATTAGAACTTGGCTCTTCGATTTCTGGTTCCGAGTGGATAGCTACAAAAAAAACCAAAAAACGCACATCCATTAAAGTAGAACATTTCGAGAATATCGATAACTTACCTCCTATTTAAAGGGAAATGATATTCATAATATAACGAGTATTAATATCATTCGCATATTTTTTATAATAATATCCCCCCTGTACAAATCCCAAGATACAGGTGAGATAGTGGTTGAGATTCTTATTTTATACGCAGTCACCCATGAGGACAGAGATCATTGTCTATCGTGCTTCAAATATTTTGTCTTGTAAGTTCCTTCAAATTCTGATCTGCCATCCATTTGCTTAAAGACTAATAGGCACATTTTACAAGGTTATCTGAAAAAAGAAACACTTAAGAATAAACACGAAAAGGTTAAGTTTGTAGTATTTGAATTAGATATCATCTTCATACAGAACCCGGCGATTCAACGTGATATATACGTATTCAACAATAAGAAGTATCTTCTAGTTATGTCGTAAGAAAACACATGGCCTACACAAAAACAGATTTAAATTTGAATGCCAGTTTGGATAAATAGTATGCAAAGTTAGTTTAAGAACATTTCACATCTATCTATCTATTTATATATATATATATATATATATATATATATATATATATGTATATAAGAAATCAAATATTTTCATAAGGACATTTTTTTCACACGCCCAACAAAAGAAATTTAATATAAAAAAAATAATCGAATGCTAACGTAACTGATCTTACTTGATATTTTATTTGCAAATGGCAGGATAGAAAGTTTGTCAATGGATGGTTTCAAATTATGTTTTAAAATGACGTCACATTAGGTTAGTACTTTTGCTGATATTTCCTCTGTCTCACTGAAACAAGCTAATTGAAGGTAATGACCGTTCATTTCACAGTAACGCAACGGAACTTGTTCGTTATTTTCGTTGATCAAACTATAATGGTCTTCACTTCAATTGTGACCAGCGCGAAAACAGGCTGCGTTCAAAGGCTTTGCGCTCCCACTGATGGTTCGTTATACCCAAGAGGCGCAGGCGTCTTTCGTTTCAGAGTTTGTCACATAAACTAATTTGTTTTTACGAGAGAAACGCATGAAATCGATTGATTCGGAAAAATATTGAAACTTCTGCTGCTAATATGATATCTACTAGCTGAGATATCTAGCTGGACAAAGCGCATAAACTTTTCTTTCTCTTATTTTTCCATAGATTTGCAGTTTTAGTTTAGGCTAATTTTAAAGTCTACCAGCTTCAACGGGAAATCTAAAACTTGTCATTCGTAACATTCATCATGACTCAAAGAACGAAGATGTTTGTTAATAGTAGTTTGTCCTTTCATCTCTGTCTAAAATTGTATTTATTTGCGAGGATTTACTTGCCTTCAGGATAAGAAAAACACAATGGACTCGGATTTGGAATATTGTAAGGTAAGGTAATTTTATTTTTATATATCTTGCGTATAAAATTCCAGAGAGTATTACTTTTTTTAATTATGTATACATTAATACATCCAATTTCAAATGATTTATCAATCTTTTTATAAGAACATTTTTCCCACGCCCCCCCAAAAAAAATATTTAAAAAAATAATGGAATACTACCGTAACTGATCTTACTTGATATTTTATTTGCAAATGGCCGGATGGGAAGTTCATCTTATATTTAAACACTGGTAAACCAGTTGTTATCAGAAGGTATTTATTTATTTATATATATATATATATATATATATATGTGTGTGTGTGTGTTCTTACAGCGCACTTGAGTAAAATAAAGTAATCCCAGAGAAAACTTTAATGTACTTTTTCAGTTGTTGATTTAATTCTTGTAAGTAGCACAAAGAGCAGGCTTTCTTTCGGGGTTTTACATTATCTTAGGTACTATATCTCTTTATTGTGTTATCGATCATGGACTACTGCCATATCCAAATCATTGTTATTCTAAAGAAAGTTTTTCAATTTTAATCTTTGTTCCTAGTTTTCAACTAATCTCAAAAGATTTTTTTGTAGATTACTGGCAGGTTTCAGCAAACTTCACTTAAGGTTAGATTTTCTTGATCATTTCCTTTCATAATGAGCTTCATAATTTTAAAAGGTTTCTTATTTCAAGTAAAGTTTGAAAATGTTTTGCTGCTCATATGTACTTTTTACATATTTTCAGCAGTCGTCTTGTTTTCCTTCAAGATTTTTTTTAAATTGAAGATATTTCAAATGTTTGCTTTCTTAGAGAAAATTGAACATCATACACAA
This sequence comes from Ascarosepion bandense, assembly GCA_037127315.1. NCBI lineage: Eukaryota > Metazoa > Mollusca > Cephalopoda > Sepiida > Sepiidae > Ascarosepion > Ascarosepion bandense. Next base: position 1,647,988 of record JBBBDQ010029185.1, on the reverse strand, counting down.
TTTTTGCAATATCGTTGCTGGCGAACTTTTATGTTATTTCTTCATGTGCAGTGTCCCATCACGACGTGGGCAATCATGGACTTTTACTTGGCCCTGTGTATTTTCACTCCCATTATCTTTCCTCTTGGTATGTCTTTTAAACCCCGCTCCGCTATCCATTTGCTCAAGTCAATAAAATTTGTCTCACTCTGTTTTCCCCTGTCTCTCTGTCCTTCTATCAGTCCTGTGAGAATTACGTTCTCACAGGCCCTCTTTCATCGTTAACTGTCTCAGGAACCTTATCTGTCTCTTCCTGATATTAAGTATGAGTTTGCAACTCGTTTGCATCCTCTGCATCACCTTAACGACGCTCATGAGTTCGGTCTATCGGAACCTCAGCATGCGTGAGTAGAAAAACATTTCTGCTGTCTTGATCCTTTCCTTCATCCTTGGGGAAATCGTCCAATATGTACTGCCATACAGGAGGACATATCTCACATAGCATTCCAGCACTCATTTCTTTGATTCCTATGATATGTTCTGGTCTCTCAGTAATTTCGGTAATTTTTGTAATGGGACATAGGATATCAATATCTCAAATTAAATCTTCTGTAAGAACGGTTTTCATGTTTTTACATTTCTTTACTTGTGTTTTATTTTCCATAACAATATTTCTAAATTTCTAGAACTGCATGATTTAACGTCAAGAATAACTCGCTCGAATTGTTTTATTTTTATAAAGCGTCTGTCCTCAAGCAAGGCATTTGACAGCCACAGTTGTGCAGAGGGTTACATTAGAGGAATATTATGAGAAAGAATGACACGTGCAGGGGGTGTCAGGGAGAGAGTATGAGAAGGAAGACAATATTGATGAGAGTGGGGTGGACGGAGAAAAAAGCATGAGAGAGAGGATGTAAGTTTGTGAGAGAGGAGATGACTGTTGACTTTATATTTGAATTCTTGAAGATTGTAGCTGTCAGGAAAACAATTATGCACAAGGGAATTTCACAGGCAGGAAGTGCGAGAAAAGCTGAACGAGTAGAATTTGCGTTTACAATTTATCGGTTTTGCAGTAAAACTGAAGGGACCCAGTTGCTAATATTTTTGCTCGAGTAAATTCATATATAGACCGTACCATTGAGCTAAGTTCATCGGAGCAAAAGCCGTAAAATATTTGTAGAAAAGACACTGGAATGCCACACTGCGTCGGTGAGAATACGACTGTATTCAAACTGCCAAATAGGGATCGATTACTTTACAGATTCTCCGTTTAATTTGGTCAAAGACACCTAGGTTGATAGCTGGAGCACCCAAGTAGATATAGCAACAAAATTCAATGCACGGGTGGATGGTAGATTTGTATATGTGCAGGATTGTTTTGGACGGGTAACATTTCTTGGGCCGACACAGAGACCGACTTTCTTAGCAGCGGATTTAGCTATGGATTCTATATACGGATTTCACTTGAGGTTTTATGTGGGACTTATTCCGAAGTGGTGCAATGTTTTGTTGTATTTACGTTTCTTTTTAGTAGATTGCTTTATCCAGTACACACAATTTATCTAATAAATTAATGCATAGACTTTTATATGTACTGTGTCACAGTACATCCTGTAAGGATCGAACACACATCAAGCCAAATTTATTAACCTCAAATCTTTGTAATTAAAAAAGTTCCATAGTTTTGAGAATGTAGTTACAATGCAAAGAACATATAAATGTTTACAATAGAATCACTTCTATTTAAATTGTCACTTTTAGGACTTCCTTTACTACGGCCAATGACGGCCGACAGAAATACATAAAAAAACAATGTAAAGAATGTCATCAGTTCATTCCACATAGATTTATTTGTGTTATCAAAGTTAGTATTCATCTGCTTTATGTGACTTGCTGCACCCCCAGGACGTTGTCGATTATTGCTCTCTACTCTTTTTTTCCCTTTACAGATCCAAATAATTTACGTACCTTTATTCTAAAACCTGTTCCGGAATCGATTTACTCCCGTTGTTTTTTCAGCTATATTATGTGTTCTTTGATTCTATCTCTCTTGCCCTAAATACCTCCTGTGAGTAAAAGATTTTCCAAATAATCCTCCTTATTATGTTCCTCAGATATTGCAACTTCCTCAAACTGATATTAAATGTGTTTCCGTTTTGTTTCCATTTTCTCCAAAATTATGTTCAAACATTTGGTCCGTGATATTTTCTGACTTTTTGCAGTTCCACATTTCTGCTGATTCTAGGTAGAAATTGCCTTCCTACAAAGTTAGTTCAGAATTAAAAACTATATTCTAAGTAATCATTAATATATCTAACTATTATTATTTTATTTTGTACAATAAAAATTAAAAAAAAAGCCTACAGCATATTATAATATGTTATTAATGTATAATTCAAAACAGGAAATAATAGTGTATGTACAGTACAATAACTAAGGCTTTCAAAAAACTGTTGATGACTTTTGATACAGAATCTTTTTTTAAACAACGTGCAGCGCTGCCATATTAGCTGCTGAACGACCTAAAATATCCAGAACAATATGAGTTATCGGATTAAAGATGTTTTTGTTTTAAGTTTTAGTTGGAGTTTTGTTAAATGACATATAAACCCCTGTGGGTTATTTAATGTATGATTTAAGGTGAGGTTTTAAGTTATATTTACAGGTTCGGTTTTAGTGAGAAGGTTGATGTAGTAAGATTTTAATGAATATTTTTGTTTTATTTTATTTTTTAAAAAATGGAAAAGTATTTAAGCTTTGTTTTTAAAAAGTTGTTTTGCAGAGAATAATTTTTCTATAAAAGCCTTTATGTATATATTTCAATAAAAGTGTATTTTTATACATTCATAGTGTTTTGACCCCAGTTTGCCGAATTATGTTTGCTTATAGCTGGGACCATAACAAGTGCAACCATTCCGGGTCAGAGTGAACGTGAGAACAAAAGAAATTAACAAGTAGTCCATGCTTCTCACAACCTCCTAATCAGAGGCCTTGCTGCGGATGCAGTTTACCGTCAAGCCCATGACCTTTTCCGTAATGACATGGGTTTTTTATCATGTTATGCAGGAATTCAGTTTTTCATGTTTTTCCCTACGCTAACATTTTATTAACAACTGAGACTTGACTGAAAACCAGTGTAATAGAACTAATCTCAATACTAAGATATTGACAGGAAAATAGGAAATGCATCAATATTTTAACCAAGACATCAACGCAATTCAGAGAGAGGAAAGAAGTTCTGGAAAGCGGCGATCTTTTGTTGGATTTTCATCACGCACGCACACACACATAATTGATTATTCATTAATATTTATTAATGAATTATAAATAGGTAATGACATTATATATATATATATATATATATATATATATATATATAATATTAACTACAGCAACAACAATACCAATACTGAAACTAGTATTAATCAAGCTATAATTTAAATCGGAGGGAAAATAAGAGAAAGCAAAAAAGAAACAAACGAAGTACATGAAGTCAAACACTCGTAATAAAGATAAGAAAACAATACGCAAACCCTAACACGAAAGCGCTCAGTACCAAAGAGCAATGACAGAAAATCTAAGCGCAGAGCCAACAACCGACCACAGTTTCGCCTATCGGCTCGTCAGGGAAAATGACTGACAACAAAGATTTAAAAATTAAATATATAGGAACTCACATTTAAAAGCAGAAGACGCCAAAACACGAGAAAAGGTGGAGACAATTTTATTAAAAAATAAAAAAATTAAGAGAACAATTAAGCAAAAAGCTAATTCAATAGGCAATTTTTCATATGTTTACATTTATGTAGAATTTCGGTTTTAGAATTTACTAAATTCTGTGCGGGTTCAAATAACGCAAAAGCTAATTTTAACTCCCCGCATAAATTGCAGAATTTAATACCTGGTTTATATTTAGTAACATCTTTTTAGTATTTCCCATTTCAAAATGGGGTCATTATTAGAAGTCAGCCAATTTCCCTGACTAGCCGTTATATATATATATATATATGTAGACATATTCTATTAAATATAAGAGACAATGAATGTCTATTATGTTTAATCATGAGCCGTTCTAAACGTCGTATTTTTGCTTTAATTTCAGTTGAAAATAAAGACAAAAATTCTCCAACATTTGGATAATTATTTATTGGTTTTCTTCTAAGCTTTCGGCTCACATGAGCCATCTTCAGAGAGGTAGTTTAAACTGAAATATTATAAAATCCACCATCACCGACGATTTTATTTTGTGTTGACATAAAACTCCGCTAGACAGATTTTGGTCAACAATACGGTGATCCTTACTCATACACACAGTAAGAGGAACCTTCAGATATTGGAGGCCATGTACATCAAATCAAAACAACCAACACTCAATAAAATCAACTTTAAAACAGGAAATAACATATTACATTGCATTTGACTAGATGGTTTTGTTGTCATTTCGCGCTATCCCGCGGTGTGACGTCATAAAACCGCATCGCAAACTTAAGAACTGCGTTTATTATTTTTGGTAACTATTGCCGTTGCCAAGCGGAGTTTTATGTCAACACAAAATAAAATCGTCGGTGATGGTGGATTTTATAATATTTCAGTTTAAACTACCTCTCTGAAGATGGCTCATGTGAGCCGAAAGCTTAGAAGAAAACCAATAAATAATTATCCAAATGTTGGAGAATTTTTGTCTTTATTTTCAACTGAAATTAAAGCAAAAATACGACGTTTAGAACGGCTCATGATTAAACATAATAGACATTCATTGTCTCTTATATTTAATAGAATATGTCTAGATAATTACTTACTGCCTCGATATACTAAATATATATATATATACATACAAAGAGTTTCTTATCAAAATATAAACTAAATGTTAGGTCGTTTATTAATCCGACGGCTTTTATTTTTACGTTAAACGTTTTTAATTATCTACTCATATATGAGTAGGTTTAACGGAATTTCTTAAATATTCAGGCCGGTAGACGAAAATAAATATAGTTTTCATAAAAAACAGAGCGTCTACACATATACAAATATACATTAAAAATAATGTTTAAAATGGCAAAAATTCGTCGGATAAATGAAAAATCAAACTCGCAAATGCTCTGTGCATATGTTTGAAAACGAAACTGCAGATATAAAATATTGGTAATATATTATGACGATTGAATTTCGTCTGACAAATTGCAGTTAGTGGACACGTTGAATAAGGCGTGCTGGGATTAACGTGTGTTTGTTTGGCTTTCTGTCTCTTTTTCTCTCACTAGAGGTTCACAACCAATTTTTCTTTTACTAACTTTTCGCGAAAATTTAGGCTGTTAGAAGAAAATAAATATCTATATTGTTTAATAAATAATGGGAGCACCAACTCTAATAGGATTATCCACTGAAATAACAATTTATGTGATAAAAACGAGATTAATAAAGATTATTCCTGAAATTCAACTTACGTATGTATGTATGTGTGTGTTTGAAAGTTTCGTTTTTATGGAATTTCAATAATTTGCAAGTTTTAAAATACTTTCAAATTTGAGAATTTGGACGGAGATAATGATTTGCTAACACGAATTCTTCTTTTTAATCCTTAGCTGGGCAACGAAGTAATGGTTTCATATTTTTACAAGGGTATTTGCACGTGAGTAAATGTAATGATTTCGACTGGAATTATAAGTAGGTTCTGCGAATTTGAATTGCGATTACACCGACTACGCAACAAGGGCTTACAGAATCTTTACCCTAAGCTATTACTAGCCAGGTATAGACAAGAATCGATATATATATATATATATATATATATACATTTTTAGCCTTTTTTCCATATATATATTTAACAAAACTGATTTGATAATAATTTTTTATTATTTTAATGGTAGAAATAGTATCCTCAAAGATAGAAACAAGACACGTTATTTCATGTAATAGCAATTGCAAGAACTGAGGGAAAGAACCATCGATTCCGATGAATCACTGATTAACTTGGCAGGTAAGTGTCGTGAGAAATTTGTAAATCTCCTAGAAAACACTTTATTATATGCATGTGAAACTATAAAATTATTTCATATAAAACACATGAGCAGGTGTCCATATGGTAAAACAAATCTATTACCATTAAGTTTTGTTTTACCAGTTCATGCCTTTCTGTTCTATTTTCAGGAGGCTCTCATAATAGGCTTATGAATAATTATACAATGAATACAGAAATATATCACAATAAAAAATACAATGTTTTAGAAAGCAGCAATTAAAATAGTATAATATTATTATCACCTAAATATAGTAGATTGCCATTTGAATACACACGCTTTATCAGATCTTTTAAAAATATTAAAAGCATGCTGGATGTAATCCGTAGGAAGGAAAATTCTGTAATGAATCTAGTCATAGAACCTCAAAGAACAGTACCAAATAACACAAACTATGACACTTCTGGACTTCTCACAGATAATGTAAAATGGATCGCACAGGCTACTCAAAGAAAAAAAATACTGTGTATATCACGTAGTAATTAAAACAAAATATGATGTATCTAACTTCCAATCAATCCGGAAACAGCGATAAACATAACTGCACTTGAAAAAACAGTATGGCAAAAAAATAACATACATGTTTTTTTAATCAAACTGAAATATGCACCAGCTGCTCTGTCAGTAAATTCTGAATGTTTTCATACAGTGGAAATAAAAATAATATTGGCATAATCAATAACGGGTTTTTACATTGATGTTTTCATTATTCATAACAAAATATTCAGGTGGTTTTAATGAGTTCAACATGACTTTCAGATATATAAGTGAGTATGTGTGTGTCATTGAAAATAACAGAAATTGTATTTTTTATATTTTTTTCATTTGTTTTTCATATTTTCATGAATCAAATTACATAACTGTCCAAATGTTTTGTTTTTGTGAGCGTTTTTGCTTACAGGTTTAGTTATTCTCAACACGTTAAGCTCATTGTTACCGTAATCATAATTGATATTATTAAGCGTAAGATTGGTCTTGTTTATTAGCAATGCCTCTTTTTGCAAAAGATTAAAAAGAACAAATACATTACCAATAAGGAGATATATCCTACAATTAATAATATTAATCATACTTATATTTGTAACAATGAGCTAACGGAACATAATAAACACATATTACCCTTTGCGTAAATTTTATATATGCTTAGTTACAAATAAAATAAAATTAATCCTTATTAATAGTTAAAAGTTTAACCAAATGCGATCGGAAAAAAAAACATTTAGGTAATTCTTGTAATTTGATTTCTGAAAAGAAAAAACGTAACTCTAATACCTTACACTATTTAGTTTATTTGAACTATTGTCCTCATCTTTGTTGCAATTTATACTTCGTTTCGACCATTGTACGCAAGGAATAAGAATGATACACCACAGTGATTGTAATAATGCATTTGGTTAGAAGTTTCTAGCACCTGAAGAAGGCATGAAATTACAACGGCCGAAACGTTGTACAAATGTTAAAAAGATGAGGACAATAGCCCGATTAATGTAAATAGTGCAAATACTACATCTCAGAAATATATAGATAAAAACCTAATACCATGTCTGTCATTGTCAATTAAACCTGCATAAGAGATATTGCTGCCCATATATATATATATATATATATATAATTGACAATGAATATAAATTATGTAAATCAGAAGCCTTACTAAACATCGTAATTTGGCTTTAATTTCAGGTGAAAATAAAGACAAAATGTAACGGGAACGTTAACATAGAAACATCCACCATAATAACCTATCTGAAGATAGCTTATATGAGTCTAAATTTAAAATCAGTATAATAAGAAAATATCTAAACGTTGGACAATTTCTGTCATTATTTTCACATGAAATTAAAAACCACGATAATATGATTAAAATGGCTCTTGATTAAACACAAGATATTTATTTTGTTATATTTAACAACATATATTTAGAAAATTATTTGCTGCCACGGTATATATATATATATATATATATATATACACACACACACACACACACACACACACACACACACACACATATATATATATATGCGCCAACAGATATCAGTAGTTATCATTATTCTATTATGTGTATATGGTTTTTGTGGCACTTATTTACATCACCAAGCTGCTTATCAGAATGGAATTTCTGACCAAAAGTATTATGTGATTTGAGATGAATCTTTGCTGTAAATATTGTGGGGAAATCTATTTAAATGAGAACTAAGGGCTCGATACGCTTTATTCTTAACTCCAGTATCTGAGCGTTTAACTGAGCTATTTATTATCCTATCACTTCGTTAGATGATTGTAAATCGTGTTACATCCGTCCGTACATGAGGCTGTCTCTGGCGGCAATGAGTACGTTAGAAAGGGCCTAATCTAAAACGAAAGATAAAAAAAGATGAATTCTGCAGAAGATTGTATTAACATAGCCTTCGAAAAACGTCGAAAGGAAAAGAGAGAGAGAGAGACGAATAAATAATTGTAAACTTGATTAAAATAAAAACGGAATTTGTTCTAGAGATTAAATCTGCATTATTTTTGCTTTGTTTTTCTCTGATTTCCTTGCGTTGTCTTTTCCTGTATGCTTGATTGAAATCTGGGAAACGTGAATGAAAAACAAAAGCAAAATTATTCTGTCCGATGCGGTAAATTAATAAGATCTAAATCATAAAAATATCGTATGTAACAAATCTAATATTAATCAATACAAAAAAGAATATTAAGAATATTCTTGCTAATATCTTTTTTTGATATTTCTTTTGCAAAATAATAACATGAATAAATGAAAACAGCGTTTGCCTTATTCGTAATAGGATTTTTTTTCATTTTCACACTTTGTAGACACAGAATGATATTCGAAGAGATAAAGTGACAGCATTTCAATATTTCATACTCGCGCCCATTATAATTCCAGTTTAGTCTGAATATATACTCGCAAGTTTTTATTAAATAATAATAAAATGTTATAATTTATAAAAACATTTTAAAATGGAACAATCTTAATGTTTGTCAATAGTTCAACATTGTATTTAATATTATTTGCTTTATAAAAGCAAATAATAATAATGCAAATAATAAATGTTCAAAATCTTCCGTAAAATCTTTTAAAATCAGTTTTTTTCTGATTCATTAAGCTCTCTTTCGATATATTTAAAAGCTACTGTAATGAAAAGTAAATTGCTGTCTGACATTCCGATCATCCACTTTTATAAATATTTGCAAAATTCTCTTTACACAAATTACTTGATATTGATTATTTTGTTACTACTCTTTTAAAATTTTTGTTGAATAATAAATTTAAGGAATGTATCAGATTGGCGTGAAATTCTAATTTTACTGTTTAAATGGTTAGATCTGACCGTAAGTTCAATGGTAAGTTTCTTCTGTCGGGCTTTTGGATTCTCTAATTCTAATGCTGCTTCTTTTTAAGATATAAGCTGAGGTCAACCTGCGAGACTTGCGACAGTCGTGAATGCTATTTTCATGTTATGTCTAAAGGAGAGGATCAATAATTTTGATATTTAAGCTTAACTTAGATATGGCACGAGGCTGAAAGTAGGATCGAACTCACTAGTCAGTTGTCATGTGCTCTAACGAAACAAGCTCAGTAAACATTAAACAACACCGAGTTGTCTTAATCTCTCTCTCTCTCTATATATATATATATATATGGTAATTTCCTGATATTGACAACTTTTATCCATAAATATAGCATAAGCTAAATCTATATTTTAGCACACACATGTATATCATTTTCATAAATACATGGATTTAACATATTAATTTTTTATAATAATGTCGCCACAAGCAAGGCATTTTACTGTCACTTATGTGCAGGTGATTACATAGCAAGAGTTATGAGAAAGAGTGACAGGTTATTGGGGGTATCAGGAAGTCGGTAAGAGAAGGATGAGATTACTGATGAGTGGAGTGAATGAAGAAAGGAGCATGAGAGAGAGGATGCAAGTAAGTTAGAGGATGACTATTGACTTTATAATTTGTGTTCTTGGAGATTGTAGCTTTCGGGAAAACAATTGAACGAAAGGCAATTCCAGAAGTGGGAAATGCAAGAAAAGGTGAGGGAGTTGATTTTGCGTTTACATTTTTTTATTTTTACAGTAAAAGGGCGGGACCTAATTGCTGATCTTGTGGCTCGAGTAAATTCATATATATGAGGCACCAGTGAGTTTGGTTTGTCAGATCAGAAGCAGTGGAAGTATTTGTAGATGAGACAGAGGAAACCACATTGCAATGGGGAGAAAGTGACTGTATCTGACCTGCCAAGTCCGGATCAATCACATTAGAAATTTTTGGATGGATTTTGTCAAGGACCCCTAGGTATATAGCAGTAGCATCCGACCAGATATGGCATCAGTATTCAATGCATTTTACTTTTGTCATAGCTGAATATTACTGGCAGTTATACAACACAGTCTTATCAAAGAAATGACCAGATGTTGAATTCCCTTCCAATTCCTTATTTTCCGAATAACTACAATCTTTACAAATTCAGATGCTACTTCAATCGCCATTTTCTGTTTTCTTCATGACATTCGTTTTTTTAATTTTCTTCAATTCTCCTTATTTTCAGTCGTTCTCATTCACATTCACTCTCTGCAACTGGCTACGTTCTAGTCGTTTTACCGCCTTGCTTGCGGTGGAATGATTAGCGAGAATGATTTTGGTAACATTTCTCTCATCCATATTTCTTTATATTATATATATATTTGAGTTTTTATCTCTAAATTTCCGAGATAGGGACTTTTTTTTTAAAATCATTTCACGCCGAGCAAGGCGGAAACGCCACTGATGTGCAGAGGGTTACATAAATGTAAAAAGATTAATTAGAAAAGAGTGAGGAGTACAAACTAGTTAGAAAGGAACAATAGAAAGCAGGTGCGATGACAGATACATAGGTGGAGAGAAAGGGAAGGTTATACAGGGGTGGGGAGAGAGCTAGAGTCCAGTGGTTAGTAGATGAGTATTGACTTTGCATTTAAATTTCTGGAGGTTGTAGCCCTCAGGAAAGTAAGAATACGGGAACGAGTTCCACAGGCGGGAAGTGCAAGAGAAGCTGCAGGAGTAGAATTGTCGTCTGCATTTGGCTAACCTGACTGTGAATGGGTGGGACCCAGTTGCCAGTCTGGTTGCACGGGTAAACACCTGTTGAGGAGTTTTTCTATTTCTCAGTTGACTACTTTGTGTGTGTGTAGGATCACAGATAAAGCAATAAGGGATACAGAATTATTATTATACCAAATAATTCTCCAAACCTCAACTTCGTCTCCATTGCACAATTTACATTATTCGGACTATTTTCCTCTTCTATGTTTTCATCGGTACGATCTATCGGCCGTTGTACGCTCCGGCTTTCTTCATGTGCTAGGAATTTCGAAGCGCACCTTTTTAAAGTGTTTTTATAGCACTTGAAGGCCGTAGCTTCGTACAAGTAGTAATCAAGATGAGGACAATAGTCTGAATAGTGTAAACACTATCTCATCTCAGAAATATGAACAAATACTCATATCATTTTATTGGTTGTTTTTGTTCTGCAGGTGGGATCAACCTCTACAATTTAATTTAATGCAAAAATATTACTGTTTATATATTAATTTTTGAGATAAGTTAGTGGTACAAGTCTTACTAATTTACCTATAGTTGGAGAGAAGACGATTCATAATTTTTATGCATATATAAATATAATGATCTCAAGTAGAACTGAATCTCTTCTCTCTGATTAAAATTTCGAGGCTGGTATCCATCACATCACACGCAAATTCAAGTTAAAATCAACTGTTGTACCCAAGCAAAGATGCATTCTAGTTTCAAATGGTAAGAATATATGGAAAGTAAAAGTTTGACATGAAGCGATAGAACGAGAAGGATTCTGACTGTTTCGATTTTTACTTTTTATCGACCACTTAACGCCAGAAAATATTTTTAGATGTTAATAATTTTTGTTGGTGTTAATATTTTAGTGACACAGTAACGCCACAGAAAGCGATAGAGGTGAATTGATACTTTCTCAATGGTTTTTGCGCCTTGGTGAAATAACTAAAAAAAGCGGAATTGGCGCATGGCTCTCCGATTAAATATTTCCTGTCGTTTATCTATTACACTTATGTAAATCCAAGCTTGCACAAACTGGTATAACCAAGCGGTCACTAATCTAGATACTGATCAGATTTGACATAGCTTTACTTCGCTTATTGACAGAAACCTGCGTTTCAACTTTCTATTAAGGAAATTGCCATCGTTATTTGATATAGTTACAACAATACCTATTTCAAAATTAGCAAAACTTTTTAAGTTCTTGTGTAGACTGAACTTAGGACATCATTCAAACTAGGGATGGTCACGAATTTGATTATCTTCAAAGTTCTTGATAATTTGAGTTTGCGTAGATTTTTATATTGAATTTTCCACTGCCAATATAATCATTGACAAAAATATGACCAACAGTTATGTTTTTTTTTAATATCGTATCATAACCATTTATTCAATAGATTATTCTCGTGTCCTGAATGTTATTTTAGAGCTACTTCTCTTTTTACGAAAAACACCGAAAATTGCGGTGAACAAGTTAAGTACATTTTCAGGTTGAGCTTTCAAGCCTAAAGATACATATTTAATCACATTTTCGGATCACTAGTAGAAGAACAAAATATTTTTTCGCGGAGTCTTGCTTTACGCTAAATATAAACTTAGCTAAGACGTTTAAACTAAAGATTTTGGGAGTAAATTGGATGCAAAATGGACTTGTACTCCGTAATTTACGGTTCATCACATAATGTTTCACTGTTAGGCATGATAACATACGATTAAAAATGTACCAATAATTTATATTAGAACAGTAAATAGTTCCAAAATATCAAAACCTTCTCGAATGTTTCTCCACTTTGATCTTAAAAGATGTCTCATATTTTATTCTAGGGCATATAACAGGCTTGAAGAAAATATTTAGATATTGTGGAATAACTTTTCTATAATAGAATCATTTTCATGTTAAAGAAAGTCCAAGACACATACCATTAAACTATTTGCTCATTCAGTTATGACGTGTGTACATTGCGGCAGTCATATTTAAGATAAACTATATAAGTAGGTAATATCATATTTTTAGGTAAATTAATGTAAATGCTCATAAATATTAATAAATAATTCGATTTACGTTAATCCGCTTTTCAAAATATTTCCAAGACCTCATTAATTTATGAAAGAGAACATTAATTCTAGAAGATACCAACTAGTTTATGCTCATACAAGATAGATAAACTCCACGAATGTTGCTTTTATTTTTTCTTAAATCATTGTTAAAATCGTCTACTAGGATGAATATAATGGCTAGAATGCTAGTCTTCTTCATTAGTAGCATCTTGTAACATGTGTAAAATTATTCGACGGTTATTCAATAAAAACACTACGAAAATATTTAACAACTATCGAAGGACCTACGCTTTGCATATGACGGAAGAGCAGATCTGCCGAATCCCTATTCTAAAATAAAACACATAAAAATTAATGTAGAACGAAATAATGCTGTATAAAATAATATATATTAGAATGAAAGAGCGCTGTTTATTTTTCAATTTTACTGATTTTATTAATTTTTTCATTATTATTATCATCATTATTTATTATGTCATTCATGTTGTGCGCATGAGCCAACTTCAGATAAATCTGGAAATTTTCTGAAAGAATCAATGAAATTAATCAAATTTTATATGTTGTTAAATTAGAATATGGTAAGAAAAACAGATTAAACAATAAATTTGCGAAAGTAAAAATATTTTGGTTTATAAACCATTTTTCTCAATGATTAAACTATCAAAGAATACAATTATATTTCTTTCGCTATTATTGTCTGATGCAAAACTCTCCCCTCTACACTACAAAACCACGAAAGATTAACATGCAATCTAAAATAACAAATAATTTAAATTGAATACATAAAACTAGTAGCAAAACAAACAGAAACTAACGCGTAAGAAAAAAAATCTAATGACTTGATTGAACACACCACGTGTGAAGATATTGTCCGTTGCAATCGGCCATGATTTTACAATTCGTCAAAGCAGACGTTAGCTTCGGGTTTCCATTTGCTTGATACTTCGATTAGATAAGAATGATGAATTGGATTTGCCATCCTTTACTTTTTCATTTAATTTATTGTGTATTAGTTTAGTTTTTTCCGTTCTACTTGAAATTTCACTTTCCCATCCAATTTGTTTTTCATTTATAATCTCTTCCCTGGTTTAACAGTAAAGCTAGAAAGGTGTATCTCTAATTTTGATTTGGATATCTCGATTTATCAATTTTTGGGGTAGATTTATATCTGCCTGTTTTAGACTCTACTATTTTATGTATAAATATATTCTGATTAACTGCAGTGTAAGAAATGTCATCATCACCTTTATTACCATGTTTACGACATTTTGAACGTTGTGCACTCCAAACTTTTCAGGAGCTAGGAATTTTAAACCAAGTTTTTTTCTCTCCTTTATGTATATAATTTTCGTACCATGTGCGATGTCACTTTCGAATGACATGTTATCTCCTTTGAACTCAAATCTGTTAATTGTTCACCGCTGCTGTTGCTAGATATTGAACTTAGAACTCTTTGCGTCAAGTCAATGGAATTAACCAACCGTTATATTCGTAGGCTGAAAAGTCGTAAAATTGCTGAAGTGGGATAGTCATCAATTTGAATACGATAGGTTAAACAAGTGTACATTTAATTAGATTGCGTATTTAAATTAACTATCCGTTTCATTTAAATTTTGTTCTTGAACCAAATGTAAAACAATCATCAGTTGGAAATAATAAAAAAATCATGTTTTGAATGAAAAACAATATTTTTTATGGATATAGCATAAAAGGTAAAATGTATTATTCTTAAATGAGTAAACATTTGTGAGTAAAATCTTTGTAATATTTGTCAATTTAATTACTTGTGTAAACTCATACTTTTGGTATTTAGAGTTTTGATGTGTGATTTTACTTTAAGAAATGATTTAGTTGTGGTGATGTTTGTTTCACATAGTGAAGGAATAATTTTGTTTTTAACGTAATAGATCAGTGTTTGTGGAATACAAATTTCCCGTAAAAATTAGTTTTGATACGGTTTTCTTTCTTTGGCCGTATTATTGTCAAAACATAATAAATGTTTAGAAAATTCAAAATTAAATAATGTTCTGTAATTACTATTCTTTTTGTTGAGAACTACTGTGTAGTAAATAAAATTAGTTCGATTTGATTGAGTGAATACTGAATGTCTTTTTATGTCAACACGGTATCTTAAAAGTTCAGATAATTGAGCGTTTTACAATCGCTTAGATTCTCATTGGAAAAATGTGCTAATTCAACCTGTTTATTTATTTGTTGATCACGTGATAAGCTCAAGATCTCGTTTCTTTCATTTTGGGGGTTCTCTCGCATGAGCTCTTGTGCGTAGGCGTAAACTCTCAGAAAAGGTCAATTGCTGCATTTTTAGCTTGAAACCTAAAAGTGCTTAGTTTGTTTTAATTTCAAACTTACTCGTGAAATATATATATATATTTTAATATCTCTCGTCCAGTCAGATCATTGTTAAATAAAATATTTCAGGAAATTGTGTGATCCATAAAATCTAAAAACCAGGTTATACAATGGGAATAAAATGAGATCAACAGTGTAAATAATGTAAATAATTCCTCGTCTCAGAAGTATTTTCAGAGTATTTTCGTCTGTTTAAATAACAAATAAATAAGTACCTTTTTCAGATTCAATTTGAACGACATATTCAATAGAATAGATGGAAATATTTTTATTCAACGTATCTTGATATGCCAATAACAGTTATCTAAATTTTCCAGTTTAAAAGATTAGTTATAAGTAACAAACGAATACAATTTTTAATTAGTAATAAACCAATTTTGAATTACAATTAAACTGTTAGCATTCATTTACGTGCAGTTATTCTGAGGTATTTTCCCTCCAGCTATGGGTTAAATTGCAGGGCAAATTGTGTTCTGTCGCATTGTTTGGTAACCAGACTACCATTGAATGTAATGGCAAACAAATGCAAGAATATCTTATGTCAACTTAGTCATGTTACTTTCAAGACACGATCGTTCAAGCTTGTCACGTATGGCACTTAAATGATTGCATAAACATATGTTT
Organism: Ascarosepion bandense; assembly: GCA_037127315.1. Classification (NCBI taxonomy): domain Eukaryota; kingdom Metazoa; phylum Mollusca; class Cephalopoda; order Sepiida; family Sepiidae; genus Ascarosepion; species Ascarosepion bandense. The sequence goes on along the minus strand of JBBBDQ010029185.1, from coordinate 1,631,855 downwards.
ATCTGATATTGTTACGCACTATTCCTGATGTCTTAACTCCATCACCATAAAACAATTTATCACAATAATATGTAAATGAAATTATAAACTTCTAAATCATTAAATTTTTTACTTGACAAAAAAGTGTATTGATCAAAATAGAATTTGATGTTACTATGTTTGGTGATTTTAGGACAGGGTAAGCATTTATATTCTAAATGTATCGTATTAGGTCAACAACGACGTGTGTCAATCAAACCTGCCTGTGTATATTTTCACTGGAGTAAATGAATTTGGTTTTTATTTACATCTCAATTTATGAAGACATTGAGAGTAATTTCCAACTGCAGATATTTCAACGTGCTTCAGAAATTAGCAGTAAATATGAAGTTATTCTTACCTTGCTAAAGACGGCGTAGATTTTCTTCATAATGAGTTACGACTGTTTATTTAGCTGGCAGACTCTTCTCGATCTAGCAATAGCTCTCCACCATTTAGATTTTCGCATAGAATCTAGGCCACATTTTCAGTGACATTTAAATGAATAGTAATTTTCATATAATCGAAGATTAATGCAAGTAGTGATATGCTATGAGATGATTGACTGATTTCTTAAAATTTAACTTTTATTCATTTGAAAAAGCATAGTTTTAGGATATTCGGCCAGAAATTTGTCAATGTTATCTACGGATACAACATTTCCTTCCAAGTTAAATTAATATTTATTGGAAACTTCAAACGAGGTGTATTATAAACTGTGTTCAGGCTTCATATTTCATACTTCACTTCTGTTTGTGTCTTGAGTAAATTAGACAGAAAAAATGTGATAATTTCCCATCACTGTAACTTGGCTCTCCTGTGCCTTTTGGAAGAATTAATATAGTCATTGTGAAATTTTCTCTGTGTGTGTCTCTCTCTCTCTCTCTCTCTATATATATATATATATATATATATATATATATATATATTATAGTTTTGAACCGTGGTAATGTTTAACGCCAAGGATGATTCTGCAGTGGGTTTAACAGGTAGGTTTATATATATATATATATATATATATATATATATAACATCTAAATATTTTTTAGATATTCTGCAATTTCACGGGTAATAAGTATTTCGCAGTCAAACCTTGATGCTCATCAGAACCAAATGATAAATGATAAGATGTTAATTTCCTTTCTCTTCATAATGTTCGGTTTCCATCCCTTTTCTTTTTCTTTCTTTCCCTTCTTTCCGTTCATCACTTTTCTCTATTTTTCTTTTTCTCTCTGTTTTGTTTTTTTTGTTTTTTTATTTCATGAGCGAGGAAATTTTTTTTGTAGATTACTGTTATAAATGTCAATTCTCAATATGGACACGTGTGCATCTGTGTGTAATTATTTTCTGGATTATTTTGAAAATTAACTGTTGCATCATTTGGGTCAAACAAATAGCAAGGTTTGCTTGCGAAATACGTATTTCACATGAAATTGAAGAATATCTAAAAAAAGTTTCTAGATTATAATACTCTGTTGAATTAAATAAATTTAATGTTTTGGGTTCGTCTCTATTGGAATTTACCTGATTTATATACCAAGTATTCTACGTTTTATATATATATATATATATATATATTGATTGTTTAAATATTTAGTTTTTCGTCAAAATAAAATTAGACCAGTACACATTTTATTAAAAAATGTTCAATAAAATTATATTGTAGAACATTTGAATATTCTTCATTTGTTTTTTGTTTTATTTTAATTATTTCACCCCGGGCAAGGCGTATATGCCACTGATGTGCGGGGGGGGAGCTACATAACTGAAAGCAGGCGTAATGACAGTTGCAAGTGGGGAGAGAAAGGGAAGGATATACGGGGTAGGGCAAGGGCTAGAGTCAAGTGGTTAGTAGATGAGTCTTGACATTAAATTTAAATTTCTGGAGGTTGTAGCCGTCAGGAAAGCAAGAATATGGGTGCGAGTTCCACATGCGTGAAGTGCGAGAGAAGCTGCAGGAGTAGAATTGTCGTCTGCATTTGGCTAACCTAACTGTAAATGGGTGGGACGCAGTTGCCATTCTGGTTGCACGGGTAAACACCTGTTGAGGAGGCACCAGTGACTTACGCAAGAGTTAGGGCTCCTAACTACCAGTCGGAAGCACCAACCAGGAAACTGCCAACCCGGTACCCTCACAATGATGAACCGTTGCCACCAACCACACAGATCGCAGGAAAGCACCAATACTAAGGTCAGAAGACAGAGAAGAGAAAGCCGGAGATCACATCCTAAACAAGGAGCAAGCCTCTACTCTTGTTCAATAGATGTGGGAGGTGTGTGAACTGGGCAATAGTTTGGACTATCTACTCCAATTTAAAAAGAAAAAGAAATAAAAAAAGTTAGGGCTGATGAGTTAACAGAATGATCGGCGAAATTTTCTTTGTCAGCCTCAGCAGGTTTCTTTTCGAGGCGGGAGTAAATGCTGGTGCCGTCAACGTAGATGCCTACTTGAAATTTGATTACTTGAGAGAGATTGTTGATGATGAAGATCAGAAAAAGTGAGTGGCTTAGAAACAAGATTTGAGGGAACCTGCGTTCGTGTGATTGTATCTGTAAGCATGTTCGTTAAATAGGAACGACTACATAATATAAAAAAGCGTCCAGAGCCCTGTAGTTTGCATAAAAAGACATTGTCAGACACTGTCAAATATATACTCTATGATATTTCTTAGCATATCAGCAGTAGACCCGGTGAAACGTGAACCATATTGTTTATCAGAGAAGAGACAATGACTTGTGAGATGTGGTACCACTTTTGCATTGATAACAGCCTCGAACAATTTGCCAAATTTCGGTAGGAAGCAGATAGGGCGAGAGATGTGCCTGAGAGTTCTCCAGGTTTCTTAAAAACAGAAACCACAAAATAGGATTTCCAGCAGGCAGGAAAGAAAGAAGTTGAGTGGTAGTATTTGTAGAGCTTAGAGGCCACAGATGAGAGTTCAGGGGGCACGTTTTTTTTTCCTTTTTTTTTTAATTTTTTTTTTTTTTTGCTTAATGATTGTGTTCCGTCAACTCCGCTTGCCTTATTGATTAAATGAGTGAATTAAAGGTTATTTACCACAAAGCCGCCATTATGTCAGCAAAACCTTTAGCATCCTCGTGCACTCATTACGAGCAGAGGTTAAAAGGCGCCTTTTATCGTTAGATGTGTGGTTCTGATATAGTGACTGAGCAAGCAGGGGAGAACCAGGGGGACGAATCAGGTTTATGTCATAACTTCCTAGCTGGGAAGAAAGCATTATTGCCTCCGATGCAGAGTCTTGAACGGGAAGAATAATAATGCGTGTCACACAGAAATTCGCGGAAAGACTTCCAGTCTGCAATTTGGTAACAGTAAGATATTCTGGCCGGACATTCCTGTGGAAGAGAAGTGGAAATAGATATTAAGGGAAAACTCGGCATGATTAGATTTGCCAAGAAGGCAAGCTGCATGATATGGCAAGAGTTAGGGATAGAATTGAAATAGATTAGCAAAGAGATAGTTCCATTAGTGTTATTAGAGAAACTCGCTTGGAAATAGTTTTGAATCACAACGTAAACAATGATTATGCATTTTTTTTTTATTAATCCAATAGATTTGTGTAAATTTTAATTTTTTTTTTTTGCTAGATAGACGCACTTCTGTAGGCACTCTTATTTATTAAACAGTACATTTATTTTTATTTATTGGGTGAATTCCATGTTTCTCTCTCTCTTTCTCACATGTATACTACCGACATTAATTATTAGGCGACACTAGTTTTTAAAAGAAATGATGTATTTCATATTATTAAGTGGGTAATTATAAATGAAATTAAATGGTTCTTTTGTTACTATTCTTTACAAAATGATGAACTCGTCCCAATCACCCTAAATTTTCTTCATTCTTTCCTTGATGAAACTGCAATATAGATAATTACTAAATATTTCCAAATTCATTTGATGCACTTGTTATTATGCAGAATTAATAAAAAAAGTACCATTCTATTTTGATTTACAATTATTCACTTGGCAAAATATAGTATGAAATACATCATTTTTAAAAAAAACTGGGGTTCCCTGATAATTATGGCTGGTAGTATATTTATATGTGTACCTGTGTCTATAATTGGGTTTGAAATTTAAGCAAAAGACGCCTATAATTGAGGTTTCTGTATAAAGTTGAGTTTTTAATATTATTCTCAGATTGAAAGCGTTAAAACTAGTGTCTGTTGTGTGTGTGTGTGTGTGTGTGTGTCGCTGCGCACGCACGTGCGAAAAGGTCTGTCGCGATAGGCAATTAATTTTAAAAATAAAGATGTCAAAAGAGTGGACCGACTTAAAGATATCAGGAGGTTCTCAGGCTCATTACGAAAAAGTGCGCTTCTTTTATGGTCCGTCATGCGACCAATTTGCCTGCGAACCGACTTGCGCTCAACGATGCGATGCCGCACTCGATGGTTTATCAACCAGTGAACTAATTTGCATTCCATCGGGGCCCATTTCTATTGCCGGTTTTCATCATTTATTTTAAACTACAACCGATGTCTCGCTTTCTCAGATGCTTCTTGGGTCTCCTTTGCGTATACTCATTTTTCTGTCTGATTTAAAGTTGAGCTAGCCGTCTTCGAAAGCGCTCGACTATTTATTTTATGCGGTTCACGTCAATAAGAAAATATTTAATCTGTTGCCTCTTGCAATAGTATTAATCTACAAGTACCACATATATTTGTCAGGATTTCCTTAGAGTTAATATTCTCTTCATATGGAACTGTGAATTGACTCAGAACAGGGGTTACCAAAATTTTCTCTGCACTTAATTTTCAGAATGAAAATTTGTTTGTGCCTCACAAATTTCCATCTATCGTCTGAGTATTGGATTATCTAAACCTCCCTTCCTCATCACATGTCTCAAAAATAACATCTGCATCTACCTTTTGCTAATTATAAGTTTTGTTATCATTTGTCTCCTCTCCAAGACCTTGACGGTGCTCATTGTGTCAGTTCATTTTGTCATCAGTATCCTTCTGTGGAACGGCATTTTTAGTTCGAGCCCCTCCTTTATTCTTTAATGACCATCCAAAATCAAAGAGATAACCGCAGATTCAAAAACAGAAAGTTATTGATAACTCATTCTTTCATTCTGCAAAACCTCATTACATTTTTAATACTTGATATAATTTAAAAATATAAATCATTAAATCGGTTAATAATTATTTATACCTATTTATACTTGGTGCCCTGCATGCAATTACAATTAATCTCTAATTAAGATTTTGAAATAGTTTTTTTTTTTTTTTTTTTTTGGCAGATTAATTTTTTTAAACTGCTTCTAAAACTTTATTTTCTTCGTCATAGCGCCTCACCTGCTATCCGCTTCCACGTTACCGTTTGTGAACTACTAACTTAGATGAACATTCTTTTCTCGGTAATATTACAAAAATTGGCATCTGTTTATCGGGAATAATTTTGGCTGGAAAGCAAATATGTTACCTTCCATTAACATTAAATTACTTTTTCTAATGTCTGCATTCTGGTGTTTGGGTGAATGATTTTCTTTGCGTAAAAACCTCGACTAAATCCGTATTTATATTTATTAAATGATTCATTGTTATATGCTAGTTTTTCTTTTGTTTCTTAGGTTACACAGATATTAACAAATATTTAATTCGAGTTGCTTTTATGGAAAATATGTATGAATCATTCTGAACCTATACTTTGAGTAAACCGCCAGCATATGAAAGAAAAATGCCGTTGATAAACACACGGAAATCGAAAAAGGAAAGACAAGTCTATGTATCTCGCCGGATTTGTTTCCTTTTAAATAGTCAGAATCCAAAAAAATCATGTTTTTCTTGGATTTATGAAGGTAGTTTTCCTTCCTAAACTTTTACTGGAAGATGAGTATACTAGCAAAATCATGATTAAATCAATATTTTTAACTTCGTGTTACAGGTGTTATCCATTTTAGTTCTTGCTACTGCTGTGAGTCCCCAGTTCATACAGTTTCTGATATTTGTTACAATTTTTTGTGGTTTTGTAGTGCCAGTCTTCAAAGAAGAATACTTATGTTTCAATTAATTTTCAATATAAATTATATCAATAATGACTGTTTCGCTATATTGATGATTATATGCTTTTTGCAAATGTAGGCAGAGAAAGTAATCGAAACATCGATAAACTAATGAGTTTTCACCGTTTATTTTGTCCTATTTATTTTACCCAGATTTTCCACTCATGTTTATATTTAAATTAAGAAAAAATGTATTTTAAAAAGTTTAATAGCTGCTTATCATTCTTCTTTATGTGCCGTGTCCGTTTAGTACGTAAGAAATCATGGACAACCAATTTCACCTGTCCCTTAAGGCAGTTAACAAGATTCTTGGCATCTCTCTCAAACCCAAGCCTATCAAGTATATCTTCTGTTGTCTTTCTTTCTCTGCCTCCCTTTCCCTATATCAATCTTCTGAGTATTAGATTCTCCAGGCTCCCCTTCCTCAATAAGTGTCCCACAAGCTTCAACTGTCTCTTTCTTATGTTTCCTTTTCGTTTGCATCCTCTTGTCATTGATCATATGCTTGTTCCATGAGATCCTCAGGATCCCTCTATCGAACCACATTACTTTGGCTTCCTGTGTTTCTTTCATTTTGATTAGATTGTTTAACTTTCACTACCATATAAGACAAGAGATATCGCTTAACAATCCAGTACTCTTTTCTTTGTTTTCATCGAAATCTTATGTACCAAATATTTCTCTATAAAAATGTTTTCTTAATTATTTCACCCCAAGCAAAGCCGAATTCCCACGGCTGCGCAGGGGGTTACATAATAGGTAAAGTGAGAAAGAGGAACAAGTTACTGGGTAGTCAGCGAATAAGTAAGAACAGGATGAGAATAGAGTTGTGAAACGAGCTGCGTGAGAATGTAGCGTAAAGGAAGAATATGTTACGAATTTTTTCATGGAAAGAATGTGACTTAGGAATTTTTTTTTTTATAAGCGTTTCACCCCGAGCAAGGCATGTCACTGCCACTACTGTGCAGGGGGCTACGTAGAGTGGAGAAAGGCTGATTAAATATAGGATATAACAGAGGATGGGTGATAGGCGGGTGAGGATACCGAGAATGAGGGTTGGGTAGATGAGAGTGTTGTGAGAATAGTTGGGAGTTAGTGTGATAGGAGGTGTCTATTGACCCTACATTTAAACACCTGGAGATTGTAACTGTCGGGAAAGCAGACTTGTGGAAGGGAGTTCCACAGGCGGGAAGCGCGAGAAAAGAAGCTGTTGGAGTAGAATTTACGGTTACATCTTATTTGTTTAACTGTAAAAGGGTGGGACCTAGTTGCTAATCTAGTATCTCGTGTAAATTCGTGCTTAGGCGGCACCAGTGATCTAAGCTCATCGGAGCAGAAGCCATGAAAGTACTTGTAGAAGAGGCACAGGGAAGCTACATCACGCCGGTGTGAGAGCGGCTGCAGCCGGTCTGCCAAGTCAGTATCAACCACGTTACAGATCCTCCTTTGTATTTTGTCAAGAAGCCCAAGGAGAGCAGCAGGGGCACCCCACCAGATATGACAGCAATATTTTTTTTTTTTAATCATATCACCCCAAGCAAGGCGATAACGCCACTGATGCGCAGGGGGCTACGTAAGTGTAAAAAGAATGGAAAAGAGAAAGCCGGAAACCGCATCCTAAACAGGAAACAAGGGATGAGCCTCTTCACCTGTTCAATAGAAGTTTAAGAGATGGCAGTTTCCTTGCATTTAAATTATTCCTGATTGTTGCTTTCAGGGAAACATGTATACCGAAGGGAATTGCACAGACATAAAATTCGAGCAAAGAAGCAGAGATTAGAAATTGCGGTTATATTTGATTGATTTCACTGTAAAACGGTGGGAACTAGATGCTAGTCAATAACTTTAGTAAATTTATGCAGAGTGCAAACATAGAATCTAGTCTCGTCAGAGCAGAAACCGTGAAATATATTTTTAGAAGAAACAGAGGGAAACCACATCACTTCGGTTAGAAAGTGACAGGAGTTGAGCTTCCAGGTCGTGATCAATAACATTACAGATTCGTATTTGGAATTTGTCAAGAAACTCGAGATGACTAATAGGTTTAAATTATACACTTATAAGGGGTGCTTAAGTCCATCAAAGTCGGTAATGAATGTGGCATAAATTTGAGGATAAATGTTTACCGGCAATACCATGTATAAACTGATCAAACCTCCTTGGCACAACATCTGCTGCTGGCGCCTCAAGTGCCAGATAGTGACCCAGCCCTCTCGCGAAAGATTTACTGCCGTAAGCATGCACCCCTGGGATTGAACTAATATTAATTTCAAACTACCCCAGCTGTATACACTTATACATTTAATTAGTATGTAAAATTTTTTTCTTTTCGACTCTATTTCATGCACAATTAGTAATTAGACAGTTTGATTTTAATATTAATACGTTTCTCATTCGGTAAATAATTATAAATACTGGATTGTCGTGACATGAGTCTTTCCGAGTCGGTACCGGAATATTCGAGTATAAAACCTAGTGTAAAACCTGCCTTTATCTACATTAACACTTAGGTATTCCAGATCATTGACTAGCTATCCCTTATTCTCTGTGGTTTCTTTCGATAAAAATTATCCATAATATATTAAATAGTCCATGAATGAATGGATGTTATGTTAGATTAATCAACATAATAAAATATAATTTCTGAATAGCTACTAACTGTAAATTAAACTAAAATTAAAAAGTGTGTCAGAAGGAATAATTTTGGGTGTACCAGATATTTCGGTAAAATACACAATTCATATAAAATTATTTCCACGCCTCTTGGTTTTATTTTATAAAATTAAGAAAAAATGTATTTTAAAAGTTTAATAGCTGCTTATCATTCTTCATTATGTGCCGTGTCCTTTTAGAACCTAGGAAATCATGGACATCCAATTTCATAATTGTTCTCAATTTGGTTATTACAGCTATTATTATAGGCACAACGTTTCAACCAAGCTCCCTTTGATCATCATCAAGTTTATATTAATAAGTTGATATGGATTATTTGAAGATGACTAACGGGTTATTGGGCAAAAATTAGTCTATAACAATATTTCTGTCAGCCAAGATGAGAAATAGTTCAAAATAATATAAAAATATTGACAATTCTCCATCTACCGTATAATTACTGAATGATATCAATATAATTAATTCGAGAAAACTCGTTTTATCTATCCGGTTCCTTTTTTTGCATCTATCAGCAATTTCTGTTATACCTATAATACGCAATTAGTTAAGTGCCATGCCTGATACACTGATAGGTGATCGTGTCTCGAAAAAGACATGATTGACTGGGTAGAAGATTTCCTGTCAGTAGGCTTCCATTTATTTCGGGTTGTCAACGGATGCTATAGAAGTATTTCGTTTTGCCAACAACAGCTATAGAACCTAATCTATCCTGCTGTTAAATCGTAGCAGGATTAATATCTTTCCAAAGGGCATTTACGCTTAAGAGAATGCAACTAATTAAACTGGATTCAAACTAAACCCTCTAATTTCTCGTTCCGAGCAGACATCCACTGTACCACAACGTACATCCTGTAATACTACAGATTCAGTAGAATTTGTTTTAAATTCACAAGCGTGTAACAATAATTGGCCTAGTTTAGTGTCGTTTTATGAACATGGATTACTTATAGGTCGTATCTGCTTAGATATTTTCGTTGACATTTTAAATTTCTCAAGCGATCACTAAAAATAAATTCCTTTTCGCCAAGTATTACACCGGGGCAGACAGTTAACTTGCCAGAATGCTTTGGAGACCATATTGGATATTTTTAGCAGATATTTTGACAAATATTTTGATACTATAACGTAACTAAGTTAAACTAATCTATTTTCCTTTTTGAGATAAGACTGCATTTTCAGTGGATCTACCGAGATAAACACTCAATTTTAGCAACTTATTTTCTAATGTTAACACTTTGATAGACAAATCCCTAAAACTTGTCAGCCGAACCAGAAAAAATATTATGTGTTCTCCATATTTAAGTAGTACATCTGGCCTGACCAGCCCATATTAGTAGGGTGAAATTTCAGGTATCTCAGAATTAAATATTTATTATTGAATTATAGTGTGTAATGCGTAAATATTATACAAAATTACAAAATTTAACATAAGATATATTTTATAAGCATAGCAAATTCGATGAAACTGCGTTTAAAAACAGAGGCTACAAATGTCCTGACCATAAAGATAATAAAAATACAACAACAATAATAATAGAAAGAGAAAAAATATTTGGTACATGCTCCCATTTAACCACATAATAAGTACTAAGTGTTGTAACCCTGTTTTAAGGGGTCACAAATAAAAACAAGAACACGGGATTACTGTAAACTATTTGTATTACAAACTATCATAAAGGTACAAGATAGCTTGTTCGTCTAGCTGACCAGCAAGCGGTGTTGGATATCACAGTCATTCTACGATTGCCTGACTCATACCAAACGGGTGATTCCCCGCTTACTATTAGTCACATGGTATATATGTGCAGGTCGAGTTAATTCATTACCATGTTAATGGGTAGGTCCACCACAACATCCACTCTCAAGCTGTTACTCCGAAGGAGTATAAGTATCTCTTTCGTTTAGGAATAATCATGAGCAGATCTGTAAATTTCCTTTTCCTTTCCGATCGACGTGGCTCTGGCGTAGTTTGAGGGGGTTCAATATCAAAAGTGTCGTAGACTGTTTCTATGGCCTCTACATCTTCTTGAGGCATATCATTTTGGTCCTTAGTCAGGTTTACGTATCTGATTTACGTGCCTCTTATGTACAAGTTTTGGTCCCTGGATTATATAGACCATGTGGCCGATCCTTTCCTTAAGTTCTCCCAGTTACCAAAAATAAACATTATTTTATAGCCTTTGAAATAAACCTTATCTCCAGAATTATAACGTTTGTTTAGTAACGTAGCGGTTTTACTTTGCTTAGTTTGTCCCGGCAACAGTTTGTTGAATAACGGCATTATTTTTCGACCAAACATGGCTTCCGCCGGAGATCGAGCTGATGGTGTGTTAGGATTTGGAGTGATCCTATGCACTTGTAGAACACGTTGTAGCGCCATATCCGTATGTAGGCGTATGCCTTATTTAATGCACTTTTCAATGTAACCATAAAACTCCACGCTTGTGCGTTAGATCTGGGATGATATTGTGGTGCTATGAATTGTTTGATCTGAAACATCCTGTAGAAATCTTTGAAAACAGTCGAAGTAAACTGAGTGTCATTATCACTGACGAGACAGTCAACAACCCCGAACCTCGCGAACAACTCGTGCAGGGAATTTATGATTACTGCTGTGGTGGGTTTCCTACAACTTACAACCTCTGGCCTCTTAGAGAAGCTATCCACCACCATCAAATAGTAAAACATTTGCAGTGGTCCCGCAAAATCTATGTATTTTGAACCACGGTTCTTCAGACTTTTTTGAACACTAAATTTGAATTGAAATTCTTTGTTCGAATTTCGATTGTCAGTGTTATAGCACTGAATTAATTTAATATTCCGACGAAAGGTTTGTTCGTAAGTAACCAGTGTTGTGTGATATTGAAGTTGTTTTTCTAGTTGGATGGTATTTCTCAATGAAACTCCTTAGTCAGCCAGTGTTAAGACATTGGGTTGATTTGGGGTTTGTCCGTGAAGGACCCCTCCTTCGTTGTCGGTGTAAACCCTGGCTAAGAAAAAAAAATTCTGGTTCACGTGTAGTTCGTTATGTATCTTCGAAAGAACAGTTTACATTTTTTTTTGTTTGCCGTGTAGCGTTCTTTTTTCGAAATCTTCCGTAGCCAGATTTGTATGGCGACTAAGTTGATAAACGTATTTTCCTGTCCACGTGACTTGTTCGAATCTTCGTCGCCAGTGTTGTAACTCTGTTTTAAGAGGTGAAAAATGAAAACAAGAACACGGGATTAGTGTAAACAATTTGTATTACAAAGTACGGTAAAAGTACAAGATACCAGCTTGTTCGTCTAGCTGACCAGCAAGCGGTGTTGCATATCACAGTCACTCAATTGTCTGACTCGTACCAGACGGGTGCTTCCCCGTTTACTACTAGTCACATGTATATATGTGCAGATCGGGTTAATCCATTATCATGTTAAAGGGTAGGTCCGTCGCAATATTAAATTATGGGATAAATTTCTTAAATTAGTTGAAAAACACTACTCTTAAAATAACCTCCTTAGCAAAATTTTTAACATGCATACACTTAAATTGAGCTATAAATGTCTGAGATGACCATAAAAATTATAATAGAATTTTAAGCAGATATAACAACGCAAGCAACATCATAAAACATAAGTTCGATTTCCAAAAGCCTATTGAGTGCCAATTACAAAAATGTCTACCTGAGTCTTTAGTCTACCTATGCACTATTTCTACTACAGAAAATCCTACATTAATGAAATATATCGGTTGTGTGTGTTTTTTTTTTTTTAAATCATATCAACCTGGGCAAGGCGGTAAGGCCACTGGTGTGCAGGGGGCTACGTAAGAGTGAAAAGATTGGAAAATAGAAAGCCGGAAACCACATTCTAAACAGGGAACAAGGGATGAGCCTCTACACTTGTTCAATAGACGTGGGTGGAGTGTGAACCGGGCGATAGTTCAGTTTATCTACTGAAATTGAAAAAAAAATAAGGAAAAGTGAAAAGATTGGAAAAGAGAAAATCGGAAACCACATCCTAAACAGGGAACAAGGGATAAGCCTCTACACCTACCATGAATCCTTTAAACATCCGCCATTATTTGCACGATATCTTCTAATAAGACTGACAGCAATAGCACATCACTTTCTACTTATTATAGGCAATTAAAAGATAAAAAGCTACCATTAAATGGAAAATATTTAAAAACAATGAACCAATATTTGTAAATCATTACATAAGCTTTTACGGGAAAAATGAGAAATAATTAAATTCACAAAACTAAACTAAGGAATAAACGTAACGAAAAAAATTCTATCTCTCATCATCATCTATAATATAACCTAAAGTATATTTAATTTTTCCTAATATATTATAACAAGTCATCTATTATTTACCCCCTCCCTAAATTGTTTGATTATTTGAGCTTCTGATAATGTTTCGACTTAGCAAACAGGTCACAAACACTAGGTAAACTACCTATGTTTAACGTGCAGTGAATAAAAAAATAATCTTTCCCGTTTTGACTTTTGTTCACTTCATTAAGTTGAAATATAACTGAAAGAAAATCCCGTAACTGTTTTATGATAACACGATAACTTTTCAGACTTACGAAATGCTATATATGTAGCATTCAATTTAGTTCAACACTTGCAAAGAAACGTCAGGGTTTCAATCCATCTGAAGTCACTATCCACTTTCAATCAAAGTTTTCCTAAGCATCATGACCTGACTTTCTATTGGTTTGAATATCCCCACACCTTGATTATCTGGATATATAAAAATTGTTTTTGTTTTTTTTTACGTTTTATATAAAATGATTGCTAACAAAAAAATTGTTTCACAACTTAACGAGGTGGTAATAAGATAATACCTAAACACCCTCTGTTGCAGTAAACTGTTTTTATTGTAAACTTATTACAAAATTATAACCATATATATATATATATATATATATATATATATATATATATACTCGATGAATCAATTTAATATATCATAACTCTAATTTCCACACACGTAAAGCAATAGCTTAATATAAACACTTAATTTAAACATATATAATTCATATAATTGCACATACATGCATAACAATACTGATATTGTATTACCACATTTTTTCCAAGTGTTATAAATCATAATTAAGTAAACCAAAGTATTTGAGAAGCGAAAAAGAGACATAATTTTCGAAAAGTTATTCGTAAAAATTTAAGATTGATCTAGTTAAAAATTCCAGCAGTCTACAGAAAATATCATTTTAGCCGATTCTTTCGGCAGTTCAGATTTTGAAAATTTTCTTCTTTTTCATTATAGTCGCTTTTATTTTTTGCAAATATTGACTTAGTCAAATAAAGAAAATATACATAAAATAAAAACGTAACTAACAAGAAAAAGAACATACCCCACAAGATGCTGTTTAAATTTAAGGATAGAACGATCATAGAAAAGAAAAATGAAATACTCCAGCGATGTGAAAAATATGAAAAAACCTTTGAGAGAGAATGAACAAAGATTCACTATCTGGCGAGTGTTAATAAGATAATACCTAAACACAACGGATCCTCTGTTGCAGTAAACTATCTTTTTATTATAAACTTATATATATATATATATATATATATATATATCCGATAACATTATTGAATATAACATAACTCTATTCTCTACACACATAACGCAATAGCATAATATAAATACATATTTCGCATAATTTAAGCATATTTGATTCATATAATTGCACATTCATGATTAACAATACTGATATTGCTTTACCACATTTTGTCCAAGTCTTATAAATCAAAAGTTACGTAACCTAAAATATTTGAAATGTGAAAAAGAGACATAACTTTCGAAAAATTCTACGTAAAAATATATGATTGATAAACAGTTAAAGATTGCAGCATCTACAGGAAATATCAGCTTAATCTAATGTTTCGGCAGTTCAGAGTTTTAAAATTATTTTCTTCTCTTGCTTTACTATAGCAGCTTTTATTTTTTGCAAACAGAGTTAGACTAATAAAGTAATAGCGTAATTTACAGGAAAAATGACAGACTATACAAGATGCTGTATAAAATCTAAGGATGGAACGATCATAATAGGTAAAAAGGAAATATTCTAGCGATGGGAAGAATATAAAAAACTCTTCCACGGAGGAAGAGTTAGAGAAAGAATAAACAAAGATGCTGTCGCACCTGAAATATTAAACCCGAAGTGGAAGCTACAATGGTCAAACTGAATAGAAACAATGCAGTTGGACAAGACTGCATTTTAATCCTGACAGCCTTAGACAAATTCGTCATAGAAAATTACAGAAACATTTAATGAAATCTATAATAGTGGTGTTATATCAGACAACCTAAGCAGATAAATTTTCATAGATCTGCCTAGGAAACCGGATGCAATCGAATGCGGACTCCAGCGAACAATCAATTTGTCGAAGCCCATAATAATACTCATCAGCCGAATTCTGATAACGTAAAGCAGAATCAGGCGAGAGATATGCGATTTGTCAAGGACATTGGAACAAGGAACGCAATACTTATACTTAGAATGCTATCACAAAGAACGATACAAATAAAAATGGACGTGTATCTACGGTTTATCGAATATACAAAGACATTCAACAAGCTAGGCCAAAAAGAATTGTTGGAAGTGCTCAACAAACTCGAAATATTTGGGAGTCATTGAAGTAATCAAGGATATGTCTTGTCACCGGACCTATTCAAACTGACCAGCGAGATTTATGAGGACCCTAGAAAATATCCCAGATTTTAGCATTGGTGTCCACAATCTGAACAACATAAAATACCCAGATGATACAGTGCTGATACCAGACACGGAAAGAAAACTACAAGAATTCCTAAACAAGTTATCTGAAGAAAATCGAAATAAAGAACTACATATAAACTACACGAAAACCGAATCCATGGTCATCAGCAAAGAAAACAAAATGCCAACTACAGGTGGGTGATACTAATATCAAGTAGGTACAAAAATTAAATAACTAGGGATTGTTGAAACAGATGACTGAATATTTGTTAATGAGATCTGAATGCGAATTAGCTTCTAAAATGCCTTCGTCGCTATGCTGAGTAGAGTATTGAACAAGAATTTATTACTAGAAACAATAAGTACTGGAATGATACATTTTTTTAATCATTTCACCCCGAGCAAGGTAGAAATGCCACTGATGAGCAGGGGGCTACATAACTGTAAAAAGATTAATCAGAAAAGAGTGAGGAGTACAAACTAGTTAGAAAGGAGCAATAGAAAGCTGAGAATGCAGGTGCGATGACAGATACATAGGTGGAGAGAAAGGGAAGGATATACGGGGCTGGGGAGAGAGCTATTCGTTAATAGATGAGTATTGACATTGAATTTAAATTTCTGGAGGTTGTAGCCGTCAGGAAAGCAAGAATATGGGAGCGAGTTTCATAGGCAGGAAGTGCGAGAGAAGAAGCTGCAGGAGTAGAATTGTCGTCTGCATTTGGCTAACCTAACTGAATGGGTGGGACCCAGTTGCCAATCTGGTTGCACGAGTAAACACCTGTTGAGGAACCAGTGACTTAAGTTCGTTGGAGCAGAAGCCATGAAAGTATTTATAGAACAGACAAAGGGAGGCCATATTTGATGTCTGTTATTCAGTATGGCAGTCAATGCTGGAAAATATCTTCAAAGATGAATAAAACAATTGAAGCAACTGAAAAGTGGTAGTAAAGAATGATGCTGCGGATATCTTTGATAGTGTTTGAGCAATGATGGGGTTTTTGAGAGGATGGAAACGAAAAGGAAATTTATACTGAGCATTAAGAAGAGATAGCTAATGTTTCTGGAGCATGTAATGAGGAAGGAGGGCTTGGATAATGTGGCGCGCACCAGTCATGAAGAAAGTGAGACAGGGGAAAGCAGCGGGTAATATATTTGACATGCCTGAGCAAGTGAATGGCAGATCGAGGTTTGGGTTGGGTAAAAGGAGAACGCGTACAAAAAGCCACGATTTATAGGGAGATGTTGAGCGTCATGATCGCATGCCTACTAAAGGGTCATAGCACATTGAAAAAATATAATTATTAAATATATATTTTATGGTGGGTTACAAATGTTTTTCTATATTTCTAATGCACTTGTAGTTGCTATAGTAAGTTTTGTAAAAATATTCCACCAATGTTTCAATTATTTATCTATGAGTTTGTGAAATATTCTGACAGCCTTAGTGTTTACGTTGCTACAATAAAGGGTGTGCTGCGTTGTATCTTTTTTTTCTTTTCTGTGATTTCCCCTGAATTATATACTTATTTTAAGTTTTTTTTAATGTAATTTCTAATATAGCGGTTTCGTTGATAAAATCTTGAATTAATTTTACTTATCGTACAAAAAACACCCTAATTTGATAACGTGAATCGGGAGACGATTGGGACTGATAGGTGACTGATTCGTATGATTGTATCCTGGCAAAAGTTTGATGGTTGGCAACATCATAAACCCTTCTCTATTGTATTGATTACGTTTCGCATCTTTTGTCACACTTTTGAAAAGCATGATCAAATATTTGGACGTTAGCCAGAAGTATATTCTGCTATTCCGTTCGAATGATTATTGACAGTGTCATGATGTCTGTCATCAAATGGTAACCAGTTCTTTGTATATAACTCTTGTTCTTGTAACTGTTTCTCCGGAAATGAATCTATCGCATGAACTATTTATTGTCGAATCACTGTAAGCAGAATATTGCATATCGTGTATAAAATCGATGAGAAAATTTCACTAATTTTTATTTGTTACCTTTTTGAATGGTCTAGGACATATCTTGTTGAATGCACCGGTTCCCGTCCGATCATCAAAGTTAAGCAACATCGAACCTGGACAGTACTTAAATAGGTGACCATTTGGGAGTACCAGGGGCTGTAAACCTAAGGACCAAGTATCTTCATCTGGTCCTCCAGGTTTGGGGTTTAGGTGCAGGGCTAACAACCCTGCCCCGTAAGAAACAGTTTGTTACAGAAACAGCAAGAAAAAGTTGCTGCCCTATGCACCATTTGATGTGATGAATAAATGATGACATTTTTAATGAATGCCCTAACATTTTGAACTATGTAATATGGAATAGATTTAAATGAATAAACATTAACATATCTAAATTAAGACGAAATTAAATAAAGTAATGTATTAACAATCTTGTTTCCTCGAATTAATATTGATATACTTTCTTCTAATAACAAGTATTAAAAATATGTCTGCGTATTGTCACAGTGTGATGGATATTATGACAATATCTGTTTCCTTTCTGAAAACATAAGTTCATTAAAGGAACACTATTTTTATTATCGGTTCAATTTTGTTAAATATTTCTCTTAAAATACAATTTCAAGAAAATACATTTATCAACTCTTATTTAACTTTCTAATATTGATTGGTATTTAAATTAAATTGATTATATCATTTTCTGTTTTAGTTCGTTGAGCTATATTAAACTGGTCTTGAAAGTTTCAATTTATGTTCATAAGTTTAACATTTTGTTGATTGTTCTTAATGTTAGTATTTTGTTGATTGGTATTATCTTTTTTGAAATGAGTTTGAAAACCTAGAGGGTCCATTCTCTTGATTATTTATCTGAGAAAACTTGTGTATACTACTGATAGTTTAAACATTTATAACGTGCTCAATGCAATGTTTCAAATTACTATTTCATACTCCTTTTCAACGCATTACAATTGATTTTACATTTAAAAATATTTTCATAACGACATAACTTTATTTTGTAATAATTTGTTTTAAAATATAAGAGAATGTATCATAAATTATATGTGTATAGGGCAACAAATATGGCAGATACCAGTGTGGATTCAGTACGAACTGAAAACACAAAGTAATACATGGATGACTAATATAAGTGAAACAAGATGTCCGAAAATCGTTCTTTCTGCATATTTCTTTCTTTGCGTCCATTTTTTAAGTGTATTTAATGTTTTGATTTCTATTTGGCGAAGAATAGTTAAGTGGATTTTCCGGGGAAAATTATCTCCTCTTACGTCATTTGTTTTTTTTTAAATATCACATTTGTGTAAACCGTAGAAACATTCACGGCAGACGACAGATAAATGAAATGAAAATTAAACAAGAAAAGCAACCAGCTGAAGTGTTACTACTTCCTCTGGGTTAACGTATTGTCTGGTCTTCAAAACTAAATTAGATTATTAGATAAAAAAGGCGCCTGTCAGAATTACCTTTAACTCGAAACAAAACCTAATCCTAAAGATAAAAGAAACAAATAAGAGACACTGAAATATTTCTCTTAAAAGTATCTCAAAACTAAATACGTACACAGTGTTCATTTAAAAAAAAGAAAGTGTAAAGAACAGATAGAAATAACTTTGTCTCATACTCTTTGTGAAATTTTTCAGAGAGTACTGATTGACAGATAAATTGAATGCAATCTATCATTTTTATTTTTAAGCGTAGACATTTTGTTAGCTACAACAGATTTTATCAAGTCGTAACCGATACCCAGCTTGCTTTTTCAGTTTTTTTGTAACTGTTGTTTTCATTTAAAAATAAAAATTTTCCTGATTATATTTATGTAACTAAACATTTTGTATTCTCATCTGATTTGTATTAGACAATGCCATGCACTACTTTTACTAATTATTTAGATTATTAATCCCATTTCATCGGACATTTAAGAGGAAAATTAATCACTGTTTGAATTTAAATTAAATCCAAAACTTTCTTTTCCCATTTCGACCGATGTGCCCTTCAAGTGCCTCTCATTTGAGTGATAATTTTGACCGAAATTCTTAATATATTTTTCAGGGTATATTGTTCTCGTTTTACTGTCAGCATATTGGGAAATTTCCTATTGTGAACTGCATAGAAGATCAAACATCACAGCAAAAGAAGCAACAAGAAATGTAATACTAGCTTATAAATAATAACTGCAATCTCAGGCTGCAAATATTCGGTCCAAATATCTTTAGTCTACGAAAGTTAATGTAGTTTCTTAAAACATTAATTGGTAACTTGTAGTATAACAAATGGGAGTTCAAGAATAAGGTTTAATGGAAATAGATTAATTAAAATTTAACTCATTCTAAATATGACAAAACATATCAAACAATAAGCCGGCTTAAACTCAATAAATATAATAAAAAAGTATGTTCTCAGAGATAAGCAACGTGACGAGATGTGGATCGAGGGAAAACCAAAGAAAACTGAAAGTAACGATGACCAAATGTTTTAGACAAAGAATAGAAAAGGAATCCGTTTAAATCGAAGTAATGTCACTATTTAATCAAATCGTTTCCGTTGTATTACATGTTGACATGCCTAATTTTCTGTATTGTTACATACCTAAAAATTTCTATGTGTTTCTTCTGAAATGAAAAAAAAAATAATTGTTTCTATTTGAATTACCGTAAAACTCTCCGAATGATGTCTCCTTTTTTCTCATACATTAATTCTTCACATCTTTTATCACTACCTCAGGATATCATTATGAATATTTCATACAGGAATCTTAAATTTTAATGATTTATTTACGTGTTGACTATTATCCAAATATTTGTTGTTCACATCACGTAATTTCATCTACAAAACTAAACATTCATCAGCAGTTTGTCGATTAAGTTGACCTTCCTCAAATTTTGGAATTAATATTTTACTTAAATTTTGAGGCACATTGTTCGTTTAGTTTTTATATAATACGGTTCAATTATTCCTCTACAACACCCAGTTAGGAAAATAATTAAAAAAATGCTATGTCTCAAAATTCCGGAAACACAGCTTTAATCCACGAAGTGATTTATCTCATAGAACCATCCAGAGGTTATAATTTGGAGCGTTTTACTGATTCTACAATCTGATGTGTGTGTGATGCTGCTACTCTTGTGTGTTGACTGCATTCACTGAGGATACAATTTTGGTGCTGAATTATTTCTACAGCTACTCTTTTTTTTATTTGCAGCTCATATTATTTATTTTTTATGCTCGGCCTACTAAGGATTTAAGACTCAAATTTTTAAACGAGTCTGTCTATGTTTAAAATATGTACATGATTCTGCTGAACTGCAAAATGTTGTTTGCTTAACTGCAAACAACACATATTAATCAACGAAGTTGCTGTTTGTGAGGTTATGTAGCCAGATGTAATTCATGATGTGGTTGCAGAAATTTATACAGCCATAACTGGTTCATCCTCCTTCTGTGGCTCGGTGCATAATCTTGTTTCTAGATATAGTATCTTCCAGCAGCCACTCTCATGTCCTAGGAAAGCACTACTTTCTCAATTTGCTTGGAGTAAGACTCCGTGTTAAGTCTTATAGCAATTAAATTCTGGAGTTGTTTTCTTATAACCACGAACAAAATGATTTGTCCAAGCTGTCCTATATTCCTGCTCACTGTCAGCATTCGACTCCTTCCGAATATTTTACACTGCCCTCTGATTGACACCAAATAACTTTGAAATATTCGTATTGAAGCTTCCAGCGAGTATGACAAGAGGCAATTTTTCTCAAATGGTGTTCAACTTACTCTGAAATACTGTGCAGTCAAGAAAATCATAGACATTCAAAGGTCACACACGGAATGAAATATATAATATAGCGAAAATTTACCAATCGCACCCACTCTGTGTGTCTGACATATATATATATATATATATATATATATATAATGTTAGCCCACAAAAGACCACCTTCCATAACCGAACGACTATAGCTCAGAGTGAGAGTCGCTGACAGATGTCAATTCCGTAGGGTTTCAATTCTGGCTACAAGCAATCGGATGTCTAACTGTACTGTTAAACTGTGATACAGTGAAGCAAATCTGTCAGTGGATGACGTCTTTATATATATGACTTTCTTCTAATCTGATGTACAAAATGTCACCCAAACATTTGATTCATAATTAAAGGTATAAACATGATATACTTCGTATTGTATACATACCCCCAAAATAGATGTATAAAAGTTATGTGATTCGTATAAAACTCGGATTATCTCTGTACGACAAACATTGTAAATTGTAGAAATTATGAAGAATATTTAATTTCAGATTTATGAAAAATATAGTGCGATGTTTTGATTTGTGTGAATTCTTAGCTTCGATCTTGCATTGAAAAAACGTTTTCTTGTAAAATGATTTGTTACTTCTGTTTTTAGAAGGACTTTGACAGATTCCATATTAATTTTTGTGATATTTATCATCAAAAATTAAATTAAATTACGCCATGATTAATGTCTGACAACAGTCAAACATCACATCTGTAATTAGAATATTTTTAAAATAAATTATTAGCTCAAGAAATATAGAATTTTAGGAAAATTAATTTTTAATATTTCGTAATTTGTTTATGAAAACATACTAGCATATTAGCTAATCTTTAGTTAAAATCAAGTGAAAAGTAAACAGAATGTCTGTTACTTGTCAAATCAATTCACTAATGAAATCGGTACTAATTTCACTGTCTTTATTAGTGTCGTATATAGGAGCGTCCTCGAAGAAAGCGAGAGTTTAAAAGCAACACGGCTAATAATTATACTACACCCAGTCGCAAAATAATTATCAAAATATCGATAAATAACGGTCAAAATTTCTTTGAACTATCATTTAATATTTAGTCGTAGTTAAAATTTGTTATGCATCTTTATCATAAGGTAATTTTTTTCTCAGTTTTATATTTCTTCAAATTCTTCTGATGCAGATAGCGTAAAATATTTTCTTTTTGTAACGACTAACACTGGCCTTCAAGTTAATGCACTGTGAGTTTCAAAAATACTCAAACATATCATTATGATTTGAATAGATTTTAGATGAGTTTGCATGGGATGCTCAAGAATAAACTAGACATATATTGACGGTTGACTTCAGTATATAAAAGATGGAATTATGTATGCATTATTTGCATGTACACTAAACGTTATTTATAGAACAATATCCTGATATATAAGGGATAACAATATATACAGTTTAAAGGAAATCTGCCAAGTTTGATAAATTAACACTGAGTGCTTCTCATGAAAAGAACCCCTATATACTCATAAGTTTAAATACCTTCACGAAGAAACTGTTCTTTTTAAATATCATAGGGAAGATTTCCTATCTCTCTTTGAAATGGATAAAGCTCCTGTCCTCGGAAGTAACACACTAAGCCCCCTTGGACTTACACTCTAAACCGACCTGAATAGAACGAATATATAAGATCTATAGCTTCCTTTACTGCTAAGAATTTTGTGTCACTGTCTATTATGATAAAGTATTTTTCTCTGTAGAATTTATTTGCAAATTAAAATTTGCCATTCATCAGTACATTAAATACTGTTGCTATATCTGTTTAGCAACAGATATTCATCTCGACAAAATTCAAAGCAGGAAATACAATGTAATCGTTACTGACTTGGCATCTTAGACACATTCTCACAGACGAGATATATCTTACCTCTGTCTTTTCCACAGATAATTTCTTGGCAACTGCTTTGAAAATGTTGACCTGTTGAATTTAAGAGGCTGCTAGACTGGATTCTAAATCTTATCCTGTTACTGATTAAATAAGCCATTCCTACTCTTTTTTTTTCGCACTTCCCGTCTGTGGAACACCCTTAAATTTAAATGCTTCCCCTACAGCAACAATCTTAAATATGTAAATAAAAATTTTCATCTATCTCCTTAAATCTTATTCGAGTTTAGTCTTTACTTTACCACCCTGTATCCGCTTTTCACTCACTCTAACCCACTGCCAACTCATAGCGGTCACGCCTTGTTTGTGGCGAAATTATGAAACACACACACACACACACACACATATATATATATATATATAAGAACTGTTTTCTGAAATACATGACGAAGAGAAAAAGGATTTTGTGTTAATCTTTTTGTCCTATAGGACATTATTGCACTAAATGTGTTTACATTGTAGAGGCTACAGATATGCGTTGTCGAGAAACGCTGAGAATTTAAAAAATATTTTAGAATTTTTTTTAATACTTTATTTTATTAAATTGTGTCGGGTATATATTCTAGCCAGTTTCTATAAAAATACTTTATCTAACTGATTTACTATTGTTTGTTGATAAATGTCCCATATTGTTCTAAAAGATCTTATATGAATGGTATAACGTTGTAGGACACTAGATGCAAATTCCGCACCAATGAATTAGCGATTGAAACACGTTCTAAGCATCTTCTAATTTGTGAATTATTTTTTCTTTTAATCAGAGTAGCATTCTTATGTCAAAATTTCATCGTTTCTCATTACCGTGAGAAAATAATCCGTCTATTTTTTAACGGCTATTTTAAGGTAATGTAATATTTTATTAAAACTTCTGAGATTTCACCGATATATTTGTTCCGACAGCCGCAGAGGCTGATAAAGTAAATTTCTCCTTCATGCCTTGTCATGTTATTTTTTTCTTTTGCCTTAAGATTTCAATTTTTTTGAATGTAGTTCTGACAATTTTTACGTTGAATTTAGATAATTTATTTCCAATTATGTTTGTGATAGTAATATACATTTAAATCGAGATATATGAATACTTTTTAGTGAACTTATGTTATTACACTGAATAAAATTTTTTACATACTAATTCAAAGAATATTTTACACAAATCTGTGGATACGATAGGAATTGAAAATATTCCGAGACTAGTTTACGATTTTATACCACGATTAGAATATCCGCGACCTTGGCTGATAGCTTTATATGTTTATATCTCATTATCAATAAAGTCATATCCAATAAAATGTCATTCCTTTCATACTTTTGCTCATTTAGATTTGGGAATTTTATGAAAATGCATTTTTGCGTAGAATGGATTATTCAATTTATAAATAATTCGTTTTCGTATAAATTTAATTTCTCTAAATAATGCAAACAGCTATCTTAACTTGGCCTTAAATGCTAAATGTAAGGGATTAACGTGCTAGTATTCCAAGATCTTGTAATGTTGATAAAATGAATGATAATTCTTTCGATTGTTTCGTCGTTCTGCCATCATTTTGGTTGTCAATGAGTGGACTTGGTAAGATCCTGAATTTAATAATTGGTTTTAACAATGGCTTTTCAAGACAAAGTTTAGCGAAAGAAAGCATTTGCAAAATGTTATCTCATTAATAAAAGTTAGTGCTACGAGTTCAGATATTTGTCCCTGACACAGTTACACTTTTCCTGTCATGATTAAGGGTAATGTCAGCAGGCTGTTCTGATTCATTGTTTTGACTGAATTGGAAGGAAGACGCCAAAGGAGTGGAGTGAAGAAATCATTGATTCGAACAATGCAATATTGCCTTGAAGTTTCAATTATCCGTTGAATAAATTCTCATTTTGTTTAAAATCAGTCGGCAATATTTCACTTTATATTTTCGTTTTGTTGATGTGGCAGATTGTCATTATTTTTCTTCCGTTCAATATTTTTGAGGGAATAAAAGCGAAGGTATATTGTTTGATTCTAGAGTGAAAAGCCATTAAGTACGCTTGCAGTTAGATTAAATACGCGTTATGTGTGACGCTATTTTATCAGAAAGCAATTAACTGCACCTCGACAGTCTCACTTTCACAGCCGATCTAAACTAGAATGACTACAATGAATCAATAGCTACAGCTGCTGCTAAGAATGTCCGTTCACTATTTTCGAATTTCGTCTATGTATTGAATAATATTGTCATATCTGGTCGGGCGCTCCTGCTAGACATCTCGGCGTGCACGACAACATTCAAAGCGGGATCTGCAATATAACCGATCCTGATTTGACAGCTTGACTTTAGCCACATTCTTACCGTCGGGATGTGACTTTCCTCCTTTTTTCTACAACTATTTTCAATAATTCTGCTTTGTTAAGCTTATCTCTCTTGTGTCACCTCTACACAAATTTACCCGAGCTACAAAATTGGCAGATAGGCACAGTGAAAACAATAAAATCTAAGCCTCTAACAGTATATTTTCCCACACCTTCCGTTTTTGGAATTCTTTCTTATTTTTGTTTCATTGACATCTAAAATCTCCATGACAATTTTGTTGCCACCTGTTATTCTCTTCATTCTCGTCTTCTCTTATCATTACCCCGATCCCCACTTGTTCCCCTTTCTTTTTGCTCTTTTCTCTTTTAACCACATCTCTAATGACAGTACTACCTTACCTGGGGTGATTAAATTAAATAATACAACAAAACAGACAAAACTGAGAGACATAAGTGGGTATATCTATGTCCTTCTGCTTTGCAAGATATTATACATATTTTACTTATATTTATCTACCTGCTTCGTATGGATCATTTTCTCTCGGTTGAGTCTGTCTCCTCGGACAAAGTGAAGCACAGTAGAGTTTCTGTCCGAGGAGAGATATGCTTCTGAGAAAAAATACTGAGTAGTGGGCTGTCCAGGGAAACAGATACCTAGGACTGAATCACCACATTTCATTAGAGGTGTAGGTCTATCGTCACAACTGTAGCCAGCGTAATCGACCCTTTCAAGGGTCTAGGACTATTTTGTCCCTAGTCTGAGTGTAAACGTTCGAATTCTCCAGGCTAAAGTCGGCCTTGTCACATTAGTTTTCAGCTAAGAGACAACGTAAATAGTATACATATATTTACAAATATAACGAAATTATTTAAACTGATATTCTATAAATATATAATTTACAAGATTTCACCATTATTTTTAAACATAAAATTTAAAATAGAACAGATATTCCAGACAATATATAAAAAGGGTGGCAACTAAAAAACTGATTTGTTGCAGTATTTGTTTCTCGCAGTGTAGTTGGTAGAAGAATTATTGATGTCTAGGATCCTTTCTCCCAGCTACTCCACATACAACTGGGAACACTCCTTAATTCGGATCTTCGTTCTCCGCGAACCGTAATTAAAACACTCACTCCAGGAAACCGGTGTAGCCTTCACGAATCGCCAACACCAAACTGTCTCGGAAACTGAATTTGTTTTTTTTTATGTGTTTTTGGTCTCGAGCAGAAAACCTTCTGTCGCTTCGGCGAGGTAAGTCTCCGCCACAATAATACAAAGCGCTTTCTGAAAACCAGTTTCAGAATCTTCTGAAGCGATGTTCTGGCGATGCCTAGCTGAGTAGAGTGTCGACGGGTTGAATCAGATGGATCCTCAAAGGCACTCTTCCGTACAACTTCCATCGTTGTGTCAAAAGTCTTAACATTTTTTTTCAGTTTGAATTATGAACATTCACTGGAATAGAAAAACACAAAGAGTTTGATACGTTTCTGAACTTTATACATACCCTTTCTAGCAGATTAAAAACCTATCTAAACTTATCCCCATTGATCTGGCGTGCCTTAGAACTCTCGACCACGAATCACCAACAGTCTAAACGAAGTCAATTCAAGCTTTTATAACACAATTTTCGATTTATCGCAAAAAAACATATCTGCTCTGTAATGTGTCGTAATGTCAACATATGTAATCATGTTCCGGAAATTAACGAAGATTAACGAAATAGTCTTTAAACAACCAACAATATAGAATGATTTATTGAAGATTATTTTTGATAGTTACTCGTATTTAAGTACACATTCTGTTTATAATCAAAAAGTATTATATATTTATTTCTACCGGCCTGAGAATCAACAATACTTTTTGTTAATTTTCCTTAATTTCCGTAATATATATATATATATATATATATATATATATATATTATATATATATATATATATATATATATATATAAAGAGAGAGACAGAGAGAGAAAGAGTTAAATATATGGACCTGAATCCGACAAGATTCGAAGATTTGTCTATATATATTGTCATATTCACAACGTTTCAGCCGTTTAATTTCCGGTCTTCGGCAGGTGGTATGAGTTGGAATATCCAACTGAAGCTCTTGTTGAGTCCAGGTGTGGAGATTGTTCAGATTCAAAGTGTCATGTATTTTTTTTATTTGGATATCTCAATGGATAAATGCGTTGGTTGAAGTAATATAATAAGTGACTTGACTCAAAGAGTTGTGACATAAATACTTGATCACATCACAGGAACAGCTATTTTGGAGATTTAAGTTACTAAAAGTAAATGAAACATATCTAAAATGCATGGCACATAGAACTATAGCAATGCTCACCTGTATATTAAATAATTGGTTTAGTTCGAAAATCAAATGTACATCAACTGAAAACGACAGGATCGTTTGATAGTCGAAACATTTTGAATGTTACAATAAAGACATGTATATTTCTGAGATGAGGAATTGTAACTATTTATACTATTCATATTGTTTGACGACAGGTCCTGATTTTTATTTCCATATTCACGACGTTTCGGTCGTTGAACGCTCCCATATTCTTCATGTGAAATACGCTGGGAATTCGAACCGAAACTTAAATTTATGTAGAAATGTACTATGGTGTAATTTCCCGATGAGGTCAATATTTAAAACAATGTAAATAGTGTAAATAAAAACATTTTTTGAAGATGTACCTACAAGTTCGATATCCACTGCGCCACAACGCACATTCGAACTCCAGTTGAATTTCCTTGCATTCACTTACGCACAAATACCCTTGGGAAATGTATTAATCTCTCTACCCCAAGTTATGGGTTAAATAATATGACAGATTGGGTTCTATAGCATTGCCTGGCAACCAGTCTACTTCAGAAAGTAATGGCAACATTTTGGGGGATAATCTTATGTCCAGTTAGTCATGTCTCTTTCCAGACATGATCGCCTAATGCTTATATCAAGTATGGCACATTACTGACAGACCTACGAAGAACGAAACATAGAATGTTTCTATTGTCATTCTATTACCTAAAAAGAACAACATAGATTTGTTATTAGCTGATCAAACTGTCTGAACTCGTTTCAAATGGCAACAGGAAGTTACAGTAATATTCGATAATATATTAATAATTCTTTTGCATTTTTTGCTATGAGAAGACATGTTTTGGTAGAACGTGACTATTTCCTTATTTCACAGTCTAGCTTATTTGAAACTGTTTATTACATACATGCACTAAAAATGACCAAATATTTGTTAATAGCCATTACATTTAAAAAAGTAATTTTAAAAAGACTATATAGGTTTTTGCGTCATTGCTGATATAAAAAAAAACACTTCTTGGTAATATAAACGTATTATTGAATTACCCATTATAATCATTAAAATATGACCTAGAAGTTATATACCTCTTCTTGCAAAATAATTGAAACAACTGCATTAGTTTCCTTTTCTCAACATTAGCTCAGTTTTAGACCTACTGGAGTCACAGTGTGTACGCAATTTCTGTTTGTCACTCAGATGAGGTCATTTGCATTGGTGTGCAGTAATAGAAGTATATTATCGGGGTGTATGATAAAATCTGTTCGACCTTGAAAATATTGCGCCCTCTGGAATTACAACTGATTTTTATCCCGCTCAGACACTATTGTCTCGACTGTCAATTAGGTGCCCTACGTTGATTGTCTGATATGGTCGTTACTCGAAGAAAGCGTACTAAAATTTTAACGCTGCACGAACACACTGGCAAGTGTTACATTGAGATCGTGTATATTGTTAATGTCAGCCTTTCAACTGTTGGTCGCGTCATCAAATATAAGAAACAAAATGAATCCATCAGAACAAAACTTAAAGGAAAATGATGTCGGAAGAGAAAAACAACGACAAGTGACAACGGATACGTTATCAGATAGTGTGAACAGTCTTCGGAAGACCTTATTAGTTTTATTGCAATAAAACTTCCTAGAGGTGTATATAAGGCACATGAGTTAGTGTTATATGACATAATACATATTTATATATGTGTCATTGGAGGATGACATATACGTCATTGATAACTGTCTCATGAGTGGAAGAATAAATTAGGAGGAAAGATGCTTCCGTGAATCGTGCCAGGTTCAGTGTTGTTTATAAGTTACAGGAACTTGTCCATAGATGATTTCATTCCAACCAGTCAAAACATAGTAATTTATAGATTCGGGAGATGCCTCTTCTATTCAGTTATAATAGATGACAGGAAATTTCACGTATATTTCGTAGACTAATGCCTCTTGTTACCATAGAAATGGAAGTAGGAAAAAAAGATTGCTGCAGTTCTCCTCAGTGTTCTTGACAAGCTCCAAAGGAGAGTCTGTAATGTGATAGGTACTGATCTGGCGAAACGACTGCAGCCACTTCACCATCGTCGAAATGTGGCCTCCCTTTGTCTCTTCTACAAATACTTTCATGGCTTCTGCTCGGATGAGCTTAAGTCACTGATGCCTCCTCAACAGGTGTTTACTCGTGCTACCAGACTGGCAACTGGATCCCACCCATTCACAGTCAGGTTAGCCAAATGCAGACGACAATTCTACTCTTGCAGCTTCCTCTCTCGCACTTCCCGTCTGTGGAACTCACTCCCGTATTCTTGCTTTCCTGACGGCTACAACCTCCAGAAATTTAAATGCAAAGTCAATACTCATCTACTAACCACTGGACTCTAGCTCTCTCCCCTCCCCTGTATAACTTTCCCTTTCTCTCCACCTATGTATCTGTCATCGCACTTTCTTTCTCAGCTTTCTATTGTTCCTTTCTAACTAGTTTGTACTCCTCGCTCTTTTCTAATTAATCTTGTTACATTTATGTAACACCCTGCACATCAGTGGCGTTTCCGGCTTGCTTGGGGTGAAATGATTAAAAAAAAAAATGCATTACCATATAGGTACTTTATATTTCTAATAGTTACACGCCTTCAGTGAATGATGGTTAATAAGTAACTTTATTATGAAAGGAATATCAATGTAGGAATAAATATTTTAAAACTATCGATATTATATATATTTGGTTTCAACGAAATCAAAAAGAGTGCATAGTGAAGAGCAAACGTATTTTGAGATAATTATCATTAACCTATAGAGTAATGTGGTCATGTCTATAGCTTGAGAAATCCAACCGAATCCATTTTTCATGCACCTGATAGCCTACTTTTCAAAATAATAATAATAAAAAAAGACATTTATTCCACGTCAGACTATGTACTTAATTTAATTATATTACTTGATATTTTTTTTTCGGGGAGAAAATAAATGTCGCGTGTTGTTTACAATTAATGCCATCTCTTTTGAAGTAAACTAATCACCTTCAGTAAAAAAAAAAAGTATGCTATTGCGACTTTGTTGAAGAAAGAATATATTAACTTACAAAATATTATTGCGTTAAGAGATTAGCGTCTGAAAACAGTATTCTTTCTTTTTATTTCTAACACGTGAACGTAGAAATATGTTGTATTTATTTTCTTTTGTGCGTGTCGGGTTGAATGTTTGTCTGTCAGTTTATCTATATATCTACTTTTTATGAGTCAAAGTGTAAAACTTTTTTTATATTGACTTCAGCAGATGCAGAAATTTAAATACATAGGAAGTATTCAAACAGCGAACAATATGTGCGACAATGACATCGTATCGGCGTTTCCAAGGACGCATTTCAAAATCTAAATAGAAAATTGAGAAAAAGGAAAATTCGTTGGAAACAAAGAAATATTTGTTATTGTATGTGATGTCTATCTACCTGTGCTGAATAAGGGTGAAGGAGATATTCAAACAAAAGAAATATGGTTTTTCAGAAGGATGATGAGGATACTACAGACCGAATATGTGATCAACAACTGGGTTTGGGAGAAGATGCAAATAATTGAAAAATAAAATTTTACTTCACCTCAAGAAGAGAGCTGAGGTTTATGGCGTACATTTGTCGTGCAGTGGATATAGACCCGTACCGATACATCGAGGAACAGATTTCGAATTCCAGTTGAATTCGTTACATTCACTTGCGGACAAATACCCTTGGACAGGTATTGATCCATCTCTTTCATGCAGATATGGGCTAAATAATACGACATCGAGTTTTATAACCTTGGATGGGAACCAGTCTACCGCAAAAATCATTGGCAACCTACACCGGGATAAACATCTGTCCAGTCAGTCATGTTTCGTTTGAGACATGATCACCCAAAGCGTGTATCACGTAGTGCACTTAAATAACCGAATTAGGATGAATGGGTATGGAAAATATAATACTCACAGGAAGTATAATGAAAGCAACGCTAAATATATTTGATGTGCTTGAGAAAGGAGATTGCAGAGGAACGTTTGTGTAAGTTACCAAGCAAAAGTGTGTTAAGTGCTACAAAGAAAATAGTTGATGTGAGGGCTACGATCGCCTACTCCCTGAAGAACATAGCTCATAAAAGATTAAATTTTTCGGGTCAGAATTTTAAAAAATGTGAGAAGAGTGTTTTTCTGTCTGTTTATTAATATATCCATATTTATCTTTTCACGATAAGTCAAAGTGAAAGACATTATTTTTATTCATATCCTTGAATATGTTACTTTTTCCCCAGTGTGTGTCTGTCGCTGTGCTCCATCCTTACCCGAGAAAGCATATGCAATGGCGATGCTGCGTAGTTAATAAAACGTTTCGATACAAAGGAAATCGTAGAGAACTACATAGTGAAGGGACAAAACATAGGGAAAAAGATATAATTTTTAACTACACATTCAATACTTACTCGACTATGAAACTATAAACGGAGACGTATAATATATATTAGGGTGTACGTTGTGGTGCAGAGGTTGTAGGATCGGAGCGAGAAATCGATGAGCCGAGATCGAATTTCAGTTGCATTTACTTACGCGCAAATACCCATCGGAAAATTATGAATCCATTTCTTTCCTCCAGTTATAAGTTAAATAACTATAAAGATTGGGTTCTATAGCATTGGTTGGCAACCAGGATACCGCAGAAAGTAATGACAATCTACTGCGGGATACTCTTCGGCCCATTCATTCATATCTCGATAGAGACATACTCTCCGAAGCGTTTATGATATATGTCACAAATGACTGATAATACCCACCTGAAACAATTTTTCAAATATAAAGTGTACTTTGCTATTACCTCGGCTACTCAGCCGATGATTGCTTAGGTTGCATTCTGACTTCAGATTTCGCGACAGAAATTTAGCGTTTTGTTTCAACTAACGAAAGGCGTAAGTGCCACTCAATCGATCAGTCAGTTAAGTGTCATACGTGATACACGCTTGGGCGATCATGTCTCGAAAGAGATATGACTGACTGGGCAGAAGATTATCCCGCAGTAGGTTGCCATTGCTTTCTGCGACCAAGGCAACCCTATAGAACCCAATCTGTCCTGTTATTTAACCCATAACTGGAAGGAATAGGATTAATACCTTTCCCAAGGGTATTTGTGCGTAAGTGAAGGCAATGAATTTTAGCTGGAATTCGAACTCGTCTCCCCGATCTCTCGCTCCGAGCCGATATCCACTGGACCACAACGCACATAGGCTTACGAAATGTTGTGTTTGATCATGAATGTAAGAGCAGGAATTAACACGTGAAAATTACAGCAATATGACAGAAAGACAAGCGTTGTCGATAGGCTGAAAAATAATAAAATTGGAGTTATCAGGAGAAAATCCAAGCGGGAATATTCATCAAAATATAACTGTTCTTTTGAAGGAGTTTTCATATTAGAAGAGTGGTTTTTTGAAAGAGGTGTGTAGGAAATAAAGATGATTCAGCTCCAAACTAGACTATTATTCAGATTAATTTTGTTTACTTGCTGCTGAAAACAATATCACAACTATTATTTTATTAGTAGCTTTCAAAGGGCAACGAGTTTATTACATCCCGATGTTTTTTTTTAATCATATCACCCCGAATAAGGCGGTAACGCCACTGATGTGCAGGGGGCTACGTAAGAGTGAAAAGATTGGAAAAGAGAAAGCCGGATACCACATCCTAAACAGGAAACAAGGGATGAGCCTCTTTACCCGTTCAATAGACATTGGTGGAGTGTGAACTGGGCGATAGTTTAGTCTATCTACTCCAATTAAAGTCTATCTACTCCAATTGATGTTAAAAGTGTGAAGCAAGTATTAATAAACTGCTCATATTTCTTGGTAATACGATTTGATGTTGTTGTTTATTTTACTTATCTAACACTTGCATGTCATTTAACGCCAGAAAAATTAAGATTTAAGAATTCATTTTCGATAATGACGGCTTAGTGATGAAATGTCTTATTAATTAAACAGTAGCTGTTAAGAAATGTGGGTTCATGGTACTTTTCCGTAAGAGAATATAATAAACTATATTAGAATAATAAGTCAGTTCTCTCATTAACATTTCGGAACAATTACCCATAACACTATCAACGGATCTCAGCTTATGCACCTGGTATCCTCAAACGGTCACTCGTCAAGAATTGATCAGATTCGACGGAGCTTAATTTCGACTGACCGGAAACGATTTTTACAAAGGGATTTGCGCTTAAGACATGTTAATACAAATTTTGTACAATGTGAATAGATATTTCAAGAACATTAATCACTTTGCTACTGCTGGTTAAAATATATTTATAAATTAGTGAGTATTTATGACAATTTATTTTTTTTAAATATCCACCGCGTTCAAGTTCCGAAAACATTTAAGTTAGAGTGTGATAGATTAATAAACACCATTTACGATCACATATGCAAAAGGTAAATATTAAGTATAATCTTGACCCGCATAAGATTGTAGTAATCGAGTGAGCAACCACTTACTGGTCAGATACACAAACTATCTGTTCCTGGTATCTTCAATATCACGAAGTAAATGAGGATCATGCAGTAAGATTTGAGTAATGGGGGGTCTTAAACTAGTCAGTTAGAACAGGTGAAGGTGTAGATTATAGCTTCTATGGAAATAATTATTAATTAGTGAAATACATCCAATGCATCATTTGTGGTGGGAAAAAAGAATATGTGAAAATAGCACATTCCTCAAAAAGTAAGTTAAACATTTTTAGAGATATTTGAAATTGGATGATAGTTTTGGTAATGCCTTACAATATATAGCAACAGTACACCTACTTCGGCCTGATCTAGCTCTTGTAAAGTTCGAGCTTTTATAGGAACAATAGAGAACTTACTGAAGCGGTCAAGAAACATCGTATGTAAGACAGAATAGATGCTCTAGGCACAGGATTGTGAGAAAACCTCATCTTGATAAACGAACATTTGAGGTACTCGCGATAATGATAGACGCTAAAAAATCAGACTAAATTGTTTTACTTTCAGAGACCATTGTAATAGAAACAGAAAACTGTGAATAATAACTACAAGTTAACTGAGATTTATAACTAGAAACAGAGTAGAAACATTATTGTCACATAATAAGGAAAAACGGTATGCCGAAATGAAAATTCAGAGGACCTACTAAGGGCGATATTATCAGGTCTAAAAACAGAATTAGTTAACTGATGAAAAGGAATAACAAAAACCTGACTCTAAATTGTCAAATATTATTTACAAGAAAAAAGGGATGTTGTGGAGATCAGTGATTGCATACATGTTGACAGTACATAAATGATGTAGCAAAGTTAATAAAATCAAAATACCAAACAAGAACTTTCCGCTTAATGAAAGTGAAAACTTTTAAACTGATAAATGTTTCTTATTTTTTCATTATTTCATCATAAAAAACACTAAAATCTGACGCGGAAGTTATTTAACAATAGTGACTAAATATATATGAATATATCATGCCATGTATGCTCCAATTATATGAGGTTTTGGATTTAGATATCCGGACTGGATGTGTTTGTTTTCCAATTCATGTTAAATGCTTTTTAGAGAACCAATGACTGTAAGAGATTTGACCGTTGTAATATAAAAAAAATGAAATTAGGAATTATAAAAAAAAAAGTCATCTACTAGTTTCATATTGGAATAACGAATACGAAGACAAAATCATCAATCAGGAAATTGAAGGATCATATATTTTTATAACAAAGGACCAGTGTACCTCGCTTATTAAAGTTAGAAAAATTAATTTATGAGATTTCACTTAAAACCCGGAAGACATTCAACTTTTAGCTTAAGAAAGTGTCATTCCTTAAGAAACACTGGATTGTACGTAGCTAAATTGTGAATACATAACGTTTTTATATTAACTGACGTGCGCTATGATATCTATCTATCTATCTATATATATATATATATATATATATATATATATATAGCGCACGTCAAGACATACATACGCACAAAAACATCCGCTCCCCTATATATATATATATATATGATGTTTTTGTGCGTATGTATGTCTTAGTATATTGTGTGAGCCAACGTGTTTGTTATTTTTACGAATTTTCTAATTCGAAGATACCAGTGAAAGCGATATTACAGAGCGTTTCTTTTATATCTATTGCTTTTTACCTTTCATTGATGACAAATACTATTTGTTTTGTGTAGTAATTTGTTAAAACAACGTGGAGATGGATGTCATCTAATTGAAGCAAAAATGAAAATAACACTGACATCTCATTTTAAGAGATATATTTCCCAAAATATATTGAAATAGTAAAGAGGAAATTTATCTAATAAAATCGCCTTTGGTTTTAACCACGACCTGCGGATAATTCCTGAATTTCCTGCAAGTCTTTTGAATAGTTTCCATGTTTAAGTTGGTGAATACAGACATTATCTTTGCAATCAGTTCATCTTTGTAACAAGACGCATTTTTGTATCCTATCTCAATTGAGTCACACATATATTAATCAAAGGTCGTGCAGTCAGAGGAGATAAGTGGCTAGATTTATGGTGGAATGCTGCAGAGAAAATTCTGAGAGTTATGACTAATTTTTCTATCTAGTTTGGCATGGTGAAAAATCTTATTGCCAGAAATAGGCTTTTTCACTAGCTACACGCTTGAACCAAGTTATCAATATCCCCCCAAGGCAACTGATATAGGCCATATTGTTGAAACTACTGGCCTCCAACAAATTTTGAAGTTCTTAGAACGATTAATGTGAGATTTCCGATTTACCATAATATGTAATCAATATTTGACCTGTAGAACTCTTTCCAAATCCTCTTCCCTCTCCTTAAATAAATACCAAAACACTTTGATATATTTGCATTGTGCACTCAATAACTTGAATAACCAAAGGGAATCAAATAAAGTTGGAATGACAAGATGTATGGTGCGAGGAATTAGAACAATTTGTTCTCGTAGTCAAAATAAAGTGCTTTGTTCAAAATTTCAATAAATATACCATGAAGGAGATCGGAGCCCCCAACGCCATGAATAGTGAAAAATATCAATAGTCTGAATAATTTTTGTCATGTTTTGTTTACATGAAAATATAAACTTTTATTGTTTTGCCTTTCATTTTTACTCATTTTCTGTAATTCCCTGTAACCTCTTGTATCGTAGTGCCATTTTTGCCTTGATAGTAGTCAGTCAAATGCCATAAGGAATACACGCTTGGGCGACTGACTGACTGGGCAGAATATTACCTTATATATATAGTTATTAAACCCAAAAACTGGATGGAAGTGTATTTGCGCGTAAATGAATGCAAGGAATTTAGCTGAAATTCAAACTCGGCACCTCGATTTCTTGTTCTGAGTCGATATCCACTGCACCACAACGCATATCCACATTGATAGTGTTAACATAGCTTAAAATTTTATCTATATATATATATGTTAACATTATGTTTTAAAAGGTACGCGTATTTGAGTAGATGTTCTTTATAATTAAACTATATATATATATATATATATATATATATATATATATATATATATATATATATATACAAATATTTTCTAGAAATTTTATAAGGAAATTGTCATCTGGCAGCATTCGGATATGCGACCCCGAAAAGCAATGCCCAATGATATATATTTTCCAAAAATAATTTTAATGAAAAATATTCATATATATATATTTTTTTCTCTACACTATTTAGATCTCTTTATTCTGTGTGTTGATACGTCTGTGTTTGTGATTATTATCAATGTCTGTAAAACAAAGGAGATAATGACACTAAGATGCAAGTAGTTACTTAGTGTGAAACAAAAGAAAAAGCCTTTAGAAAGGAACATAAATCAATCACAAATAAGAAATAAGGAAAAATAATCTTTTTTTCAGAAGGCCGATGAGGTGTAAGCGTCTGTTTATGTCCATGTATTGTTAGAAATTGAATTTTAGTTAATAAATGTGATTAATGTCGTTGTATTGTATCGAGTGCCTTGTCAAATATTAATGTCTTAAAATAGATATTTGGCATGATTTTTATTTCAATAAACCACGGAAATATTATATATATATATATATATATATATATATATATATCACTATGTCAATGTGTGTATGTATCTGTCTTTATATGTGTGTACATATGCGTGTGCACATATGACTCGGTGTTTGTAGGGAGGTGTGTACTCGCGCATCATAAGTCACACATGCTTAATTCATTGCTAGCGTCCTCACTGTTTACGTAAAATCAAATTTATTCACCACCCCAAGTCCAAGCAAACTATGTCGATGTCGTTAAAACGTTGAGTTATTACTCTCACGAAGGCAATTAGTCTGATGAAGCTATGTAGACTGAACGACGCTTTGAAAATCATCAGATAATCGGCAAGAGGCATAAAACAACATAACGAAACAGAAGCGAGGCGGCCGTGACAAAAGAGATGCAAATCACTTCATCTCCCCATCTCCTAGAATTATTTGCCAAACGACATCTTATAATTATAAAGTTTCTGTCGGGTAAGATGTGAGCGCTCCATGAATCATCAAATCGGATACATTATTCAGGTTATCTGGTTATATTGGATTTTATATGATTCGTAAAAAGTTATTGTAATTTCAGTTAGTTAAGTGCCATACGTGATACACGTTTAGTCGAAGTCTCAAAAGGGGTTATGACTGTCTGAACAGAAGATTATCTCACTGTATGTTGCCATTGCTTTCTGCGGTAGACCGGTTGCCAGCCAAGGCTATAGAACCTAATCTGTCCTGTTATTTAACCTATAAATGGAAGGGTATTTGCGCGTAAGGGAATGCAATGAATTCAAACGGTATATGAACTCGGATACCCGAGTTCTCGTTCCATGCTAATATCCATTGCACCACAAAGCATATCTTACTTTTTTTTTCTTTTTTTTTTTTTTTTTTTTAATCATATCACCCCAAGCAAGGGAGTCCACTGCCACTATAGCGCAGGGGGGCTACATAGAGCGATTGGATAAAGGAAATGTCAGAGGGAGGGTGATAGACGAGTTAGGAACGTACGTAGGGAGAGTGTTAGAGGGAACGAGTGCGAGTTAGTGTGTTAGGTGTCTATTGACCTTACATTTAAACTCCTGGAGGTTGTAGCCGTCGGGGAAGCAATCATGCGGAAGGGAATTCCACAGGCGGGAAGTGCGAGAAAAGAAGCTGTTGAAGTAGAAATGTAATTACTACTGTGATAAATCACATCATCATCACTATTATCATCTTTAACGGCAATATTTTTACTTGAACGATAACGGCAATAATATCTGTTTAATTATCTAAACTTCTTTAGAAATGGAACTGAGTCTGTGTATGTGTGTCCGTGTCCGTTACCTAGACTCTGAAACGATTTGCTTCAAAATTTACACAATTGTACTATACGCGTCTGCGAGTTTTCTTAGCTAGATTTTGTGGCGAGGTACCCCCCGATAAAAATCGATAGTTGAAAATATCACGTTATAGAAGGAGTGGTCCGATTTTAATCAAATTTGATACAGTCATAGACAAAAACATAAGAAACGATATTCAGAAGTTTCAATATTGTAGTTCTTACAATAGTGCAGAAAATCGATAATAATATAGCGATGAAAACGGCGACTTACCTCGTCAAACCAAGCGACAGCCTGTCGCGTTAATACTACGACGTAAAATGCGACGAAAAAGAAAATTACATACCCAGAACAAGTACGCCGCAGGAGTCGCTATGGGAGTGTATGCAAATCTTTGGCGTCCTCTCTGTGTTGTCGGCCAATGGAAAAAAATTGATCGGCCGATAAAAGCAGTCGTTCTCGAAGCGAAGTGGAAGTTTAACTGGTGAGGTGGATAGCAGTTGGCGAGATTGAACCGGCGAGTTGAATTTTTCTTTTTCTGGCCCGAAATTCGAGCAATTTGCGAGAGAATATTTTCTACAAGCTATTTCGGCATTATAACGGACAAAACTTTTGACGTGAAGTTGATGCCAGTTTGATGGTTCGGTAACCGGACCGGCAGTTACTGAATTGATTGAGAAGGCAGAACTTGTTTGTGACCTGTGTGGAATAAAAAAGTTTAAACGTGTTCCTCCTCTGAGGTTGACGGGGGGAGCATTTGCTGTTTATCAACAACTAAACTCGGAGCAAAAGTCAGATGTTGAGCAAATAAAACAAGCCCTGCGGATTGCCTTTGCACCAGATCGTTTCTTGGCTTACGAGCAGTTCGTAGAACGCCGACTGCACCCAGACGAATCTGTCTACGTGTTTTTAACTGACTTGAAGCTAGCGTGTCTCTTTGGCGGAATATCCGAGCAAGGACTCGCATGTGCGTTCATAGCAGGATTACCAGCGCACGTCAGACAACTACTGCGCGCGTCTTCCAGAATGGAAGACATGAAGACAAACCAACTATTGGACCGATAATGAAAGACGAAATCACAACTGAGGAAATGGTTGCAGCTACCATTTCACCAGGTGGAACTGGTAAATATCCACATGATAAACGTCGGGAGGGTATGCGATGCTACAGATGCTCTGGGTGGAATCACATTTCTACGGACTGCCCAGTTCGACGAGAAGATGCCCGTAAGTCACGCAGGTCACGCACAACACTGCGTTGCTTCAGATGTCAAGAAAGGGGCCACATTGCTTCATTCTGTACGGGAAAAGAGGAAGGGGACAAGACGTCAGCGCCGGTCTCTTCCCCAAGCGAGTTATGAATGAGGTTCTACCGGTATTGAATATTTACGTGAACGGAATTAAGAGTCGCACTAGTGGACTCTGGCTGTTCACAGACACTCGTGAGTAAATCAATCTGTCAATTATGGCAGATGACGGAGGTGGACGTACTCACTGTAAACGGAAATACTCTTAGATGTTGCGGAGTTGGACGTGTTACGCTTGGCGTAGCCAACGCAACCCCCATCAAAATCGAAGTCTTGGTAGTGGATGGAGAACTATTGGGCTTTGATTTATTACTTGGGTTCGACGCCATTAAAAAGTTAGGCGGACTCCAAATAACAATGTGGCGACGTACGATTTCCCAGGCATGGCACTGTCTGTTACGGTTAAAAAAATCCAGGATATTAAAGGTAATGTCAGTATCCATTTTTTTATCCACTTGACTTCAGTTCGTTCTACATCACCTTGTTCTTCTTACTCTCTATCTTCGCAACTATCTTCACACATGTTCCTATACTTATCTTGTCCTTTCTCTGACACCCCTGTAAGGGGTTAATCTTTCTTTTTCATTTTCATCTTATTTAAACTTTTACATTTATGTACACCCCTTCGCATCAGTGGCGGTACCGCCTTGCTTGAGATGAAATGATTTATCTCTCTCTCTCTCTCTCTCTCTCTCTATATATATATATATATCGTTTGTTACAAAAATAAAACGGATAGACCAAATTGTTAATCTAGTAACAGACTTCTATTCTTGTTTCTCGGTTAAATCAGTACATTTGCCATGAACATATTTGTCACAAAACAAAGGTAAGCTACGTCACTTTGTTGAGAATGTGGGTAAAGTCTACATGCCAGATCGAGATCTATTACAAAACAGTTCATTATTTCAATGTTGTCAAGAATCAGATGTACATCAGGAGGACTAGACGAGATATATAAACGATATTCAGTTTACGGAAAAATGGTATATTGTAAATGTCAAGATGGATTCTGATGAGATTATTGTTATTTTGTTTTGACATAACAAAGGGAATCAATTTTTCTTGCATGTAAAAACATTTTAAATTAAGTCCTAGATTGATGGTAATTATTCACACTAAGTTTTCCGGGTTTCTTGCAACCAAAGCAGACATCCTCCCAGAACTCACATCTTAGATATTTTTTACATAAATATTCCACAGAAGCGTATACTCCGATCATTAGTGACATCAATGAAAATGTTACAAGGATACACGGGTGCGCCTCCAAAAACTTGATCAGAGATTGAGAGCTGATCTCACGCTTATCAGTAGCGGAAACACTAGCTGGTTGCATCCAATATCTCGAAAACAAAACTAATTACATTCTATATCCGTTGATCAGTATGAATGGATGACTCCACGAGGAGGCCCCATATGTCGAAAGATTTCTGAGCCTGAAGTTCACCCAAGATAATAATTGAATCTTATACATAATCTTTCACTAAATTTCGAGTGAAAGTGTTTGATTCACTGTATTGCTCTATTAAGCTCCTGACTTTACATGCTATACTCTACCTTTTTACGAGAGAGATCAGACTTAAAATCGTGTAATATTTGGGCGGCAAATCTTCCTGATTCCAAAAATCATAACATGTTCAAGTCTAGAAATAACCGTTTCTTTTACTCCTATCTGCATAAACTATATTTATTGTAACCACAGACCTCAGTGACTCCGGGATCTTTTACAGCGTGAACCTCAAATGTTTCACATCCGGAATTTTATATAATAAGTGTGCATGGTATCATTACTTTCTTTGAAATATCCGGTCATAATTTATTTTGCAAAAGTCTATCTTTGAAATTTGTGATAGAAAATGGTGATATTTGTTTCGATTTTTTTATCATTTGCGGTGGCTCACTGCAAGTAAACGGAATTTTTGTTTGCCAATGACATTGTAAATATTTCTTAACCGTCATCTCCGAAACTTAATGATTTTTGCTAAACCTCGAGAAAGATTTTAGGGAGAATGAATAAATTCTACTTCTTTTGATGTCGTTTTTACAATATATATATTATGGTTGGTTCAGATACACATTTAGCTTAATATTTATATTCTTCCATATATTTTAAGAATTGTATCTTAGGTCTAAAATCATTAATATGAATCTTTATTTTACTAAGTGACTAAAGTATTCTGTCTGAGACTTGCCAATGTCTATGGATGTTATTATTCCCTTGGATATTGATGCACAAAATATTTCCATAATATTTACTGTCTGTCCCCAAAGCTATTAACTTGTGCTGTCGACTTCGATATTGATATAAAGTCCTTCTTGATTTTCGTTTCTAGAAGACAACATATATCAATGTCAAGAACTAATAATTACTAATTTTATTTTTTTTTCACTTGTCCTCTAACCTTAAATTTCCCGATAGACATTTCCGAAATTTGAATTAAGACGTTGCCAAATTAAAACGGTTGAGAAAGGAAGAAGTCATTACCCAGTTTTGACAACAAATACGTTAGATATATTTTGTGATGGAATTATGCTTGGTTCGTGTAGCAAGAAGATTGGCCTTTTTGGTTTCTACTTCCTTGAAATTATTCCCACCGGTGATAAATGTTATGCATTTTAGATTTAGAACTTGTCTTCGGAAAGCTAAGCAAATTATAAAGTAACAGAAATATTTCGAAAAAAATGAAAAAATATATAGTGCCAAATACAATATCAATCTTCTTGTATGAAAATGAATGCTGAACAATATAATCATAGACGAAATTAAAAGTTAGTGCAACGGAGGTATACTTCCACAGAAGTACACTGACTGTACTAAAGATGACAGCAGGAAATATTTTTAAAAACATGGCAAGAAATATATATTTAAAATTCGTATTTAAAATTTAGTGACACCTAATGAATAAATAATAGCGATAGGATTCGCTTGGAACAGCTCCACTTCTCGTACATTAAAGATCATACTTGTTCTGAAAGTATTTTCTAATGTGCAGTTTCCCGGGAATTGTCATCCACCAAGGTAAAGATATTCTGGTGCGAGATCTTCTTGAGAATAAAAAAAGCATAAATTTGCGAGGGCAAAATTCGTGGCTGTACAGTTACGAACGGGTCAAATGGAGAGCGTCATATAAAACATTGTCATTTATGCATAGGTAAACATCACGATTTCAAGTCTAAGTTGAACGTTCTCCAGAGT
The DNA here is from genome assembly GCA_037127315.1 of Ascarosepion bandense. Taxonomy (NCBI): domain Eukaryota; kingdom Metazoa; phylum Mollusca; class Cephalopoda; order Sepiida; family Sepiidae; genus Ascarosepion; species Ascarosepion bandense. The sequence continues at coordinate 1,588,275 of JBBBDQ010029185.1, read as the reverse complement.
TCTATTCAATGCACTTAAGTTTCCTGTTGATTACACGTTGTAGATCAACTCGTAGATATTAATTACTCTTTAGAAAAACCTAATACATACGACGTAAAACTAGGTTCTTTATCAGAGTGTATACAACTTTGCATACCAAATATATATAAAAACAATTGAGACTGCAGTAGTAGTGAGTATGTATCTACAGACAAAAGGGAAAGAGGAACGGCTGCATACATCAATGTATATTTGGTTACTCCTCCATTTAAAAGAAGCGGTCCTCTGAAATCGATGTTCAATCTTTCGAAGGGTTGATTGACTGTGATTTACCTCCTCCTCTCGTAAAATGTAGTTTTTTCTGTGGCGCATGCATTGTTTTATTTTCATTCTTTATACATCCTCTCTTGAATGTGGCAAATTTCTGCATCATTTTCATACTCCAGAATGATATAAATCATTAAATAACACTTTAAGGTTGATATTTACGACAGAAATGCAATATATTTTTGTCAACGCGTCTTAGCATGCGTTTGCGATACTCAGTCGATATATGATACCGTATTTGCTATTAGAAAGTTCAATTTGCTATCGATGAATTTTATCGGTCTTCATACACTTCTCGAAAATATAGGATAGAGCTTTTCAGTGTGTGACATGAAAAAAATAACTTTCAAGCAATAACTACATTGCCTGATCGCTTCAATGCACTCGTTAGCTTCCTTTTCTACTGAGAAATGGCTTCCTATGGAGAGGTTTCGTTTACTTGACCGGAATTTAATGGCCTGTATTTTGATTTAGAGTCGCCGCCTAGCTCATATAGCTGCCCTCAATTTTAAGCGTTTTTCCTTTCCAAATCTGTGTACTAAAACTCTTTGCAATTCCTTTTTCAAAATTTCGAGGAAATGTTATATTTTAGCAGTTAAGTAAAATATAGTGTTATTTAGCGATTGAATTTTAGAGAATTATTTGGGATACAACTACACATGTAAGAAAATATTCCTAAAATTCTATTCTGCAATTTTATATTACCTGGAGGACGGAGTTCTCGCTGATATTTCAGTGTCTGGTCTAACGGTAAGTGCACTTAATTCAGAACCTAGAATTTTTATTTTCGATACTCTGTAGAAACATTGTCATTTTAAGTGAAACCGTACTTTTCAATCAGCTCTTTCAATCTTGCCAAGTAAATGTCATGTTATCTTTCATTAATACCGTAAATGGTCACGTCAACTAGATAAGCAAATGTTCCATTTAAGCCATTCTTATTTCATCCAAATTTCTTTGAAACCACTCCAATCCTTTTCAGATCCCAAACGGCATCCTTTTGAAATTATACGATTGAAAAACGGCTTTCAAACCGTGTAAGAGCGGCGTAGTTTAGAGTCGAGTAGAGGCTATAATTTGCTGTATTCAAAACTATCGTTGTAATTTTCGGTAGAAAATATGCAGTTAAAACTATTTATCGTTTGTAAAAGCTCTCTGACTAAATTATTTTTTCTTTTCGCTTCATTAGTGACATGTACTTGCACACTCTACGGAGATCTCTTGATTTTGAATATATATCTAACCGTTTTTTTTTTTATAGTTTTTCCTTATAAATGCCTCTTATTTTCTAAAATTCTTGGGATTTCACAGATACACGTCTACAAATCCGCATGAACTGTAGGCCACAGTTTTGTTATCTGTCGCCCTTATATAAAATTTATAAGTTTTTTTGTACAGGCATTGAAAGGCTTGCCCGAATATCAAATCAACATATAGAGTATTTGTTATGGAAAAATTAATAAATATAATGTTCTTTACTAACTGTAAAATTCACTTTAAATTTTCCTAAAAAGAAAAAGACAGACGGAAACTTATTGCTGATAAGGCTGGAGACGGTAGATTTTTGGAGAATAACTTTTTTAATTATGAAATATAACACTAATTAAAAATGGAGAAAGAAAGGAAATGTCTATATATGTAAACGAGATATTAATTCAAGTATCTGATATTAGACCACTTTGAAAAGATTGCACCCAAAGCAAGCCTGAATAACAAAACAAATATTATAGTGGACACTCTCATTCACACACACACACACACACATATATATATATATATATATATATAAGTAAAATCCGTATTTTTATTAGGCCTTTGTGAATTTCATTGGTGTAAAATATTCTGTACAATAAAGAAAAGCTGATGATGGCACGCCTGAAATAGGCCTATATATATCAGATTTACCATGAAACAACGTGTATGCCTTAATTTTTTCTATTTGTTCTATATGTATTATATATATATATATATATATATATATATATATATATATATATTGGGAGTAATCGTGAAAGTTTTGTTTAAATTGTAAATTTATTGTTAATTAATTTTTCAGTATATTTTTCTTTTGTATTATATATTAATGTCCATAATTATATTTTAGTCCATAGACGTGATTCGAGTCCAAAGTTGAGCCTCTTTAGATGAATAAATTTTTGACATAACATAATCGAGATCCGGTATATATATAAAATTCGCCCTGAATGAAAAAATAACATAAAAAAGTCTATCTTAAACAGACAAAGCGTGATGAATAGGTGACAACCCCAAATATGAATCCTTGAATATAGCTAAAGAATTGGAAAAATAGGGTTTGAGACAGAAAATCACGAAAATTAATGTACTCTTTAACTCATACAATACAGAATAACGTAAAGATGTTGGACGTAGTAAATAAAAACAATTAAATCATCCTTGCCTTACGTATGTAATAAGATGTTGAAAAAAATCTTGCTGTAACCACACACGTGTGTGTGTTTGTGCAAATATTCATGCACAGAAATTTAGACATACACGAAAATTCAAAATCAGATATTGACTCAAATTTATTTGCCGATAATTTATTCACGATTTGAATGAGTTTCCAGGTTGATTCCGTGATAGCAATAATTATTGATGCAGAATCATCGATCTGTATTGAAATTAATAGAAAAAATTGAGCTAAAATACTTTTAGTGGTCGCCGCTATATCTTTCTTTTGAGGTCACTCTCGATGTTCTTTTGAGAAATGCGAGGCCTCACGCAGGACAATAAAAACAAACATATCGGCAACTCTCAGACCTCCGTATGAAGTAAATGTTTAAAAAAATGTTGAATACTTTTGAGAATGCCATAGTGTACGATACCTTGTTGTAATAATAATTCTTCTATTTTCAGTTAAGTGCCATGTGTGATACAAGGTTGAGCAATCATGTCTCAAAAGACATGACTGACTGTGCAAACGGTTTTCTTGCATTTGGTTGCTATTACTTTCTGTGGTAGACTGATTGCAAAACAGGTCTACAAAACTAAATCTGTCTTGCTGTTTAACTCATATCTGTAGGGAGAAATGACGGTTTGATACATGTCAAAAGAATTTTGCGAGTAATTTGATGCAACGAATTCAACTGAAATTCACACTCTGCTTTTGTATATCTCGTTCCAAATCGGTATCTACTGCAAGCGCACATCATCTCTACTTTATCTTTATTTGTCAGTCTTTGTTTCTGTAACTTCATTCTATAAAACAGACCACATTTATTTATTATTTATTGTCTTCAATTTCTTTATCCTACCCTGCATTGTGCCTTTAGACGTCCATTTCGTATCGTAGAAAAAGCGTGTTTTATCCCAGTCATCATTCTTTTCTGTCTTTTCAATTTACGTATATTCTGTCAGTGACAGTACCCATTATTTATCGTTCATTCTGTTTTCCCATCAATATCGTCGTTCTCGCTAAAGACTAATGACAACTCGTCTTCTAAAAATACAATATTTTTCAAAGTAATATCGCCAATTTTAATTATATTGTCTTCTGGATATTTTCCGTACCTTAGAATTTTGGGATTTTTTCCTGCCCTTTTCAGAGTTTCTTTTAGACACTTTCGAAAGAGCATCATTTTAAGCAAAAAAAAAATTCAATTCTTGTATTTATCTAATAGAAGATATTCTTACAATACATTATATTATGCATACTATTTAAATTGTTCGAGCTGCTGTCATCTCCGTTTTCATATTCACGACGTTTCGGTCTTTTTACGCTCTGACATTCTTTAGGTAATTGGAATTTAGAACCAATTCTTTTAGTGCGTCTACTGGGGTAGATTCGAAATTCTAATCACCTGAAGACAGCCGGGGCGTATAACTACCAAAATGCCATAAATGACAACTAAAATGCGGAAATCATTAATAATAATTTAAACACTCTACCTACTAACGAAATCTTATCTAAAATTATGATTCAAAAAGACAAAATACAATGTGCCTGTAGTTATTGCTTTATTAGGCTAATTTTAAAGTACATTTATACTAAAGATCACTCTTTACAAAAGCCGTGAACAACTCAGAAAAGCTGATGGCTTAGTCAGCCATGTGATGTGAAAGTATGAAGACATAGTAGAATGGGAAGATTAAAAAGATAAGAATGACATTTAATTATGGAAGTGGGTAAGCTTCCTCATATTTATGGAAGTATTCACTTGGCAGCCTGTTTCATGAAGTAACAGTTACTGAGATGAAGTTTTGGAACACTGAGAAAATATGTGCAATTCCTTTCAGTGGACGTAGAAAAAAGATTGGGCACTAACTGTCCGAACTGCAGTAAGAGCAGTATACATCTGAAAATTTGCTAAGGATATAACAATTTAAATTTATGCTTGAAAATTTTACCTACGAAAAAAGATTCGTACATGGTATTGTGTAGAATAGGTCATTCTCTCCAAGATCACGTAAAGAGATTTAATTTACATCAGACTTGAGATGACCTGGCCAATTTCTGGCAGTAATCTTTTATTTTATTAGCAAAAAACAAGCCGAAACAAATTTGAAATTAGATCTGCTGCCTGGATTCTACATTGGTTTCAAGAATCTGAACAATATCAGTCAGTTAAGTGCCATACGTAATAAACGCTTGGGCGATCATGTCTCGAAAGAGACATGACTTACTGGGCAGAAGATTATGCCGCATTAGTTTGCCATTGCTTTCTCCGGTAGATTGGTTGCTAGCCAAGGCTATAGAACCCAATCTGTTCTGTTATTTAATCCATAACTGGAAGAAGAAACAGATTAATACCTTTCCCAAGGGTATTTGCGCGGAAGTGAATGCAAAGAATTCAAATAGAATTCGAAATCGGCTCCCCGATTTCTCATACAATGCCGATATCCAGTGCACCACAACGCACATCCTGAACAATATAAGATACGCAAATGACACTGTGCTGACAGAAGACACAGAAAAGAAAATACAAGTCCTTCTACAAAAGGTAACAAGAGAAAGCAAGAAAAAATGACTAAACAGAAACCACAGGAAATCTGAGTGCATGGTCATCATCCAAAATAAAAACCCAAAATGCCATGGAGATACTAAAATCAAAACAGGTGCAGAAAATTTAATATCTGGGAAGTGTTATGACATGACAGACTTGCGACACTGAGATCTGAAAGTACATTGGCATGGCCAAGGACGAATTTCAAAAGCTAAAACAATTGCAAGACAAGATTTCCTTAGAAACAAACAAAAATATAGTGGATTGTTATCTGATGGCTTTTTTCATATGTCTCAGAGAATTCTACATAAAAAAGATGAAACAGAGATTAGAAATAAGAGAAATGTGATTCTACAGAAGGATGTTGAGGATAACACTGAACTATTACATATTTAAAGACAAGGTTTCGGAAAGTATAAAACGAAAAGGAAACTCATATTTATCATTAGGATGAGACAGCTGAAGATTCTCGGATACATAATGAGGAAAGAGGACTTGGAGAACTTGATCGTTTTGGAGATTGAAGGAAAGAGACTGATGAAAGCAACGCAAGATAAACATGAAAACTTGAGCAAGTGGGTAGCGGAGCGAAAAGAGATGGGAGTCATTGGAGACAAAATAAGTTTCTCTACGGTAGTTAAATTCAGTTTCGTTTTGGTGACTTTAAAATTCACAGCCTATTTAATGCAGCTAACCGTTGATAGCAGGTTCGTTTCCAGTGTAACAGCCATGTTTACTTTATCAGATCTAAGGATTTGTTTTTGAGACAGGAGTAAATGGAAATGTCATCTTTTATAAATACCCACTTTGCAACTGTTGACATCAAGAAATAATAGATGAAGATCAGTAACAGCGTAGGACATATGACAGACCGTTGGAAGACACCAGTGTTCGCGTGAAAGGATCTGGAAATGAACAAAAATAGATATTAACAAAAAAATTAAATGAACGCCAAGGATTTTTTAATATATTCTTCAGTTCTTTTCTAAAATAAGTGTCATACGTCACACATACTGGACGATCATGTCTCTTTTTTGACATGACTAATTAGGAAGAAAACTTTCGGTCCTTACGTATTATCGGGAGGACTTTTGATCTACTCGGACAGTTGGCCCGCTTATAACACCAAGGAACTGGAAAAATCAGGCTTTCATCACCTCAACGTCAACCACAAGTACAACTTTGTGGATTCGAACACCGGGGCTCATACGCAGACAGTGGAACGCCTATGGGGATCGACAAAGTGGCGAAACAAGAAGCACTGTGGCACTGCACGTCACCATTTGGAGTCGTATTTGGCCGAATTCATGTGGCGGAAGCATGTTGCCTGTACTGATGTCTTTGAGTCACTTTTGGAAGCAATTGCGACGTTCTGGCCTCCGGAATTACAAATGTAATGTTATTTTATTGTTTTAACCGTTTCAATAAATAATTTACTTTAATTTTTGAGTCGTTTTTTTAAAGGTCCTCCCGATAATACGTAAGCACCAAACTTTCTATAGCAGTAGATTTGTTGCCAGTAATGTTCATAGAAAATAATTAACCCATAGCTGGAGAAAAGAGACTAATTAATATATTTTCCGAATTTTTTTGCGCATTTGATGTCGGTTCTCAAATTTCCCATTTTGAAACGATATCCACTGCACCACAACGCACATATATTTCTATATACCACACTCAAATTCTGAATTACTAGAGAATGATTGTAAGACTTTGCGTGTCATTTTTTTCTATTTGTATCTCCACGTCTTTGCATTTGCTTTTTTATTTCTTTCCAAAATCTTTTCATAAATGTTTTTCATCACTTTGTACGCTCATGCCAATAAGTGTGCAAATATTTTTTTTCTTTTATCTCTTTGATAACAATGCTTGTGATATTTGATTATATTGTTCAATTTAGGTTGATGGAAAAATACCAGTGGTGTTAATATCTGCTCCTTCATCTACAGGTATTTTTTGATGCCAATTCTAGTTTGGCACTGTTTTTAATTATGTTTTATAAAAATAAATAATATGAATATTCAGTTTTAAAATATTCTATATAAAAAATAATGATATTTTATATTAATTAAATTAGTGTCTACTCGTTTACTAATTTCCTTAAGCTTTTTTTAAATTGCTTATATGATTAAACTGCTTAAATATTCAAAGATATTAAATTACTACCTGCAAATAATAATTACCAGAAATTATCATTCGAGCTTCGAAGTACTAAACATTTATACGTCGTACATTTCATAGATAAAGTAATTTATGGAGTAAACGGAACTCAAAGAAATCAAACATATCAAAATACTAATTATTTAAAAAAATGGATGTCAAATACAGATGTGTCATCCATCAAAAAACGTAGAATTGGTTCACACAACTCTGGCAGTTTTAGTAACACACACATCTTCCTCTCTCTCTCTCTCTCTCTCTCTGTCATATATTATATATATATATATATATTGTTTCTGAAGATGACCTCGGAAAGAATTTTAAAGTACTTGGGTACCTGAATGAAGAAATGGAAATTATATCTGTCAACGTTACAGCTCATTTCTGATATCTTTTGATTGTAACACGTGACAGATTATCGTAAGTATGAACGGATTTTATTAAAAATAAGCAAACAACTTGTTTGTAATTTATTTAATCTGAGATGTTTAAAAGAAAATTTGCTGCCTAACTACACAAAATGTAATATATATATATATAGAGAGAGAGAGACAGTGTGATGAGTTATTGCAATTATTTGCACTGTTAAAATTAGTCGGGCTGTTGTCTTCATCTTTGTTGACATTTTTACTAAGTTTAGACAATTCTACGCCCGGTGTTGATGTTTTTGGCATTTTTAACTGAACCCTTTTTGTTCATGTTGGTAGGGTTCCGTGACCATGTGTTGTGACTCTTCCAGATATCTCTCTGTGTGTTAATTCCTTTTTACTGCTCTCTCCAAATTTTTGATTATTTCTACTGCAGTCAGGGTAGTAAACTCTCAGCTCTTTTGGTCAAGCCGATGGAACCAACCAACGAATTTATTCCGCGAAGTTGAACAAATATTTGGAGAGATAAGTTAAAAGTGAGATAACTGATAATGAGATATCTGGAAATGACATGATGCGTGGAACGAAAATAATCTACCCCGGTAGAGGAAATTAAATGTTCGGTTCTAAATTCAAAACAGAGTACAAAGCTCAAAACATCATGAATATATCAACAGAGATAAAGTAAACAGTTTGAAAAATGTAGTGTAAATCACACACACACACACACCTTTTGTGTGCGTCTATTAAGTAATACCCTGTTGCCGTTTTCGCATGTATTGGTAACTAAAATACCGTTGTTTTACCTTAAATCTGTTTAACGTAAATCAGTGTTTGCCGGTTTATATATATTCGTTAGGATATATTTTGTCATACTAAGCGCTAAATTATTTCAACTATGTCCTTTTTTCTAAATGAGAAAATGAAAATGAATGGTAAAGCCTTGTCTAATATTTGGTATCTCTTGGATGTGATTAGCTCTGTGATCAGTAAGAAAATCACTAAGTCTTATGATATTAAACCTGCTGTGGTGATTAAATGCTCTAATTTATTTTCTGCTGTCGTGGCTAGGGAAAATAAGTGAAAAATGCGTCAAGAGAACTCCATTTGCAGTTGAAAACTGCTATTTTTCTGCCAAAGTACGTGTTGTAGTTGCTACCAAATCTATTCTGATTAGCGCCCGTAAAGACGTAAGATGTTTTCTTTCTCCCTACCATATTTATTGTATGTGCGTTGTGGTGCAGTGGATATCGGATCAGCACAAGAAATCGGGAGACCGAGTTCAAAATCAAGTTGAATTCACTTCATTTACTTAGGCGCAAATACTGTTGGGAGAGGTATTAATCCGTCTCTTCCCTTCAGTTACGGATTAAATAACAGGACAGACTGGTGTTATATAGCCTTGGTTGGTAACCAGTCTACTGCAGAAAGCAATGGTAGCTCACTGCAGGATAATATTTCAGTCATGTCTTTTTCGAGTCATGATCGCCTAAGTGTGTAGCATGTATGGCACTTCACTGACTAACCATATTTATTAGTATAAATTGAGGTACTGAGAGCATATGCAGAAAAACTCAATGGCAAAATAACAGAATGTAGCACCATTGGCCTATGAAAATTAAGAATGGGACGTTCCAATTGGGTGACAAACTTAGGAATCAATAGGGCTCTTTTAATGTTCAGAATTATATAATTAATACATGATGTGTGATTAAATCCAGCACTGATTATTTACTATTTTAAGTCATGTTCGGACAAAATATCATATAAAAAATCTTGGAAACGTTTTACGTTCTGTCTAAACAACCTTCCCTATGTAAACAGAAGGAGTGTTTGTTGGGATTGGAAGGTTTTTCCAGTTTAAATCTATTTCCGTCTTAATTTTTTTTCACAACATTCATGAATTTTCTACATATAATATCTCGTTTGCCTTTGTCGAGTGTGGCCGAAATTTGCTTTTCTATTTCATTTCCACTATTTAATTTGTTTGTTTTGTTTCTGTTTCATTTCCGCTATTTTTCTATTTCACTTCCATTATAATTTTTAAGTAATGATAAATTCGTGTTATTCTTTTTAATGCAATAATAAAATTCTATAACTCTCATAAAATGGTGAGAAAAAATATATATTCAAATATATTTCTTTGTATAATAAGGACATATGGGATATATTAATCTAAATACGAATTTCATCCCGGTACTTAATCATTTTCTTGGTCAGACAGTCAGTTAAATGTCATACGTGATACAACTAATATTTTCCCGCACTAGGTTGTCATTACATTTTGTGGTAGACTGTTTGTCAACCAAGGCTTTAGAACCCAATCTGCGGTGTTATTTGACTTATAGCTGGAGTTAAAAGACTGATTAATACTTTCCCCAAGGGTATTTGCACGTAAGTAAATGCAAAGAATTCATCTGGAATTCTACCTTGGTACTCCGATTTCTCATTTCAAGCCCAGATCCACTGCAACACAACGCACATCCATTTCTTCGTACTATGAGGCATATCCCCGAAGAGGACGTCGTAAATTTTTGTTAGCAAAAGTACTTTCAACTTAATTTAAGATAATCCTTAGGCGTAAATTTTAAAGAAAGAATTATTGTAATTGGGGGGGAATCGCATTTTACTGTTGTGTATTTTATATATATATATATATATATATATATATATATATGTTCAATACACCGGTTCCCGTCCGATCACCGAAGTTAAGCAACATCGCGCCTGGTCAGTACTTAAATGGGTGACCACATGGGAATGCCAGATCCTGTAAGTATAAGGACCAAGAATGGTCCTCCAGGTTTGGGGGTTGGGCGCAGGGTTAATAATCTTTTACCGCAAAAACGGTTTGTTACAGAAACAGCAATAAAAAGTTGCTGCCCTATGCACCATCTATGGTGTGACGGATAAATGATGATGATGATGTATTATATATATATATATATATATATATATATATATATATATACACGTAAAAAAACAGGTAGATTAAAACCCACTGTTGGTGCATTTACTTTTATAATGTAATGTTATTAGAAACCATTGTAATAAAAAAATTACAATACACACATACATATAAAGAGATACGTATGTGTTTTCTGATGGCCAAAATATTGTCTATATGTAGCTAAGTGTTAAGAGGGTCATTAAGTTCCTATACGTGCGTGGTTGCTTTTTTTAATTTTTCTTTTTACGCTCGCTCGTTTAGTATCCTCTGTCACCTTTCTTTGGTCATAATTTTCTCTTACAATGTCATGTGAAATTTGATTTCGTATAAACACTTTCAATTTCTTTCAACGATTTTGCTTAATTTCTAATGAACGGGCTATCTAGGACTTTATGTAGTTTCTGGAATACTATTTTTTGCAACGGTTTGCGAAATCTTTATGAATTTAGTCTATCTCTGTGTGTTTCTTTAGTCTTTCATGTTTTGTTGTGTGAAGGCGTGCGTTCTTTTAAATCTATCATTCTTTCTGCTTCATGAGCGTGTTATAATGTACATTTTCGTAGGTAAGCATATATATATATATAGTTGCCTATTCTTGCATAATGATTAGTAGTTATTTTTGCAAATATGTGTTACAATCGCAGAGGATATACCAAATAGTCTAACATAAGATTAAAGCTGAAATTATATTCAAATCCCTGTTCTTCACGACTTGTTAAGTATCTTCACATAACTATGCTCCGATAGAGAATTACATCTTCAATCGTTACTCTACGTATACTCAGCATTGCCACAATGTCAGGCAGGATTGCTAAGTAAAAAAATATTTTTATAATTCAAACATTTCTTTCTGAATTCCTTGTTTATTGACCAGTTTTCATTTGTAAATTCATTAAATTTTTATTGTTTCGTGATCTAAAATTACTCTTAAATCGCAGAGAAAAAATGTTTGACTATTTTAAACGATAAAGTCCCTTGAAATATTATTTTCGTTTAATTCGTGCATAGACAAAAACGATGCAACCATTAAATAAACTTCAATATTTGCCAGCTAATGAAAACCATTTCAAGGATTGCGACAAGCGGAAATTCGAGAAATTGGTCTCTTTCTAATTAAATCTGACATGACACAAAATGAAAAACAAATAATCATACATACAGAAAGACATGGAAAAAGAAATGATATAAATCGATTGGGTTGCTCTTCATATTTAATTTTAATATTTTCCTTTTACTTAAGAAACTTTCCAAGAAAACGTTTCGTGCTAGAACAGAAAAGCTGAATTAGTTTATATTTGAATGTAAACGCAGAAAATTAAAGACGGTTGGTTGGAAGTTAAACAGTATGATTCTGGGTGTGTCAGTATTATTCAATCAAAAGCAAGAATTAGTTTGGACAATGAATTTGAAAACTTGGGTCGCGTGTAAAACATAGCTTAATTACAAAATATGACATTTTACATTTATGTAAATATATATATATATAAAATTTTATAAACGTATTTTTAATCTGACATTTGTATTACATCAATTCATGTTTTTGTGAATACTTGTATTTAAGTATATTTCTCATAATTTTTAACAGTGTGTTTTACGTATGCCCATCTACGCACCCGCGAAAACCTAAGCTAAACAGGATGCCCTTAAACAAGGTTCAAATTTGTATCTGCCTCTTTCAAAAAGATTTATTTTATATAACATAACGATAGATCTGTAAAGAGAGCTCAATTTGTTGTAAGGAGAAAACCTTATTTATTTTTTACCAAAATTAAATATTGTTTATAACCAATTTTGATGTGTTGAGTTTTTATATATATATATATATATATATATATATATATGCATGCGTTCAGGTAGTCGAAGCTAGTCTATAAGATGTAGTGCAGCAGTTCACAATTCAGCAATTGAATAACATTTGCTTGAAAGTCATGATTATTCCTCCGATTATGAAGACACTTGGTTTTAAATTCTACACAGTGTCCGCACGGCGTACCATCTACGAGTCGTGGCTGTATTTATAAAAATACACTAGCTTAATCTGTGTAGGGAGATGGAGCATTTCATCCGTTCCTGACGTTTTTTGGAGGGACTCTGAGTGTTTTTTCCACTTTCTACTGTTGTGGAAATTGCTACTTTCAACATTTCTTTTAAATATTATTTATTTGTAAATTTATTTGATTGCTTTTCAAATTTATCTCCTCAATTCGTCCATCCATATATTCTTATGTCACTGATTGTTTTTAATTTTGAAAACGTATACCTTTAAAATAGTGTTGGTTAAAAGGTACGACATGACGTCCATTGTGTTTTCTTTATTTATACATATGCTCAAGACTGTGCTTTTATGTCAGCGGCAATGATTCGAGGGAGAGTATGACGAACACATTCTCTCAAATCACAAAATTAACATATTTATAAATAATGATCTATGTACCGTGTCCATTCACTAGGTTCGTGATCTCGCACTTCACCTTTAAATGAAATTCGTATAATCTTTTTAAATTTTATCTTGTTATATATGCTAAAC